>OY728120.1:1022414235-1023664235 GCA_963277665.1 Viscum album | reverse complement strand
CGTTTTAGAGGAAATTATATGGGGGGATTGTATTGGTGTTTGTGGTGTCCCAATTGGAAAATCTATTAGTGCGAATTTGGGGGGTAGGAAGAATTTCTTTGAGAATATTCAATCGGGATGTTGGGTATAAGGTAGTCAGTGGAGAGGAACTCTGTCATAGAGTGGTGAAGAGGTGTTTTTCTATCTGTGCGGTACGCTAGGGAACATGCCTGGTCAGCGACCCAGACCACTAGTTGAGTGTCGAGAATGTAGTAGGATGAGCCAAGATAAATTGTTCGGTACGAAACATTGATAGTAAGTAATTAATGGAGCATCAAGGCTAATGAGGAGTCAAAAAAGAGTGTCAGTCAACCCATTTTAGAAAGTACGATGGAGTTCTACTGGCCGAACTATTCGAGGTGGTGATTTGGTTTTCCGAGGTGAGATCGAATATATCATAAGTGTAGTACATAGCTAGGAACACATTCCATATCCCACGGTGGAGGGTAAGATCAACAAAAATTAGGTTTTCCATCACCTAGAGGTGGAGAGGATAGGCAATAAATTGTTTGAGGTGGTATTTTTTTAGCTTTCATTCCTTTTAGTTGTTTTTTTGATAAAGGTGCCTCACATTCATTTATATATGAATAGTTTGGGAGTCTACTATCCCTAGTGGTGGAACATATTTTTGGGGCTATATATATTGACACATAGTTAGGGTTGAGAGTATAAAAATATTTGGAAATGTAAGTGGTGTGTGTTCTAGGTTGGTGGGTTACATTTTATTTTGGACTTGATTTTGATAGTGATGTTAGGGTTTGAACCAATTTTTGTGTTGTATTGGTTACAGTTTCACTAAAACCATATAAATTGTTACCTACATTTGGTAATGTTCACATTCCTAGAGGGGAATACCTATGAACACTATAGGGAAATGGATATATTAGTTGGATGTCCAAGGATAGTTTATTAGTAGTTGGGTGAACTCATAGCCCAATTTGATTTTGTGATGATTGATGATGGGGACGTATTGTAGAATTTATTCCCTCCTATGGTGGATTAGATTTAGTATTTCATTACTGTGTACATCCAAATGGTGACAATAGAGAGAGATGTTGAGTTCAAGGGCGAGTGGATTTAAAGGGAAGAACCATTTTTAAATTCACCAATATATAATGGACCCAAAAAACTCTAGAAACATAAATGAAAATTGAGGGAACTGCTGAACAAGTGGTCTATTTAACAGTATACATCAAATTGGGATCTTTGGCGTTCATTTACAAGAATATTGATGGGTTCTTTAGGTTGTGTGTTTAATATTGGAGGATAAATCTTGTGATGGTTAAGCACTGATACCCTCTTACTAAAATTAATGATCTCTTTTAAACAGTAGTGAGGTGCTTCAGTGTTCTATGATTTTATTGAAGATCGGGGTATCTATAGTTAAGGATGATATATTATGATGTTTTATGGACTACTTTAAAAAGTAGGAATGGGTTGTATGATTCTATTTTTATGTAGTTCCGGTTTACCTATGCACTTTCAACATTTATGCATCTATTTAACTAAATCTTTCATCCTTAACTAGATCAATTTGTAGTTATCTTTGTTGATTGCATCATGGTGTACTCAATGACATAGGATGATCATGCCAAACATATAGACAACATCTTGATTACACTAAGGGAGAATAGGGTATCCACCCAGATATCAAAATTCCATTTATAGACTGAAAAGGTGTATTTCAAGGGTCATTTAATCTAATTCAAATGTTTTTTAGTGGACCAAAAGAATTTGAATGTAGTAGTTTCCTAGGATCAGGGAAACAATAATTCAGAAATATAATTATTTTGATCATAGAGTTCTACTAGAAAAGCTTCATAAACACTTCTACCACTTTACATCCACACTATTAGGATTAATAAATAATGGAATCATGTATGAATTTTTTGAAGCATATGATATTTCCCTCAATGAGTTAAATATGTTGAAGACTAGGGCACTAGTTCTGATTACTCCAAAGAGGGGTATAGAGTATACCATGTTTTGTGGTGCATCTATTTTTCAGCATGGATAGTGTTGATGTAGGAGGATTTGGTTGTGACATAAGGGTCTTGGAAGCTAAGGCCTCATGAAGGAAATTACCTTATGCCTGATATAGAATTGGACACATTGTTTTATCCCATAGAGTGTTCCTAGAATTAGTTGTTAGGAGAGTGGTTAATATGTATAATGATCATAAATATCATCAGTATATCCTCTCCTACTGTGATTTTAATTTTCAGCAACAAATATGGGTGGGATTCATGTAGAACATTGATTTTCAACAAACTTTTACACAAGGAAGGGTGGACCGTGTTGCTGATGCTTTTATTTATAAGACTCAAAACAAGGTGGTTTAGGAATCCAGTTCTATTTGGATAATGATGGTACTATATTTGGAGATATTTCTACTAGTTCAATGAAGATAGGGAAACATGACCCATGTAACCTTAGTTGTTGAGTCCACTTTTGTGATCCAAATCTAGGAGTGGTTGTATGAAAATTTGGAGTTTTTGGATTTGAGGGAAAGTCATGAAAATGGGGAACCACTATCCGGTTTGAACGATTTTGATGAAGTTATTTTTTGTTTTCATGGTCGTCTTTTTTGTTCCAACTCTTATTTTAGAATAGATGATTTATTAATTACATACAATGTATTGGGATGTTAATACATTTTTTATTAAATTATATCATGATATTTATAGGTATTATTGGTGGCCCTGGATGATGAATGAATAATGAAGTTTAATTTTTTTTGTCTTGATGATCTACTTATCAGCATGTAAAGGTTGAACATCAAAGGATGGGTGGATTTTATGTCCATTTCCCATTTTGGTATTGAAATGTAACGAAATGATGATGTATTTTTTTGTGGGTCCTCTGAGGATGACTTAGAAGAATGATGAAATCTAGGTATTTGTGGATCTATTGACCGAGGTAGTGTATTTTCTACCGATTTGAGAGACCCTCACCGTTGATCAGCTATGTGAGTTGTATGTTCAGGATATATTATAGATTATTGGGGTGTCATAAATTATTGTTTCAGATAAATATCTACATTTACATAATTCTTATAGAAGTGGTTGTATAAAGTACATTGTACCCAAGGTGTTTTTGTGTACATCGTTCCACCAACAGATGGATGGGTTGTCCGATCACATTATTTAGGTACTAGAGGATATGTTCAGAAAATGGGTCTTATACTTTGTGGAATCATTGGAGATACCTTAGGATATTTTTGAGTTCACCTACAATAATAGTTACGAGGAATTGAATCGGATTGAAATTTATAAGTCACCATACAGGAGGTCTTGTAGCATTCTAGTATATTGGATGGAAGGTGGGTAGTAAAATTTATTGGGTTGGAGTCTTGTTAAGAAGATATTAATGTTGTCAGAATTAAATCACAAATGAATATATATGGTTGAAATGAGAAAAAGTCATATGAAAATCACCCATGTATAACTCTTGAGTTTGTGGTGTGGGTTATTGGGTGTTTCTTTGGGTATCACCAATGATGGGTCATCATCAACTTTCAAAATAATGAATGTTGGTGCCCATGTACATGGTACTATTTTGGATTATGGATAGGATTATATAGGTAACATTCTTATGGGATTTTACAATGCGGTATAGAGGAATTTATATTAGTTTTCATGAAACATTTCTTTGGATGAGTCAACTTGACCCATCCCATGTCATTGATTTTGATGATATGGACTTTTAGCCTATTGTGTCCTTTAAGGAGTATCATGTTCGTATTTCTGATCATAGTGAAAACATATTGTGAGGTATGAATATTCCCTTGATTAATGTATTGTGATTGCATTGTAATATTTAGGAGGAAACCTAGTAGAGAAGGACATTTATGCCTGCGAAATTTCCCAAAACCATTTATTTTGAAAATCAGTGGTGCTAGGGTGGAGTGGATTGGGGATGAGTTATTATAAGGTGGGAAGGGAATAAGATCCCATAGTTCATGTGAGGCACATACTTGGATTAAATTTTGTTTAAATACACTAGTATTGGTTAATGTACTGTTTATCATGTGTATGGGGAGGCTCTAGGGTGTTCTAGTGGTTTGGGACAATATGCATGGGAGGAAATGGCCATCAACAACATGTTTCTATTTTTTTGAATTATTAACTTTTACTAAGCACCTCAATGGTGAATTCTTAGAAGATGGGTGCACCATTTGGATGAAATCATGAAAGGGGGAAGGATAAACCATGCGGTCTTAGATAGATCTATTCTGCAGAGTTGGAGAATATATTTTCAGACATTGGGGGTTATGTAGGTTATCTTGTAACGTGGACCTCTCTTGGGTAGAGTTTTGAAAAAAATTAAAAATACCATGCTACAAAACCGTGTGCCCCAATAAAAAAATTTTCTTACCATTTTACCCATTGTATTTTATGTGCACCACGTGATTTTCTTATTTATTTTTCTCTATACAAACCTAGTGATGAGCCAATGTGACCAAATATTACCATGGATTTATCTCCTTAATATCAAATACATTTTTGTGTTCCATTGGGTGTGGATTGATGATCCAAGTAATTTAAACAATCATATTTTTTATTTTTGAATTAGGTATTGTGGTATCATTCTTCTTTTTCTGAATTCATATAACCCCCTTATTATAGAGTATCATTATTTGGATCTCCAAGGGGTGTTAATATCCAAATAAAAAGATATGTTTGAGCATGGAGTTGACTTCCATATTGAATTAGGTGGTATACAAGTTATATCCTATAGTATTAATTCTTGTGGTATGTTTTTGTGTTTATGATATAGTGTCTCCTTGTTTTTTTATCTGAATCCTTTTACATGATTTCATAAAATTGTTAGATAAAGGATGAATTAAACCCATCATTATCTCCATGGGATTTTTTGAGGTTGATTAGACCGATTTAGGGCCACCCATGTGGTCGCCAACAACCGTGAAAAATGAAAATCATAAATCTTGGCCTCAAAATAAATTGAGATTATGTAGAGAACGTGATGATCATGTTGATATACTAAATTGAATTATAAAAGACATTAAATATCGTATTGTTTATTATTGGAATACTACTAAGGTATTATTTAACATTATTTGTAGAAGAGTTAATTTTAATTAATTGAATGTATCCAATTACTTATTAATTTATAATTGAAAGGTGTTAAAAAAGGTAATGTATGAGAATGTTTGAATTAGATAAAAGGGGACATGGTATGAAAATGTTAAAAGTGTAAAATTTAAAATGCAATGTAAATCAGAAATGTGTTAACTGGTTATGTCATGATGTTATTTAATATATTGAATGAACATGAAATGTGAATGTTTCTTTTATTGAATTTGTAGAGTTTGTGATATAGGGTGTGTGGTAAATAAATAAGGAGCATGTGTACATGTCGTGGTGGTCGTGGTTTATTGTACATGACAATATACTCCCATGGTTCTGGTTATACAAAGGTTCTAAACACAACCCCGACTAATGTATGGGATAGGGAGAGTACTTAGGTTTTATGCCCATAATGGTTTATTTTGATTAGACTATTTAGATAGAAGATACATGGAAAGTGTGAATTAATTTTTTTGATACGTTTACTCTAGTGAGATAAGGAACGTGAATTATTAACTTATGAATTATTATTTTTAACTGGTATACGGAGGAGATTAGTTTATGAAAATGCCTATCATATGAAACAAATAATGAAAATTATTTATATGAACATTGTTATGTAATATAATTAAACATTATTTTATTTATTTTGTTGTGTATAGTACACTCATGCACTATATTTTTACATTTTATTTTTTAAAAAAACCATTGGTTGTGGCCTACTAAGTATTACTCACAGGCTATTTGGAAACCTATGGGTTACCTGAGAATACATTAAGGTATCATGTCATGAAATGAGAATGTTCACTATGATATTTGCTTGATTATAAAGGATATGTGTATAAATAAAGGATCCTAACATGGTTTTAGGAAAAACTTGTATGATTCAAGTTTTTTTTTGTGTGTTGTAATCAAATTACACAATATGACATGACACATAAAATATAATATTTTGTTGTGTGCTTGTCCCCAGTTTTTTGGAAATGGGTGTTAATGTATATTTTCTAGATATTGCAAAATATTTATTCTTGGTCACATTGTTATCTACTATATCTTACTCTGATAAGTATGTTATATTATCCCCACACATTCTTTCATACCGTCTATACTGGTTGACATCCTCTAGCAAATAGGGAGGCATGGAAGAGAACATCTAATGAACTGGACCTAGGTATTTTTTTAGTGGCTTCTAGGTTAGGGATGTTACATTAAAATTTATGTTTAAAAATTCACTTTAAGGTAAATTAATTGGATTTATATACACCAAAAATAATAAATTGGTGGTGAATATAACATGTGTATCACAAAAGTAAAAAAAGGGTGATGGAATTCCCTTACCCTATGCATTGAATTCCATCATACTCATTAAAATATAATATATAATAAATATATGTTTATTGTATATATATTATTGAATAATAATTATATCTATAATACTTTATATTCTTTTCATATGGTATTTAATTTCTTGTTTATTAATGATTCCATGATTTTTTTTGTTCGTGTAATATATACGTTTTCTATTATAAATTATTTGATTTGTTATATTTTTATTCTATTCTTTTAATAATGACTTAATAATATTCATACAATTAAAAATGATAAAAATATGATACATATTAAATACATATTTATTTATAATATACTATAAAATATTTAATTATGAAATTAAATAAATTATTCATGGAGATGGTTGGCCATATGTATGCATGAACATTGTTTCCATTTTGTTGTCAGAT
Source organism: Viscum album (assembly GCA_963277665.1). Lineage (NCBI taxonomy): Eukaryota > Viridiplantae > Streptophyta > Magnoliopsida > Santalales > Viscaceae > Viscum > Viscum album. Next base: position 1,023,657,367 of record OY728120.1, on the reverse strand, counting down.
TGAAAGAAAGAATATTATATGATATATTATCCAAAAATAATATTTTTTATGTTATATATATCTAATATTTTTATTATGAACATCTTATATACTTTAAATGTAAATCGTAAATGCATCACATCGCTTCATGAGGTGATAATCTGTCATACACACAAACGATGTTATCGTATTCCCAAAAAATGGAAACTAAAATGGTACGCTTTATATAATAATTCCATAATAATAATAACATCAATAATATAATATATATTTTATATAATAATTATTTAAATAATTATTCCCAATCATATTGGTTGTAATTGATAAACTAATGACATGTGTTCGCAAGGTTGTAGTCCGATATAAACACGAATGATGATTTTGCAACCCATTTGATGGATGTGTGTAACGCCCCGACCCCAGTTACCCAGAGTCGGTTCATTATTACATAACATTTTCATGATCACAAGAAATATCATGTCTCGAAAGACTGATTATTTTAGTAGCCTTGGAAACACTAGATACATTCATAAAGTTTTACATTATATCAAAAAAAACATCTTGTCTTCATATCGCCTCATACTATCCCTGCAGGTCATTCATAAATTACTTCTTCATAATCCTTGGAAAAATATAAAATTGAGAGGGGTGAGCTCAGATGCTCAGTAAGGATAATATTATAGTAGAATCATTCATAGATAAGCATAAACACTTAAGGCAATTTATAACTAAAACAAAAGCCTTTTAAACATGAACTTAAGCATAAAATAGAAAAGATAAAATGAAATAATGCCATTTAATTATTCACATGGATATTCTACTAGTCGAATGATCAAATGAAATATCAATAACCACTTTTATAATTATGGAATGCATAATTCCCGATTATCATAACCACATAGCCAAGGCCTCATGCCAAGACTACAAATAAGATTTTTCCAAGGCCTTATGCCATGACACTAGTTTGTCTCATGAGACCTACCGATGCATCGAGGAGCTATAACAAACTCCACCTATCACTTATTAATTCCAATGCATTCCTCATATGAACAGTTTTAAACATAACATAAACATTCGTATTAAAACTAGCATACAAAATGTCAATACATTAACCACAAATCAGTATGGTATAAAAATAGCTCATCCACAGTCAAACATAACTCATTTGATACAATATGGTAGATTGTATTGTATCACATTAATCTCAATCAATAATAATGAAGGATATTGACATAGATGAAAATAATCATCAAAACTATTTGAGAGAAATATCCCACTTTTTCTTGAAATCATTTAAAGTCACACTATTTGTCAAGAAGCCGTTTAAAAATTGATTTTTGAATCAAAGTGTCCCATACAACTTTGAAACATTCAAAATGAGTTTTAATTTTAAAACATTAATGTCCATATAAATAAATCATTAAAACCATTTTTTAAAACATGGACATTAATGAGAAATATTTAGAAGAATAGGTCTTTAAAACATTTAAAAATGGTATTTTAGTTAGAGTTTCTAACCAAAAGAGAGAAACTTGAATACAAATAATTGAGGAAATAAAAACATTTAAATATCATGAGAATAAAGGAATTCATTATATACTATGTCAAAGTACATTATACACACCACAAAAAAGTGACTTGGTGTATAACAACAAAGAAGTCTCAATGGAATGTAAATTGAGATTAAATCTCTCATAAAGGCTGTATCCTCAGGTTAAGGATAAATCAACGACATAATTATGTGTGAAAAAATATAAATACACTAAATATTATTGTATATTCAGTGTAAAACAATCAAGGGACATTCACACATATTCTAGTAAAAATAACACCAATTAATTGGATGTTTATCTCAACAAATCAAGATTGAGTAAAAATTGCTCTTATCAAGATCATACCGATGACTTGAGAATTTATCCATGGAGTGATTATGTTTATAAAATGTATATCCACATAAAGGGGAGTGTAATTTATGACATAATCAAATGATTAGTGATTCCACACATAATCTTGGAGTAAAATAATCAATGAAGTATGCGTAAAGCCGAATGAGTGGAAATTGAAATACCAAATTCCCTTATTGATTTGGTAACATACAAATCATACACCCATGAAAGAAGGACCATACAATAATGATTTCAATATAAATGAATTAAATTATATTACACAATTAATACAAACATGGGCAGTACACATACACCACATGCAATAATTAAGTGGTGAACAATGGAATTCTCACGAAATTAAGAGTGAGTTAAGAGACCCCTTACCTTGTACTTTTCCATGGTTGGGGGTAGTTTAACCTCCTGTATAATGATGAAATAATTGTTATTAAATTATTCAAGAATCATATACATTAATATGATATAATATATGATCTTTTAACATTGCTTTGTTAATAATATCTTAAAATTATCGTCGTTTTGGGTGTTAACTTACTCATTTTCTTTTATATATTTTGTTACGTAAGACCTATTTTTCATGGATAGGTTGAATCTTATTCATATCCTGAATGATATATAGTTATTAAAAATTATTTTTAAATCATTAAATGATAATTATACTTGAATGGATATGATGGAGAATGAATCTCATCGCGTTCGTGGAGACGGTAGTCCGTACGTACGCACGAGAGACAATATCATTCTTTTGATATTAAAATAATATATAATTGGATGGTATATCATATATAACGAATCATTATCATGTTACATTTATTATTTAAATAGGTTACACATCATTATTATACCCACCCAAATAATAATATATTGAATAACAATTACACCACGACGTGGAGACGGTAAGCCGTACGTACGCACGTATGGTGACATGTTATTCAAAGGGTGGATAGAATACTGAATATGCTTGTACCATATTTATAATAACATCACAGTATATTTAAAATACTGGAGTTATTATTTTAGAATGGTAATAACAAAGAAAGAAAAAGTGGAAGAAGAAAGGAACTTGAAAAGGGGTGGTGAAAACATTACCTCTTCTTCGAGTTCTTCCTTTTGATTTGATCAAAAGGGCACCTTAGGTTGGCTTTCTGATCAAAATAAGGCCTCTAGGATGTATTTAGGGAAGTTGGGAGAGTATTTGGGCAGGTTTTGGCCGAAACAAAAGGCTTTGAAGGTGTGAAGAAATGAGAAGGAGGAGTGCCCTTTTATAAGAGGGGTGAGGGGCACCTTTGGAAAAGCTTGAAATATTAAATTATAATAAATTCATATTCGGTTTCTAATGGCTCCAAAGTTTATTATTAATATGTTAAGGTGGGTATAGGTATAAAAACATTCAACCAATAGAATTTATATAGGTTTGGGTTACTATATTATCCATATCTTTTAGTTTTAACTCTTAGTTAATTAGTTTGACATTTACCATATCACTTTGTATTTTTATATTATATAGTTAATAAAATTACTATATACATCCAAGATACCCCCAAGTGGTACATTAATGGTATACCTATCACGATATAAGTCTCTTGGAAGAAGCTTATATTTTTAGGAATTTAATATCAATTAATAATATAATATGTTTTTTACAAACTCTTTTATGTCAATTTTCGAACTATTCAATAGTTGATTTTTTTGGAACTCATAACAGAGTGATTACTTAGCAAACATTAAATTAAATCAATCCTCATATGTCATATTATCCTAGAAAATTAATTTAATTCATTAAAAGTCTATAATTATATTTATTTGGGTATTTATAATATCAATTATTTTAATTTTTCACTGTTATGGTAATTACTGCATCATAATTGTGTCATATATATATTGAATTATTTAATGTCTAAAAATTATAAATAAAATATAATTATGTATAAAATCTTATTAGCTTTCTAATGAATATTTACAATCGAATTTATCTTATTTATAACACTATATTAAAAATGTTTTAGTAAATACACTTTGATTTTAACTCTTTTAACTCTTCTTTGAATTAAATAATAAAAAATGTCCTAATCTAATCCAAGTGGACCTAAATGATAATATTTTATTCCTAAGGTTGTTTTTGGTCGAGATAAACTTTTCCAACAGAATTAGGACATGTGTTAGGGTAATATTAATATCAATTTTACCCCTAATTACCTTATTAACTTTTAACCGTGGTAAACAAAAGTAAAAAGTTATTATTCACCAAAAAATTATTTTCATATCATTGAACCACAATTTACATCTTGATATAAACCATGTCTCTTGGATTTTCTAAATTCCATTCACAGAAGCAGTAAAATTATGTTTTATGAAAAATTCACTTTTTTTAACTACCACTTAGTAGTTTCACTATTAATCAAAAATTGAAGGTTTTCAGAACAATGCCAAAATTTCACCCTAAGCTATAATTGATATTCCGAATTCAAAAATGATGTCTATTTTACAAAATTCTAAACATATAAGTTTCATTAATTAATTTTATAATGAATTCCCGCTGTCACAACAAATAGCGTGTTTTTAAGAAATAATATATATGAAAAGATTGACAATTGTTTAGGTCCAATTTCAACGTGAAATTAATTCTAATGAACACCATTGGATAAAATGGTAAAAATATATTCTAATTTTACTTTAAAACCACTCAATAATATAATTTATAACTATAAAATATTTTGATTTAAAAAGTTTTTTTAATTAAAATTTAGTAATTTTAACTATTCATCAAAATATAAGTTTTATCCGAAAAGTTCCAAAATTTCACCCTAGGATAATTTCGATATTCTGAATCAAAAAATGAAGTCCATTTTGAGAGATAGAATTTATAAAATTTCAAAGAGTAGGAATTACTATTCATAACGGCTAGTTTGATTGGTTATGGTGTGTTAGAATCTCGAAGTTGCGTACAATGCACGCCATTGCATTATTCGAAGGGAAACATATCGTGGAAGCCTGGGGTGTTATATTCTCTCCTCCTTCAATAAATTGCATCCTAGAAATTTTTAAAATTGTGCTTGGGAATATAATGGAAAGTCCCACATCAGAAAAAGAGTCAATAAAACTATCACTTTAAAAGAAAGAAAGAGAGGTATAAAGGTCAACCAAGATAACCCATACTCGGATTCCATGTAGGAAAACATTGATATGGATGATAAAATAAGTGTCATGTTCTGATGGGGAGGGATAGAAATCACGATCAGAAGAAAGTTAATATTAAGAAAACCACAAACTTGTGTTGGGAGAAACGGCCATTACTCTCCAAGTAGGAAAGTAAACAGACAACATTTTTTTGTTTTAAGTTACATTACATAAGGATGAGGATTTCATTTATGATATTGACTAAGAATATAAAGATATATACTTACATTTTAAGTATAATTTCATTCTTTAATAAATTTCCACCACTAACTCATTTTTTTAAATGATGAGTATTCAAGAAGAATCGGTCACACTGGAAGAGCTAGAATAAACTTCTATAGAATCACATGATCCATGCAGGATGAAATATATATTTACATTGTCTTTATAGATTTATCATAACCAAAATCTTTAGTACAATATCTAATGATCCCCCAAAAGGATATTCCTTGAGATAAATAAACACTAATCTTAATTTCCAAAATTAAACCAACAATACCCCAAAGTTAAATAAATACCATTCAATAATCAATTGTCCTTAAAATCCTTCAATATAATCAAAACTAATATTGAAAACCAAAACTTATTAAGAATTTAGTCTTCCACTTCCACGTTAAATTGTATCTCCAAATGACATTAATTATTCTTAAAGTCACATACTTAAAATTAATTATCCTAATCATTTCCATAAATAACCCAAATCATTATAAATCCACAATAAAAACATAGATAAAAATCCCACATTACTCCTCAAATGAAATCCGATACTATTCTATTTTCCTTTGGCATATAGTGTTCACACCAAAGTGAACAACTTCCAAAATAACATTTATAACTTAATCACCAAATCATTTTCCCATACTAAGGGTATTAATTTGATAAGACATAAGATCCCAAATCAAATTATTATTGATCAATAAAATCATTTAACTAAAAATAATAGTCACACTAACCAGGGACTTCACGTAGCCCAGTGGTAGGTGATAAATCCCAATCGCACTTTGGTTGTGGGTTCGATTCCCACAGCTTTGTCCGACGCGGCGGGTTGTCACGCGGTCTACGTGTTGTCCTTTTTCAAAAACTATATTTTATAACATTACCAAAATGAGAAAAATTCCTCAAAATAACCATAACATAATTTAACCACAAATGTTATCTCATACCTTGCATTTTCATCCCAAATTATGATGACTTATAATTTCCTCAAACCCAACGATCATATAAAACCAAATGATTATTTATAACTATATCCACAAGAGAAGAGATAATTATTCATCAAATATCATTCTCACATGGAAAACTGCGGGGTTACAAATACAAGAGAAAATTATTCCAAATTAAAACCATCAACAAGGAGCACTAATACTTTTTAAACATTTCTCCAACCATTTATTTCCACATATCATCTTCTTTGACCACGAAAATATACTATAGAATAGGGCATTCACTCAGGTAATGGTCAGGTCCCCTAAATTTACGGAAAATGACTATAAATGGATTCTTGGGACCATTTTTATCTTCTTCCATAGTACTCTTAATTTTTCTTCATCAATTCCTAACTTTATGTCCTTGCTTCCCGCACGTAAAGCATTTATTTCTCCCATTGAGACACTTTCCGGGGTGTCTCCTTCCACATTTCATGCACGATGGAAATTGAGTATTTCTTTCTCCTTGGTCTCCACTACTGGAGATCTTATCATTCATCCCCTTTCTCTTCTTTTTTGAGTCTGGTAATCGGTTAATATATATATTGTTGATCATATTTTTGGAAAATTTCTTTGGCATAAAGACGATATCTTTTATGCCTATCAACATTCCATTTTTTTACCCATTGTCACCATCGTTCCCACCTTGTACATCATTCTCAAATTCACTATGACTACCTTGGAATCCAGCCATTGACTAAAACCAGAAAGCATTGTGTGAGTAATAGTTTTCATACAATCATTTAGAGATTATCATGACACCATATTCTCAATTTGAAAAACAATAGGATTAACCAAGGTCATTTACTCTCATCTTATATATATAATACTTTAAATCGGTTTGTAAAGAAAATGTAAATTATCCTAAGCATATCCCCCGGGAGTGTCGTAACCAAGAGTACAGTAAGGATCGTTGTCATGCACCCGTTCCCGTTCAAGTCTAGCTCAAAGCGGTGTTTTCGGGTTTTACCCCTAGGTACATCTGTGCCAGAGCCACCTCTACCTGCTCGTATCCAGACAGGGATGTATTTCTCGGAAAACTCACAAAATCTCTACAATACCAAAATTCTAGGAATTTCTTCTATATTAATCCTCAAAGTTCATCTTAGGTCTACGTTCTCTAGTCAGAGTTTATCTAAATCAAGCTTCCAAGGTTTGTACTAAACTTCTCTAATACCAACTTTAACGCCATGACCCCAGTTATCCAGAGTCGGTGCATTATTACATAACATTGGCATGATCACAAGAAAGATCAAGTCTCGAAAGACTGACTAGTTTAGTAGCCTTGGAAACACTAGATACATTCATAAAGTTTTACATTACATCAAAAAAAACATCTTGTCTTCATATCCCCTCATATTATCCCTGTAGGTAATTCATAAATTACTTCTTCATAATCCTGGGAAAAATAAAAAATTTAAAGGGGTGAGCTCAGATACTCTATAAGGATAACATTATAGTAGAAGCTTTCATAGATAAGCATAAACACTTAAGGTAATTTATAACTAAAACAAATGCCTTTTAAACATTAACTTCAGCATAAAATGGAAAAGATAAAATAAAATAATGCCATTTACTTATTCACATGGATATTCTACTAGTCGAATGATCACATGCAATATCAATAACCACTTTCATAATGATGGAATGAATAATGCCAGACTATCATAACCACATATCCAAGGCCTCATGCCAAGACTACAAATAAGATTTTGCCAAGGCCTTGTTCCAAGACACTAGTTTGTCTCATGAGACCTACCGATGCATCGAGGAGCTATAGTGGGCTCCACCTGTCACTTATTATGTCCAATTAATTCCTCATATGAACAGGTTTAAACATAACATAAACATTCATATTAAAACTAGCATATAAAATGTCAATACATTAACCACAAACCATGAATGGTATAAAAATAGCACATCCATAGTCAAACATAACTCATTCGATATAATATGGAAGATTGTATTGTATCACATTAATCTCAATCAAGAATAATGAAGGATATTGAAATAGATGAAAATAATCATCAAAACTATTTGAGAGAAATATCCCCCTTTTTCTTGAAATCATTTAAAGTCACACTATTTGTCACGAAGCCGTTTAAAATTTGATTTTTGAATCAAAGTGTCCCATAGCACTTTGAATCTTTCAAAAGGAGTTTTAATTTTAAAACATTAATGTCCATATAAATAAATCATTAAAACCTTTTTTTAAACATGGACATTAATGAGCAAGATTTAGAAGAATAGGTCTTTAAAACATTTAAAAATGGTATTTTAGTTAGAGATTCTAACCAAAAGAGAGACAATTGAATACAAATAATTGAGTAAATAAAAACATTTTAATATCATGAGAATAAAGGAATTCATGATATACTATGTCAAAGTACATTATATACACCACATAAAAGTGATTTGGTGTATAACAACAAAGAAGTCTCAATGGAATGTAAATTGAGATGAAATCTCTCATAATGGCCGTATCCTTAGGTTAAGGATAAATCAACGAAATAATTATGTGTGAAAAATATAAATACACTAAATATGATTGGATATTCAGTGTAAAACAATCAAGGGACATTCACACATATTCTAGTAAAAACAACACCAATGAATTGGATGTTTATCTCAACAAATCGAGATTGAGTAAAAATTGCTCTTATCAAGATCATACCAATGACTTGAGAATTTATCCATGGAGTGATTATGTGTATAAAAAGTATATCCACATAAAGGGGAGTGGAAATTATGACATAATAAAATGAATAGTGATTCCACACATAATCATGGAGTAAAATAATCAATGAAGTATGCGTAAAGCCGAATGAGTGGAAATTGAAATTTCAAATTCCCTTATTGATTTGGTAACATAAAAAACATACACCCATGATAGAATGATCATACAATGATGATGTAAATATACATGAATTAAATTATATTACACAATGAATACAAACATGGACAGTACACATACACCACATGCAATAATTAAGTGGTGAACAATGGAATTATCACGAAATTAAGAGTGAGTTAAGAAACCCCTTACCTTGTAATTTTCCATGGTTGGGGGTAGGTTAACCTCCTGTATAATGTTGAAATAATTTTTATTAAATTATTCAAGAATAATATACATTAATATGATATCATATATGATCTTTTAACATTGCTTTGTTAATAATATCTTAGAATTATCGTCGTTTTGAGTGTTAACTTACTCGTTTTCTTTTATATGTTTTGTTATATAAGCCATGTTTTTCATGGATAGGTTGAATATTATTCATATCATGAATGATATAGAGTTCTTAAACATTATTTTTAAATCATTAAATGATAATTATACTTGAATAGATATGATAGAGAATGAATCTCATCGCGTTCGTGGAGACGGTAGTCCGTACGTACGCACGAGCGACAATATCATTCTTTTGATATTAAAATAATATATAATTGGATGTTATATCATATATATAGAATCATTATAATGTTAAATTTATTATTTCAATAGGTTACGGATCATTATTATACCCACCCAAATAATAATATATTGAATAACAATTACACCACGACGTAGAGACGGTAAGCCGTACGAACGCACTTGTGGTGACATGTTATTCAAATGGTGGAAAAAATACTGAATATGGTTGTACCATATTTATAATAACATCATAGTATATATTTATGATACTGGAGTTATTATTTTATAATGGTAATAACAAAGAAAGAAGAAGTGGAAGAAGAAAGGAACTTGAAAAGGGGTGGTGAAAACATTACCTCTTCTTCGGGTTCTTCCTTTTGATTTGATCAAAAGGGCTCCTTAGGGTGGATTTATTATCAAAATAAGGCATATAGGTTGTATTGATGGATGTTGAGAGAGTATTTGGGCAGGGTTTGTCCGAAAAAAGGCTTTTATGGTGTGAAGAAATGAGAAGGAGGAGTGCCCTTTTATAAGAGGGGTGAGGGGCACCTTTGGAAAAGCTTGAAATATTAATTTATAATAAATTAATATTCGGTATATAATGGCTCAAAAGTTGATTATTCATAGGTTAAGGTGGGGATAGGTAGAAAAACATTCAACCAATAGAATTTAGATAGGTTTGGGTTACTATATTAACCTTATCTTTTAGTTTGAACTCTTAGTTAATTAGTTTGACATTTACCATGTCACTATGTATTTTTATATTATATAGTTAATAAACATACTATATAAATACAAGCGACCCCCAAGTGGTCAATTAATGATATACCTATCATAATATAATTCTCTTGGGCGAACCTTATATTTTTAGGAATTTAATATCAATTAATAATATAATATTTTTTTAAAAAACTCTTTTATGTCAATTTTGGAACTATTCAATAGTTGATTTTTGTGGAACTTATAACAGAGTGATTACTTAGAAAAAAGTCAATTAAATCAATTATAATATGTCATATTATACTAAAAAATTAGTTTAATTCATTAAAAGTCTATAATTATATTTATTTGGCTATTTATAATATCAATAATTTAATTTTCAACTATTATGTTAATTACTGCATCATCATTGTGTCATAAATATATTGAATTATATAATGTCTAAAAATTATAAATAAAATATCATTATGTAGGAAATCTTATTAGATTTCTAATGAATATTTACAATCGAATTTATCTTATGTATAACCCTATATTAAAAATGTTTTAGTAAATACACTTTGATTTTAACTCTTTTAACTATTCTTTGAATTAAATAATAAAAAATGTCCTAATCTAATCCAAGTGGATCTAAATGATAATATTTTATTCCTAAGGTTGTTTTTGGTCGAGATACACTCGTCCAACAGAATTAGGACATGTGTTAGGGTAATATTAATATCAATTTTACCTTTAATTACCCTATTTACTTTTAACTGTGGTAAATAAAAGTAAAAAGTTACTATTCACCAAAAAATTATTTTCATCTCATTGAACCACATTTTACATCTTTATATTAACCATGTCTCTCGGATTTTCGAAATTCCATTCACAGAAGTGGTAAAATTATGTTTTATGAAAAATTCAGTTTTTTTAACTACCACTTAGTAGTTTCACTATTCATCAAAAATTGAAGTTTTTCAGAACAATGCCAAAATTTCACCCTAAGCTATAATTGATATTCCGAATTCAAAAATGATTTCTATTTTAGAAAATTCTAAACATATAAGTTTCATTAATTAATTTTATAATTAATTCCCACTATCACAAAAAAATAGCGTGTTTTTAAAAAACAATATATAAGAAAATATTGACAATTGTTTAGGTCCAATTTCAAAGTGAAATTAATTCTAATGAACACCATTGGATAAAATGGTAAAAATATATTCTAATTATACTTTAAACCCACTCAATAATATAATTTATCACTATAGTATATTTTGAATTAAAATGTTTTTTTAATTAAAATTTAGTAATTTTAACAATTCATCAAAATATAAGTGTTGTCCGAAAAGTTCCAAAATTTCACCCTAGGATAATTTCGATATTCCGAATCAAAAAATGAAGTCCATTTTGAGATATAGAATTTATAAAATTTCAAAAAGTAGGTATTTCAATTAATAATGGCTAGTTTGATTGGTTATGGTGTGTTAGAATCTCGAAGTTGTGTACAATGCACGCCATTGCATTATTCGAAGGGAAACGTACTGTGGAAGCTTGGGGTGTTATATTCTCTCATCCTTCAATAAATTGCATCCTCGAAATTTTTAAAATTGTGCTTGGGAATATAATGGAAAGTCCCACATCAGAAAAAGAGTCAATAAAACTATCACTTTAAAAGAAAGAAAGAGAGGTATAAAGGTCTACCAAGATAACCCATACTCGGATTCCATGTAGGAAAACATTGATATCGATGATAAACTAAGTGTCAAGTTCTGATGGAGAGGGATAGAAATAATGATAAGGAGAAAGTTAATATTAAGAAAACCACAAACTTGTGTTGGGACAAACGGCCATTAGTCTCCTAGTAAGAAAGTAAACGGACAACATTTTTTTGTTTTAAGTTACATTACATAAGGATTGGAATTCATTTATGATATTGACTAAGAATATAAAGATATATACTTACATTTTAAGTATAATTTCATTCTTTAATAAATTTCCACCACTAACTCGTTTTTTTAAACGATGAGTATTCAAGAAGAATCGGTCACAGTGGAAGAGATAGAATAAACTTCTATAGAATCACATGATCCATGCAGGATGAAATATATATTTACACTGTCTTTATAGATTAATCACAACCAAAATGGTTAGTACAAGATCTAATGATCCCCCAAAAGGATATTCCTTGAGATAAATAAACACTAATCTTAATTTCCAAAATTAAACCAATAATACCCCAATGTTAAATAAATACCATTCAATAATTAATTGTCCTTAAAATCCTTCAATATAATCAAAACTAATATTGAAAACCAAAACTTATTAAGAAAGTAGTCTTCCACGTTAAATTGTATCTCCAAATGACATTAATTACTCTTAAAGTCAGATACTTAAAATTAATTAACCTAATCATTTCCATAAATAACCCAAATCATTATAAATCCACAATAAAAACATAGATAAAAATCCACCATTACTCCTCAAATGAAATCCCATACTATTATATTTTCCTTTGGCAAATAGTGTTCACACCAAAGTGAACAACTTCCAAAATAACATTTATAACATAATCACCAAATCATTTTCCTATAATAAGGGTATTCATTTGATAAGACATAAGATCCCAAATCAAATTATTATTGATCAATAAAATCATTTAACTAAAAATAATAGTCACACTAACCAGGGACTTCACGTAGTCCAGTGGTAGGAGATAAATCCCAATCGCACTTTGGTTGTGGGTTCGATTCCCACAGCTTTGTCTGACGCGGCGGGTTGTCACGCGGTCTACGTGTTTTACTTTTTCAAAAACTATATTTTATAACATTACCAAAATGAGATAAATTCCTCAAAATAACCATAACATAATTTAACCACAAATGTTATCTCATACCTTGCATTTTCATCCCAAATTATGATGACTTATAATTTCCTCAAACACAATGATCATATAAAACCAAATGATTATTTATAACTATATCCACAAGAGAAGAGATAATTATTCCTCAAATATCATTCTCACATGGCAAACTGCGGGGTTACAAATACAAGAGAAAATTATTCCAAACTAAACCCATCAACAAGGAGCACTAATACTTTTTAAACATTTATCCAACTATTTATTTCCACATAGCATCTTCTTTGACCACGAAAATATACTATAGAATAGGGCATTCACTCAGGTAATGATCAGGTCCCCTACATTTACGGAAAATGACAATAAATGGATTCTTGGGACCATTTTCATCTTCTTCCATAGTACTCTTAATTTTTTTCAGCAATTCTTCACTTTATGTCCTTGCTTCCCGCACGTAAAGCATTTCTTTGTCGCATTGAGACACTTTCCGGGGTGTCTCCTTCCACATTTCCTACATGATGGAAATTGAGGATTTCGTTCTCCATGGTCTCCACTACTGGATCTCTTTTCATTCATCACCTTTCTCTTCTTTGTTGAGTCTGGTAATCGGTTAATATATATATTGTTGATCATATTTTTGGAAAATTGATTTGGCATAAAGACGATATCTTTTATGCCTATCAACATTCCATTTTGTTTCCCATTGTCACCATCGTTCCCACCTTGTACATCATTCTCAAATTCACTATGACTTACTTGGAATCCATCCATTGACTAAAACTAGAAATCATTGTGTGAGTAATAGAAGTCATACAATCATTTAGAGATTATCATGTCACCATATTCTCAATTTGAAACACATTAGGATTAACCAAGGTCATTTACTCTCATCTTATATATATAATACTTTAAATCGGTTTGTAAAGAAAATGTAAATTATCCTAAGCATATCCCCCAGGAGTGTCGTAACCAAGAGTACAGTAAGGCCTGTTGTCGTGCACCCGTTCCCATTCGAGTCTACCTCAAAGCGGTGTTTTCGGGTTTTACTCCAAGGTACATCTGTGCCAGAGCCACCTCTACCTGCTCATTTCCAGACAGGGATGTATTTCTCAGAAAACTCACAAAATCTCTACAATACCAAAATTTCAGGAATTTCTTCTATATTAATCCTCAAAGTTCATCTTAGGTCTACGTGCTCTAGTCAGAGTTTATCTAAATCAAGCTTCCAAGGTTTGTACTAAACTTCCTCTAATACCAACTGTAATGCCACGACCCAAGTTATCCAGAGTCGGTGCATTATTACATAACATTGGCATGATCACAAGAAAGATAAAGTCTTGAAAGACCGACTAGTTTAGTAGCCTTGGAAACACTAGATACATTCATAAAGTTTTACATTACATCAAAAAAACATCGTGTCTTTGTATCCCCTCATACTATCCCTGCAGGTAATTCATAAATTACTTCTTCATAATCCTGGGAAAAATAAAAAATTGAAAGGGGTGAGCTCAGATGCTCTGTAAGGATAACATTATAGTATAAGCTTTCATAGATAAGCATAAACACTTAAGGAAATTTATAACTAAAACAAAAGCATTTTAAACATGAACTTCAGCATAAAATGGAAAAGATAAAATGAAATAATTCCATTTACTTATTCACATGGATATTCTACTAGTCGAATGATCACATGCAATATCAATAACCACTTTCAAAATGATGGAATGCATAATGCCAGACTATCATAACCACATAGCCAAGGCCTCATGCCAAGACTACAAATAAGATTTTTCCAACTCCTTGTGCCAAGACACTAGTTTGTCTCATGATACCTACCGATGCATCGAGGAGCTATAGTGGGATCCACCCGTCACTTATTATGTCCAATGCATTACTCATGTGAACAGGTTTAAACATAACATAAACATTCATATTAAAACTAGCATACGAAATGTCAATACATTAACCACAAACCATGAATGGTATAAAAATAGCACATCCATAGTCAAACATAACTCATTCGATACAATAAGGAAGATTGTATTGTATGACATTAATCTCAATCAAGAATAATGAAGGATATTTACATAGATGAAAATAATCATCAAAACTATTTGAGAGAAATATCCCCCTTTTTCTTGAAATCATTTAAAGACACACAATTTGTCAATAAGCCGTTTAAAAATTGATTTTTGAATCAAAGTGTCCCATACCACTTTGAATCTTTAAAAAGCAGTTTTAATTTTAAAACATTAATGTACATATAAATAAATCATTAAAACCTTTTTTTTAAACATGGACATTAATGAGCAAGATTTAGAAGAATAGGTCATTAAAACATTTAAAAATGGTATTTTATTTAGAGTTTCTAACCAAAAGAGAGACAATTGAATACAAATAATTGAGGAAATAAAAACATTTTAATATCATGAGAATAAATGAATTCATGATATACTATGTCAAAGTAAATTATATACACCACATAAAAGTGATTTGGTGTATAACAACAAAAAAGTCTCAATGGAATGTAAATTGAGATGAAATCTCTCATAAAGGCCGTATCCTTAGGTTAAGGATAAATCAACGAAATAATTATGTGTGAAAAATATAAATACACTAAATATGATTGGATATTCAGTGTAAAACAATCAATGGACATTCACACATATTCTAGTAAAAACAACACCAATGAATTGGATGTTTATCTCAACAAATCGAGATTGAGTACAAATTGCTCTTATCAAGATCATACCAATGACTTGAGAATTTATCCATGGAGTGATTATGTGTATAAAAAGTATATCCATAGAAAGGAGAGTGTAAATTATGACATAATCAAATGAATAGTGATTCCACACATAATCATGGAGTAAAATAATCAATGAAGTATGCGTAAAGCCGAATGAGTGGAAATTGAAATTTCAAATTCCCTTATTGATTTCGTAACATACAAAACATACACCCATGAAATAAGGATCATACAATGATGATGTAAATATACATGAATTAATGTATATTACACAATGAATACAAACATGGGCAGTACACATACACCACATGCAATAATTAAGTGGTGAGCAATGGAATTCTCATGAAATTAAGAGTGAGTTAAGAAACCCCTTACCATATACTTTTCCTTGGTTGGGGGTTGGTTAACCTCCTGTATAATTTTGAAATAATTTTTATTAAATTATTCAAAAATAATATACATTAATATGATATCATATATGATCTTTTAACATTTCTTTGTCAATAATATCTTAGAATTATCGTCGTTTCAGGTGTTAACTTACTCGTTTTCTTATATATGTTTTGTTACATAAGCCATGTTTTTTATGGATAGGTTGTATCTTATTCATATCCTGAATGATATAAAGTTCTTAAAAATTATTTTTAAATCATGAAATGATAATTAAACTTGAATGGATACGATGGAGAATGAATCTAATCACATTCGTGGAGATGGTAGTCCGTACGTAAGCACGAGCGACAATATCATTCTTTTGATATTAAAATAATATATAATTGGATGGTATATCATATACACAGAATAATTATCATGTTATATTTATTATTTAAATGAGTTACACATCATTATTATACCCACCCAAATAATAATATATTGAATAACAATTACACCACGACGTGGAGACGGTAAGACGTACGTACGCACCTATGGTGACATGTTATTCAAAGGGTGGATAGAATACTGAATATGGTTGTACCATATTTATAATAACATCATAGTATATTTAATATACTGGAGTTATTATTTTATAATGGTAATAACAAAGAAAGAAGAAGTGGAAGAAGAAAGGAACTTGAAAAGGGGTGGTGAAAACATTGCATCTTCTTCGGGTTCTTCATTTTGATTTGATCAAAAGGGCTCCTTAGGTTGGCTTTCTGATCAAACTAAAGACTCAAGGTTGTATTTATGGACGTTTATAGAGTATTTGGTCAGGGTTTGGCCGAAAAAAAAGGCTTTGAAGGTGTGAAGAAATGAGAAGGAGGAGTGCCCTTTTATATGAGGGGTGAGAGGCACCTTTGAAAAAACTTGAAATATTAATTTATAAAAAATTCATATTCGGTTTCTAATGGATCCAAAGTTTATTATTCAAAGTTTAAGGTGGGTATAGGTAGAAAATAACTCATCCAATAGAATTTAGATAGGTTTGGGTTACTATATTAACCATATCTTTTAGTTTTAACTCTTAGTTAATTAGTTTGACATTTACCATGTCACTTTGTATTTTTATATTATATAGTTAATAAACTTACTATATGCATCCAAGAGACCCCCAAGTGGCCCATTAATGTTATAACTATCATGATATAAGTCTCTTGACCGAACCTTAGATTTTTATGAATTTAATATCAATTAATAATATAATATTTTTTTTAAATACTCTTTTATGTCAATTTTGACACTATTTAATAGTTGATTTTTGTGGAACTCATAACAGAGTTATTACATCGCAAAAAGTCAATTAAATCAATCCTCATATGTCATAGTATCCTAGAAAATTAGTTTAATTCATTAAAAGTATTAAATTATATTTATTTGGGTATTTATAATATCAATTATTTTAATTTTTCACTATTAATGTAATTACTGCATCATCATTGTGTCATAAATATATTGAATTATGTAAAGTCTAAAAATTATAAATAAAATATCATTATGTAGGAAATATTATTATAATTCTAATTATTATTCACAATCGAATTTATCTTATGTATAACACTATATTTAAAAAAATTTAGTAAATAAACTTCGAATTTAACTCTTTTAACTCTTCTTTGAATTAAATAATAAAAAATGTCCTAATCTAATCCAAGTGGACCTAAATGATAATATTTTATTCCTAAGTTTGTTTTCGGTCGAGATACACTTGTCCAATAGAATTAGGACATGTGTTAGGGTAATATTAATATCAATTTTACCCTTAATTACCCTATTTACTTTTAATCGTGGTAAATAAAAGTAAAAAGTTACTATTCAACAAAAAATTATTTTCATCTCATTTAACCACATTTTAATTCTTGATATTAACCGTGTCTCTCGGATTTTCGAAATTCCATTCACAGAAGCGGTAAAATTATGTTTTATGAAAAATTCAGTTTTTTTAACTACCACTTAGTAGTTTCACTATTCATCAAAAATTGAAGTTTTTCAGAACAATGCCAAAATTTCACCCTAAGCTATAATTTATATTCTGAATTCAAAAATGATGTCTATTTTACAAAATTCTAAACATATAAGTTGCATTAATTAATTTTATAATTAATTCCCGCTGCCACAACAAATAGCGTGTTTTTAAGAAACAATATATATCAAAAGATTGACAATTGTTTAGATCCAATTTCAAAGTGAAATTAATTATAATGAACACCATTGGATAAAATGGTAAAAATATATTCTAATTATACTTTAAAACCACTCAATAATATAATTTATCACTATAAAATATTTTGATTTAAAAATTTGTTTTTATTTAAAATTTAGTTATTTTCACTATTCATCAAAATATAAGTGTTATCCGAAAAGTTCCAAAAATTCACCCTAGGATAAATTCGATATTACGAATCCAAAAATGAAGTCCATTTTGAGAGATAGAATTTATAAAATTTCAAAAAGTAGGTATTACTATTCATAACAGCTAGTTTGATTGGTTATGGTGTGTCAGAATCTCGAAGTTGCGTACAATGCACGCCATTGCATTATTCGAAGGGAAACGTACCGTGGAAGCTTGGGGTGTTACAATGTGGGTGCAGTTTGAGGTCATAAACATTTCATAACAACATATAAGAATATTAAATATTATGAGGTAATTATATAATCTTTATATAAAAATAATCTATGGGGTTTGAGGATGAAATAAAGAAAAAACATTTGATGGTGAATGTTACATCTTCTTCTTGTATCTCCTTCTGGTGTCCACCAATGTCCTTACATTGCTGGATTTTGACATAAATAAACTATTATATGATTACGTAATTAGATTCATATATTAATTTATAGGTATTTTAAGAACCAAGTTGATGTGATGTTTTCATGAAAGGAGTAGATTGAGTTCCATTTTACAGTTGATGAGGAGTGGAATTCGTGAAAGTACTCAAAAGTATTCACAATTGTTTTGTTCAATATAACCTCATGATGCTGCAAATATTATGATTAATTCTTTTTAGGTGTTATATGTACTATCCACACCTACATGATACATTTATCTGAATTTTTTAATCATTTTTCCATGAACTCTTATGTTTCATTATTTTTCAATTTTTCATTATTGTAACTAGTTTTAAATAAATTAAAATTTATCCTTTAGGACTATATTAACATGAGAATTTTTTTATAATTTCAACCAACAAATTATATATAAAATATAATTTATAAAATACAATTCATATATGTACTTTAAATTAATATTGAAAAAAGAACATGTAATGTGCAAAACAATGTTTTATCTATAACCGTGATCAACATTTTTTTTTCTTTTTAATTGTAAATGTAGTCATTATAATAGAACAATTAGTCAATTAATATACCATAGTTTATAATTATTGATAATTTAATTTAAATTTAAAGATGATATGTTTGTCTTGTAATTTTAAATAAATAAATTATATAACGTTTATTAGGAAATGACATTAATGACAATGTAGATTTTTTATATTATTTAAATTTTATACAATATAAATAGAATAATGTAATTAAAAAATATAATTTTAAACCAAGTGAAACAATATTTATTAATCTAAAAACTAATAATTTATCATGATAACGCATTCAATTCAACTAATTTTTTATTTTTTTAGCATCACTTGATTTATTTAATTCTAAACTATATAACACGTCTTTTAAATTTTCAAATGAAATTTACATGATTATAACATTTAAAAAAATTAAAAAAATAACGTGGTAAAAAACTAATTTATCATGAAAAATAATATTTATATCCAAACCAATGTACTTTTTCCTTATTTCTATGCTTTAGAATTGTTAAAATGATGAAATGTATATTTATTATCTTTTTCATTATATAAAATATTATATGGGTCAATTTCAATGAAAAGTGGCACAAAAACTCATAAGTATCATGGCTATATCACAAGGTTATAAATATATTAATATAGTTGGTTTTCAAAAAGGTTTTGGGGGTATTATTACACCATACATTAGATGTTTATCCACTATGTAAACTACTTTTTCTTTAATTACTATAATTTTTTATAAGTATTTTCACGAATCATTATTGTAAAAAATTAACATTACATTATTATAAATTATAAAATATTCTAATTAAAAAAATGGAAATTATTTTTCCAAATTAAATTGAAAAAAAATGATTTTTTTAATTTAATCCAATAGGAGTAATGAGAAAATGATTTTTTTAATGTCATAATCCACAAAAGTTTAATATTTTTAATATCTGATATCAATATCAAATCAATCCCAATTAACTAAATTGTATACATTGATACATAATTTAACTCATTTTACATCAAAACCAATTCCAAATATAGATTAATGTTATAAATTATTTTATGAAAATGCAATTTTGAATACAAATTATGTATTCTTTATTATTCTTAAAAAATAATACTTTTACAAAAATAATAGAAATACACCCTAAAATAATTTTTATATTCTAATTCAAAAATATATATTTTTTAAAGTAAATTTTCAACAATAAATTAAACGTAAATTAATGTAATGTATGCTAAGAACATGTGACCCTGTATTTAGAAAAGATATTATTTTTTAGAAAATGTTTATTTTTCATTTATATGATTCTTGATTTACTTATTATAATTAGATATTTAATAAAAATATGAAAACTATATACTATAATAATTTATTTAATCCAATTAGGTCCCACCATTCCCATATATAGGTGATAGATATCCTATTAAAAAATTAAATTAAAACCATATTACAGTTCAATAAAACGCAATATCATGTGGATGATAAGAGAAACATTATGTTGTGTGTATTATAAGACAAAATTAGCGTTTTCCCCAGGGAAATATTACATTGGTGTTTTAAAAAAAATCATGCATAACATAGTGTATCATTAAACACAAGAAATAAAAAAATTTACTTTATTTTCATTATAATTTACTAAAAACTAGGGGTGATACATTCTACCCAGAAAATTGATTTTTGGACACAAAATTCAAAAAGATCATCTACATTTTAGAAAAATAAAATTACATCCATAGAATTACAATTCATAAAAAATAATTCCAAAAATTCCTTTTAAAATGGAAATATAAAAATATAATGGTAACCCAATGTAACGCAAAATTATGTTTCCATATATGATGACATAGGGTGGATGTAACGATTTGTACGTGGAATAAATGCGTAAATAATTATAGAGAGTGATAAAAAAATTGATTAGGAGTAGGTGTCTAATCCAGTGATTGTTAATGATCTCAAAACCATAAATTATTGTTGATATAAGGTACCATTTCATTTATTTTATATTAAGGTACTAGGTTAATATTTTGTTCAAGATCATTTCTGTAAACTTGACTAATTTTTTGGATAAGAAATACATACTTGATTTCACTCAATTTTATAAACACAATCTCTACCATTGAGTTTTCCATGATCAATATACACATCAACTCTTACTATGTGATATGAAGGTGGAATTATAATATATAAAATAGAAACAAATCATAATATATACAAATATAATGTTAATTTATTTTTTATACCTTCAGATCTCATCACATTATAATGGTTATAACAATTTAGGAAAAATATTATTTTTTAGAATTAATTCAAAAATATTTGAGGACTCATCCCAATTTTATTTTAATAATCTCCTTGAATTATTTTCCTTATGACTGTTTCAAGATATTATAATGAATAATTTGAGAATGAAGTTCACTAAATTTCTCAAAATAATTTAAACCTTGGTCCCCCATATATATCATAAAATATCAATTGAATATCACATACTAGATATATGAATACATTCTTCATGTATTTTCATAAAACATGGTAAAAACTGAATTACCATAAACCCTTAATGAAAACATTTATACTTCATCATTCCTTATAATAAATATATTATTTTATATATTAATTAATTCAAAAAATGTTGTACACTCCATACATAATAGCATAAACCACTTTATCAACAAATCATTAATTCAGTCTATCAAAATTAATACCATTTATCATATTCATGAAACTACTAAATGAAAAATATTATTAAAAAATATTTATTCCAATAACTTAATTAAGGAATTAAAATATAAAACCATTTTATTATTCCACCTTATTCTTAATAAATATACTATATTTCCTCATCCTATTCATCAATTCTCGTTTTCATTCACATTTCAACTATATTTTTATCATCATCATTAATATAATGATTACTAATACAATCATGCTGACTTTTTCACCAAAATTCCACAAATAAAATAATTTGAATAATTTCCATAATTTCCACGTTAATAGGATTAAAAAATTGATGATATCTTAGGGAGACCAATATCCTCATCCGTTGTGAAAAATAAAATATTTAATTCCCCAATCTAGTGACTACCTTTATTTTCAACTTTTCTATAATAAAAACTTATTCTCATTCCACTAATACATTTATTTGGGATTTTCTTCCAAAATTAATTACTCAAAGGACACTGAATCTTCATTCCTCCATGGTCTCCACCACTCAAAATCGCATCAAAAAAATTTCTTATATTTTTTGGAGTGTATGTGCTTTTGTAAGGTATATATTTTTAATCTTGTTCTCTAAAAATTGCCTTTCCATAATAAAAACTCCCATTTCTCCAGTTGTTATCCAATTTGGAATCTCATTAGTTCATTATCTGTTATGTTCAATGTTAAAACAGTTAAATATGGTTCCCTCTATTGACTAATACCAGAAATCCTATTTTGAGGAACACAAATCATAGTGGAAGACGAAAAAATCATGGGAAATAATGTATATGATGTGTAAATCATGATACCATTATTTTAATATATGAAACATTAAATTTATCGTATTTCATTCATAGTTATAATCTATTAAAATCTTTCATGATTTTTCATAAATATTATTTGAATTTATAAAGCATATCCCCTATGTGTATCAGAGCAGGTTTGGTGTAATGCCCATTTTCATTCACAAGTTCAGGAACAAGTCTTCATCAATGCATTGTCTTTGGGGTTGTTAACAGTATGCACATATTAACCTAAGGCACATCCATTTGTAGTATCCATAATGTTATTTAATTACCAAAATCAACTATATCAATCAATTATCAAAATTTTGTGACATTTTCCAAAAAAATCACTGAACTGTAGAATTTTTAATTGATAAATCCCAAGATAGACATAGAAATTTCTATAGTGATTTCACTAATTTTTTCTCATCATTGTTTCAAATAATTTACATGAACATTCCTCCAATATCATCTATAGTGACCTAGTATTAATTTATATTGATATTAAATAATTTTTTATTATTTTAATATATTGGAGGACAATCCACCTATATTGAATAGAAGCACATGAAAATCTCTTTGGGAAATGGGAATAGAGGATATCCATTATAAGAAGAGGAAAACTAGCTTATGTAAAATTGAACTGAATGTCATGAGACGGTCCCAAGTGATCAAATGAACCAAAATTCAATATGAAATAACAAATACGTCTTGTCACACCCTATAATACATTGAAATAATGAGATTAGATGATGATGATGATCAGTCACCACCTCTCCCAATATGATAATCTGAGGCAATCAAACACAACATGTAAGGTAACACCAACCACGCACATAAAACTATGGGGGGAGGTCTAGATGAAAGGATCTAACACACCTATCAATCTTTCGAGCCTCCACATGATAATTCATCTGTGGAAATCACTACACCCTCAAAGTAATTACATGAATAACGGGTCCAAAAAAATAGAAAAATCAAAAAAAACATTTCACATGATTCCAAAAATAAATATATGGATGAATGATGGGTTTTAGCACACCCATCCCACCTTAGAGGAATACCACCAAATAATAACTAAAAAAATAAGTACCACCATCCAAATTCATCAAGACAAAGTCTAGAGAACATAATAATAAATGTATTCCAATATAACTAGAAGTCCCACTATGCATGATGGATTCCAATTGAACCACACTTGAAACCAACACAGAAGCAAGATATCCTCCACTTAGTCACCATCCAAAAGACCTCCAGTGAGAAAACATAAATAACTAATTCCCTCATGAGGATCTAAATCACATATAGTTGACACAAGATCAATTCCATATCCAAGAATCCATACAAACATCATCTTTCACCCATCCAAATTGCCTAGAATCATGCCTAACTAGGTCTGAAACTACTCTATAGATTCCACTTTTCACTAGACCATCACCGTTAATCTATAAGCTTCCTACCCAAATATTGTATCATGATAGATGTGATATTCAACGATGAAATATTCTCTAATGTAATATGAATGGAATAAAACACCAATGTTGAACATATTTGGAGATATAATTATGAATTAACATTGACACCCAACATACACCAGACAACCATTAACACAATATTCTTGAGAAAGTTCATGGACTTCACCCAAATAAACAGTATAGGATAATTCAATGATGACAAATACATAGAGATTGAATAAATGGGAACTAAATGATAGTACAAAATGAATCAAGAAACCCAACCACATCCTGTTCTTAAATCCAAATATGTGAGAGGGAATGGATGAAGATACATGATATCACAATTGGTTTAAAGAAAAACCATATAGAAGGGATGAATAACATTGGAGAGGTGAAGGATCCAATTGAGAGTGGCATCGTCTAACCAAATTGATATTTTGTTTATTTTCTTCTGATAAATATCTATTACATAACATAATCACACGCTTGAGGGTCATAATTGATTATTTTAATTGGAAACACCGATTAAATTATTCCAATCTGGTAATATATTTCAATTTTTCCTTTAAATATCATCAAAATTATTACTAATACTTAAAACCATTATTCATTAGATGGGGAAAGGAAAATAATAAATATTGATCTCAAATTCTCAGTAAGGGTAAAAAAGGAAGATATAAAAGCATAACCTAAACATAAGGGTATTAGAATATGACCATAATATTTGATGACCATACCCTATATATAAAATTTCATAATCAGTAGTTGTGGCGTAAATCATTTATTCTCATAAGACACAAATCATTAGGTAATCAATGAACATGATACAAGAGAGTATAAAATGGAATTAAGTACAAATTTTTGGTATAAACAATATAATATAATATCATTAAAATATTATATAAGTCTTACATCCAAGGAAATCATAAAAAAAATTCTTTCACTATACAATGTTTACTCCTCATTCCTCCCCTATATAACTTTACCAATTTCACTAATCTTTAGAATCAAGAAATACTATATCAGGATCACTCCTCATTCCATTCTTTTCAATCTAATGATATATATAAATATTAACCCAATGCATTATATGGAGATATATTTCTCACTGGACACATATTAAAATCCTAAATATGTATTCTATAAGATCAAAAGCATTCATCTTATCATAACCAACTAAATAAAACAAGTATCATAAACATTTTATTATATCATAACTTATCTAAAGGTTATATGTTTCATAATCATTACATTATAGAATAAACCTTGTAAATTAGTAGGATTCACAATTATATTATCCGGGTATAACCAATAGATGTAAAACAGGTTTCATAAACAACTGGTCATCATAAACCTAAAGCATTCAATGAAATAATCAGAATGGAATCCTTGGATCATATACCCAATAAAGAATATACTATATCAAAGTATGTCATAATCGATTGAAATTTGTTTTGAATAAATAGTTTTAATATTTCTAATTTAAAATAACATTTATTTTTAAATCAATTTTTAATTACATAAATCATTTCTGAATTCCTTTTATTTTTGAAAACCAGTTTGATAAACATAAAAAGGAACACTTAAATATAATTTAAATGATGTATTTAGGATAATAAAATATCTTCTTTGAAAAAAATTAAAAATATAAAAAAAATTTAAATCTATTTTATTTGAAAATATCATGGAAATTTTATAATTGAATATTTTAAAACCATTTAAAACACATTTTCAAACATAATACATTTTAGACAACATTTAATTTTAAAAAACATGAATTATTTGTACATGAATAATGGAAAATAACATCATAAATTATAAACATAAGAAATTTTCTAAATCCTTTTATTTTTTAATTACTTTTTTAGTAAATTAATAAACCACTTAAAATCATTCCAAACTCTTTTAAAAAAGAGATCAGTTTTTAAATCTTTTTATTTAAAAATTATCGTTGAAAACATATAACGGATGCTTTTAAAAATTCATTGAAAGAATTTAGTAAAAAAAACATATTATTATTCCTTTTAAAAAATAATATGAAATATCATTTAAAAAGAAAATTTTTTAATTAAATTTTATAAAACATTATGTTGGATGAAAATAGATTTCCAACCAAAGAGAGAGAGATAATGTCAAATTTTCTTAAAACATTTTATTAATTATTTTTTGTATAAAAGAGTTGTAAAATTGAACAATTGCATTAATCTGTCAGGAATAATATTATGATATCAAATTTTATATTAAATAAATATAATTATGTCATTAAATTTTAACATTTGACACTTAATAGAAAAATCCCTTTGAATAATGACATTCTACCATAAATCAATATGAATTTGGTTACATTGAATCATAAAACCAAGAATTAATTCCATAAAACAGTCCATAAAGTATCATTAATATAATTAAATTAAGAATATTTCATATCAATGGGGCTGTATAAAAACCTCATGAAATATTTTATGTTAATATCATAATATACATCTCAAACAAGAATAATTGTGGCAAAAGTCATTTATTGATTTGGATACATTAGATTCTTAAACAACATGAAGTAGATATCAAAAAATGAACACTTAAATATGAATTACTTTTATTATTATTATAAAAAAATACATTCAGGGAATTTATATACATCACATATAAGTAATTGGTGGTGAATATATAATTCATCTCACAAAATTTAAAGGTGAGACAAAAATATCTTACCCTAAGTCTTGAATTTCATTATACTAATTAAAAACTCATTATTAATAAATATTATTTTCTTATAAAAATAATAAATAATAAAATTCATCCATATCATACCATATATTTTTTATTGTTAACATTTATTAGCAATTAATCAATGATACCGTGATAATGTTATGTTTTCATGTAACAATAACGTTGTTTTTTGTAAATGTTTTCAATTTTTTATATTTGTGTTCTCTTAAATTAATCATGTTTTAATGGTTGTGAAAATTATAATGATGATATAAATATCTTATATATTAAATATATATAATTTTAAATTAATCTATAAAATATACAAATAGGAAATAAAATGCACCGTTCATGGAGATGGTATTTTATAGGTATAAATGAACATTGTTCCAATTTGTTATCAAACATGAAGAAATAAATAAATATGATATAATATAATAAAAATAAAAATTATTTCATGTATATCACATATTTTTATTATACCCATACTTTATATATTCTATGTAACGCATGAATGATCACATTGCTACGAGAGCCTATTGTACATTAGTACATGAATGATGTTATCGTATTCCCACAATATGTAAACCATAATGGTAAGTGTAATTGTTTCGGTGCGGATGTGCATCGGGTTTCTGTTCCGACGCTGTTCCACCAGGACGCGTTCGCGCGTGCGCCCGTCGACCCGAGGGGATGGGCGCGCGGCTTGTGGCCCCGCAGTCCCGCTTTCCAAAGGCGGGCGGCATCCGTCCCTTATTCAGGGGCGTCTGCTCCTTGATCGAAACCGGGATGATGGGATGTCGTCTCCTCCTTCCGTGGACGTCTCCTCGGAACTTGTTGCCTAATCCGGGTCTCCCTCATAGATTTAAGACGTGCTCGTGAATCTCGTTCCCGGCACCATGTCTCCATAGACACCGGTTAATTACGCTGCTTCCGCCCGGAAGCTCCAAGGAGTCTGGTCGGGGCAGCAACCTGCGGTGAGGAGACCGGGTAGCTCTGGGTGTTGGGGGCGTGCCTTAACACTGCGGCTCTGCATGTCTGCCTTCCGTCCCTAATAGGGCTTCTCGAAGGCATGATGGCCTGAGGAATCCCGCGCTGGGTGCGGGGAACTGCGTTACCTGAGGTTTTCCTCAGCTTCCCATGTTTAACACGGGGTATGCCGCGAGTTTAACGTCCATCGGGGATGGCATCGGACTGATCAACACGAGGAGTGGATCATATGACAGAACCCCTTGCGGGGAACCTCCGACGCAGGGGCCAGCACATGGGCGGCTTCCCGAGTGAAGTGGAGTGGAATGAAATGGCATGACCCCACCGGGATGTGGCGGCCCGGGTAAGGATCAGGATGGATGATGGAGTGAAGAGCTTGGACCCCGTAGTTGCTTCCTACGTACCGCGTGTTAGCGCGGATCAAAGTCAGCGTAGTTCGGATATACAGTTTAACGTAATGATGGACGTCGGCAAGCCGACTCACGAAGAGGTCGAGGCTGTCGGGCGGAGGATTGAACCGAACCACATCGCACAGAGGGGGATGGAACGGCCGGGTGGATCACAGTTTCACGTCATGCTGGACGCTGAAAGGAGAAAAAGGCAGTGGGGAAGCACAATGGAGATACACATGTGCAGTCTCCCACAAGGGCGGATTTATAGGTGAATCGACGCAAGTGTGAACCCGGGAGGGGTCCACTGATGGACGAACCGACGTGAATACGACCGGGACGACCAGGTGGTGGGCTTGAACCTCAGAGAGGCTTCCTACGTACCCTGTTTAGGAGACAGGGATCAAAGTCCACGTAGTTCGTTCTGTCAGGACTTACGCACAGAGGCGGCCCGGATGCGGCAAAACTCAGTTGGAGAGGGACTTGGGCCGAAGGTAAGAGACCTCGATCCCTGTCACGCCCTCTACTGGCTTCGGCAGTGGGGAAGCACAATGGAGATACACACGTGCAGTCTCCCACAAGGGAGGATTCATAGGTGAACCGATGCAAGTGCGAACCCGGAAGGGGTCCACTGATGGACGAACCGACGTGAATACGACCGGGACGACCAGGTGGTGGGCTTGAACCTCGGAGAGGCTTCCTACGTACCCTGTTTAGGAGACAGGGATCAAAGTCCACGTAGTTCATCCTGTCTGTAATACTCTAACCCCGTGGGCGAAGGCCACTCCAATCCCGACATCCCTGCAGAGACGAGCGGGTGGGGGCCACATCCAAACCGGGAGGGGGACCCTGCGTGCGAGGCACGGGATCGGGCGATGCGGACAGTTTAACGTCTTGCCGGAAGAAATACAGTTTAACGTCGTGTGTTGATTAAGAAGATGCTTGGCAGTTTAACGTCTTGCAGCGCGGACGTGGTGCAGTTTAGCGTCATGCAGGACGAATGCTGAACAGTTTAACGTCTTGCAGCGCGGACGAGGTATAGTTTAACGTCATGTTGGATGAAACACTTGGCAGTTTAACGTCTTGCAGCGCGGACGAGGTACAGTTTAACGTCATGTTGGACGAAACACTTGGCAGTTTAACGTCTTGCAGCGTGGACGATGGTGATACCGCTGATGGGTTCGTGTCACTTCGCGCGAGCCTGGAGGGCCGCACGGGAAGACAACGCACGGTGCGGGCACCCGGGGTGAAGATTATCGGGCGCCACGCAGGCGGGTACCCTCAGGGGGTCAAAGGGGGTGACCCCGGTGGATTTCACGCAAAAGAGAAGCATGGCGCGCAATACCGTGGGTCGGCGCGCAAATGGGCAGGCTGGCGCACAATTGGGCCAGCGCTTTGCGCGCGGAAGATGAAGATTGCGCGCACCGGGCTTCGGATAGCGTGCGGGGGAAACGGCTCATTCTTTAACGAATGGCCACTTTGAAAAATGGGGGGTGCCCGCAATCGGGCTGGATTGCACGCACCAGGGGGGGGGGGGCAATTGCGCGCAAGAGGCTTCTTTTGCACGCGAATGCCTTTGGGTGAAGGGTTATTCAAAGGAAAGGAGCCAAAGGGATTGCGCGCGAAGGCGAACCCCGAGCCTTTCTTGCGCGAAAGAAAGGAGGTTACCTGAAGATCGGCATTGCGCGCGGAGGGGGTTGGATTGCGCGAACGAGCGACTCTTCGAATTCCGGAAAACTTCAAAACGTCGGGGGTCGCCTTATATTTATAGGCAACCCCGGGCGCGGAATCTGGTTCGCGGGCGCGCAATTTCCTTCGCGGGCGTGGAATCGGGCCCGGCGCGCAAGGGAGTCGCGCGGGCCACGGGCGCGCAAAATTGCGCGCCGGCCCAGCGCATTGCGCGCATCCCGGGAGGTTTGCGCGCCTGACTTCAACTTTGCGTGCGGGTCTCCAAAATTCCGAGCAAGGCCTCCGGGCCCTCCGAAACATTCTTCTGACTCCAAATATGACCTCGCTTTCCGCATCCAGAGCTTTGTTTGGGAACAACGGACTTTTCTGGTGTCTACAAAAGCCCCCCCTCGGAATCTGATCGGCGAGAGGTCGCAACGATCGGGTTCCGAGGGAGACGCCGGAATGCCGAAGTCCTGGGTGGCGCGGGACTGTGGCGCGCAAAAAAGGGCGTCGGGCGGGAAATTCGCTGTCTCGGTCGCGCAAAGCGCTTTCCGCGCAGCACGGACACCCGGCCTCGCCTATAAATAGGGGCCCTGGGTCCCCCCATACTGTACACCGGCCTTCCGCGCGATAAGCATTCATGCTCTCGTGTGCGAAATTTCCCTTTCCGGCATGGAATTCACCCGTTCGTCATGCAAACCCTTCCGGATTTCGGCCTGTTTTTGCGCGAACACCCGTGGTTTTACGCGACAGCCTTCCCAATTGCGCGCCGTCCACTAGGATTGCGCGCCAACTCTCAAACTTCTCTACCAGCCTCTTCCGATTCCGCACGCCTCATCCCTTAACCCACACGACTCCCGGAGCTTCTGAGATGGCCGTGAATCAAGGGAATGAGGGGGATGCCGCCATTCGCAGAGCTGAGATGGCGGCGAACGAGGAGGTCTACGGAGCCAAGGAGATTGTTTCCAACAATCAATCCTTGTTCGACTTGCTGACGCCGGCCCAGAAGACATATCCTCTGTCGGACAACCTGCCGCTCTGGATCTTTGGCATCCTAGATGAGGTTCTGGTGCCAGGGTTTGAGGTTTATGCGCCACGGACCTGGGTGACTCGGGAGGACGAGCTTCCCCACTATAACATCACCAACAATGGGCATCCTGCCAGGGAGACCAGGCACTTAGATGTCTATGTCCTGAACCCGAGGACGCGAACCATCGTCGGGAGTGAGCCTACTGCGGAGAACTCTCCAGCCCTCTACTCGAGCACATACCGCCAGAGTGTCACTGACGACACCAAGGGCTGGCTGAAGGACTGGGACTTGCGGTCTGGGGGAAATTTCACCAGTGAGTGGGCCTGGGCGTTCTGGGTACGCCACACCTGCGATCACTTCGCGGAGGAGCTACGGTACATCGGCCTGTTTGAGGCGGTGTGGACGTCACAATTCCACTTCTACCAGCAGTCTGAGCTCGGGCCGGAGCTGTTCACCCGCTGGTCCCCGGATACCAACACCTTCCATCTTCACCATGGGGGGGGGGTTAGCATCGGTCTCTGGGACATCCACTGCATCGGAGGTATCCCGCTGGAGGGTTACCAATACGATGAGTTCCTTCCCCCGAAGAACACCTGGGAAGACAGGTCACGGACTCCCATTCTGACATGGCATCTACTTGACCTGGCTACGCAGCGGCTCGGGATCAAGGACTTCCATAAGGACATAGCCTACAAGGAGTGGTTCGGCCAGTTCTTGGAGCATGACCCAGCAGTCAAGATGCCAGGCAGGGGGAAGCGGTGCCCGACCGCGGCTCAGAGGAGCCGGAACGGGTCGTACTGGCGGGTCCTGGAGACGGGCGACTACCGCTCATGGGGGTACCGCGTCATCGAGGCCCGGGACCCTAATGTCTGGTACGCGGCGTTCTTGGACGCCTTTCTGAGTGGGTGGCTCCTGCCAGTGCGGGACGCGAGAATGGGCGTCCGCCCGGCGACACTGGCGATGGCGGGCGCCATGGCCGCCAATAAAATATATAACCTCGGGGTCCCGGTGCTGGCCAAGCTGTACGCCATCCTGGGACGCATCTCGCGGGGGGGGGGGGGGGGTCGCCACGAAGGATCTGTGGGCCCTTTCAATTCTTCCATGGCTGGGTGGCTGCTCACCTTGGTGGGTACACGTTTCCAAACGCCATCATTCCTCCGGGCAACGGCCTGCGACCCTCCCTGTTGAACATCATGGGGGTCACTCCGATGACCCTAAATGAGGAGGGTGTGAGGATTCGGACTGGCAATCATGCCAATTTCAACTTCAGCCCATTCCCCACTCCCGTTGGCCAGATGATCGACAATGGGCAGGGTCCGCTGGAGCAGCACAAATACTTCCTGAAAATGCGGGGCGGGGTGCTCGTGGCTCGGATCGACGGGAAGGTGATCTGCGAGCCTTACGTGCCAACCCGGTTCGCCAGACGGTTCGGGTGCCTTCAACGGATGCCGAAGAGGGTATTCACTGTTGTTCGGGAGGAGACGAACCCTTGCGTCCTTCGCCAGATGTGGCTGATGTTCGCCGCTTTCGGCTCTGGCAACGTCATCACTCTCCCTCCTACCGGGGTCGACGCAGGCTTGGCAACCGAGTACGCCGAACACTGGGTCATTGCGTACCCCGAGGGGCTTCTATGGAAGCTAGTTCAGTGGCTCGAGGTCACCCGTGCGGAGACCGGGTGTCAAGGAAGGAGGCGAGGCGCCGTCACACGGGGGAGAACAGAGGCGCGCTAAGCAGCGGAGCCGGCGCGGGCAGGGACTTCGGCGGCGGGCACATCGCAGGCTGTGGCCACGACTTCAGCACCCAGAGAGGGGGCACATGCGGTGGTCGGGGAGCGGCCCGGGAAGCAGGTAAGGCGTCTGCTCGAACCCTCCCACGATGCAGTCTTCCCGGCGTTGTGGTCGGCCTGGATGACCCTACGGCAGTCGCTGGGGACCGAAATCATCTGGCAGAAGATAACCAGCGAAGGAATCCATCTGCCAGAGGTTGGGCGCCTTCAGGTCGCCGACAGGGTGAACTTCCACCGGCGGTATGCGTATCTGACGGCCATGGACGAGTACACGCGCCAACGTGGTCAGCGTGCGGAGCCGTCCCTTCTGGTGAAGGTGATGCTCGGTCTAGAGCCTGCTCCAGACGAGATGCCGCCGGAGGAAGATGATAGTAACGATGACTCCGAGGAAGAGGAGGAGACGGAGGAGGATGAAGGCTCGGAGGGAAGTTCCCATCCGGGGAGCCCGCGGGAGAGTGGCGAGGTGGCCGGCTCTGACAATGTCGATATCACAGATCTCCTCGAGGTCCGCTTCTATCCCTACTCAACCTGCTTCGTCCATTCTCTTATGCAGCTTCTAACCCATTTCTCCACCTTTTTCAGGAGTGCACGGATGTTGGTCAGGCATCCTCAGTAGGAGTAGGAGAGGCGCCAACAGGACAAGGCGGGGTCCAGACACCCATTATTGAATTGACAAGCGCTGAAGGGTCCCCTGCTGCAATTGCTCCTGCGGCGGCCGGGACAGCGGAAGATGACGCCTTGGATTCCCGTAAGTCTCCTTACTTTACTGTTGGTGCTTGCCGTTGATGCTCCGTGACTAACCACGGCATGCCCCGCGCAGTGATCTCAGTACTGGAGGCTCGTCGGGCTGCCGAACCCGGGCCATCCATGAGTGGACCAGTGGCAGACATGACGCCTGCTCCGGAACAGACTTCTCACACCGAGCCGGCCCCACCAACTGTTGATCAGGGGGCAGCGGTCGCCAGTAGTGCTGCCATCGGAGAGAGGTCGGGGGCTGACGAGGGTGTCAACGCCGCTAGGGCGGGAGAAGAAGGTCTCCCATATGTTAGGGAACCTATCCCCCGTGAGGACACCCCAGGGGCGGACACTGCAGCAGACCTGCTGGCTGCCTTCCCTGCCTACCGGCCTGCCGAACCCGAGGAGATGGACGACTCGGACGCGGAGGTGGTCGAGGAGAGCCGGATAACGCGACGCAGGGGGTGGAAGTGCATCCAGCGCTTCCTCAAGCGAGACCCATCGGAGTGGCTGGGGCGCATGGGATCACTCTAAACCTGGCTGCGCTTCCTATGTGCCGGGGGAGCTGATTCTCAACGCCTCCATCTGACGGTCCGTGATTTCATGGCCGAAAAGATGTGCGAGAGCCGCCGGCGTGCCAACGTCGCACAATGCCGGGACATGTCGGAGAGCACGCGGGCGCTCCTCGTGGCGGAGAAGGAAGTCCGGCGTCTCGAAGGGCAGGCGGCAGAGAAGGAGGCCTCTGTCGCAACGTGCACTGAGCTTGTGGAGCAACTAACGGCCCAGCTGGTTGATGCCCAGGTACAGCTGACGGAGGCGGGCCAACAGATGGTCACACTTCAAGTCGACAGGGAGCGTGCACAGGCCAGGATCGGCGAGCTGCGTGCTGCGACTGCCGACGAGGAGAGGGCACGCAGAGAGCGAGAATCAGCTCTGGAGGCCTCCAGCCAAAGGGTAGCGGCGTTAGAAAGACTTATTCAGCACGCTAATCCCTAGGGGCTTTGTTTTTGCCACTCCCAGAACATTTGATTCCGCTACTCAATATTTCTATCCATTTGTATGAACCAATATATTTATCTGCATCTTTTGGCTTAACATGCTCAACCACAATTCATTGTCTCGCGGGAGCGTTAACCAAGCTTCAGGCATCCGTAATTGGGCCTGGATTTCTAAAGAAAAGAGGGAGATCATTCCTAGGAAAGGATACCTCAGACCTAATCAATGTATCATCCCCCCAACTTGTTCCGACAAACAAGCGGGACAACGCTAGGGGAGTTAAGATTTTATCCGAACATAGGGAAATGAGAAAGGGTGAATCGCATGTCCCGAATTCAGAAATCCATGACGGTCGGCCTTCTAGGAAATGCCCAAGACGGAAAGCGGAGAATGGATCAATCGACCATACCACTGCAATAGACGGACCGAAGGTCATATTTGCAGGAGGCGGATCACATGTCATCATCAATGACGCTTTGGGGGTTCCTTCATACACAAGGGTGGAAATCCAGATCAACAGGGAATGCGAAGCGTGGGGCGAAGTGACGATTTGTTCGGACAGAATCTAACGCTCTCAAAATTGCGCCACCGTGGGGAAAGCGTATTAGGCGGATGCACTAATCTGGACGTGAATCACCCCAATTCTCAGACATAACCTCTTTGACGAGGAAACTGTTGCTTCCCATCATTGCAATGGGGCATCCCAAGCTGAATCGGGGAGAATATCACAACTGCACCACTCTACCAGAAGCCAGGCCAGACGGTCGGTGACGAGGAGGGGCGGGACTTAGCGATCCCTGAGGCTGGACCTGAGTCGAGATGCTCGGGCGTTCCTACGTACCCCATCGGGCTGGAGATGAAGCCACACGTAGTTCTGAAAGTGCAGTTTTAACGTCATACGGGACGTAGAACCCCATTTGGGGAGATCTTAGTTTAAGGTCGTAGAGCTTGGACCAAAGGGGCAGATCTTAGTTTAATGTCTTAGAGCTCGGACCATAAGAACCTCAAAGCACGCCACATCGTGGTCCTATCCCCTGGATATGCAAAGATGCACTGAGGGATAGTGTCAAGAGTGTCGAGGTTTCCCCTGGCCAGAATGGGAGGTGGAAAATGTAATGTGAATCATGCGGACATTCACTCAAGGACTGGGGGCACCGGCGTAACAATATAGGAGTACTGCCGACCGTGGCGGAAAAGCAGCATCAATATCGCATTGACCGTTGATGGAATGAGGCAGCAAACGAGCATCAACCGCTCAAGCGCAGGATTCATATCGATTTGCTGCCCGAGGCCCTTGGGGGCACCAGCCCGAGTCGGTGGGAGAGCACTGAGGCATTGTGTCTAGACCGCTCACGGGGGCTCCACCCAGGGCGTAGGCTATGGGTCCGAATGAAAGAGAGCACGAAGCTTGAAAAGTGGAAGGAACCTGACCAAGCTGAACCTGACCCTCCTGGCAATAAACCAGAGTACTCGAGACACCGGTGGACCACTGCAAGGGGTCGAGGGACACGCCTTGAGGGTGACCCGAAGGCGGCAGATTCCCCAGAGAAGGGGGAATCTCTAAGAGGTGGGGGGCTGGACCCGAAGTTTCAAACATCCGGGCATTCCTACGTATCCCATAAGGATGGGAATCAATCCACACGTAGTTCTTGAAGCGCGGCGCAACACAATCGGGCACCAGCGCGGGGAAGGGTGCGGGTCTGACCCTCGCACACAGAAGAAGCGGTATTTGATATTTCTTGTTTGTCCTTAAAGGTGGATGGTTTTTCTTTGTGCAGCGACATGCCTGTGATTAAGGAATCCATGGAGTCGCCACAACAATCAAGCCATGAAAGGCATTGATAAATGGCGTGGTTATTAACCAGCTCCCAACTTGAGTGTCCTCTGAGAAGAACATCACGATGCAGTGCCGTTTCTCGTCAGGCGGCCAAGACGATCACAGTTTACGGTCGGGTGGTAAGACCATACAACACAGTTTAAGGTCGTGTTGTTCGGACCATGGAGGAATCCGCTTATCGCGATACGGCGGACCCAGCGGAGGTGGGAACGTACCCCCGCCCTGCGGTCACGCACAATTCCAGGAGAAGGATCCCGGGATAGGGGCCTGCACATGTCCATCACCCGAGGGGCAGAGATGCTAGCCTCCAGCTATACTGGGCCCAGAACGTGATTGTTCGGGTGACTCCTTCCTCCTTATGGGGACGAGGGTCCAGCTACACATGGCCCTTAGGGAGGACATCAGCATATATCCTTGGTGCTCAGATCGTGGGAGCCTCGAAATACACCATTACCCTGGTTGGCCTGCCTAACGTGTAAAGGTGTACTGAAGGTCAGTATGAAGAGAGTGTCGAGATTCCACTACAACGCACAAAGGCGGAGTGTGATGAGGACTGCGCAACCAATATTCAGAGCCTGAAAGAGCCGACATGGTGATCAAGGATGTCGCTGACCATATTCGCAACACAACATCCGATCGTATCAGCCAAGGATGGGGCAAGCAAATGAGCATCAACCGCTCAAGCGCATGATTCATATCGATTTGCGGCCCAGGACCCGCCGGTAAATCGACCCGGAGCGGTAGGAGAGCACTGAGGCATCGTACCCAAACCGCTAATGAGGATCCCTTTGAGTGAAGGCTCGAACAAGAGGAAGCACGAGGTCCGACAAGCAACACAGGACTTGTCGGGATCGAATCCGACACTATGGGTCATAGACCTGAGTACCCAAAACATGTTAACAGATCACCGGAAAGGGTCGGAGGACTCACCCTGAGAGCAACCAAAAGATGGCAGATCCCTGTGATCAACCAAGAAACGGGGCTGGACCTGAAACACAAGAGTCCAGGCGGTCCTACGTATCCCATAAGGATGGGAATCAAGCCGCACGTAGTTCTTGAACTGCAGTTTAACGTCATGTAGGATGAAAAGAGAAATGGGCGGAGCGGAAGGCATCCCCAAACGTGGGGGGCGTACAGCATGGCAAGAAAACTGACGTAAATGAGGGCATAGCCCCGCGTTCACACCGTACACTGCATACCCAGAGGCAACTGGGCCAAGGGCCCGAGATGGGATGGAAATTCCCGAAGGATGGGGCTGGGCCTGAAACATGATTGTTCAGGCGGTCCTACGTATCCCATAAGGATGGGAATCAAGCCGCACGTAGTTCTTGAGGGGCAGTTTAATGTCGTGCAGGATGAAGACGCTTGGCAGTTTAACGTCTTGCAGCGCTGACGTGGTACAGTTTAACGTCATGTTGGACGAATGCTGAACAATTTAATGTCTTGTAGCTTAGACGAAGTACAGTTTAACATCGTGTTGGACGAATATGCTTGGCAGTTTAACGTCTTGTCGCGCGGACGAAGTGCACTCAGGCAAAGTACTGCTTGAGGAACCTAGCGTTGGTGGGAGGAGTGACACGCTCACCATCCATAGTTGCTAGGGAGTACGCGCCATTGGGATAGACCTTGTGGACAATAAAAGGTCCCTCCCACTTGGGCTCCAACTTGGGTGGCTTCCTGCCGGGGATCATTGGAGCTCTTAGGGACAGTACTAGGTCACCCTGCAGGAAGGAGCGGAGGCGAACCTTCTTATTGAAATCTCGAGCCATTCTTCTTTGATGACTCTCCATGTTGTGCAAAGCGCGAAGCCTATTATCATCTAGTGCTTCCAACTCGACTAGACGGGCTTCAGTAGCTCTGTCCGGCGCTTGCTGGTCGTAGACCGCAGTGCGCAAGGATGGTAACTGGATCTCGATGGGCAGGACGGCCTCAGCTCCATACACCAGGGAATAAGGGGTCATCTGGGCGAAATTGCGAGTCATCGTCTGATAAGCCCAGAGGGCGTTGGGGAGCTTGTCCGGCCAACTCTTCTTGTTCTGACCAACCATCTTTTGCAAAATGTTAGAGAGGGTTTTGTTAAACGCCTCAATCTGTCCATTCGCCTGCGCATGATAGCGAGATGTATGGTTCGAGCGAATGTTGTACTTGGCGTACAACTTCTTCAACTCGGCTGCTCGGAAATTGGCTCTGTTATCCGTGAGGATAGCGTGAGGCACTCCAAATCGATGAATGATGTTGTAGGTCACGAAGTCAGCGATCGAACAGGATTTGACCTCTCTGAGCGGAATCGCCTCTGCCCATTTGGAGAAGAAGTCTGTGGCGGTCAGAATGAACCGGCACTGGCGAGCCGTCGCCGGCAGGTAAGGTCCCACAACGTCCAGACCCCAGACTGCAAAGGGCCAAGAATACCTAGTGGTATGGAGAGGCTCCAGCGGCCGGTGCACAAAGTTCGCATAAACCTGGCACGCATGGCACTTCCTAGCATACTCGATGCAGTCATGGATCATGGAGGGCCAGAAGTATCCCAACCTCCAAATCTGGTGGGACAGCTTCGGCCCAGTCTGGTGGGCACCACATGAACCAGCATGAACCTCTTGCATGACTCATGGGATCTCAACTCCTTGAAGGAAACGGAGGAGAACACCATCAAATCCGCGCCTATAAAGGATCTGCTCCAGGCCGGGACTGCTCTGGAGGACAAACTGCGATGCGCAGCGTCGAACTCGCTCACGCTCGGCCCGATCTGACAGGAGAATGCCATGTTGGAGGTAATCAACCAAAGGCGCCCTCCAATCAGAGGCTGATTCGACTGCCATATCTGGGGTACTCGGGGCTCCGGGCACATGGGCAACCGTGGTGAGATTACTTACCGACGGGTCGCGATCTCCCTCCGGCGTAACGGGAGCGATGAGCCTGCGGTGCGTCACGCGGATGATCAGGTTGTCCTGTTCAGGCTCTGCGAGTGATGCAGCAAGGCTGGCCAATGCATCTGCTCGACCGTTCTGCGACCGGGGAATATGGACAATTTCTGGCCGAGAAGGGAACTGGGCCATCAGAAGGATGGTGCACTCCAGAAATGGCACAAGTTCCGGCTTCCTGACAACATAGTCTCCATTGATCTGCTTAACGACCAGCTTGGAGTCCCCTTTCACACACAGATGGGGCACGTCGATCTCGAGAGCTAACTCGAGGCCAGTGATGAGGGCATGGTATTCCTCCTCATTGTTGGTACAGCCCTCTGACAACAGGAAAGAGTATGGCAGCACGGCTTGCTCCGGGGTAATGAAGACGATACCCAAACCCACTCTGTTGAGCTTAGGATTATCGAGTCTTCTACCGGTGGGGCTCCGGGAGGCACCGTCAAAGTGCATCTGCCAGCATGGATCGGCTCGATCGACCGAGAGAATGGCCTCATCAGGAAAGCCTAGATCCAGCGGCTGATCCGTGGAGGTCGGGTGAGCAGCCAGAAATTCTGCCAATGCTTGCCCTTTGATGGCCTTCTGAGACACATACCTGATGTCGAACTGCAGGAGAATCACAGCCCACCGCGCTAGACGGCCAGTCAACATAGGCCGGCTCAGGATATATTTCAATGGGACTACCCGAGAAACCAACTGTACGTCATAGTGCTGCAAGTAGTGCCGTAATTTCTGTACGGCAAATACGAGTGCCAGGCAGCTCTTCTCGATGGGGGAATACCTAACTTCCGCATCGAGGAGCATGCGACTTAGGTAATAAAGGCTATTCTCTATTCCCTCGTTGTTGTTCTGGGCGAGAAGGGCACCAAGGGACCGTTCCAGGGAGGTCACATAAAGGACCAGTGGCTTCCCGGATACAGGCGGCATCAGAACCGGAGGTTGAAGAAAGTACTGCTTGATTTCCTCGAAAGCGGTCTGACACTCTTTATCCCATACATATGTGGCACCTTTCTTCATGAGCCGAGAAAAGGGCTTACACTTGCCGGCCAGATTCGCGATGAATCGGCGTATATAGGCTAAGTGGCCTTGGAACCCTTGCAGTTCCCGGATGTTACCTGGGAGAGGCATCTGGCTAATCGCCCTGATCTTCTCCGAGTCGATCTCAATACCCCGGTACCTTACCACAAAGCCAAGAAACTTCCCGGAGGTGACCCTGAAGGCATACTTCAACGGGTTCATCTTCAGGCAGCGAGACCGGAGGAAGCCGAACACTTTCTCAAGATCTTTGAGATGGTCCTGACGCTGGCACGATTTGACCACCAAGTCGTCGACGTAGCATTCCACCAGTGTGCCGAGGATTGGCTTGAATATGCGATGCATCGCTCGTTGATAGGTGGCACCTGCATTCTTCAGGCCGAAGGGCATGACATGGTAACAAAAGATACCTTGGGGGGCCCTGAAGGCAGTGAACTCCCCATCCTCAGGGGCCATCCGG
This sequence comes from Viscum album, assembly GCA_963277665.1. Lineage (NCBI taxonomy): Eukaryota > Viridiplantae > Streptophyta > Magnoliopsida > Santalales > Viscaceae > Viscum > Viscum album. Next base: position 1,023,616,143 of record OY728120.1, on the reverse strand, counting down.
ATTTGGTTGTATCCGGAGTATCCATCCATAAAGGAGAGGGCTTGGAACCCTGCCGTGGCGTCAATCAATAGCTCTGTCACCGGAAGGGGAAAATCATCCTTCAGACAGTGGCGGTTGAGATCGCGGAAGTCGATGCAGACTCTGATCTTCCCGTTCTTCTTCCTGACCGGCACAATGTTGGCCAGCCATTTGGGGTACTGAACTTCCCTCACGAAGTTGGCTTTGATAAGCTTGTCAACTTCGGCCTCAACCATGGCACCGTGGAATGGGTGCATCTTCCTGGGAGGTTGCTTGTACCCGCGATGGTTCGCCGGGAGACCAAGGCGGTGGACGGATACCTGAGGATCTAGCCCCGGCATCTCGTCATAGCCCCAAGCGAACACATCACGGTGCTGCCTGAGGAAGTCCACGTACTGATGCCGCTCTTCAGAGGGCATGGAGGCACTGACCAATGTGGGTCTTGGATCTGCCTCGGTTCCAAGGTTCACCTGTACTAACTCATCGACCGTGGCGGAGACGCCGTCCTCAAAAGCTGGGGGTGCATCTTCCACGTCCTCTCCACTCGGGGAGGGATCGTCCACGGGATAGACTGCGCTGGGAACCGCATTGGGGCTACCAGATCCTGTTGGGCCGTTGGTGCTGGCACAGGCGGTCGCCGTCATCTCATCCGGAGACTCACAGGCCGTCGAGACCATGGCTACGTCCAACCGATGGATCGGGAGGACGTAAGCGTCATCCAAACTTGCCTAGGGATCACCTGCAACAGCGACAGGCTCAACCTCACCTGCCAGGATCTACTTATCCTTGCTCTTGTAATAGTCTGCGTCTAGATAGCGGGCTTCACATGAGGCAAAAGGAGAGGCATCCCCCTGAAGCACGCCTACTCGACCGTTAAGGGAGTATTTCAGGCATTGGTGGTATGACGAGGGAACCGCTGCATGAAGGTGGAGCCATGGCCTGCCCATCAATGCATTATACGCAGTGTCTTGAGAGACTACCATGAATTCGATGTTGGCAACCAGGTCACCGAACTGGGTCTTCAAACGTATCTTGCCGACCGGAGTTTGCTCGGTGCGGTCGTACCCCTGGATCCTGAGGTCAGAGGGAATCAAGTCATCCTCAGACAACCCCAATCTCCGGAGCGTCCGAGTGGGAATAAAGTTAATCCCGGACCCCGTGTCGACAAGACAGCGCCGGACTTCAAGGCCGTTGAACTGGCCAGTAACATACAACGGACGAATGTGCCCCTGTATAGGAGGGTCTTCATCCTTACCAGAGAACGAGATAACTGCCTGACATTCGGCGTCCTCAATCGTTTCGGCGTGAAAGGCCTCTGCAGCCGCAACCTCCGTCTCAAACTGGAGAGGACTCTTCAGGGCTTCAACGAGCACCTCGCGCATATCAGGTGACATGTGCAGAGCCTCAAGGATGGAGAGCCTCGCTGGGATGTTGGCCAAGTGCTTCAGGACATCATACTTTTTGGCCAAGCGCGAGCCCCTGGTTGCAGGAGGTTGCTATGCGGTTGGAGGCATGACGGGTATTTCCGGTTGGACCGGCGGCCGACTGGTGCTTGGCGCATCTCTTTGTTCATCGGTTGAAGCCCGGGAAGTAGTCACCGTACTGGGGTCAGGAGGCCGGGATGGACTCGTGGCAGGACGGAGCTGGTCGCGGCGCGGCTGAGGCGGTTCTGCCTGGTCCCACACCACAAACAGTGGCGGAGGCGAATCCGTCATCCTCGGATGGGGGGGGGGGAGCGCGCGCTGAGCTCGGTTTTGATCCTGCTGCCTAGTCTCAGTGGCGTGCACGTCCTGGCTGGAGGTACCAACTGTTGTGCCCCGGCGACTCCTGTTGTTGCGGTTCCTCCGACGGAGGCGACGACCGGGGACACTAGGGAGGTCCACCTGGTGTTCTTCAACATCGGGAACCGAAAAGGGATTTACCAGCTCGACGGTATTAACCGAAGCGTACCCAACACTGTCATAGGATGAATCATCCATCACCGGGCGGATCCGAGGAGGGATCCAGACCATCGACGTCGTGAGACGGAGTGCCCGATTTCCCTTCCCCAGCCCCTGGCGGGTTCCGTGCCACGGTGCTGAATGCTCGGCCGGGCAACATGCTAGTCTTCCAACACCTCTGAAATCTATCGGTCTTCGTATTGAGGAGAAGAGATTCACGTCGGGTTCACCATTTTTCTGTTTCGGTGCGGATGTGTGTCGGGTTTCTGTTCCGACGCTGTTCCGCCAGGACGCGTTTGCGCGTGCGCCCGTCGACCCGAGGGTATGGGCGCGCGGCTTGTGGCCCCACAGTCCCGCTTTCCAAAGGCGGGCGGCATTCGTCCCTTATTCAGGGGCGTCTGCTCCTTGATCTAAACCGGGATGATGGGATGTCGGCTCCTCCTTCCGTGGACGTCTCCTCGGAACTCGTTGCCTAATCCGGGTCTCCCTCATAGATTTAAGACGTGCTCGTGAATCTCGTTCCCAGCGCTATGTCTCCATGGACACCGGTTAATTACGCTGCTTCCGCCCAGACGCTCCAAGGAGTCTGGTCGGGGCAGCAACCTGCGGTGAGGAGACCGGGTAGCTCTGGGTGTTGGGGGCGTGCCTTAACACTGCGGCTCTTCATGTTTGCCTTCCGTCCCTAATAGGGCTTCTCGAAGGCATGATGGCCTGAGGCATCCCGCGCTGGGTGCGGGGAACTGCGTTACCTGAGGTTTTCCTCAGCTTCCCATGTTTAACACGGGGTATGCCGCGAGTTTAACGTCCAGCGGGGACGACATCGGACAGATCAACACGAGGAGTGGATCAGATGACAGAACCCCTTGCGGGGAACCTCCGACGCTGGGGCCAACATATGGGCGGATTCCCGAGTGAAGTGGAGTGGAATGAAATGGCATGACCCCACCGGGATGTGGCGGCCCGGGTAAGGATCAGGATGGATGATGGAGTGAAGAGCTTGGACCCCGTAGGGGCTTCCTACGTACTGCGCGTTAGCGCGGATCAAAGTCAGCGTAGTTCGGATATACAGTTTAACGTCATGCTGGACGTCGGCAAGCCGACTCACGAAGAGGTCGAGGCTGCCGGGCGGAGTATTGAACCGAACCACCTCGCACAGAGGGGGATGGAACGGCCGGGTGGATCACAGTTTCACGTCATGCTGGACGCTGAAAGGAGAAAAAGGCAGTGGGGAAGCACAATGGAGATACACATGTGCAGTCTCCCACAAGGGCGGATTCATAGGTGAATCGACGCAAGTGTGAACCCGGGAGGGGTCCACTGATGGATGAACCGACGTGAATACGACCGGGACGACCAGGTGGTGGGCTTGAACCTCGGAGAGGCTTCCTACGTACACTGTTTAGGAGACAGGGATCAAAGTCCACGTAGTTCGTTCTGTCAGGACTTACGCACTGAGGCGGCCCGGATGCGGCAAAACTCAGTTGGAGAGGGACTTGGGCCGAAGGTAAGAGACCTTGATCCCTGTCACGCCCTCTACTGGCTTCGGCAGTGGGGAAGCACAATGGAGATACACACGTGCAGTCTACCACAAGGGCGGATTCATAGGTGAATCGACGCAAGTGCGAACCCGGAAGGGGTCCACTGATGGACGAACCGACGTGAATACGACCGGGGCGACCAGGTGGTGGGCTTGAACCTCGGAGAGGCTTCCTACGTACCCTGTTTAGGAGACAGGGATCAAAGTCCACGTAGTTCGTCCTGTCTGTAATACTCAACCCCCGTGGGCGAAGGCCACTCCAATCCCGACATCCCTGCAGAGACGAGCGGGTGGGGGCCACATCCAAACCGGGAGGGGGACCCTGCGTGCGAGGCACGGGATCGGGCGATGCGGACGGTTTAACGTCTTGCCAGACGAAATACAGTTTAACATCGTGTGTTGAGGACGAAGATACTTGGCAGTTTAACGTCTTGCAGTGCGGACGTGGTGCAGTTTAGTGTCATGCAGGACGAATGCTGAATAGTTTAACGTCTTACAACGCGGACGAGGTACAGTTTAACGTCATGTTGGACGAAACACTTGGCAGTTTAACGTCTTGCAGCGCGGACAAGGTACAGTTTAACGTCATGTTGGACGAAACACTTGGCAGTTTAACGTCTTGCAGCGCGGACGATGGTGATACCGCAGATGGGTTCGTGTCACTTCGCGCGAGCCTGGAGGGCCGCACGGGAAGACAACGCACGGTCCGGGCACCCGGGGTGAAGATTATCGGGCGCCACGTAGGCGGGTACCCTTAGGGGGTCAAAGGGGGCGACCCCGGCGGATTGCGCGCAAAAGAGAAGCGTGGCGCGCAATACCGCGGGTTGGCGCGCAAATGGGCAGGCTGGCGCGCAATTGGGACAACGCTTTGCGCGCGGAAGATGAAGATTGCGCGCACCGGGCTTCGGATAGCGCGCGGGGGCAACGGCTCATTCTTTAACGAATGGCCACTTTGTAAAATGGGGGTGCGTGCAATCGGGCTGGATTGCGCGCACCCGGGGGGGGGGGGCAATTGCGCGCAAGAGGCTTCTTTTGCGCGCGAATGCCTTTGGGTGAAGGGTTATTCAAAGGAAAGGAGCCAAAGGGATTGCGCGTGAAGGCGAACCCCGAGCCTTTCTTGCGTGAAAGAAAGGAGGTTACCTAAAGATCGAAATTGCGCGCGGAGGGGGTTGGATTGCGCGAACGAGCGACTCTTCGAATTCCGGCAACCTTCAAAATTTCGGGGGTCGCCTTATATTTATAGGCAACCCCGGGTGCGGAATCTGGTTCGCGGGCGCGCAATTTCCTTCGCGGGCGCGCAATCGGGCCCGGCGCGCAAGGGAGTGGCGCAGGCCACGGGCGCGCAAAATTGCGCGCCGACCCAGTGCATTGCGTGCATCCCAGGAGGTTTGCGCGCCTAAATTCAACTTTGCGCGCGGGTCTCCAAAATTCCGCGCAAGGCCTCCGGGCCCTCCGAAACATGCTTCTGACTCCAAATATGACCTCGCTTTCCGCATCCGGAGCTTTGTTTGGGAACAACGGACTTTTCCGGCGTCTACAGTAATATAATAACTAAAAAATTAAAATGACATCATAAATAACATATAGATTATAGAAAACATTATTTTTATAGTAATTCCAAACCCTTAAGGGTTTTAATTGAAAAACAACTACATTTTTCGTGGAGCAGTAGTCCATCGATGACACACAAGATGATTTTTTAACACCTTTGATGAATGTGTGTGTTGTTATAGCATACAACCTTATAATTAAAAAATATGATTATATGGAATATAAGGATTACATGATATAATCAAGATATAAAAATAATTTATGGGGTCTGAGGAATAAATAAAACAAAATTGTTCGTTGATGAACATTCCCTCTTCATTAGGTAACTCATTTTTTCCAAGAAGATACATCGTTCGATGGACATCCACCAAAATTAAGGATTCTAGAATGAATGTATAGGTGTGTATATGGGAATTGGGACATTAATTTACAATCAAAATTGTTTTTACATTGTGAATAATAGAGTATATTGATCTCCCATTTATCCTTGCAGAGGATTGGTATTCTTATAAATCCTAAAAAGTATTAACTATTGCGATATCAATCTAACATATTTATTCATAAAAATGATAATTTAGGTGTTAGTGGAATAAAATTTTCAATCCAACCCTCAAACACACATTTATACTGATGTTTTAAACATTTGGTTCATGAATCTTAGGTTTCCTTTATTTTGCATTTTTTTTATTTTAATTATGATAATTTGTTTTCTAACCTAATAAATTTATCCATTATGGATAAATTAACATGATACAGATTATGTAATTTGGACCAATATATTATAGTTATTATATTTATCTTATAAAATAAAAATCAATTTTTTGTTGGAATATATTTTTAATAAATGTGCATGTTATGCCCAAAACACTATTACCACGGTCACTATGTTAACCAAATTTTATCTATTTAATAGTCAATATATCATTTGAATAGAAAAATTGAATTATTAATGGAATATATTTTCTTTATATTAGTATTTAAAAATCACATTAATTTTTTTTTATTTTATTTTATTTTAAATCAATTAATAAAATAAAATTTGATAAAAATTGTTAGTAATGTCAATTTAGGCATTATTATATTAAATTAACAGTAAAAAAATTACTGAAAAAAATTTAATTCAGATATATGATGTTAAAATCAATTTAATATGATTTATTGTTATAAAATATTATTATAATAAATTATTTCTTTAAATTTACTTCATTTTTTTATGATTTTAGTATCGTTTTCCCGAATGGCCCGAATGCCTTCTTTTTATTTTTATTATAGATAATCCTACTTTTATGGGTTTAAGGGGGACCCGTACATGACCCGTAGGCCCAAGGCACAAGGCCCAACAAACCCGCAATACATGAACTAACGGCCCAGAGGCATACCATGACCAATACATGACCCTTAGGCCTAGCCCACTTGAACTGTCCCTCCCCTACTTTCTGTGTCATTGATCACATAGCTTCCCACCTTTCATTACTGATCTGCTAGCATTGCCCCGTACAAAGTTGCACGGTGCCTGGTCCTAATGGCGACTGACATACCAACTCATTCTTCTAATAATGTTAGCTCTACATCTAGTGGATGCTACTCATGTTGCTCCTATCCACTTCTGGGGCCTTTTCTGTGTGAACTGGGCGACTCCATGGTCTACGTGACCCGATGGCCCTGTTTCCCAAAGACCTTTGATTACATGAAGGCCCTGGAGACCTGTTGGCACAAACCGGTGGCCCAAGGGCCCCAATCAGGCGAATAGTTCTGGCTACCACAGTACCGAACAGTAACTATTACAGTGACTGCAACAGTATTGCGACACTATTGGTGCAGTACTTGGAAATTCTCCTCCACCTGGTTTTGAACACGGGTCTCTTGGATGCCATGCAAGATCCCTTACAACTCGGATACGATCTCGTTTGAAGTATCGTTTGATTTATTTAAATATATCAAAAATTACTCATGTGTTGGTGTCCAATGAGAATTAAATTTAATTATATAATATCAAAAAATTATCCTGATAAAATACTAATTTATCTTTGTAATTAATATTTACAAAATTACCTATGTAGTTTTTCCTATTCCAAATCATACATATGTTTAAAGGGAGGAAGGTGTGTTTTTTTGCCTATTTTACTTTACTTATTATATTGGTCACATTCATTGAAAAGTTTCCCACAAAATATTTTAATTTTATATTATGTTCACAAGAGTATTATTATGTACATAAAAAAATTTGGGAATTTTTTTTGGTTATTATTACACATTATATTCAAAATTTAATAACTATGAAAATTGGGTTTTCAATAATCGCAATAATTTATTTTTAAGTATTTTCAGTAATAATTATTGTCAAAAATTAAGTATTAATTATTATATATTGTAGTGTATTCTTATTCAAAAATTTTAATCCTTTTTTCGAGATTCAATTCTAAAAATTAATAGATTTATATTTAATTTTCATCATGGTGGCGTGATGACATAGAGGGGTTTCAAATTAATAAATCTCTAATCTTCATAATGTTATGTGACCAATTTTAATATCAAACATGATTCCAATAATTAAATTTTTTTTAATTTATATAAATTTAACATATTTTAAAATAAAATCAATTTAAAATATATTTCAAAATTACAAATTACATAAATTAACATGAAATTTAAAATATTAGTATTTTTTTGAATATTCATTAAAAAATATGATTCATATAAAAATTCTACTAATTCACCCTAATATAATTTTGATATTATTAATTAAAAAATTATTTTATTTTCTATAAATAAATTTTATAAATTTATTAAATTTTGCATTTATGTTATGTTTTCTATTATTTATTCAATATTATTTTAGAAATTAAACAATCCTTCGAAAAATGATTCTTTTTGTATTAAATGATTATTATTTTAGTTATAATAAATATATAATTAATAATAAAAGTGAAAAATATTTCTTATCATAGTTTAGTTAATCTTATTTAGTTTGTCAATTCTAATTTCTAGGTCATAACTATAATATTAAATAATAATAATAATATTATATTATATTTCAAAAAAAACTCAGTTATGGGTATAATAAAAGTTAAACATTGTGTTGCACGTATTTCATGCTAAAATTAGTGTTGCATATAAAAAATGATTCACATGTTGATGCATATATTTAATGATTAAATTAGTGTATCCTTCTATTCAATACATAAAATAATTTTAATTTATTTGAAAAAATATATTTAATTAAAAATCATGGTGTTACATGAAATCTTTTTTATAAAACATGGATACGGAAGAAAAATTCTATTTGACGTGAGTGAGAAAAAAGAAGGTTTTATAAAAAAATTGACATTATATCTATTGAGTACATAATGTAAGGAAATTAATGTTTAAAATATACTCTTTTATGTATATATAGGTGAATATATTATTAATCATATTTATCAAGTGATCATTATATAATTTCTTCAATAGAAATTGACAGATAAAATTCCATAGTAAAAAAATTAGTGGAACATAAATCTATTACATCAAGTATCTTCTTTCTTCGTAAATGTTCAATCCTCCTATATAATAAATATATTTCAATTAAAAATTAATCTATAAAAATATTTATATATATCATACCATATATGATTTTCTTATTGTATTTTATCACCATTGTGTTAGAAATTATATAATTGATGTTCCTAGTAATATCATCTTCAATTTTCATGAATGTTTCAGTTTTTTTGTAGTGTAAATTTTACAATGATCAAGGATCAATCATATAAATAATTTTTTTAATTATATAAATATCATATTTGTTTATTTCATGTTTACATTGAGTCATCTATTAACTGTATATATAAAAAATTAATTTTAGCATTCATGCAGACAGTGGGTCGTATGTACGCATGAATGATGTTTCCATGTTTCAAAAGATATATGGAATGAAAGTTTAATAATAATTAATATTTAAATAATAATTATACTTTCATATAAATTGTATATATTAATTAAATTTATTAGTATTAACAACAATGTTAAAAGTACAAAAACAACAATTCACATCGCTTTGACGGGGTGGTAGTGTATATGTATGCATGAGAAACATCATCATTTTTTAATTAATTTTAAGGTAATAAGTGATATATGAAATTATCATTCTATAAGAATAATTAATTCATAAATATTATACATAAAAATTAAAAAAAACATTGTATCCATACATAAAATATGCGATGGAAAGAGATTTTTATTAATATTTGTTGATTTAATGTTGTATGTATGCACGACCTATACCTTCACATCAAAATAGAAGGGATAGAGGATGAATAAGTTTAAAGTATATGTAGTAAAATTTTGTTAATATTGTATGATAAATACCATAGATTTTGTGTTATTAAAAGGTTATGTAAACAACTAAATTGATTGGTTAAGGGTAGTACATATTATTTGAATGAACTCCTTTATATATCCTCCTAAGGATTAGAGGGATGGTCTTTTAGGGAAACTAGAACTTAAAAAATGTTCATTGGGATTATTTTATGTTAATTATAATGCCTTTGTTTAATATAAAATACACTTGGGGTTGTTGACTAAAGAAAATGGGTGTCCATGTATAAGGGAAGGTGAGGACACACAAGGAATTTCATAAATGATTAAAATATAAAAAATCCATTATTAATAATATTTCTTAAAAATGGAAATAATTTTAATAAAAATATTATAGGGTGGAAATATCTTTATTATGTAAAATATATACATGTTTTGGTGTCATTTTAAACATTATCTCATATATTAACCCGTTATTTAACAATTTTTCACATTATCTGCAGTACCAACTATTTCAATCATAAATTATTATAAATGACACAATGAATGGAAAATCGACTTCTAAATAGACCATGGTGTATATAATAAACCGTATTACTTTTAAAGGGAATAATATAATAATTTATGGTTTTGAAATTCTTCCATATAATATTATTGTTTTAAAAATATCATTAACATATAATTTGAATAATTCAATTATGTTGTCACTAAAGACACCAATAAAAATATGGAATTAGAATATATTAATTTAAAAAATCTATATTATTTTATATTTACCTATAATATATTAAGTGAACTAGGAATTATTAATAATATTTGATCTTACTATTTTTAAAATCATTGATTTTATTTTTCTATTAATTGATGATTTAGTTTGTCGACCTTGTGTAATCATGTATGATTATTATATAATATCTAAAAAATTATATAAAGTACCATAATAAAAATAATTTATTTAAGATAAATATTACCAATAATATTCATTCATAAATTACTTCTTCCATATGTTATCATAAAATAAATATTTAAATGTAAGATAGTTACATATTCTTTTTTTCATTACATTAAATATCATAGAGAACATTTTAATGGGAATTTTCCTCTTAAAAATTAAATTTAGAGAATAATGTGATAATTAAAAAATTACATTAATGATTTATGAAATATAATGAAGCTGGGTGACCTTAACTCTTATCTTAATCAATGTTAACCAGACTGACCCTTTAATAAGGTGATATATTTTACAATGGTTACTATTTATGTTTCTATAAAATAAAAAGGGACCAATATACCATATTTGGCCTTCTGAATTCCAATTAAGAACCAATTTTTCACAACTAGACTTTTATAAGTTTCAGAAATTCATTTTAATATAAGTGTGAAAATTTTCACAAAACCTTTTTAAAAAAATTCATTTTAAACATGAAAATTGATTTAATCATATCTTATGACAAGGGAAAGAAAATAATTTAAAAATATATAATTTTATTTTATATATTAATATCATGAAATTTATTTATTAATAGCTATAAGATTAATTTATTATGATACATGATCATTTAATATAGAAAAATTGTTTTTCTGAAAAACATATCGTTTATTTTGAAATAATTTTTGTTATCATTTATAATTAAATGATAACAAAAGAATTAATTTTATACATATATAAAACATTTGTTTTTCATAATATTGTTAGTAATATTCATTCCAAAAAAATCAACGGTATGAGTGATAAATTCATCATTAAATTATTATATCCAAGTTACATATCTCGGTTCATATAAGTCAGTGTTTCAAGTATAACAAGATGTCAATGATCACAAATTTATTTAAAGAAAAATATATTATAATATATTCAGGTGCCACATTATACCCCCACATAAAATAACATTCTATAATTAAATTTTATTTCTCTTAAAAAAATTGAGTACATATTTTTTCATCATATCCTATAATTCTAAAGTTGCATCCTCTATTTAATGGCTTTGCTAAAAAATATTTTACCCAGTGTGTTGGTTTTTTATAAAATTATGTGTACAATACATTTTATCAACTACTTATTCCTCATAATATAATTATTATTCTAGTGGAATAGAATATGAGATCAGCACATCTGATATATTGTGTACGGACTTCTATAGGAGAGATGTGGGGAGCACATAGTGAACTTTTGAAAAATTTAAAAAAAATATCTAACCATTAAGATACCATCCATATACAATCAAAAATTTCAATGTGATTATTATATATAGGTTACAGCATTCCAAAGTTGGAAATTTTTTCTTCATTTATTGTTATTAATCAACTCAATCCTTTATATCTAGCCCATAATCAACACTTGCACATTTAATATATACATTAATTTTTTTTGATTTGTATATATGTAACATATATATCCATAAAGACAATTACTCCATATAATCAATTAAAATAATGTAATTGGCATATCCATATCATAATTTGGGTAATATTGATCAGGCATTTTTAATAAGCATGAGGCATATTCTAGTACCATATATTTCTACATGACGAGACATCTCAGTTATTTATTTGACGCATCAATATAGATCCCAGTTACTTCTCAACTATAATGTATATTGATCATAGGTGAACTAACAAAACATTTATTTAGTAACTAAAAATTATCTTCACACTCATATTTCCATAATAACATGACTACCTTCTAATCCAATTTGGTGACAGGATTAGGTAGTCATGAGAGATCTATGAAAATATGATGGTAATATATATCCAATCCAAGAAAACTATGGATCTCAGGAGCTATTTCTAGTCAGTTACATTTCCCAATATCTTCAATATTTTATGGTTCTACTTATAAACCCTCACATGGGAGTACATACACCAAGAATGAATATTTCTGAAGTTAAATTAACATATGCTAAATAATGGATAAAACTTATATTTCATAGGAGTCTTTATCAAAATTCTCAGGTGATCTTCATGATCTTCATTGTAGTTTGAAAATATAAACTATATTCTAAAAAAAGTAAAACAAATCTAGTTAAGATAGTCTCTAATGATTCTACTCCTTAAATCCATGATGATAGTATTGTAATTATTAAGTCTAATTGGAAGAACTATAAATTCATAATGATTACACAATCTATAGAAGGCTGTATTGGGATTATAATCTTTCATGTCCCTCAATTGATGATAACCAATATGAATGGTATTATTATAAAAGTATTTAAATCCATTTAACTGATTAAAAAATCATTGATATGGTGTATATCATACGTTTTCATGATAGTGATCCTATTAAATTCTCAATAATCACTATTGTGTTTCATTTATCCATTATTCCTCTTAATATAAATAATATATGGACACATAGTTGATGAACATAGATAATTAATCCATCAGTAAGAATATTAATTAGTAATTTAGTAAATTAATGAATCCCAATAGGGTCAAATATTTATTTTTCCATTTAAAGTGGTTTGGGGAATGGTGTGATTCCTATTGAAAACAAGACACCCTGATTTGGACGAAGACCTGATGACTATTTTGGAAAAAAATATAACAAAGTTACAAAAAATAGTCATATATTTTATGTTTAGTTTTTCCCCACAAGTATATCATAAATAGCCTTCAAGGATAAGAATTAATCCCAATATGATATAAATAAGTTTCATTGGATTTTTTCATTGATCCTTACACTGATCAATGGTCATATGAAATTTTTATTATCAAATTTAACTTCCCATCCATGAGAAGTCATATGGTCTAAAGATAGTGTAATATAATCCATGTCTATAGTGTCACTAAATTATAATATAGGGATAATACATCAAAATTTTAGGATATAGGATCTATAGACATGAGATGAAACTATTGTACTATTTTGATCTTTCACCACAAACTTAATATATATTCATTGACAACAAAATTTAATGCCCTTTTAAAATTAATTAGATATAAATGAGAGGGTACATATAGAAGAAAATAAGACAATAATTTTTCTAGATTTGATAATAATTATACCATTAACCACTTTATTCATGTAACACACTTAGCCAGTCATGATCCAATGATATTCCTTATTATTTTTAGTTATAATTTATTATTGAAAATTATCATCATAAAAAATAGTAATATTTTTTCATAGGGTTTCATAATTCCCTAAAACCATACATTTTAAGAAATGTAGAATGTGTGTGGAATTATATGGATTCATATTTTCCCCACTTATATTAACATGCATATATATTTCTATTCAATAATAACAAACTTTATGAAACATGTTTCCCAATTTAAATAGCCTCTATGATCCATTCAACCAATTACCTTAATGATTTATCCAATATTCCTGGAATGTATATTTCTATAATATTATTCCCCAATGTAATTTATATGAGTTTTCACTGTAATACATCTCTCTTTTCATTTCAAAGTTATGATAATGTTAGCAATATAAAATATCTATTATTATCTTGGTTATACATATAATTATTTCATCATATCTAATAAATTATGTAATAAATATCTTCCATTGGGGACCTAATTTTATAACACTAAATAAATGTTCAAATTTTATTTCAGGGATAATGATTAAACTATAATAATACTATGAAAGTTGTTTAAAATATTCTGTATAAGAACAAATGGATTTATCCACCATTTATTAATGTCAAGGAGTTCCTTCTCCATATAATTACACATAATATGAGTAAATTACATGATTAAATATTTCATCATAAACTCCATGTGTTCATTGGAGTCAGTTTCATCCAATTTATTCATATTTCTTATAATATTCAACCACTGATAGTATTCGTCCCCAAAATGGTTAAGGTTTTGGGAAAACATTTCATCTTATTAAAACTAGAGAGAAGAAAAAATTTCTCAATGGTCATTTTACATTTCATATCCACTAGTGATCATAAGATCACATAAAAGAATTTGGTTGTTTCTTCATGAAATATTCAATATTATTTTCTTCCATCCATCTTTTTAAAACTAAAATCATGATTTATATCCTCAAAAAAATTAATTAACATAAAAAATATTTCTCATTCTATATCCTTATCAATTTGGTTTTTTAGCATTAAAATAATTATAATTCTATAATTTTATTTTTTCATGCTTAATTTAGGTTCCAACTATTCACTAAAATCAAGAAACCAATGTTTAAGAATCAAGATATAATAGTCTAATTTCTATTTGAAATAGTTATGAAATATCATTCACATGATTTTTAAATCCTTAAAACATCTTCATAGTGTAAAAAACATTTTTTAATCTAAGATTATCTATGGCCAATACCAAAACATTGTGATCATATCAAATGCATAGTCTTTTCACCAAGGCAATTGAAAAAAAAATTATAATCAAAATCTATAAAACAAAACCCCCAATATGGTACCAATGGTAGGGTATATGGATTTTCATTAATAAAAATCAAATCATTATCATGTAATATTCCAAATTTATCATTATTATCTATGCTAGAAACATAATGGTTTAGTAATTTTAGAGACTTGGTGTAGAAACCCAGGGTTATCCTAAATAAATATTACATCATTTTAGATGAATATTCAGTATTTAAGATCAAGATCCATTCAATAACTATAATGATCAATATTATTTGGAGACTAGATTTATATAAATCATTTTTAGATATATTTTTCAATATCTCCCATAATATTATTTTCACTCTAAACACATACTGAAAAACCCTACAAAAAATCATTCTTCATAACATGGTTAAAGGAAACATAAGAAAGCATGACTAAATATTATCATAAAGGGTAAAAATGAAAGACATAAATCTATAATCGTTTGAATGCATAAAATAAGTATAAGATTATGGTATAATTACCCTCAATTACAAATATCATACACAATATATCAAATATAATAAACATGAGTCGGAGAATATGTAACAACCCAATATTTTATTAATAAAAATTATTCTTCATCTAATTAAATGACATATTACGTAAAATGGATATATCAAAGATGAATTTCCATGATTTTATGATTTTTTATTTCAAAATACCGTTATGAATTGTCACTCTTGCTAATAATGTTGTGAAATAGTGATCAAATGATTAGTATAAATATAGGGCTTCAACAAATCAAATTTACATAGATATTGAAATTGATGACCTCATGTAGTATAATTTATCCATACAATGCCCATTTTTTGGGGCTCAGAGGGGAGGTGGAATCACTAGGATTCTCTCTGTACCAAACCCAAGCTGAGCCTCAAAATGTACTGCTTGAACAGAACTGCCAATGGGGGAAGTTGATGTTAATAGAGATTAACACCCGAGCGATGTTAACTGAGCCTCCCCAATAGTATGTCTCCAATGTACACCATACACTTTGATATATATCATACCATATATGATTTACTTATTGTATTTTATCACCATTGTGTTAGAAATTATATAATTGATGTTCCTGGTAATATCATCTTCAATTTTCATGAATGTTTTAGTTTTTTTGTAGTGTAAATTTTACAATGATCAAGGATCAATCATATAAATAATTTTTATAACTATATAAATTTCATATTTGTTTATTTCATGTTTACATTGAGTCATCTATTAACTGTATATATAAAAAATGAATTTTAGCATTCATGCAGAAAGTGGGTCGTATGTACGCATGAATGATGTTTCCATGTTTCAAAAGATATATGGAATGAAATGTTAATAATAATTACTATTTAAATAATAATTATACTTTCATATATATCGTATATATTAATTAAATTTATTATTATTAAAAACTATGTTAAAAATACAAAAACAACAATTCACATCGCTTTGACGGGGTGGTAGTGTATATGTATGCATGAGAAATATCATCATTTTTTAATGAACTTGAAGGCAATAAGTGATATATGATATTATCATTCTATAAGAATAATTAATTCAAAAATATTATACATAAAAATAAAAAAAACATTATATCCATACATAAAATATTCGATGGAAAGAGATTTTATTAATATTTTTTTATTTAATGTTGTATGTATGCACGACCTATACCTTCACATAAAAATAGAAGGGATAGAGGATGAATAAGATTAAACTATATGTAGTAAAATATTTTTAATATTGTATGATAAATACCATATATTTTGTGTTATTAAAAGTTTATGTAAACAACTAAATTGATCGGTTAAGGGTATTACATATTATTTGAATGACCTCCTTTAAATATCCTCCTAAGGATTAGAGGGACGGTCTTTTAGGGAAACTAGAACATAAAAAATGTTCATTGGGATTATTATAAGTTAATTATAATGCCTTTCTTTAATATAAAATACACATGGGGTTGTTGACTAAAGAAAAAGGGTGTCCATGTATAAGGGAAGGTGAGGACACACAAGGAATTTCATAAATGATTAAAATATAAAAAATCGATTATTAATAATATTTCTTAAAAATGGAAATAATTTTAATAAAAATATTATAGGGTGGAACGATCTTTATTATGTAAAATATATACATGTTTTGGTGTCATTTTAAACATTATCTCATATATTAACCTGTTATTTAACAATTTTTCAAATTATCTACAGTACCAACTATTTCAATCATAAATTATTATAAATGACACAATGAATGGTAAATCGACTTATAAATAGACCATGGTGTATATAATAAACCGTATTACTTTTAGAGGGAATAATATAATAATTTAGGGTTTTGAAATTCATCGATATAATATTATTGTTTTAAAAATATCATTAACATATAATTTGATTAATTCAATTATGTTGTCATTAAGACACCAATAAAAATATGGAATTAGAATATATTAATTTAAAAAATCTATATTATTTTATATTAACCTATAATATATTAATTGAACTAGGAATTATTAATAATATTTGATCTTACTATTTTTAAAATCATTGATTTTATTTTTCTATTAATTGATGATTTAGTTTGTCGACCTTGTGTAATCATGTATGATTATTATATAATATCTAAAAAATTATATAAACTACCATAATAAAAATAATTTATTTAAGATAAATATTACCAATAATATTCATTCATAAATTACTTTTTCCATATGTTATCAGAAAATAAATATTTAAATGTAAGATAGTTACATATTCTTTTTTTCATTACATTAAATATCATAGAGAACATTTTAATGGGAATTTTCCTCTTAAATATTAAATTTAGAGAATAATGAGATAATTAACAAATTACATAAATGATTTATGAAATATAATGAAGGTGGGTGACCTTAACTCTTAGCTTAATCAATGATAACCAGACATACCCTTTAATAAGTTGATATATTTTACCATGGTTACTATTCATGTTTCTATAAAATAAAAAGGGACAAATATATCATATTTGGGCTTCTGAATTCCAATTAAGAACCCATTTTTCACAACTATAATTTTATAAGTTGTAGAAATTCATTTTAATATAAGTGTGAAAATATTCACAAAACCATTTTCTTAAAAAAATGCATTTTAAACATGAAAATTGATTTAATCATATCTTATGATAAGGGAAAGAAAATAATTTAAAAATATATAATTTTATTTTATATATTAATATCATGAAATTTATTTATTAATAGCTATAAGATTAATTTATTATGATACATGATTATTTCATATAGAAAAATTGTTTTTCTGAAAAACATATCGTTTATTTTAAAATAATTTTTGTTATCATTTCTAATTAAATGATAACAATTGAATTAATTTTATACATATTTAAAAAAAAATTCATAATATTGTTAGTAATATTCATTCCAAAAAATCAATGGTATGAGTGAAAAATTCATCATTAAATTATTATATCCAAATTACATATCTCGGTTCGTATAAGTCAGTGTTTCAAGTATAAAAAGATATCAATGATCACAAATTTATTTAATGAAAAATATATTATAATATTTTCGGGTTCCACATTATACCCCCACATAAAATAACATTCTCTAATTAAATTTTATTTCTCTTAAAAAAATTGAGTACATATTTTTTCATCACATCCTAGAATTCTAAAGTTGCATCCTCTATTTAATGGATTTACTGAAAAATATTTTACCCAGTTTGTTGTTTTTTATAAAATTATGTGTACAATACATTTTATAAACTACTTATTCCTCATAATATAATTATTATTATAGTGCAATAACATCTGAGATCAGCACATGTGATATATTGTGTACGGACTTCCATAGGAGATATGTGGGGAACACATAGTGAACTTTAGAGAAATTTAAAAAAAAAATCTAACCATTAAGATACCATCCATATACAATCAAAAATTTCTATGGGATTATTATATATAGGTTACTACATTCCAAAGGTGGAAATTTTTTGATCATTTATATTTATTAATCAACTCAATCCTTTATATCTATCCCATAATCAACACTTTCATATTTAATATATACATTAAATTTTTTTGATTTGTATATATGTAACATATAATCCATAAAGAAAATTACTCCATATAATCAATGAAAATAATGTAATTGTAATATCCATATCATAATTTGGGTAATATTGATCAGGTTTTTTCAATAAGCATGAGGCATATTCTAGTACCATATATTTCTACATGACGAGACATCTCAGTTATTTATTTGACGCATCAATATAGATCCCAGTTACTTCTCAACTATAATGTATATTGATCATAGGTGAACTAAAAAAACATTTATTTAGTAACTAAAAATTATCTTCACACTCATATTTCCATAATAACATGACTACCTTCTAATCCAATTTGGTGATAGGATTAGGTAGTCATAAGAAATCTCTGAAAATATGATGGTAATATATATACAATCCAAGAAAACTATGGATCTCATGAACTATTTCTAGTCAGTTACATTTCCCAATATCTTCAATATTTTCTAGTTCTACTTATAAACCCTCAAATGGGAGTATATACACCAAGAATTAATATTTCTGAAGTTAAATTAACATATGCTAAATAATGGATAAAACATCTCTTTCATAGGAGTCTTTATCAAAATTCTCAGGTGATCTTCATGATCTTCATTCTAGTTTGAATATATAAACTATATTCTAAAAAAAGTAAAAAATCTAGTTAAGATAATCTCTAATGATTCTACTCCTTAAATCCATGATGATAGTATTGTAATTATTAAGTCTAATTGGAAGACCTATAAATTCATAATGATCACACAATCTATAGAATGTTGTATTGGGATTACAATCTTTCATGTCCCTCAATTGATGATAACCAATATGAATGGTATTATTATAAAATTATTTAAATTCATTTAACTGATTAAAAAAATCATTGATATGGTGTATATCATATGTTTTCATGATAGTGATGCTATTAAATTCTCAATAATCACTATTGTGTGGCATTGATCCATTATTCCTCTTAATATAATTAATATGTGGACACATAGCTGATGCACATAGATAATTAATCCATCAGTAAGAATATTAATGAGTAATTTAGTAAATTAATGAATCCCAATAGGGTCAAATATTTATTTATCCATTTAAAGTGGTTTGGGGAAAGGTGTGATTCCTATTGAAAACAAGACACCCTGATTTGGACGAAGACCTAATGACTATTTTTGGAAAAAAAAATATAACAGAGTTCCAAAAAATAGTCATATATTTTATGTTTAGTTTTTCCCCACAAGTATATCATAAATAGGCTTCAAGGATAGGAATTAATCCCAATATGGTATAAATAAGTTTCATTGGATGTTTTCATTGATCCTTACATTGATCAATGGTCATATGAAATTTTTATTATCAAATTTAACTTCCCATCCATGAGAAGTCATATGGTCTAAAGATAGTGTAATATAATCCATGTATATAGGGACACCAAATTATAATATAGGGATAATACTTCAAAATTTTAGGATATAGGATCTATAGACATGAGATGAAACTATTGTACTATTTTGATCTTTCACCACAAACTTAATATATATTCATTAACAACAAAATTTAATGCCCTTTTAAAATTAATTAGATATAAATGAGAGGGTAGATATAGAAGAAAATATGACAATAATTTTTCTATATTTGATAATAATTATACCATTAACCACTTTATTCATGTAACACACTTAGCCAGTCATAACCAAATGATATTTCTTATTATTTTTAGTTATAATTTATTATTGAAAATGATCATCATAAAAAATAGTAATATTTTTTCATAGGGTTTCATAATTCCCTAAAACCATAAATTTTATGAAAAGTAGAATGTGTATGGAATTATATGGATTCATATTTTCTCCACTTATATTAACATGCATATATATTTCTATTCAATAATAACAAACTTTATGAAACTTGTTTCCCAATTTAAATAGCCTCAATGATCCATTAACCCAATTACCTAGATGATTTATCCCATATTCTTGGAATGTATATTGCTATAATATTATTACACAATGTAATTTATATGAGTTTTCACTGTAATACATATCTCTTTTCATTTCAAAGTTATGATAATGTTAGCAAAGTAAAATATCTATTATTATCTTGGTTACACATATAATTATTTCATCATATCTAATAAATTATGTAATAAATATCTTCCATTGGGGACCTAGTTTTATAACACTAAATAAATGTTCAAATTTTATTTCAGGGATAATGATTAAACTATAATAATACTATGAATGTTGTTTAAAATATTCTGTATAAGAACAAATGGATTTATGCTCCATTTATTAATGTCAAAGAGTTCCTTCTTCATATAATTACACATAATATGAGTAAATTACATGATTAAATATTTCATCATAAACTCCACGTGTTCATTGGAGTCTGTTTCATCCAATTTATTCATATTTCTTATAATATTCAACCACTGATATTATTCGTCTCCAAAATGGTTAAGGTTTTGGGAAAACATTTCATCTTATTAAAACTACAGAGAAGAAAAAATTTCTCAATGGTCATTATACATTTCATATCCACTAGTGATCATAAGATAACATAAAATAATTTGGTTGTTTCTTCATGAAATATTCAATATTATTTTCTTCCATCCATTTTTTTAAAAATAAAATCATGATTTATAGCCTCAAAAAATTATTTAACATAAAAAAATATTTCACATTCTATATCCTTATCAATTTGGTTTTTTAGCTTTAAAATAATTGTAATTCTATAATTTTATTTTTTCATGCTTACTTTAGGTTCCAACTACTCACTAAAATCAAGAAACCAATGTTTAAGAATCAAGATATAATAGTCTAATTTCTATTTGAAATAGTCATGAAATATCATTCACATGATTTTTAATTCCATAAAACATCTTCAAAGCCTAAAAAACATTTTTTAATCTAAGATTATCTATGGACAATACCAAAACATTGGGATCATATCAAATGCATTGTCTTTTCACCAAGGCCATTGAAAAAAAAATTATAATCAAAATATATAAAACAAAACCCCCACTATGGTACCAATGGTAGGGTATATGGATTTTCATTAATAAAAATCAAATCATTATCATGTAATATTCCAATTTTATCATTTTTATCTATTCTATAAACATAATGGTTTAGTAATTTTGGAGACTTGGTGTAGAAACCTTGGGTTATCCTAAATAAATATTACATCATTTTAGATGAATATTCAGTATTTAAGATCCAGATCCATTCAATAACTATAATGATCTATATTATTTGGAGACTAGATTTATATAAATCATTTTTAGATATATTTTTCAACATCTCCCATAATATTATTTTCACTCTAAACGCATACTGAAAAACCCTACAAAAAATCATTCTTCATAACATGGTTAAAGGAAACATATGAAATCTTGACTAAATATTATCAGCAAGGGTAAAAATGAAAGACATAAATCTATAATCGTTTGAATTCATAAAATAAGTATAAGATTATGGTATAATTACCCTCAATTACAAATCTCATACACAATATATCAAATATAATAAACATGAGTCAGGGAACATGTAACGACCCAATATTTTATTAATAAAAATTATTCTTGATCTAATTAAATGCCATATTACGTAAAATGGATATATCAAAGATGAATTTCCATGATTTTATGATTTTTTATTTCAAAATACCGTTATGAATTGTCACTCATGCTAATAATGTTGTGAAATAGTGATCAAATGATTAGTATAAATATAGGGCTTCAACAAATCAAATTTACTTAGATAATGAAATTTATGACCTCATCTAGTATAATTTATCCATAAAATTCCCATTTTTCGGGTCTTAGAGAGGAGGTGGAATCACTAGGATTCTTACTGGACCAAACCTAAGCTGAGCCTCAAAATGTACTGCTTGAACAGAACTGCATGTGGGAGAAGTTGATGTTAATAGAGATTAACACTCGAACGATGTTAACTGAGCCTCCCAAATAGTATGTCTCCAATGTACACCATACCCTTTGGTATTATTCGGGTGTTATAAGGGGTTTTTTTATAAAAACTATAGCACTATGATTATTTGCATTATTTTTTTATTGAATAATGAATATACATTCATTTTGTTATTTATAAATTGTAATTAGATTTTAATGAACAATTAGTAATTTTTAGATATATTAGGAAAACTATTTTGATAAATTAATGGATTCATGACTTAAATAATATTTTAAAAAAATATTATTAGTAAATTATTTTTTATTAAATATAAATGATCTTATAATTTTTATGAATACAATTGTAATTTATATAACGGGTTGAAATACGTTTTTTGTCAAAATCCATTAATTTTAGATGAATGTAGGATTTTATTTTAAAATTTTAAAAATTAACATATTTGGAAAGTTATCAATATAAAATGAATATTATTTTTTGAATCAGGACATCTAAATTATCCAATAGTGAATTTGTCTTAATATTCTTAGATATTCGAAATGTTTTGTTAAAATTAAATTCCATTTAAATATATTATGTGTAATATGAAATCATAATGACCCAATAGATATGTAATAAAATATAATATATTTCATTTCTCCCAATATATTTTTTACCTTTAATATAATGTGATTTTAGGTATGTTTAAATTATATTTCAAATTCGTAGTGGACCCTCCAAAACATATAAAACATTTTTAGAATTTAAAATGTTTTTCTTTAGTGTGTGAATCACCTCCACATAAGCATGCATAATATTTTAATAATTTCTGCCATTATAATTATAAAATAATTTTTTCTACTCCCCTTTGTGAAAAATCATGGAAAAATATAATGGGTTTTTTATTGTTTTTGATTAGTTTAATGTGTCCGATATAAAACCTAAATAACAAATAATTTCCCCTCTTTTCCTTTATAATCCCACCCAAGATCCAACTTATCATCACTAAAAAACAGTGGAGCACGTCCCTAACCTTCCCTCCAATATCTAAAATCCAACCAAGGTGCCCTAATCTCCCATTATGCCCCTCTAAAGCCACTCTCATGCCATTGGGATCACACATCCATGTAAGGAATTTCTTCCTCGCTCATTTGTTGTCCATGTTTCGTTCCGTTATTATACCCTTTTCATGTCAATTAAAACTAATGGATTATGATTTCTTACCTAACCTATACTTACCTCCTAATTTATTAATGATGATAGACCCCTTTCCCTATATTTAATTTTTCCCATGTACACTTGTTACCATGCCAAAATTTTGTAAGGGATTTATCTATCCTCATTTACAATCAAGCCATTATTTTGTTTTATGAATCTAAATTACATTAAATATGATGGGACATGTATCTATATGTTCCCCTTACTGTCCATATAATTTTAATATTATGAGACACCACTTTCTCACTCATCAACCATTTTTATGAATTCTTATGTCACGTCCTTATGCTCTCGAAATTGCATAGTGATTTTCCAAGCCAATGTCATTGTGTAGTGAATACCATGCCCATTTATCTATCAATGGTATTCACCATTATTCATATTTAATAATTGATTATATAGTTTCATGTACGAATTACAAAAAAATTTATCATGGTATAAATTATGATGTTTAATGAATCAATGTGTTATGATCTATGAGGCACACATAAGCAAGAAATGAAATGATTAAGAAGGGTGTACCCTGATAGTGCTCCAGAGCATTAGGTAAAGTCTAGTATCATGATACATCAATTTAAATGGGGGATTAATCATGATAATTAACTTTCAATTATGGTTTAATCATGCTCCATGTGAAAAAAGCCTTGTCTCATGTTAATATCATGTTAAATGTTGTATCCAAATTTTGGTGTTATGATAATCATTTTACATCCCAAAATTATGTTCACGTTTATATTATTATATATTGATATGCCTATTGCCTAAATTGTATTGTATTCGTCATGTTATTTCATTTTTTACTCCTTTACTGGGATTTATAGCTCACCCTTTCTTTACGCAAGTCCCTTGGTTATCCCATGAAATTCTATGTACGAAGGAAGGTGTGTGGTCATGTAAAATAAGTCTTAAATAAAGATGTGTATTTCATGTATTAAGTTGTTGAGTAATGTTCCTAAGCCCAAAATACACTAGAACTCTTAATAATACATGCTATATAAAGTGAATATTTAATGTAATAAAGTATGTTGAAGTGTGATTAAAAGAGAAGTTTTGATATAATTATTATCAAGGGATTGGTTTAGTTATTTGTTTGGATTGTGATTTGAAAACCCTAGGGAAAGCCTTATGGATAAGAATAAGTATAATAAAAACATACCTAAATTTTTGTGTGTATTGGGTATGTGGTTTAATAAGAAAATACATCCATGTCTAGATACAAGTAGGTTGAGATGACTTTTCCACAGATGTATCAAGGGATATAACACAAAAACACCACTTTAAGCTAGACTCAAACGAGAACAGGTTCAAGACAACAAGAATTTCTTCACTCTTGGTTACGACACTCTAGCAGATATAATTTGGTAAATTCATAATCATTGTATGAACTATTATTAATGGAGTAAAAAAATCCCCAAAAAATATATCTTGGTAAATAGATCATAGATAACATAGATTGAATCTTATAAATTCATTAGATATGGAAATAAAATTAATTTATAAGCCATCCATTTTTGTCACTGGATTACCCATTATGTGTTACCACTATCAATCCTTTCATTCCTGCCAATGGATAAAAAAAGGAAGACTCAAGCTAAAAACTGATGTGAAGATAAATGTGATGACAGTTCTAATGAGATGCCCAATGGGAGAGGGAATCATGAACTTTGTCACGATACTCTCTCATTTATCTCATTTTTTTTATCAAAACATGGTTTCAGATAATAGTTCAACCCTCCCCCCCCCCACCCAATGAAATAAAAATTCATAGTTAATATGATCATGAGAAAAAGGCCCCCAACATTTAATGGCTTGTCTGGTCCCTCAATTGTCGAACAATGGATCAACTCTATTAAAATGATCTTTTGTATCCTTCAATGTTCTTAACAATACAAGTTTCCTCAGGCTTCTATCATATATATGGAGAAGTATATCAAGGGTGGGCCTTGATCAAAAATATGATGCATAAGGAGTTTATGGAGGCATTTCAATGAAAGGATTTGTAGAAAATGTTTTTCAATATATATTTCCCGTACACCCTCTGACTTATGATGAAAAGCGACATCCGTGACCTCATTAAAAAAGATGAAGAATCTATTACAGTTTATGAGGAAAACATTAAAAGGCTTTCATGATATTACTCTATCTTTGTCATTACCCCCCTAATGCAAGGTTTACCTGTTCTCTAGTGGGCTAAAACCTTGTGAACTGAAGGTTCTAGTGATTAGTGACTTCGAGAGCTATGAATAATTTGTCTTATTTTCACTCATTGAAGAAATGGAGATTGGAGAACCTCATGGGTATCATAGGGATATGAAGAGTAAGGTGGAAATTAATTCTGGCAGTCTAATGGATAAATAGAACAATTCTGAGAAAATCTACCTCCCCACTTTCCAATGGTGCGAAAAGAAAGACCCATGAAATTTCCTGAAGGTTATGAGGAAATGAATTAGGTGTGGAAAAGAATAGAACATGACTATTAAATACCGATAAGAAAAACCTACTCCTATGATAGAAAAAAGGAAGTCCATGTTCGACAAAGAACGCATTATTCACTGATTCAACTACAAATAACCAGAGCACCATTCAGACTAGTTCCTGATGCCAAGGGTTTTATAAGGAATCCAACAACCTCCAAGGAATCAAGGGTGATATTTTTCCATCACTACCACCCAAGTGAACCCCGACAATGAAGTGGTGACAGCTACGTGAGTAATTCATTCATGAATAGTGAACATTCTTTTTTATTCTGGTTCTACGCAGTCTACTATATCCTAAGACAATAGTAGAACAATCCAAACAGCACCACAAACTATGGAAGTAAATATGTCAGTGAGAAAGGTAAATGGATAAATCATTACATCCCATTAATATAACTCCACCCCTATCTTAATATGTGGTTAACTTTCCAGCGAACATCGTTATATTCACTCTGGTGTAATTTGATGCAATTCTTTTCATGGATTGTCTTTCCTTATATAGAGCCAACATAAATTTTCATGACAAGGATATCACTTTCTATATGGAAAATCGACTGCCTAATACTATTAAAGTGAAATGAGGAGGATAAATCATCTATTGAACCGTCTTATAAAGCACGGATATTAATTCACATTGAGAATGTGTATCTTGCTCAGATTACTGAGTTTAAGGAAGAAACTATCCTTGAAGACATGCTTATTGTAGGGTAATTTGATGAATTGTATCCCAAGAAATTGCTCGGTCTTCCTCCAAGAACAGATGTTGAATTGACAATTTATCTTATACATGGGGAGTTTCCAATATCAAAGACTCTGTATATAATTCTTATTGTAGAGAATGTGGAGACGATGAAATAACTAGAGTAGAATCTGGACAAATGGTTTATACTTCCATGTGCTTCACCATGGGGTGCACCAGTCCTATTCGTCAAGAATAAGGATGGGTCAGTGCGATTATGAATTTATTATTGTGATATTAACAAAATCATGATAAATAAAAATTATCCTCTTCCCTAAATTGATGACTTTTTTGATCGTCTACATGGGGAATAATACTTCTCTATGGTGGATTTGTGGTCTGGATATTACCATGGGTGAAGTAGGAGCATATCCCAAAGACTTCTCTTCGTAGATGGTGCACGCACTATGAATTCGTAGAAATTCTTTTTAGACTCACTAGTGCTCCAGAAATATTTATGGAGATGATGAATAGAGTATTTATAGATTATCTCAACAAATGTTTTTAGTCTATATAGGCAATATTCAAATATACTCCAAAACCAAGGAGCAGATTGAGGTGTATATAAGCACTATATTAAATACCTTGAGAATGGATTTTATCACTTCAAGGTGAGGTACATCTGTGTTCTACATGATGTAGGCCTCATTCTAGGGCCATATCATCCCATTCAATGGGATATATTTGGATCCCTACAATACAGCTACAATTGATGGATGGTCGAGGCTATCATCAGTGAAGGATATCTATAGATTCCTAGGTTTATCTGGTTGTTAACGTCAATTTGAGAGTAATTCCACACATTTGACAACCCATCTTACCAAGATAACTCAGAAGGGAGTCAGGTTTTCTTAGAGTGATGAATGAATAGAAATCATCAAGTTGTTTAAAAGGAGGCCTATCATTGTGCTCGTGCACACACAACCAAAAAGTTGATAATTGTTTTTGGTATTTAGTTATGCTTTGAAGAATTTCCATGGATGTGTGTTAATGGAAAATGACAATTTCATTGCCTATGAATCAAGGAAATTGTATGTTCATGAGAAAAAACATTCCAAAACATGATCTGGAGTTCACTTTAATAATATACGCTTTAAATTTTTTTTGGCATTACCTATTTGGGGTGACGTGTGAAATATACAAAAATAAAAAAATTATCATGTATATATTCACACATAATGTGTTGAATCTGTGACACTGTATATGGATATAGATGATCAAAGACTACACCTACTCATTCCATTACCACCCTGTGAAAGTGGACAAGGTGGAATTACTCTAAGTAGAAAGCACCCAACAATTCTATCTTTGATGGAAATTTAAAAGTACCCCATATTATTAGATTTGATGAAGATGAACATGGGAATCATAAATAAGGGAACATCATCAATCCTTTCACAAATTATTTCTCAACCGTCTATTTTAGAAAGGTGAATGGATTCTTAATAGGATGATGTGTGAATTAAGATGAAAGTAGAAACTATGAGAAGAGTAAATCCTCAGAGTTTGATGTTATTGAAGAAGGAATTGTGAGATTTGGGTCAAGAATATGTGTACCATCAAATCTGGTGTTAAAGAAATATTTTTTGGATGATGCACATAGATCGAATATCTTTAGTCACCCAAAAAACTAAATGTTTTATCGAGATCTTGGAGAGCATTATCGGAGTGATAACATTAAGAAGAAGATCGATGAGTATACATCAATGTGCCTGGCCTATCAGCAAATGATGGTTGTGAGGAACATGTTTAAGGGGATGATGGATCCATTAACCATTCCATCATGGAAGTGGGAGAATATCCCCATGGACTTTGTCACCAGAATTCAGAATACATCCAAAGAAAATAGTGCTCTTTGGGTTGTAGTGGATCTTCTTGCAAAGGAAAAACAATTCATTCCAATTTGAGAGGATTTCTCATTTGATCAACAGGAACAGACATATACCAGAGAATTGGTAAGGATACAAGGATACCATTATCTATTGTATTTGATCAAGATCTATATTCACCACTATGTTTTGGAAGAGTCTTCAACATTCCATGAATACTGAGCTAAATATCAGTATGGATTATCTTCCTTAAAAAGATGTCCAATCTGAGCAGACTATCCAAACACCAGAGCACATGTCGAGAGCATGATCAATGGACTTCAAATGAGGATGGGATCAACTTATTGCACTATTTTAGTTCACATAAAATAACAGTTTCCACTCAACCATATAAATGGATTTTTATGAAGCCCTATATGAGAATAGTAGCAGAACACTAACATGTTGGGTTGATGTTGGGGAGTCAAATCTCCTAGTTCCAAAAAGGGTTAATGAAATGGTTGATAATTTTAAGACAATTGAACAACCAATTTATGCTTCTCAGAGTCAATAAAAGATCGATGTTGATAATCATTGATGTGAACTAGAGTTTGATTCAGGAGACATATAATTCCTCAGCATATCATCTTGAAAGAGAGTTATGATATTTTGGAAGAAGGGAATGCTTATTCCAAGGTACATTGGACCATTCTATATCCTTGATCGCAATGGAGTAGTTTCCTATCGACTTGAACTCCCACTAAACCTATCTCATGTACATTGTGCATTCCATTTATCATTCATAAGGAAGTACATAACTAACCCAACGCATGTACTCAATCCAGAGGTGGTACAATTGGATAATGCCCTCTCTAATAATGAGAATCCAGTGAAGATTGTAGATCGTATTGAAAATATTTTACTAAATAAGATAATTCCTCTTTTCAAGGTGTTGTGGAGAAACCCCAAGTTTGAATAATCAACGAGAGAATCAGAGGATGTGATGAATAGTAGTTACCCTCATATGTTTTATTATGGGAAAATGAAATTTCAAGGCTGAAATTTCGTAAGGGGAGAAGATTGTATTGACAAAAACATTTATTAATGAAAATTCCTCTTGATAGTATTAAATTTCTTATTATGTAAACTGGTTATATAATATATGCACATCCTTGGTTTTGTGTTTTTGGATTTCTAAATACTATACAGAATTGTTACTATTTCTAATTTAGCCATTGAACATTTATCACATTATTAGTATAAATATAGGGATATATCATATCCAATTTTCTCAAAATAAAAGGAAGTGATGACTTCATTCAGTATAATTTCACCATAGGAAACCCATTTTACAATGCAAGAAAGGAGGTGGTGTAATTGGGATCCATTCTTGACTAATACCATGTTGAGCATCTACATGTTAAGCTTGAACAGAACGGCCCACTGGAGAAGTGGAAGTTAATAGAGATTACCATCCGAGTGATGTTTCTATGCCTCCCCAAGATTCTCTCATGATCGCACCTCTTACCCTTAGATCCTATGTGGTTGTTATAAGGGGTTATGTAACAATACCCTATCACTACAAATATTTACATTATTTTCTTACAAATAATTAATATGCATTAATTTTATTATTATTACTTTTTTAAAACAGTATTTAAATCACAAATAGAATTTTTTTAGTTAAATTAAGAAATATATTTTAATGAAATAAATGATTTTTTAATTAATTAATAATTTAATAAAAAATTATTAAAAAATTAGTTTTTTTAAATATAAATTATCATATACTTCTTATGAAAGATATAGTAATTTTTATTAAGGTTTGAAAGCTGTTTTTAACAAAATCCAGGAATTTTTTGTAAATGACCATATTTATATTAAAATTTAAAATTCAAATATTTAGAAAATTATTTGGATAAAATGAATATTATTTTTGGAATCAAGGCATCTAAATTATCCAATGGTGAATTTTTCATAATTTTCTGAGACATCCAATTTTTGGCCAAAAATTAAATACTATTTACATATATAATTTGTTTTGTGACATCATAATGACGCAATTGTGATGTAATAAAATAATATAAATGGGAGGTTCGAAAAATATATGACTTCCTCTAAAATAATATGATTTTTTAGTTATTTATTTTACCAAGACATAGTGGACCCTCCAAGACTTATAAAACATTTTAACATTTGAAAATGATTTCCTTGGGAGGGTAACACACCTCCCCTTATGAAAACCAATTATATTAACATTTACAAATATTGGCCTTATAAAATATTGTATTCCAATCTCAATTAGAAGAAAAAATGGATAAAACTATTGGTTGGTTTGTGGTTTTTATTAGATTAATTTGTAGTGTCCAAAACCTATATAATAAATACTTTCACCTCTTTTCCTATATAATACCTCCCAAGATCCCTCATATCTCCACTAAAAACCCATGTAGAACATCCATAACATGGCCTTATCTCTCTAAATTCTTTACAAGGTGCCCCAATCTCCTAGTAATCCCCTCTCAAGCCTCTCCCAAGCGTTTTTGATCAAAATTATAATTAAGTTATGTCATCCTCTCGCATTTTTTGTCAAAGCTTCTTTATGTTTTCTATACCTGTGTCTTTTCTATTACAAATTTTGGGGTCTGATTTAACACCTCCCATATTCATCACTCATTAAAATTTAAGGATGAAGTACCCCTTTCTCTCTAATTAATGCCTCCCATGTTTTTCATGACCCGACCTTACTAATCTTGAGCCGCAACTACCCCAAGCCCGCCTCCAAAGGCCAGGGGCTGGCGAAAAGTACCGAAGGCCTAATGATCTTAGGGAGGCCTTCGCCTAAGTACCTACACACACACACACACACATCTCCCAAACGATGAAGAAGTGAATTGTAAAATGAATACCAAAGGACAAACAACTATAACCCAACCACAGTCATGCATCACCTTCTAAATAGAACAAGTAAAGTGTTGAAAAGTACTGACAAGATAACTGATCAGAAAAGGGAGAGACATGTGTCCAACCCGAATGGTTCCACAACCCATCAACATGAAAACAAAATTAAACAACTGGAGTGTCCCATAACTAAAAACTCTATTGTGACCCTGGTATGCATCCCAATATCTTGTGCCCTCTACGCTCCTTTGTAGTCATGATCGACATGTCTGTCATCTTCAAGGGCACACCTGGTGCAAGCAAAGACCCAGCAGGTGTGAGTATAAAGATACTCATTAGGATTACCCGAAATCTCTAGGGACAAACAACGGAGGCACTAAAGAGGTGAGTATTCTACAGGACAAAGAATAGTGAATGAGTATAGTAAATAGAGGGTAGCTCAACCCAATAAGAGAAAGGATGTAGACTCGTCCAAACGCAAGGAGCCAGAAACGGTGAGAAGACAAACTTATGTTCAAGTATTCACTACCTATTGCAGGAGAGTAGATTCATCCAACGAAGAATAGATAGACATGTTAAGAATGTGGCATACCCCATGTGACATCGCCCCTCCTAGAAGTAGAGTAACAGATCCTAAGGAGTGGGAAAAAAAGTAGTGTGTATGTATATATATGCTCAACTAGAAAACTGAATGAGTGTGTATAGGGATCTATATCTCCATGATCTGCCCAGTAAAAGTCACCAATAGTTATAAGGATATCTATCATTGATTCCCAAATGCCATGCACGCCAAAGCTGTCTCATCACTGAATCGTACAACCAAGGGTCCCGCTCTGCTAATCACGGAGAAAAGTCACTGACTATCCTCATAAAAAGGTTTGAGTCAGAAAGAAGTCACTGGGTAACCCACTGCCCAGCCGAACTGGAGGGTAAACCCTACGAGGTCGTCGAGTAACCCACTGCCTAGCCCAACTGGAGGGTAAACCCTATGATCAACGGGTAACCCCCTGGCCATCCCCGTTAGAGGGTAAACCCTATGAACAACGGGTAACCCATTTCCCATCCCCGCTAGATCATAATCCCAGATACGCCGGTGGGTAACCCACTACCCAGCCCCACTAGAGGGTAAACCCAGAACTGGTCTGATAACTTCTCATTTCTCGTTCCATCACTGGGTGTCACAATCCTCGCTATCGTGTGTTGGTTCGAAGGACATCAAAGGAACCTCTGAACACTGCCCTTTCATGTTTCCACGGTAAATGATATCTCTAATGTGGATCCTCATGCCCAAACAGATTACAGTGTTGCAATCCTCATGGAAACACACGTGAGGTAAACTATTTACTTGCTTGAAATGGACTCCTGACAAAATAGTTACTCAACACCGCTTTATTCCCATACGGCGTCTCGTGGGGCCCAAAACTTCATCCTGGAAAATGAAGGGAAAATTGTGCCATCATGATGCTCTCAAA
This sequence comes from Viscum album, assembly GCA_963277665.1. Lineage (NCBI taxonomy): Eukaryota > Viridiplantae > Streptophyta > Magnoliopsida > Santalales > Viscaceae > Viscum > Viscum album. The sequence goes on along the minus strand of OY728120.1, from coordinate 1,023,582,875 downwards.
AAAACATGCCAAATTGACTATTCATTCTCCTCGAAGGGACATTTGATGAAAAAGTCCCAAACGTTGCACGCAGCTTGAATGACTGCATGTGGTCCCATGCCTAAACTCTAGCTTCAATGCCTGAAACCACCATGGATGACTTCATCTCGACTCTAGGGTCACAACGCTTTTGACAGCGCCTAAAACGGACATTGGATGTGCCTGCGCCATCTGAAACAATATTCTCAGTGAGGTGTTAAATAACACTTAAGGGGCATATCGCGCCACCGAGCCCCCGTCTCGGGAAATTAAAAAACCCAAGACCATCTCAAAACATCCTTAATGATCCGAGGAACACATTTCCATAGATGGCACACAAATCCAATACATGGTTTGAGAGTAAGAGGATTTTTAACGCCGACAGAAGGATATGGGGTGGGCCGACCACTTCGTCTAGTCCACCCCTTTAGACCAGCGGTCCGCGGCTCGGCCGCCCGGACCTCCTGGTCCACCACAGACCGTGGTTCACCACTCGGGCCACACCACTTCACTGGGATAGGCTTATGCAAGTGCAGCTCTTTTCCATGGTACCCACATTTCGCAGGTCACGGTCCGCTCCCGGGTTCTGGAAGACCCCGGTCTCCTGCTACATGTCGACCGCCAAAGACGGCCGCCCCACGGCCCTGGCCTCCCTCATGCGCCACTGACGCTGCCACTCACTGCTTCTCACCTACGGCTACTCGCCCGCAGCCGGCCGCGCCCCCTCCTGAGGACATTCTATGCCGCCTCCGTCCTGGACCACATGAGGAGCCGCCACTGCTGGGACTCGCCAGATCGCCCGAAAAACAGAGTTTTTGGCCCAAAAACTTCCTTAGGTCACCCCAGACACCCTGGGACTCAATCATTTGATCAGAAAGAACATTTGGAAATATCGGATAGAGCCTCAATCAAATATGTCCATCGATCAATAATTACACAGAATTTCGATGCTATAAATTGAGTTCAATGAAGTTTCGGGAATTTCAAATGAAAACACAACAATCCTACCTCGCAGTGTGTAGCCCGTCGCTTCACAAATGATCCTTTAGAGCCGCAACCACCTTGGATAGGTAGGGAGAGGAGCTTAAAGAGGGTGGATTTTCATTGTTGGGAGATCATCTTCCAGATAAATTCCAAGTGGTTGGATGTGTTTATGTAGGGAAAACAAAATTAAAATTTAATTATTTTTAAACACCCACCAGTATGCTCATACCCGAACTATCTACGGGGTCAAGGTTAAGCTGCTGCTAGGGTAAAATTCACATTCTGAGATCAACAGTGGTCTCAAAATTTTAATTCGAGCCTCTATTCATAAGTTAAAAGTTCACTCCCAAGGCCACTAAATTATGACAACATCCCTAGGGGCATTTTCCACAACAGTGTTGCACCCGGGAAAGTTACACCCCTCCCAGGATAAACTGAATGCTCTGTACTCAACGATGCCCCCGGTTTTTCACTCCAAGAATCCTTTTAAGATTTATTCTGTTTATTTGGTGTGTCTAGTGTTAATGAATTTAAAATTCAATTATGTCCACACCGGGGCTTGGAATCACACGACGTCTGAACACCCTGATCTGGAATAACATCAAAAAAAGGAAAAAATCAAAGTCTTACAGGCTCAAAATTTGGGTTCCTACATCATTCTCTCCTTTAATTTTTTCATCCCTGAAAAATAAAACTATAAAAACAACTCAGGATACTGAGCCTGCATCTGGCTCTCTCATTCCCTGGTGCTCTCTTGCACCCTCTCGTGCTGCCACAACACTCGAACCAAAGGAATGGTCCATCAACGCAGAGTTTTCTCCTTCCGGTCCTCAATCGCCAATGGGTGCTCTGCAAAGGTGCCCCCATCCTCAATGTCCAGCTCTCCCCAGTCGATGTTGTGTGTGGGGTCGTGCACGTATTTCCTCAGCTGAGACAAGTGGAAAACATCATGCAATTTCTCCAACTGTTGGGGTAGAGTAAGACGGTAGGAAACCTCGCCAACCCTGTGCGCGATCTCAAAAGACCCGATGATCCTATGGGATAGCTTGCCTCCCCGGCTGAACCTCCATCTTCCACACTGCGGGGAGACAGTCAAAAAGACATGGTCCCCTGGATCGAAATCTAATGGCCTACAATGACGGTCTGTGCAGGACTTCTTTCTACTCTGAGACGTCCTCATACGCTCACGAATGACCTGCACCTTCTCCGTCGTCGCCCACACCAACTCTAGGCCCATGGGGGAGGTCTCCCAAACCTACATCTAGCAGAACGGTGACCTTCAGGGTCTCCGGTAGAGTGCCTCAAAAGGTTCCATATTGATAGTAGAGTTGTAACTTTTGTTATATGCGAACTCCACCAAGGATAGGTGATCCTCCCAGCTTAGGCCAAAGTCAAACACGCACGCCCTGGGCATAACCTCCACCTCCAAGATGGTGAGCTCGGTTTTCCATTCCATCTGGGGTGAAAAGATGTACTCATCCTCTGATGAGTCCCAAATTCCTCCTAGAGGCCTCGCAACAATTGCGATGTAAACCGCGCATCACGGTCGGAGACGATCGTAGAGGGTACCCCATGAAGTTGGACAATATCCTGAATGTACAACTGCTCTAGACTCTCCACCGAGCTATGCTCCCTGATGGCAAGGCAGTGAGCCAACTTTGTGAGTCGGTCCATTATCACCCAAATGGAATCATGGCCCTTCACTGTGCGTAGAAGCCCTGTGACGATGTCCATAGATATTCCATCCCACTTACACTTTAGAATATCAAGGGGTTGAAACAACCTTTCCGGAACCTGATGCTCTACCTTCACCTGTTGACAGGTAAGACACCGAGAAACAATCTCAGCTACACTCTAATTCATGCCAGACCACCAAAACTGCCATTGATGGTCTCTGTACGTCTTCCGCACACCAGGATGTACAACAAATTGAGAAGTGTGTAATTACCACATCACCTCCTCCCACATCTACACTGGTACTACAGCTCGCCCCCAGAATAGGATCTTGTGATTTCCTCCTTCAGAATACCCTTCGAGTGCATCGCCCATGGATATCTGATCACACAGTACCACACTGTCGACATCCCCCAGCTACGAATCTCTCACTCACTCAAGGAGCGAAGGAGCAAACATCATAGACTGTAGAATAGTCATACCCTCCTTCTCCACCAAGGTTATATGAAGGGAATCCAACTTCTCTTATGCTTCATACACTAGACGAGCATGGGACTTCTTGCTAAGGTCATCTGCTACAACGTTTCCCTTCCCTGGAGTGTAGACTATCTCGAAATCATAGTCATGTAGAAACACCAGCCAATGCCTATGCCTCATATTCAGATCTCTCTGAGTGAAGATGTACTTGAGGCTCTGGTGGTCGGAGTAAACCACAAAATGCTCACCCAGAAGGTAGTGTCTCCATAACCTCAAGGTGAAGACCACTACTGCTAGCTCCAAAATCATAAGTCGCTTAATTTTTCTCATGGGGCATCAACGACCTTGACCCATATGCAGTCACTTCTCGCTGCTACATCAGCACGCACCTGATCCCAGAACCTAAAGCATCATAGTATACCATGATCTCAACGCCCTCCTATGGAAGCCTGAACACTGGAGCTCTAGTCAGCATCTGCCTCAACTCCTCAATGTCCTTCTGGTACTGATCAATCTTGGTGAACGGTCGTCCCTTCTGCATCAATGCGGTCAAAGGGGCTGCAATCCTGGTTAAGTCTTCCATGAACCTTCTATTGTACCCTACCAAAAAAGGATGCGTGACACCTCAAATGCATTCTTGGGTGGATCCAAAGCAAGAACTGCCTCTATCTTTTCAGGATCTACGGTTAAACCATATTATGAAATGACATGTCGTAGAATGTGAACATCATGAATCCTGAACTGACAGTTTGAGAACCTCCCATACAGCTGGTGCTCCCAGAGTAAGTCTAGAACCATCCTCAAATGCTCTGTGTGCTCCTACTCCAATGCAGAGTAGATGAGTATGTCGTCAATAAAGAAAACCACAAACCGGTCCATGTACAGCTGGAAGATATGGTTCATGAAATCCATGAAGACAGCAGGGGCATTCGTCACGCCAAAGGGCATCACTAGAAACTTGTAATTCCCATAACGACAACGGAATGCCATCTTCGGGATATCAACCTCACGAACCTGCAGCTGGTGGTATCTAGATCGAATATAAATCTTAGAGAACCACTTCACACCTCTCAACTGGTCGAAGAGTTCGTAAATCCTCAAAAAGGGTACATTTTCTTTATGGTGGTCTGATTCAGGCAATGATAATCCACACAAAGTCATAGGCTCCCATCTTCCTTAATAATAATATAAACCGGAGCTGCCCGGGGGGACACACTGGGCCTGATGAATCCCTTATCATGAAGGTCTTCAAACTAAAGTCGAAGCTTCTGAAACAATTTGGGTGTCATCCGATAAGCCGCACATTATATCAGGGCAGTCCCTAGCTGCTAGTCAATTCAGAACTCCATCTCTCGCCTCAGAGGTAGTCTTAGGAAATCCTCGTGAAAGACATCCATGTATTCCTCTAAAATAGTAGGGATCTTGCTGCTTGTAGCATCTACTACTCCAAGATACATGCTCTCCAACAGATGATAAATAGGACGTGGACTCTTTCTCAGAGCACCGGTCTGCTCTTCCATGAGGTCTCACTCACCGAGGATGGTGAACCTCGTCCCATCAGAATGCACGCATCTGACTCGTCTGTGATGACAGTCGATCTGGCAGTAAACCATAGAAAGACAATCCATGCCTAGGATGACATCGTATGATTCAATCGTGATGGCAAATAGGTCCCACGTGAAACTCTATCCTCCGAACGACAGTTCTCACTGCCTGCAAAAAAAGGTCAATAACGATGCACTTCCCATAGGAACCTCGAGGCTATGCGCAGGTGTCAATGCCTCTACTGGGATCTCCAACTCCCATGCCAAAAGAAGCGATATAAAAGAGTTGATGGGGCCTGTTTCTACTAGTACCTAAGCAAGCATAGAGTAAACACTGAGCGTACCTCAGACCATCTCGTGCGATGTGGGGTCGCGAACACCCATTTCCCTAAGCTTCATGTGGCTCATACCGTCAACTCCTAGAGACTAGCATGGGATACCCAGTGGTGGAAGTGGAAGGATTTCGAAATGCCATCCCCCACCTCTCGTTCCTTCCACTCTACCTGTGTCACCTCCCTGAGGACCATCATGCCCCCACCTAGGAGATCCCATGTCACGATGCTACCTCTACCACTGCGGTGCGCCCACTGCCTAACATGGCTGCTCAATATTCCTGGTCAGGAAATCCGTTTCAAGGTGACCCCATTCTTCACAAGCATAGAAATGGATCTCTCCTGACTACCCTGGTTCTCTACGGTGCCACTGCGGTGTACTACCCAGCCCCTAAGTCTACACACGGATGGGTATCCTCGACTGAGGCACTACTCTCTGCCCCCTGCCTACTATCGAAGACTCATATCTAAAGCAGCCACTACTAGGCCCTGTGAGTTGGCATCCCTCACCAAAGAAGCTCTTTGTCATGAGCTCCCAGCTCTAGTACTCCGACTAAATTTGGGATGCACAGGGCACTACAGTAGCACTGATCTCCCTGTTAAGACCCTGATCAAAATTCCACACCCAAAAGTAACTATCGCGGATCATATCCTGCGAGTAGCATGTCAGATCGGTAAACTAGGCCGAGTACTGCACCACGGTCATACCCACGTACATCTGCTCTGGAAGATTTTGAATCCGAACGGAGCATAAACAAGAGTGGTTGTACTCCGCCCGGAAGAGCTACTAGAAGCCATACAATGTGAGAGATGACTTTTCGTGGGTCTGCGTAACCAACCCCCACCAATGCCCGGCCATCCCGAGGAAATGCATAGCAGATAGGGATTCCATATGGTCCACTGGTGTCTGTACCATCCTGAAAATTTGTTCCATAGACGCTAGCCCGTCTTCCGCTACCTGGGGATCCGGGTCCCCGCGAATCTTCTGTGTCCGTTGACGCTGGAATTCTTAGAGCGCACTCATCCTGTGCTTAACCACGACTTGTGCTACCGACACTAACCACTTCTCCCCAGATAGAGGGGATACAGCTGAACCACTAGGTGGAAGGGGATCATGTGAGGGTCCCTGAGCTAACTCCTCGTCGCTCTCCAGGTCGTCGTCACGAACTGGAGAGGGTATCCTGGCTGGCTGTTGTCATAGGGGCATCTTGAAAATTTTCAAGGAACACCGCGATCAGATGAGCATATATATATATATAAGTAATCACAAAGGGGAGCTGAATCAAATAGGACAGTCAAAGACTCAATCCTACTGGATGCATGTTCCAATGTTCCCTACAATAATTGTCTCAGCGGGCCGAGCCGACTAGTGGGATATCAGGGTCCTAGTGAAGGGATATGCCAGTCTCCCGTACCATCACTAGAATCCCTAGCCTGAAAGCTTCTCTCGATACACATCGACAATATTTCCCTAAATCCCAACCAATTCATTTTTAGGGACGTTCGAACAATGCCCCAAGGAATGAACAATACTGTAATACCACTTTTTCATGACCTTACCTTATCATTCTCGAGCTGCAACTACCCCAAGAACACCTCCATAGGCTAGGGGCTGGAAGAAAGTGTCGAAGGCGTAATGATCTCAGGGAGGCCTTCACCTAGGTACCGATACAAACACACACAGCCCAATCGATGAAGAAGTGAAAAGTAAAAAAAACAAAACCAAAGGTAAAACAACTATAACCCAACCACAGTCATGCATCAACTTCTCAATAGATCAAGTGAAGTGCTGAAAAGTACTAAAAAGATAACTAAATAGAAAATGGAAAAACACGATCCCAACCTGAAAGGTGCTATAAATCAGCAAATGGTAATCAAAAGTAAACATCTGGAGAGTCCCACACCTGAAATCTCTACTGTGACCCCGGTACACAGCCCAATCTCATGTTCCCTCTATGCTCATGTAGTCAAGATTGACTTGTCCGTCGTATGCAATGGCATACCTGGTTCAGGAAAATCCCCAGTAGGGTGTGTATAAAGATACTTAGTAGGATAACCTGAATTCTCGAGGGAGAAACAATGGAGTCACTAAAGAGTTGAGTCGTAGAAAGAATAAGGAATAGTGAAAGAGTACAGTAAATAGAGTATAGCTCAACCCAACAAGAGAAAGGAAGCAGACTCGTCCAAACTCAAGGAGCTTGAAACGGTGAGAAGAATAACTTCTCGTCGAGTCTTCGCTTCCTAAAACATAAGAGTAGACTCTTCCGACCAAGAGGAGAAAGACATGGAAAGCATGTGGCATACCCCGTGTGTCTTTGCCAATCCTAGAGGGAGAGTTACGGAAACCAAGGAGTGGGATAACAATTAGAGTGTATATTTATATATGCTCAACCAGAAACCCAAATTAGTGTGTAAGGGGATATCCATCCCCAAGATCAGCGCAGGAAAAGTTTCCATCATTTATATGGGTATCCACCACTGATGCCCAAAATTCTTGCACGCCTAAGCTATCTCATCGCTAAACTGTACAACCAAGGGTTCCTCTCCAGTAATCACGGAAAAAAGTAACTAAATTTCCTCATAGAAAGGGATGAGTCCGAACGAATTCGCCAGGTAACCCACTGTTGTGCCCAAATAGAGGGTAAACCCTAAGTGGTCATCGGGTAACCCCCTACCCAGCCTACCTGGAGGGTAAACCCTATGGTCAATGGGTAACCCACTACCCAGCCCCGCTGGAGGGTAAACCCTAATGTCAATGGGTAACCCACTGCCCAGGCCCACTGGAGGGTAAACCCTGATACATCGGTGGGTAACCCACTGCCCAGCCCCATAGGAGGGTGAACCTGGAACTGGTCTGATTAATCCACGCTGCTCGTGCCATTACTGGGTGTCACTAACATCGCTACCATGTGTTGGTTTGGAGTGCATCAAAGGAACCTCTGACCAACACCCTTTCATGTTTCCTCATGTAATGATTTTTATAATCAGGCTCTGAATCCCCAAACATATTACACTGTTGCAATCCTCGTGAAAAAACACGCAAGATAGACTATTTATGCACTTGAAATGGAGTCCCACCGAAAAAGTTACTCAACACCGCTTTATGCCCATACAACGTCTCGTGGGGCCCACAACTCGGTCCTGAAAAGGGTTGGATGAAATGCGACATCACGATGCTATTGGAAAAACATACCAAATCGGCTATTCATTCCCCCTGATCGGACGTCTAATGAAAAAGTCACAAACGCTGCACGCATATTGAATGACTCCCCATGGGCCCAATCCTCAACTCTGCATTCAATGTGGAAAACCATGATGGATGACTTCGTCTTGACACGTGGGTCACAATGCCACTGATGGTGCTGAAAATGGACTTCGGATGTGCTCACACTATCCCAAAGAACAATCTCGGTGAGGCGATAAATAACACTTAAAGGGTGTGTCATGCCATCGAGCCCCCGTCTGAGGAATTAAAAATCCCTAACACCATCTCAAAACCTCCGTCTCAATCCAAGGATATCATTTCTGTAGACAACACTCAAATCTGATACTCGGTTTGATAGTCAGAGGCATTTTAACGCCAATGGACGAAGACAGGGTCGGCCAGACCAGTTCGGCTGGTCCACCCCTATAGACTGGCGGTATCTGGCCCGGTCGATAGGACAACCCGATCCACCGTGGCCCAGCATTCACCGCGCGGGCCACATTGCTTCACCCGGACTGGCTTAAGGAGGTCTGGCTCTTTTCCACAGTACCCATGAAACGTGGGTCCTGGTCTGCTCCAAAGGTCATGAAGACCCTAGTCTCCCGCTGCACGCCGACCGACAAATTTGGCCGCCCCGCACCCCTGGCCTCCCATGTGCGCCCCCGGCGCCTCCTACCACTGCCACTCACCCGTCACCAGCCGCGCCACTGCCTATGTACCCACCGAACTTCCGCCGTCCCGGACCACCTGAGGAGCTGCCACCACTGGGACTCACCGGACCGCGGCGCGGAGCCGTCGGACCGCCCTGGAACAACTGGAAAACAGTGGTTTCGGCCGGAAAACATTCTAGGGTAACCCCAGACACCCTGGGACTCAAAATATTTATCCAAAAGTATCGTTGGAATGATCATATCGAGCCCAACTCAAATGTGGTCTTGAGTCGATAATTAAACATCATTTCTACTAGATAAATTGAGTTCAAAGAAGTTGAGGTAATTAAAACGAAAACACAACGATCCTACCTCGTAGGGCATAGCCTGTCGCTTCACAAATGATCCACCAATTCCTCAACCACCTTGAAGAGGTGGGGAGAGGAGCTAGAAGAAGTTGGAGGTTCTTTGTTGGGAGTGCTTCTGCCAGAGAAATTCCAAGGGTGAAGAAGGGGGGTTGTGGATGTGTTTAAGTAGGGAAAACATAATTAAAATGCAATTAAATTTAAACACCCACCAGTAGGCATGTACCCGATCTCTCGATGGGGTCGAGGTTAAGGTGCTCCTAGGTTAAAATCCACACTATGAGCGCAATGGTGGACTCAAAATTTTAATTTGAGCCTCTGTTCTGAATTTATGAGGTTCACGCATGAGGCCCTTAAATTACGAAAACACACCTGGTGGCATTTTCCACAAAAGGTCCATGACTGTGAAATTAACACCCTTTCTAGGGTAAACGGCAGGCTCCAGACTCAACGGTACCCTCAGTTTCCCCCTAAGAGCAACTGTTTAAGAGTTATTCTGTTTATTAGGCATGTCTAGTGTGAACACACATAAAATTCAATTCTGGCCACACTGGCGCTCGGAATAACATGCCATCTGAATGCCCTGCTCTAGAATAAATTGAAGAAAAGAAAAAATTCAAAGTCTTACAAGCTCAAAACCCAAGTTCTAGCAGATGTAATCCTGTTAGCATGGTGAAATTCCATATGATATTTCTTTCTCCTTATTTTCATTCAAGAAATTATTTTTTTATGAATCTAAATTACATTACATATATTGGGAAATTATCTATATGACCCCCTTACTTTCCATTTCATGTAAATAAGATTAGGAAACCCTTTCACTCTCTTCAACATTTTTTTTAATTTTTATATCACATCATTATGCTGGTGAAATTACACTGCTATTTTCCAAGACAATTTCATACTGTTGTGAATACCATAGCCATTTATCTATCAAGTGTATTCAACTATATGGACATTTACATATTTATTATAGTGTTTTATGTATTAATTACATATTACTTTATCATGAAATAAATTATGATGATTAATGAATCCATGTTTCTTGATCCATGTAGCACACATATGGATGAAATGAAATGATTAAGAAGGGTGCACCCGGATTGTGCTCCAATGAATAGGGTAAAGACTAGTATCATGATAAGTGAACTGAAATGAGGGTTTACTCATACTAATTCAAATGACACAATGGTTCACTCAATATCCATGTTCAATGAACCTTGGATCATTCTAATATCATGTTAAATGTTTTTTTCACAACTAAATTCTATGATAATCATGTTATATCATGCCTTTATGTTCATGTTTCTCTTATGATCCATTGAAATGAATGTTTCCCATCATGTATTGTATTATTCATGTTATTCCTTGTTCACTCCCATTATATTATTTGTATCTCACCCATTTCTACCCATGTCCTTAGGTTCTCCCATGCAATGCTAAACACGAAATAGTGTGTGTGGTAATGTAAATGATTCTTTCAATAAAGATGTATATTTCATGTGTTTTGGCGTTTTGAAATGTTCCTAATCCCTAAATACACTAGAACACTTGATCATCTATTCTATATAAAGTGATTATTTTATCTAAAAAATTATTTTTATGTGTTATGTAAAGAGAAGTGTTGTTTTAGAACAAACCATATTCATTTGAAAAGACATGAATCAAAAGTGTGAGAAATATTTATAAATAAATAATTAACCATATTAAAATTAAATATATGTGTCTCTCCATCATTGGTAAGAAATAGTTTCATATGTTAAGGTTATCACCCCTGACCATCAAATCATAGTGTATCAAGTATCATCAATATTTTCCCATAGTGGATCGAACACATTGACATATTTCCCATAATTATATCAGGTGACAAATAATATTACCAAATGAATTAGAGGGACAGATATTTCAATACCCACTTATCTCATAAGAAACCATATATATATATTTTTGTAAAAATATTATAAAACATTCCCCATATCATCATATTATAGCACATGAATGGAAAACTTGTTTCATAAACATTTCATAGTATCATCACAGTATAAACATAAAAATCATTTCATAAACATATAATAATCATAATTAGAATACATCCATGTATATAAAAAGGATTTTATAATTTGATAATATCCTCAATAAAACAAAATTAACATCATTGGATGATATTATAAATGAAAATTCCATAAAAAGAATCACTGGAATATTTATTTTGGAAAATAACATTTTAATTTTGAAATTATATATTTTCAATAAAAATTATATAAAATAGTACGGATGAAATTATCATTTAGATGATGAATTTAAACTTGTATATTAAACGACAAATAATTGAGAAATAATTATGGTAGGAACGTAACTTTATGTCATGAAAGTTACAAAAAACATTGTTTTCAGACATTGGAAAAAAGAAAAAATTTATCTCATTAAAAAAATAGAAATAATATTCCTTTAATTTTTTAATAAAAAAAATTCATGGAAAATTTAATTATAAAAATAATAGTACAATATTAAAAAATTTCTAGAAGACATGTTTGGAAAACATCCTTATGGAATAAAAATTATTTCCAATCGAAGAGGGAAATAAAGTTGGGTTTCCTTATAGAAATTATTTATATGTCTCTAGTAATTAAATTGAGTAAATAAAAGGTATAAATATATTTAAAAAATATTAATTGATTATAAAAAATGAAATGGATTTATCATGGGAGGCCATATAATTTCATTATCTAAAATTTCATTACAAACAGTCCAGATTAAGATATTATTGAATCATAAATCACTTAAATCAATTATCATATATTTTCATTAAAATTTAAAATTCATATATAATAAATTCTGATTTATTATCTAATTATTACATAATAATAATAATATCTATCACAAAATTTCTGGTTTCTATAAGACTTCTTTTTATCCAATTATTAAAAAGAAATTTATTAAATCACTATTCTCAATGATAAGAACATAATTTTTCATGCAATTTTATGTTAGGTAGTCCCAGTCCTTGTACATTGACAATGGTTTCATGATATATCTATTTTTAATAATGATATTAACATAATATATATACATTATATATATATATATTTTATGATTCATCTATAATTTTTAGAGATAGAAAATTAAATTACACTATTCATTGAGATGTCATGTCATAATAACGCATGAACATTGTTTAATTTTTTTTGAAAATGGATTTTATGAAAGTTAAATAATAATTCAACATTAATATAAATTAAATAAAAATTTATCATATATATTAATTTCATCTATCCTTATTACATTCTATTTCAAGAGAATATAAAAAATGAATCACATCTCTTCATGGAGGTGGTAGTCCACACATATGCATAATTGACATTATTGTTTTTTAATATATTGTTTTTTTAGAAATTATATATTATATAATTAGTATTTATGTAAAAAATATATTATATAAACATTAAACCCCTAACATCTATAAAATATGGGGATGAAAAATAAATTGTATCATTACGTGGAGATGAAAAATTGTATGCACACATGTGCGATATATCACATGACATTTAATGGGATAGATGGTGAATAATTGATTTAAAATAATTATAATGAAATATTATTCTTTTCTAGGTTTAGTATATATTATTATATATGAAATAACAAATATTTATAGGAGTTAATTGATGGTTTAAAAATAAATTAATCTATTCTGGGGTCTACCTCTTATTTGAAAGAACTCCTTTGGATATCCTCTTAAGTACCCCGTTGTTTGTATTTTTGGGAGAAAATAACTTATAAAATGTGTATATGGGAAACCTGAAAATATTTTAAATGTAGTTTTATATGTCATAAATATTAAAGAGGTTCATTAGAGTGAAATATGGGGTTCCATTTATAAGGATTGGAGAGGAAACTCTTTTTTAACTAAAAGACTGACATATAATAAAATAATTATTAAGAATAATTCACACAAATATCCATAAATTTGAAGAATAAAAACACTAGGGTCAAAATAACATCATCCAAGAAATTTTATTCTGGTTATGATCTCATTTTAAGTCTCTTATTTTTTATTAAACGCTTCATTATCCATTTTAGACATTAACCATGACAAAAACTATTGCATTCACAAGGAATTATAAATGTAATAATTAACGGGAAAGAGACTCATTAATAAAGAATGATTACATTTATAGAAAATGTTTCATTCAATACTATCAAGATAATATTTTTATAAAATATTTAATCATTAAAATAATATATTAATTATAAAATTTCATTAATGACAATTCTTAAACTATTCATCTTACATAAATGCAATGAAACCATGAAAAATATTTAACCTAAATTTAATTTTTTTTAAAATCCATAATAATTCCTATTTAATGTAAAAAATTTTGAATCAGTTTAAATAACTCAAAATTTGTTACTTTTTTATTTTTTAAAATAATTTATAATAATTATATATTAAATTAAATTAATTATGGAATCAATAGGTTATAATCAATGGTAAACCTTAAATATCTAGAAATTAATTATAAATAATAATAATAAAAGTATAATTTTATTTATCTAAAATACAAATTAATATTTTTTAACTTTTTTTCACCATATAGAAACATAAAAGATATTTCCACTTAGGAGAGTAACAATATTTTACTTCTATTAAATTTTATATATTCATTTCTTGAAAAAGTATGTGTAATAGATTAAATTAATAGTTAATTGTGATAATAGTTTAATAAACTTCATCCAAAAAAATAAATTTGAAAAATATTGACTTTCAATATTTATTATAAACTTGTTTAACCTGATTTACCCATTACCGAGGTGTAAATTTTACATCATTTAGTATCTATAATGAATAAAAAATGGGAATATGTAACAAAAATTACCACTTGATTAAAAATATTGTGTATAATTTTCAAAACTAAATCCCAATATTATATATAATAATTTTAATATTAGTGGGAAAAACCCAATGAAACCCATTTTTTAGGGAAACAGTTTTTCATACATCTTGATTTATCATATATTTTTCATTAGAATTGGAAATATATGAATATTAAATTATTTTATTGAATATATTTATATTTCATTAAAATCAATCTGTAATTGCGAGATATTTTATTTTTATGATAAAAATACATATCCATCCAGAAAATGTTTTTTAGAAAAAACATACCCTTTAGTTTCTATTATTTTGGTTTTGACTTATAATTTATTTATAATCTATTGATTCATTTTAAAAATATATGAACCATATTTTTCATATTTAATTTAGTCTTATTCATTAATGTAATGACCTAACACATATTACCTTAAAACGATGCTCTGATCCATTAAGTTACAAGGCCTCGGATGCGCTTCCCCATATGCCAGGGCAGACCGACTAGCAGAAAATTCCTCAGATGGGACTATGGGTACATTATTTTTTCATTTCGGAGTAGAAAATAGTAGAAATAACACACCATCATTCCCTATAATTAAATAAATAGAGTGTGGAATCAAAATATAAACTAAAATAGTTTATTCTATAATAATAAAATGAAATGATATAAAAGTTGAAATAACTCTATAACATATAAAGCATTGATTACACTATAGGACGACCAGAAGTATTTAGATATAAACTGAATAAATATAAATAACATTAAATATCTCTACTACTAACACTTTTCCAGACTAGTTACCTGGCCTCCAGATTCTGTCAAACTGCACCACCCTAAACATAATAACCTGCATGAGCATCTCTGCTTGATCATGAAATTATATTTCTTATCCATATCTGCATAGAAAATCATGATCATCTTAAAAATGTAGACATAAGGTCTATACATACATTGAGGTTCATTTGTGGGGTGAGAAATAATCTCTATAGGCCCCCAGTGATGATCTTATAAATAAACTGACTTAAGTGAATTGATGTTAAATATACTAAGCCTAGCAAGGACTGAACTAAATATATAATTAAATCCAATAACATGAAACCAATGTCTAACCTGGGGATTTCAATTCTTTTCAATAGGCAATGTACTAGAAAATATGTCAATATTTATATGAATACACATGTATTGTCACATACCTATACATATATACATGAAAATGAATAATCATGAGTATGTTTAATGAAACAATATAAAACCAAATAGTTGTTGATTCTGTGGTCAATAATAAAAATCACCTAGACATATAGAGTGTGACAATTGATATGGATGTCATACCAGTCATGTCATGTATCATTAAGTTAATATTTGTGATATAATTCCAATGGACATATTCCTACTTCATCCAATGCTGTAAATTACTCTGATGAAGCTACATCACCACATCGGGATATTCATACAAATCCTCTATTCCCCCGTACTCACCTCCAATACCTATAAAGAATGATCTAGGGATGTACATGTTGACATCATATGTATGGAAAAGAGTTAGACTCCCAGATACTCATTCCTTGAAAATCCAATCTAATTTCTAAGCTATATGTCCCAGTCTAAAGGTGGTCCTGACATTTGGAACCCAGATGAACCTTATTGGATTAACCCTTAGGTGACTTATAAGTAGAGATCACTAGTGAGACTAAATTCCCATTTCTAGAGGTCCGTTATAAGGTAGATCATAATCATCCCTTCTATATAGAAGAGTTTCATAATTTTGGGTATCCAATGATGTGTAATTCCTTGTCCAAAACCATGGTCACGTAATCTGTAACGCCCCGACCCCAGTTACCCAGATTCGATGCATTATTTTAATACATTGGCATGATTACAAGGAATCAAGTCCCGAAGGACCGATCAGTTTAGTAGTCTTGGAAAAATAGATCACATACATGAATGTTAAATTTTCACTTTAAGACGTACAAAACAACATAAATAATCTTTATGAACTCCATTATTCCCTTGGATTAACCCTTCATATCAATCGCATTACACTTATTGGAATCCTAGGAAAAATCAAACATAGAAAGGGGTGAGCTCAAATGCTCAGTAAGGGTAATCAATACAGCGGAAACTTTCAAAAATAAGCATAAACATTTTAAGCAATGTATAAAACTAAAACAAAAGCCTTTTAAACTTGAACTTCAGCATAATATGGAAGAAATAAAATGAAATAATGCCATTTAATTATTCACATGGATATTATACTAATCGAATAATCACATGCAATATCACTAACCACTTTCATAATAATGGAATGCATGATGCCGAACTTTAATTTCTGTGTCGAGGCCTCGTGCAAAGACCTAAGGGATAACTGTAACCGGAACCCAACCTGGAGAGCCTATGTAACCGGACTCCATCCGGGAGTGCCTCTAATAACTGGACACCAACCCAGAGTGCCTCTAATAACCGGACACCAACCTGGAGGGCTTACTTTTACCGGTCCCCAACCCGGAAGATACTAGTCCAACACATTCATCTTAAGTAGAGGATGAAATATAACATAAACATTCGTATTAAAACTAACATACAAAATTTCAAAACATTAATAATAAACCATTAATGGGATAAAAATAACTCATCCATAGTCAAAAATATCACAAAACCTTAAATACAATATGGATGATTTGTATCATAATAAATCAACTTGAAACAATTTTAAAATTTATCAAAGGATGTTGACATAGATGAAATCAATACTATTTGAGAGAAATATCTCTTTTTTTGAAATCATTTAAAAGTCACATAATTATAGAGAAAAAAATTATTTTTAAAATATATTTATAAGCCTGTGAAGGAAGCTTAAAAGGTGTAATAATGGTGGAGAATAACCGCACCCGCTGTATAAGTTAAAAAAAGTCATTCATACCTTAATTTTGTCAAAAAGGATAAAAAGGACCTTGTTTGGAAAACGGCGGAATGATTCCTTTATAAACCTCTTATAAAAAGTCAAATATGGGTATAAATGTCTCTAACCCATATTCCTGTAAATAGTAAAAATGTGTTGAAATACATTTTTAAGAAACAAGGATGTGGATGATAAAGAGATCCGAGTAGATTGTTACGTATATACAACCTCGGATAATGAAGAGATTGCGAAATAAACCCTTACAAATTTGGTAACTTACGAAATGTACAACCCATGAAAGAGGTATCATAAAATGAATATGTAAATACAAACAAATTAAAGTTTATTACACAAATAATATAATTATGGGAAGTACACATACCACACAAAAGGTAATGGTGGAAATATGGCATGAATCTCACGGGAATAAGGAGTGAGATGAAAACCCCTTACCTTGCACTTTCCTTTAGTCGAGGGTACGTTTAACCTCCAGTACGAAGATCATAGTATGTTGTTAAATTATACCAGAACCATATTAATATTTATGATATCATACATGATTCATTTATGACTTTGTATTACCCATTTAATAATAATTTTCATGTTAAGTTAACATTTCGGGTAATAATCACTTTCTTTAACGTACGTGTTTTAACTTGTCACTCTTGGTTGTATCACTTACATGATTTAAATAATTTCAGAATATAAAACATGATAAATATATCATATATATTTAGAATATAAATATGTATAATAGACATATATATGAAATGAAAGACACCATTTATGGAGACGGTAGTCCGTATGTACGCATAAACGTTGTTTCTGTTTTCATATTGTATTGAACGGAAGTAAGTGAATAAGATATATGTAAGTACATAAATCCTTATATATATATATATATATATCTCCAATATCATTATTATGTCATATATTACATACTTATTAGTAATATATAATGTTATAATCGTTGATGAATGGTGAACTTGGAAATGAATCTCATCGCATCGTGGAGACGGTAATCCGTACGTACGCACGGGTGAAAATATCATTATTTTGATATTAAAATAATATATAATTGGATGGTATATCATATATACAGAATAAGTATCATGTTATATTTATTATTTACATGAATTACAAATCATTATTATACCCATCAAAATGATAATATATTGAATAACAATTACACCACGACGTGGAGACGGTAAGCCGTACGTACTCACGTATGGTGACATGTAATTCAAAGGATGGATAGAATACTGAATATGGTTGTACCATATTTATAATAATGTTACAGTATATAGTAGATACTGGATTCATTATTTTAGAATGGTAATAACAAAGAAATAAGAAGTGGAAGAAGAAAGGAACTTGAAAAAGGGTGGTGAAACCATTACCTCCTCCCCAGGTTCTTCCTTTTGATTTGATCAAAAGGGCTCCTTAGGATGGATTTATGACTAAATAAAGGACTCTAGGATGAATTGATGGAAATTGAGAGAGTATTTGGGCAGGGTTTGGATGAACCAAAACTCTTTGAAGGTGTGTATTAATGAGAAGGGTGAGTGTCTTTTTATAAGAGGGGTGAGGGGAACCTTTGGAAAAGCTAGAAATATTGTTTTATAATAAATTAATATTCAGTTTATAATGGGTCAAAAGTGGATTATTTAAATTTTAAGGTGGGTATGGGTCTAAAACTACTCAACCAATATAATTTAGATAGTTTTGAGTCATTATAGTAACCTTATATTTTAGTTTTAACACTTAGTTAATTAGTTTGACACTTACCATGTCACTTTGTATTTTTATATTATATAGTTATAAACATACAATATACATCCAATAGACCCCAAAGTAGTCCTTTAATGATACAAATATCATTATATAAGTCTCTTTTCCGAACCTTAGATTTTTAGGAATTTAATATCAATTAATAATATAATATTTGTTTCAAAAACTCTTTTATGTCAATTTTGACACTATTCAATAATTGACTTTTGTAAAAAAACATAACAAAAAGATTACTTAGAAAAAAGTTAATTAAATAAATCCTAATATGTCATATTATCCTATAAGATAAGTTTAATTCATTAAAAGTCTCAAATTATATTTATTTGGGTATTTATAATATAAATTATTTTAATTGTTCACTATTATGGTAATTTCTGCATCATCATTGTGTCATAAATAAATTAACATATTTAATGTCTAAAAATTATTAATAAAATACCATTATGTAGTAAATCTTTTTATCTTTCTAATGAATATTAATAGTCAAAAATCCAACATATGTAACTCTATGTAAAAATTGTTTTTCTAAAAGATATATGCTTATGTCATTTTTGTATTTATTTTAACTTAATTAATATAAAGTGTCATTTTCACTTAAAAGTGGCTCCATGGGGTCCAAAAATCGACCCAAAGCTTCCCATGGTCGGACATGTATCAAAATATAAGGTTAGGACACGTTTTAGGGTAATTTAGTATTATTATAATATTATTTTTTAACCCTTATTTACCAGATTTACCCTTTAACCAGGGTAAATATAATATTTACCGAAGTAATTAATCAAAATGTCTAAAAATAAAAGTTACCTATTACCCAATTTGAACATCCTGATTCCAAATATAGAATCGATTTTTTCAAATTCAAAACACAGAAGTGGCAGAAATTAATTTAAAATTAATTCCCGTTGTTAAAACAAAAAACGTGTTTTTAAAAGATAATAACTATAAAAAGATTGACACTTGTTTATGCCTGGTTTAATTGTAAAATTATGTACAATGACCAACATTGTATTAAATGGTAAAAACATATTCTAAATATACTTTAAGACCACTCAAATTCATAATTTATCACTAATAATTATTTTGATTAAAAAAGTTGTTTTTAATTAAAATTTATTTATTTTCACTATTCATCAAAATATTAAAGTTATCCGAAAAGTACCAAAATCTCACCTTAGGCTAAATTCGATACTTCAAATCAAAAAATTAAGTCCATTTTGAGAGATAAAATTTCATTATTTTTAAAAAGTAGGTATTACTATTCATAATGGCTACTTTGATTGGTCATGGTGTGTGTTAGAACTCGAAGTTACGTACAATAGACGCTACTGTATTATTCAAAGAGAAATGTACCATAGAATATAGGGGTGTTACATTCTCCCCTCCTTCAATAAATTGCGTCCTCACAATTTGATATTGTTCTTTGAAAATAAAGGATGAAAATAAGAAATATCTTTGTGGAAAAACCCACATCGGAAATTTGGTTAATAAAATTTAGTCTTAACAAGATGAAAAGAGAAATGAAAGGGTCACCATAAAATTATGATCTCGATTAGGAGGAAATCGGTGGAAATTATATACATATAATTGCAAGAAAGACGTAAATATTTATAGGTAGTGATTGAGGTCATCAATCACAATCATGTTTAAAATTGAGGTCCTTAAATTCATCAATCTATGATGATTTAAAATACCATCAGTTCCACAAAACATAAGGTATTAGGATAACACATTTTTGACGTTTCAAAATATCTTAGTTGAAATCCCACATCAAAAAATGAATTAATGAGGCCTCTATTTAAAATAAAGAGTGGAAATTATAAAGATTAACAAAAATAACACATACTAGGGTTCCATTTAGGAAAATATGGATATGGAAGAGAAATATAACCATCAATTATCTGATGGAGAGTGGTAGAGAACATGGCTATGAAAAGGCCAAAGATCCCAAAACCATAAATTAGTGATGATCTAAGCAACCATCTAGGACAAATTTTTTTTTCTAAGTTCCTTTTCTTAATGTTGAGGAAATTATTTATGAGATTGGCTAAGATCATAAGGATATATACATACTTTATAATTAGAGTTTTATCCATTAATAAATTTCTACCACAAACTAATATTTCACCCCAAAACATAAAAAAAATAAAAAATACTCTATTTATCCTAATCGTATAGGGTACCAAATATAATGAATTTATAATTCACATATCAGACCCTTTATGTAAAGAAACTACATTATACCATCTAGGAACTTCATGTAGCACAATGGTAGGCGATAAATCCCAATTGCACTATGGTTGGGGGTTTGATTCCCGCAGATTTGTCCGACACTACGGGTCGTCACATGGTCTGCGTGTTGTCCTTTTATAAAAATCCAAAAAAAATAACCTTTCAAACTTAATCCATTCCAACCATTATACTTATCCAAAATACTATTATCCAAACTCATAGTCCAAAATGTACAAGCAAGTTAAACATAATGGGGATCCTTTTTTCCAGGTAATAACATGTGAATGCCTTCCTCATATATTATTTTACAACACCGCAACATCCTGAATTACCAAAATCAACCATCTCTTATTCCAAAATCACTACCTCAATATTAAGACCATATTAAGGTTTATCTTTCCTTCAACCATGTAATTTCAAAAAAAAATTAACTCGTCGTAGATTCACTTTTCTTAGTACCATAAAATGTCAAATCCTTCATTAAATAGTACTACAGTACAATCATTATTTATTTCTAGAACATCATTGATTCAACACTTAAATGAAATAATTCTAAAATAAAGACACAAGAAAACTAGTCATTCATCTTCATCTGTGGTAGTATCATAACATGATTATTATCCAATAGCATCATTTGCGGCGTAGTCTAATGACGGAGACATTGGTTCGCGTAGTGTCCAAACTCCTTGCAAATGAAGCATTGTACATTGGAAACCATTTTCTTTCCCTTGCAGTCACGTACTTTGTGCCCTTTTCCTCCACACATATAACAAACTCCCATTCCTTTCAGGCAAGTTCCAGGGTGTTTCTTCCCACAATTATCACATATGGGAAAATTCTCCTTTTCCCTCTTCCCTTTATTCATCTTTCTCTCTTCCATACTTTTCTTCTCATGTTTCCCTTCAAAGACATAGGACTATGAGAATTATTTACTCATCTTATCAACACATGATACTATTTCTTCATATGATGATAATACATGGGAAACTATTTCACTTCTAAATTCTGGCTTAGGAACACAAAAGATATGACACTTCTTACTCTTTGGTTCATACGTAATATGGGAGTTCACATTCCATCTAATGGGCTCCATTTCTATACAATAGCATAAACTAGTTCAGTTTATGAATTGCAATGAATAATTACCAAACTTGTAGAATACCTAACACAAATTGAACAGTTTATGGATATAATCAATAATCATAAAAATGTTTTCTTTGAGTAAGTATATACTCATAATCCCTTCATAATGGTTTGTAATGAAAATGAGAATTGTCCTAAACATATACCCCGGGAGTGTCATAACCAAGAGTGCAGTAAGGCCCATTTTTGTGCACAAGTTCCCGTTCGAGTCTAGCTCAAAGCGGTGTTTTCGGGTTTTACCCATAGGTACAACTGTGCCAGAGCCGCCCTACCTGCTTGTATCCAAACAGGGATGTATTGCTCAGAAAACTCACAAAATATCTACAATACCAAAATTCTAGGAAGTTATTATATACTAATACTCAAAGTCTATCTTAGGGCCATGTGCTCTAATCAGAGTTCATCTAAATCTAGTTTCCAAGGATATTTCTAAACTTCCTCTGATACCAACTGTAATGCCCTAACCCCAGTTACCCAGAGTCGGTGCATTATTTTAATACATTGGCATGATTACAAGGAATCAATTCCTGAAGGACTGATCAGTTTATCTGTCTTGAAAAAATAGATCACATACATGAATGTTACATTTTCACTATAAGACGTACAAAACAACATAAATAATCTTTATGAATGCCATTATTCCCTTGGCTTAACCCTGCATATCAATCACATTACACTTCTTGGAATCTTGGGAAAAATAAAACATAGAAAGGGGTGACCTCAAATGCTCAGTAAGGGTAAGCAATACAGCGAAAACTTTCAAAAAAAAGCATAAACATTTAAAGCAATGTATAAAACTAAATCAAAATCCTTTTAAACTTGAACTTCATCATAATATGGAATAAATAAAATGAAATAATGCCATTTACTTATTCACATGGATATTATAATAATTGAATAATCACATGGAATATCACTAACCACTTTCATAATGATGGAATGCAAGATGTCGATCTTTAATTTCTGTGTCAAGTCATCATGCCAAGACCTAAGGGATAACTGTAACCAGAACCCAACCCGGAGAGCCTCTGTAACCGGACTCCATCCAGGAGTTCCTATAATAACCGAACACCAACCCAGAGTGCCTATATTAACCGGACAGTAACCCGGAGTGCTTAATTTTACTGGTCCCCAACCCGGAACATACTAGTCCAACACATTCATCTTAAGAAGAGGATGAAATATAACATAAACATTCGTATTAAAACTAACATACAAAATGTCAAAACTTTAATCATAAACCATTAATGGGATAAAAATTACTCATCTATAGTCAAAAATATCACAAAACCTTAAATAGAGTATGGATGATTTGTATCATAATAAATCAACATGAAACAAGTTAAAAATTAATCAAAGGATGTTGACATAGATGAAATCAATACTATTTGAGAGAAATATCTCTTTTTTTGAAATCATTTAAAAGTCGCATAATTATAGAGAAATCCTTTATTTTGAAAATATTTTTATAATCTTGTGAAGGAAGCTTCAAAGGTGTAATAATGACGGAGAATAACCGCACCCTCCATATAAGTTAAAAAAAGACATTCTTACCTTAATTTTTTCAAAAAGTTAAAAAAGACCTTGTTTGGAAAATGACAGAAAGATTCCTTTATAAACCTCTTATAAAAAGTCAAACAAGGGTATAAATGTCTTTAACCCATATTCTTGTAAATAGTAAAAATGTTTTGAAATACATTTTTAAGAAACATGGATGTGGATGATAAAGAGATCCCAGTAGATTATTACGTATATACAACCTCGGATAATGAAGAGATTGCGAAATAAATCCTTGCCAATTTGGTAACTTACGAAACATACAACCCATGAAAGATGTATCATAAAATTAATATGTAAATACAAATAAATTATATTGTATTACAAAAAAGAATATAATTATGGATTGTACATATACCACACAAAATGTAATGGTGGGAATATGGCATGAATCTCACGGGAATAAGGAGTGAGATGAAAACCCCTTACCTTGCACTTTCCTTTAGTTGGGGGTACGTTTAACCTCCTGTACAAAGTTCTTAGTATGTTATTAAATTATACCAGAACAATATTAATATTTATGATATCAAACATGATTCATTTAAGACTTTATATTACCCATTTAATAATAATTTCCATGTTAAGTAAAACATTTCGGGTAATAATCAATTTCTTTATCGTACGTGTTTTAACTTGTCAATCTTGGTTTTATCACTTAGATCATGATTTAAATACATTCAGAATATAAAACATGATAAATAAATCATATATATTTTCAATATAAATATGTATAATAGACATATATATGAAATGGAAAACACCGTTTATGGAGACAGTAGTCCGTACGTACGCATAAACGCTGTTTCTGTTTTCATATAGTATTGAACGGAAGTATGTGAATAAGATATATGTAAGTACATAAATCCTTATATATATATATATATATATATATCTCCAGTATCATTATTATGTCATATATTACATACTTATTAGTAATATATATTTTTATAATCGTCAATGAATGGTGAACTTGGAAATGAATCCTATCGCGTCGTGGAGACTGTAATCTGTACGTACGCACAAGTGAAAATATCATTCTTTTGATATTAAAATAATATATAATTGGATGGTATATCATATATACAGAATAATAATCATGTTATATTTATTATTTACATGAATTAAAAATCATTATTATACCCATCCAAATAATAATATATTGAATAACAATTACACCACGACGTGGAGACGGTAAGTGATACGTACGCACGTATGGTGACATGTCATTCAAAGGATGGATAGAATACTGAATATGGTTGTGCCATATTTATAATAATATTACAGTATATAGTAGATACTGGATTAATTATTTTAGAATGGTAATAACAAAGAATGAAGAAGTGGAAGAAGAAAGGAACTTGAAAAAGGGTGGTGAAATCATTACCTCTTCTTCGGGTTCTTCCTTTTGATTTGATCAAAATGGCTATTTAGGATGGATTTATGACTAAATCAAGGCCTCTAAGATGAATTGAGGGAAGTTGAGAGAGTATTTGTGAAGGGTTTGGCCGAACCAAAAGGCGTTGAAGGTGTGAATTAATGAGAAGGGTGAGTATCCTTTTATAAGAGGGGTGAGGGCCACCTTTAGAAAAGCTAGAAATATTATTTTATAATAAATTCATATTCGGTTTATAATCGCTCCAAAGTAGATTATTTAACGTTTAAGGTGGGTATGGGTCGAGAACTACTCAACCAATAGAATTTAGACAGGTTTGGGTCATTATATTAACCTTATCTTTTAGTTTTAACACGTAGTTAATTAATTTGACACTTACCATGTCACATTGTATTTTTATATTATATAGTTAATTAACTTACAATATACATCCAAGAGACCCCCAAGTTGTCCACTAATGATAAGAATATCATTATATAAGTCTCTTGGCCGATCCTTAGATTTTTAGGAATTTAATACAAATTAATAATATAATACTTTTTTTAAAAACTCTTTTATGTCAATTTTGACACTATTCAATAATTGACATTTGTAAAAATCATAACAGAACGATTACTTCAAAAAAAGCTAATTAAATCAGTCCTAATATGTCATATTATCCTATAAAATTAGTTTAATTCATTAAAAGTATCAAATTATATTTATTTGGGTATTTTAATATCAATTATGTTAATTGATCACTATTATGGTAATTACTGCATCATCATTGTGTCATAAATAAATGAAATTATTTAATGTCTAAAATTTATAAATAAAATAAAATTATTTATTAAATCTTTTTATATTTCTAATGAATATTCATAGTCTAAAATCCAACATATATAACCCCATGTAAAAATTTTTTTGCTAAAAGATATATGCTTATGTCATTTTTGTATTTATTTTAACTTAATTAATATAAAGTGTCATTATCACTTACAAGTTGCTCCATGGGGTCCAAAAATCGACACAAAGATTCCCATGGTCGGACACGTATCAAAAAATAAGTTTAGGACACGTTTTAGGGTAATTTATTATTATTATAATATTATTTTTTAACCCTTATTTCCCATATTTACCCTTTAACCATGGTAAATAAAATATTTACCGAAGTAATTAATCAAAATGTATAAAAATAAAAGTTACTTATTTAAAAAATTTTAACATATTGATTCCAAATATGTAATCCATTTTTCCAAATTCAAAACACAAAAGTGGCAGAAATTAATTTAAAATTAATTCTCGTGGTCAAAACAAAAAGCGTGTTTTATGAGATAATAACTATCAAAAGATTGACACTTGTTTATGCCTGGTTTAATTGTAAAATTATGTACAATGACCAAAATTGTATTAAATGGTAAAAATAAATTCTAAATATAATTTAAAACCACTCAAATTTATAATTTATCACTAATAAATATTTTGATTAAAATAGTTGTTTTTAATTAAAATTTAGTAATTTTCACTATTCATCAAAATATTAAAGTTATCCGAAAAGTACCAAAATTTCACCTTAGGCTAAATTCGATACTCCGAATCCAAAAATGAATTCAATTTTGAGAGATAAAATTTCCTAAAATTTAAAAAGTAGGTATTACTATTCATAATGGCTACTTTGATTGGTCGTGGTCTGTGTTAAAACTCGAAGTTGCATACAACACACGCTACTGTATTATTCAAAGAGAAGTGTACTATGGAAGCTCGGGGTGTTACATAATCGATTAGGAGAATAATAATCATCCATATCACTCATGATAACATAATCATCCACGATTAGAACCAGATAGAGGATAGTGTAATCATCTTCATAACATATTCTCCTAAGGCGATAAAAATATTCCTTACCACTATAGAGAGCAGAATAATCCATGATTTTCATTATTAGAGATTAGATTCCTATATATCATAGTTGTTTTCATAACCACTAAATAGTATTAATAACCTATGGAGATCTCAATAATATATTAATCATATATATAGGCCCAATTTACACATACTAATTATTAACTATGGGTAAAAAATAAGCATATGAAAATAGCATTCCTCATAAGATGGATCTCAGGAAGAATGTATTATAATCTCCAAAAAAAATTAAAGACATCTTGTTTTATGATCAAGAGTCCCAAATAAGGATTCAAATCTAGTAATAATCCATGCATCC
Organism: Viscum album; assembly: GCA_963277665.1. NCBI lineage: Eukaryota > Viridiplantae > Streptophyta > Magnoliopsida > Santalales > Viscaceae > Viscum > Viscum album. The sequence goes on along the minus strand of OY728120.1, from coordinate 1,023,555,543 downwards.
ATAGAAAACATGGAAAAGTATAAAAAAGGAGCATGGGTTGTTGAATTCATTAATCCAAAACTACTGACAAAGCCCAATGGTCTGACAAGTTTGGCATGAGTTCAATGATTACACTATGTTCCATCTCTACCCAAACCATACGTACCATATCATGGAAAATCAAACAACAGGTCACCCACTGCGTTCCTCATGTCATACAAAGTAGATAAATCCATAATGGAATCCTTATAAGAAATGGTAAAATGAGGAATCCAATATAGTATCCCCAATGTCCATGCATATGTAAAGTCATCCGACTCAATATCCTAATCTAAAAGGTAATGGAGGAATACTACAAGGGATCCATGAATGGAATGCATATAATAGTATCCTACAATGGATCCCTGTAATGTTATCTAGTCATAATTCTTGAACAATGGATTCACAAGGTGATATTTTAACCAAAGCCTTCCCATAGGGGATCCTTGCTACATGAAGAAGATATATGCATCCTATAGGGGAACCTATTTTTTGAATCGTAAGAAGAGGAATCCTACAGGATACCCTTGGAAACTACAAGTATCACACCCTATTAGGACATAAGGGGAAAATCACAAGGAATACATCCTCAATTGAACGATTCAACGTGCTTTTTATGAAAGATACGGATCCAGTAACTTCATAGATAAGGGTCTTGGACCAGGTTTTTCAAAACAACCACCATCTCATTCCCACAAATGTTTCTTATAGGATAGGACTGGATTTAATTACTCTAGGAATAACCTATCCATTTCAAAAATACATAGAACTTCATCATGGAGTCTTCAAACACCTCACTGGTCAAACTATTATGATTTACGAGATAATATAATCAGAACAAACTAACCATGGGTCCAATTCCATCTCCGGGGTGAGAAGATATGAGAAATTTACAAATCAGCAAGGGGAGGAATAAATAATGTGTTTTCCCTTGAATATTGTGCTTTTACCCTGGTACATGACATAGACCCTCATGTCCCCACCTAGTTGTATACATCTTCCTATTGATGGCATGTAAAATTAAATGTATATGATTTTTTGGACATTTACACAGCAAGTACCCCACATGGGGTACCTTCCCATAAACCTCACATGGTCAGGCCATGTATATGGCTTGAGCATGTATGTATGCATATTGTGAAACCCACACAGGGTGTAGATGTTTACTATACATGGGCATGTTCCCCCACATGGGTATCCATGATGTGTACTCGACTACATGGTTGAGTCCCATTATAGGGTGTAAAATTCCCATGTATGTTTTGTACATTGGAATGTTCAGCTTCTCCGAATATGGAGAACAAACAGTGTGTGTTCCGTGAACCACACATCATATAGACAGGATTTCCTGAATGGAAATGATCCAACTCACCATAAAACCCCCTTTCGTCACCCAACAAAATCATTAGATCGGCCCTCAAGGTGTCCTAAGAAATCATATAAAGGGTTGAAAACATTAAAACAAAAAAATATAGGGATTTGTATAGAAACATAAAAATGATATCTTTGGGTGAAATCCACTAATGAATATCCAATTTCAACACTCCATTGTTGTCGTCTAGTTCTCTGATATATCCCAGCCCCCCCCCCCCCAGAGGTACCTCTTTCTCTCTATATATCTCCCCTCCCTCATTATCCATCTATCATTCTCCCTCAGGTTGTGGAAATGTAATTACCTCAGGGGAATACATAAGAATCCGAATTGGAGAAGAAAACAAAATAAAAGAAAAAAATAAAACTGGAGAAATATAATAAGGATATAGTTCCCTCCCCATCACCCAACTCGAGTTTATACCATAACTAGGAAGATATCTTCATTCCATTCTCAACGATAGAGATAGAATATCGATTGTATATTTTATTCCAAGTATTTTTTCATAAAAACCTGAATGTATATAATAATAATTTCTTAAAGTAAATATTAAATATAAATTATTATAGTAAAATTTGAATGGATATAATTTTCACCAACATCCGATCATAGGGTAAACACCCTATTCCAAGGCCAATAAAGTGATCAAAAAATTTATCAGATATTATCTGAAAGGGGAGGTGACCATTTTAGACTATACAGTAATATAATAAAAAATTGAAATTTATGTTAAAAATTTTAGTCTACAATATAACAGTTCCTCAAAATATCCCCACCATAAACCGTGTCATCCCTGAGAAGCCTGATGGTAATAATATGAAAATGAACACAACCCAGGAATCTACAAAAAAAAGCTATCTCAACTATCCAATTACCAGTCTCATAGCATCAAAAACTATGTCCTATAAGTGATACATTTATCTGTGACAAATCTTGTACTCCCTACTATTGGAGTACCCTTATCATTGTATCAAAAAAAATCTCTCAGATCAATAATCCCTATAAAATTCCAAAATTAAACACAAAATGAGATTCACCATCCCAAAATTGCCAACGGTGCACTCTCCACCATATATATTACATTATACAACTCCATCTGAGTAACCTCAACATATTTCACTAACAAACTCGGAAGGATAGAAGAAAACAAAATGAGCTCATCATAGAATTGGTAGTCTCATAAGGAACTCATGAATTTTTTAATATAGAGTAATATCATCTGTTATCAGTATTACTATAGGAATCTACAAAATGGTTTGTATATCTCCTCAGCTCCACACTCAAATTAAAATATTCTACACATTCCTTTAACAAATTCTTTAATCAACATATTCTGAAAATTCATGTCCTAGATAAAGAACAAGTCTACTATTTCATGACAACAAATTGAATACTAATGTCTCCACCACTACAGAACGTTATTTTTCATTTAACAATATCATTTGGGAATTCAGTCTCACATAAGGTCTTGAAAGCATGAGTTCTCATCTTCCACACGACCACTTGAAAATTAAGGATTAAAATTATACCACACACACAAAATGTGTACCTTTATCTCCTAACTCATACACTAGCGATTTGTCTATTAGAAGGATATTATTATTTTTCTACTTGATACATCATTTTTTATTGTGTAGAATCCCATTTGTATCTAATATTGAAATTTTATCACCTTATATATTCCATGATGTATTCCATTATAGCCCATCAGTCAAGTACATTCTATTCATGAGCATATACACGTGCAATGGTTTCATTAACAACATTGGTAATATTGGATGATTGACCAAAGAACCCAAAAAGTCCTACTCGTTGAATATAGTCTTCAATAATGATCAACTTTGGTTCTTCATCAATATATAATGGAATAAATATTCTTATAATGTAAAAACTTGAGCAACTACAATGCCCCAATCCCAAAATAATAATATAACAAAGATCACTTCCAAAAAAGGAATTTATAAATCAGGAACAACCTCTATCACATTATTCCCTCAAAAAAATAGATATAATCTAACAATATCTAAGTCACATATATGGGCCTCTAGGTATCTCACATTTCCTTATAGATTAATTATAAAAAATGGGTCACAAGTTCTAACCACTTATCCCAAATGATAAAGCCTCTAAAACTAAGGTAAAGATCGCAAAAGTTTACGTGGGTTAAATATGAAAATAAATCCTAAAATACTGAACTCTAATTGAGAATTTTCTTAAGGGACTCCTCTCTAGAGATCACAATACCATTGAATAACTGAGATAGAAAAAAAAACTCACTATAAATCCATATACAGTAATACTCTTAGTTGTATAGATCACTAGAAACATCCTCTTACCTGTTCACATCAAACTTGACGATTCGAACATACAACCATAAAAAATATATTCACACACAAGGTTATAAAAAATTCGAATCATGTTCCATATCAGCCTACATTGGTCCCTCCACCTCCCATGCTTGAGAAATTGGTCATCAACTTCACTAAAAAATTCCTCCACATAGATATTCATTACCTAAAATTAGAAGGATATATATGTATGTATGTATGTATGTAGTCCAAATTGATTATAGCACAACCAAAACCTAATATTGGAAAAAATATATAGTTTTTTTATACAATAATCCATTGGACACAATTTTCAGTAATAATCACACACTAGTATTCAAATGTGATGTGAATACAATGACCAAATATAATGCATGTGATGCCTCTTTCCTTTTCCATAAAATAGTTATTTTACATAATAAATCATCATATACACACATAATTTGTAACCCTTTTGGTAAAAATCATATAGAATATTAACATCATAGATTATAACTAAGCTGTCATAACTTGGAAACAAGGACTTTTTACCAAACCAAGTGTTCTCAATCAACAAGTTTGATATCCATAATAGGTTCCAACAAATTACAAATACTTATATCTACTATAACCTAAATATTTATGACCTATAAAATGATACCCTTTGACATCACATTGTAATGACCTATTCTGGATTCTAAAAAAACATTCCTCAAAGACATTTCATTACGAGGCCTCAAAAATGAATCCACATATGACTATTGTTTTCAATAAGAAGCGAGGGCTTGTGGTGTGACATTAGGGAGGTTATTCCCTCATATAAGAGTATATAATAGAGAAACTAGAAATGTATCATAAACTAAAAGTAAATAAAAATAGTATTGAAAAAATAAATAAAATAATATAGATCATTTTCTAATAATAAAAATGACATGATATAAAACCTAAAATAGTTATGTCATTCATAAAACCATTGTCACACCCTAGGTTTACATTTCATATATTGAAGTAAGGAGTATAAAAAACCCTATAGGGCTCTACTAATATCTCCGAGATAGAAAATTTACCTAGTCTATGGACACTATCTAACTTAAACAACCCAAATAGAAGAACTCACATGAGCTAATACGCTGTATTATGAATTTCGAGGCATAATCTGTGTACCCCATGCAAATAACTCTCAACATAAAAAGTAGATATAAGGTTTGCATGTAAACTAAGAATCACATGTATGGATGATATATAATTTCAATATGTCACCCAAAAAATCATTTGATCAATATAATTTCATAAGTGCATAAAAATTCAATATACTCACACTAGCCAAAAATGAACTGAAACATAATTAAATCCAATAATGTGAAAACATAGTCAATCCTCACATATATAGTACCGTTCAATTGGAAATGTTCCACCAAGGATATATATCTTTATATTCATATACATATATATTCCCATACATATACCTACATTCAAAAATAGGAATATTCATGGGTAAGGTGAATGAAGTAACATAAAACTAAACAATATTCGATTCATGGTTCTGTAATCCTAATCACATAGACATTCAGTGGAAGGGAATTGAGTTTTATGTCATAAAAGTCAACCAATGTATCATTATGTTGGTCTCTCGGTCTTTAATCCTAATTTATATATACCTACTTCATCCAATGCTAAAAATGCTTCCATGCAAGCTACGCCACAAAATGGGGATACTCATCCTAAACCATGGTTCACTGATACTCACCTTCAATTACTATAAATAATGAATCCCTTGAATTAAATATATAAATCATATATTTTTCCAAGATCTAGAATAAATTCATCGCATTCATGTAAACCCAATCCATTTTCTAATCCATAGGTCTCAGTATGTAGGTGGTCATGATATTTGCAACACAGATGAACCCAAAAGGTATGACCCTTAGGCAATCAGTAAGGAGGCATCAATGGTTAGGATCCATTCCCACAAATGGAGTTCTCTTAAAATTTATAGTGTAATCATACCTTTATAAAAATATTATAATCATTCTAGGTATCAAACAATGAGAAACTACACGTCCAAAAATGTGTCCATGTAACCAATCACAGAGAGAATAATCATTCCCATCTTTCAAGAGAGCATAATCATCCATGAGTAAAATAATATTTAAAAAAATTCATTATCAACCTCATCACATGTATACTAGAGTTCAGATGAATCGTCCTCATCACTCTAAAGACTAGATTCATCCTCAAGTATCATCACTTGGGGCTTTATTCCTATATATCATTATTTTGGGCTCAACAGTGGTATTATAGAAAGAATAACAATAAATACCAGCAATATAATAATTAAATATATAGGACCAATTGCCATCCCCATATAGCACCACTAGGTATAAAAATAAACAAATGAAAATAACATGAATGATTTTATGGATCCTAGAAAAAACATTTGGGCATCACAAAGAGAAATATGGAATACCCATGTTAGGATCAACAACTACAAACTAGGAATCAACTATAGAAATCAAAAATGCATCAGGAGAGAACAATTTAAATAATAAAGAAAAGAGGGAGGATGGTTGAATGATGAAACCAAACATTACTACCCCAAACCCAAGTTCTAACACGTTCAACAATATTTCTATAGTGATACTATCTACCATCTTCAACAAAACCTAACATACCAGCTAAGGTTCAGTCAATAATTTGGTCAGCCACTGGGTCCCTAAAGTCATACAAAATAGAGTGATCCATATTTTAGTCATTATTAGAAAAGGGAAAATGAGTAATCTTTCATATTATCATTAATGTCTGTGAATTGGATATTTAATCCTACTGATGATACTTAGCTAAAAGTACAACATAGAATCCTATAGGGATCCTAAAATATAATTTTCTAGGTTAATCCTTAAAGGTATCATCATGATGGTATATAGGTTAAGGGCTCCTATAAAAGATTCTCTGGGTCATCTTGTAAGTAAATTCACAACATAAAGAATCCTTTTTATATGAAGAAGATTGACACATACTAAAAGAGAATCTCTAGGATGAAATGCATGAAGTGTAATCCTATAGTGTATCAACAGAAACACTAGTCTCAAAACCACTTAAGCTAGAAGAGAACATCTCACAATGCGTTCATCCTAAAAGGATGTAAAAAATGTATGGGTCTCTTGATATGGATCCCTAAACATCTCAGATCATGGTCTTATACTAGTATAGTATGAACACCCCACCTATCATTCCCTTTAATGTATCCCATGGGAGAAAACAGAATTATGTAACAAGGGGAAGAAACTACAAATTCAGGATACTCCTAAAATTCATACTAGGAATTCTGAAAACACCTCAAAGGCCTTTACATCATGATCTATTGAAAAATGATTCTCAAAATTGACTACAAATTGGTCCAGTTCCATCTATTGGGTGACATGATATGAAAATCCTTGAAGATGGACAAGGGGAGTAAATGTAACTTATACCATAGTACAAGGTGTGTTCCCTCAAGTCCCCACCTTGGTGTGTAATTCATTGTATACATGGTGTGTAAAAGGTAATGTACATAGTGTGTTTCCCATGTATAATGCATGTACACCACATGGGGTGTCTTTTGGTGTACCTCACATAGACTACATATGTATACAGCACACCCATTTACTTCTACATAGTGTTAAACCCCCATAGGTTCTAGTTGATTACACTACAATGCCATATGCCCCTATACAAGCAACATGGCCAGGTACTGTGAAACATGTTTGAGTCCATGTCCATGGATTTGAATACCCATACCCATCATGTAATGTTAAAAATCCATGTTCCCAGAATATGAAGAACACACAACAAATGTACCCTGAACCACGTGATGTCTAGATGGTTTTTCCTGAATGGAAAACACATAATTTCAATGAAAATCTTGTTTCACCACAAAAGTAGTAGAATGAACCACAAGGGATACTAATAAATTAAATATTTTGATTAACACATAAAAATTTAAAAAAATACATGTATTTAAGAAAAAGATTTCAACCATTTGGTGGAACATGCAAAAGATTTTAACATTTCCATGGTCCACTGTTACCGCACGACGATCTGGATCATCTGAAGCTCTATGATGCTACCCCTTTCAACCTATTTCAATATATATTTATAAATCTCCATTTATCCCTTAAAACATGTTGAAAGATATCCCTCCTGGAAATACATAAGAAGCTTGTGGGTTGAAGTAATGAAAGAGGAAGAAAATGAAATGAAAATAAAAACGGGTGCATGGGCCGGCCTGGATGCCCAAGTTGAGTTAATCCACTACCAAGAATAAAATTTCCATTCTAAACTCAATGAAAAAGAAAAAATATCAATAAGATTCTCCATTGAAAATATATAGAATATTTTATGTGTGTATATTAAATAATATGTAATTTAGCAAAATTTTATATATTAATTATTCCACTAAAATTAGAACGACATGTATTTCCACCAAAATCATGTCCAAGGGTAAACATGATATTTCGTGACCAATTGAGTGGTTAGATAAATTATATGGGTTATTTTACTTGAAAAAAGTACCATATTTTCCTTTAAAATAATATTATATAATAAATTCTTATTTTTTTCAATATTTTAGTCATGAATTACTAAGGACCTTATAAATACCCGCAATAAAATAGTTAAATGATAACTATCCCATTAAATTATAATATTCTAATAGTAAAAAGTACTTCATTTAAACACTATGTTGTATGGAACATAAGATATTAATGAAATAAAATTTATTTCAAGATATATATACTCTGAAATATCAAGGTGTTACACACACCTACTAAATTTGGTGGAATTCACGTAGAACTAAAATATATGATGTCACGACCTGACCCACTATGATCTAACTCAAGATGACCCCAATACCACCTCTAATAGGTCTTGTTCTAGAGACCAATATCGATTAGGCCTATCCCACAAATTGGTGTCATTTTCCACAAGTAATAGTACACACACAAAACTAACACCATCCCAACACAATGCAAAAATGTAATACAGCCGGAACAATTCATTCATTCATTTAAGATCCCATAATAGAGTTGGATAATGAAAGAAATAACATAGGGATAATGGGGCCCATATATTACCTAAAATCCTGTAAATATACCATCATACTCCAAGGGTGAGGACTAAGTTAAAACCAAGATCCGAGAAAAAAAAACATTTTCCAAAAAAGATCCTATTATCTTAAATGTGCTGCATGTCCTCTTAGGAGACCATTTGAAAGGGTCATCGTCTACATAAGACATGGAACGTACAAAAAAATCCCTAGCTAGGTGATTATATAAATATTTATATGGAAAAATTGAAAACATGATACACAAAGAACCATGTACTTCCATCTCAATTAAATATATATAGACCAATGTATAATAGAGACACCTAGATATACTCAAGAAAGACACCACACCACCAGGTGGTCATAACCAATTTCTAGACACATTTATGTGGTCTAATAAATGCTTAATATGGGAGAGTCCACTCCACATTACTTGCAATCATCGAAGATGCCCAACGAAGAGGTATAGCTCCTTGGGCATTGGGTAATGAAATCTCGGTTGTCTATGATGATCATGATACACATGTATGGGGTCACACTGAAAACTAAAAAGGGACACCACAAACCCAATTATTAAAATCCCCCTACATAGGGAATCATATTCCCAAAATATCAAAAATAATAGTGATACAACCTACTAGATGGGGGATTGATTCCCTCCTCAAGTATGTCATGAAAATTCAACAAATAACACCTAGGGATCAAAGGTGATATAGGATCACACTCAAATCTCATAGAGGGAAACGACAACGCTTTCCAAGACTCGATCTCTAGAGGGGTCATAGTGCTGTTATATGGATTTAATTTCTTTTTATAACCTAAATGGAAAATACCAAGGGTATTTGTTCACTATATAATTGTGAAATCTATGAAAACTATGATCCACAAGCTCTCAGGGAGGGGGTACATTGTGTGTACCAGGGGATACATGGCGTGTCCAATTATCCACATTTCTTCCCATGTGGAAGATCCTAACATAAAATTTAGTCATCATATACAGAGTGTTCAGAATAATTACATAGTATATAGATACACACAGTATCATGCCAGTGTGGTAGGGACATGTCTTTATATGGTGGTTGTGTTTGTGTATAGACCGATGTACACAAAGTCGTGTCCATGTATGGTTACATGACATGACCACTAGAACGGTACTTTTTCCTTTGTTAGTGTACATCCTGAAGTAAATTCAATGTCACATTTTAGGGGTCACATGGAATGTGACAGGGTTCACATAGCGTGTGATACTTAACACGGGCCGGAACCCAATTTTTGAAGTCAAGGGTTCCCACACTGTGTGTAAACTAATATTGCATTCCTTGTCTCTTGGTATTCTCCAGATCTCATCCACATTATTTTTTACCTCACTAGATCCATCATCCATACTAGAGATACTATATTGGGGTTTGGATAGGCCTCTGGTTTCTAGATCATAGGATTATGAGGTCTGAATCTTCATAGCAAACGATTTGTTAAGAAAACCCAATATTGTTCCTAAAAATAGGAAGAATAGGAATTTCAAATCCATCCATTCCACATCTGATAACCTATATTCATCATAAATCCTCGATGGAAACATTGATAAGGAACCACACACATAGTATTGGTATGTTTTTCAGAAAAATAATCACCCAATGATCGAAAAATTGTTATTTTTCGAATCATATTCCATAGAAAATTCCCATTATGAATCTGTAAAAGAATGGGGGGAATAAATTCATAATCTATAAAACTAAATAATTATACTCATATAATTTTCCACATAATTAACTACAATAGAAAAAGACAAATAAGGTGGGATAAAAAACAAATTCCATCAAATTGAACCTACCAATGAGTTATGTTTAAATTCTATATGTGTAATGGATCTGCATTCATACAATATTTAGAAATATGATGTAATCACAAAAAACATCCTACATAGAGTTTTGATATTTTTTTATGAAGTATTATTTTTTTGTGGTTCCTGAGATTATAAAACTCTATTAACATTATGATCTATGATTTCTGTAACACCCCATGATTCCACTGTACTCTTCTATTTGAATAATACAGTAGCGTGTGTTGTATGCAACTTCGAGTTCTAACACACACCACATCCAATCAAACTAGATGTTATGAATAGTAATACCCACTTTTTGAAATATGATAAATTTTATCTTTCAAAATGGACTTCATTTTCGGATTCAGAATATCAAAATTAGCCTAGGGTGATTTTTTGGTATTTTTCTGAAAACCATCAATTTTTTATGAATAGTGAAAAAATGCTGAGTTATAGTTTAAAACCAAATTTATATTTAAATTTATATTTATTTTATTAAAATTTATCTTAGGTCAAAATATATCCATAATATCTATATATGTTCAATGTAATTCATTGGAGTCAGTTTATAATAATTTTAGATATATAAAAATGTTATTAGAGTTTTCACCGTCTTTTACCCATCTCCTAGGAGAATTTGAAAATTCACATATGAACTTAATTTTCCACTTCTGTGAGTGGAATTTCAAAATTCCAAGAGACATGGTTAATATCAAAGAGTAACATGTGGTTCAATAAGATAAAAATAATTTTTGGTGAATAGTAACTTTTTACGTTTATTTACCACGGTTAAATGTAAATAGGGTAATTAAGGGTAAAAATGATATTATTATTTCACTAACACATGTCCTAATTCTATTGGATAAGTAAATTTAGACCAAAAAACAACCTTAGGAATAACATATGATCCTCTTTGGTCCACATGGATTAGATTAGGACATTTATTATTATTTAATTCAAAGAAAAGTTAAAAGAGTGAAAATCAACGATTAATAACTAAAACATTTTTCATATAGGGTTATAAGAAAGATAAATTCTATTATAAATATTATTTACAAAGATCAAAAGATTTCATTAATAATTTTATTTTATTTATAATTTTTAGACATTATATAATTTAATTTCTTTATGACACAATGATGATGTAGTAATTACTTTATTAGTGAAATATTAATAAAATGATATTATAAATACCCAAATAAATATAATTTGAGAATTTTAATAAATTAAAATAATTTTATAGGTTAATATGACATTTTAGGGTTGATTAAATTAATTAGTTTCGATGTAATTATGGTGTTATGATTTTATAAAAAACAAAATACCAAATAGTGTCAAAATTGATATAAAGGAGTTTTTAAAGAAAATATAATATTATTAATTGATATTCAATTCCTAAAAATCTAAGGTTTGGCCAAAGGACTTATATATTTATATTTGTATCATTAATGGACAACTTGGGGGTATCTTGGAAGTATATAGTATGTTTATTAACTATATATTATAAAAATACAAAGAGACATGGTAAATGTCAAACTATTTAACTATGAGTTAAATCAAAAAGATAATGTTAATATAGTGACCTGAACCATTATAAAACCTATTGGTTGAGTGGTTTTCGACCTATCACCACCATAACCTTTAAATAATACACTTTGGATCCATTAAAAACCGAACATTAATTTATTTTAAAATAATATTTCTAGCTTTTCCTAAGGTGTCCCTCACCTCTCTTATTAAAGGGAACTCCACTGTCTCTCTAATTCACACCATTAAATCCTTTTGGCTCGGCCAACCGCTGACAAAATATTCTCTCAACTTACCCCACTTCATCTAGAGGCATTCGTTTGATCAGAAAGACATCTTATGGAACCCTTTTGATCAAATCAAAAGGAAGAATCCGAAGAAGCGGTAATTATTTCACCACCCTATTTCAAGTTCCTTTCTTCTTCCACTTCTTCTTTCATAGATATTTCCATTCTTAAATAATAACTCCAGTATCTTCTATATACTTTGATGTTATTATAAATACAGTACAACAATATTCAGTATTATATCCATCCTTTGAATGACATGTCACCATACGTGCGTACGTACGACTTACCGTCTCCACGTCGTGGTGTAATTGTTATTCAATACATTATTAATTGGATGGATATAATAATGATGTTTAATTAATGGAAATAATAAATATAACATGATAATTATTCTGTATATATGATAAACCATCCAATTATATATTATTTTACTATCAAAATAATGATATTGTCACTCGTGCGTATGTACGGACTACCGTCTCCATGAATGCGATGAGATTCATTCCCCATCGTATCCATTCAATACTAATTTTCATTTGATGAATAAAAATAACATTTAAGGACTTGATATCATTATGGATATGAATTATATAGAACCTATGGATTACAAACACGACTTATGTGACAAAACATAAAAAAGAAAATGAGTAAGTGAACACCCAAAACAACGATAATACTAAAATATTATTAAAAAAGAAATATTAAAATATCATGATATCATATTTATGTATATGATTCTGGAATAATTTAATAACAAAAATTTAACTATTATACAGGAGGTTAACCTACCCTTGACCAAGTAAAAGTACAATGTAAGGGTTTATTTCACAATCACTTCATTATCTGAGTTTGTTTATACGTAATTATCTACTAGGACCTCTTTATCATCCACATCCATGTTTCTTAAAATTGTATTTCAATAAATTCTTACTATTTCACAGAATATAGGTTAAAGTCATTTATACCATTATTCGAATGTTTATAAGATGTTTATTAAGTAATATTTCTGTCATTTTCCAAACAAGTTCCTTCTTAACCTTTTCGACGGAATTAAGGCTAGAATGTTTTCTTAACTTATATGGTGGGTGAAGCTATTTTCCGCCATTATAAAATCGTCAAAGATTCCTTACAAGTTTATAATAATATTTTTAAATTAAATGTTTTATTTTATAATTATCTGACATTTAAATGATTTCAAAAAAGAGAAATTTATCTCAAATAGTTTTGATTTAATCTATGTCAACATCCTTTGATGGATTTTCATATTATTTGAAGTTGATTTATTATGATACAAAACTTCCATATATTATTGACGGTTTTGTGATCTGTTTGACTGTGGATGTGTTGTTTTTATACCATTCATGGTTTATGGAGAATGTTTTGACATTTCGTATGATAGTTTTAATACGGATGTTTATGTTAATGTTTAAACCTGTTCATATGAGGAATGCATTAGACTTAATAAGTGATGGCTGGAGCCCGCTATTTCTCCTTGATGCATCTGTAGGTCTCATGAGACAAACTAGTGTCTTGGTACAAGGCCTTGACAGAATCTTATTTGTAGGTTTGGCACAGATCCTTGACTATGCGGTTATGATAGTCTGGCATTATGCATTCCATCATTATGAATGTGGTTATTGATATTTCATGTAATTTTTCGACTAGTAGAATATCCATGTGAATAAGTAAATGGAATTATTTCATTTTTACTTTTCCATATTATGTTGAAGTTCATGTTTAAAAGGATTTTGTTTTACTTATAAATTTCCTTAAATATTTATGTTTATTTATGAAATTTTTCGCTATATTGTTATCCTTACTGAGCATCTGAGCACACCCCATTCAATGTTTTAATTTTTCGCAGAATGTGAAGAAGTATTTTATTAATGAACTGCACAGAATGTATGAGGGGATATGAAGACAATATTTTGTTGTAGTTTCAATTCACATTATGATGTAATGTAAGACTTATGTATATATCTAGTGTTTCTAAGGCTTCTAAACTAATCGGTCTTTCGATACATGATGTTTTATGATCATGTCAATGTTATATAATAATGCACCGACTTTGGGTAACTTTGGTCAGGGCGTTACAGTTGGTATCAGAGGACGTTTAATAAAAACCTTGAAGATAGATTTAGATAAACTCTGATTAGAGCACATAGCCCTAAGATAGAAATTGAGGATTAGTATAGAAGAATTTCCTATAATTTTGGTATTGTAGTTTTTTTTGAGTTTTCCAAGAAATACATCCATTTCTGGATACGAGCAGGTAGAGGGGGATCTGGCAGAGATGTACCTAGGGTAAAACCCAAAAACACCGCTTTGAGCTATACTCAAACGGGAACTGGTGCACGAAAATGGACTTGCTGCACTCTTGGTAACGACACACCTGAGGGATATTCTTAGGATAATTCTCGTTTTCTTTACAAACCATTATGAAGGGTTTATGAGTATATACATCCTCAAATAAATTTTTTTAATGATTATGGATTATATAAATAAATAGTTCAATTTATATTAAGTGTTTTACAAATATGGAATTATGTATTTTGATTCATAAACTGATCTAGTTTATACCATTGTTTAGAAGTGGATCCTAGTGGAAGGAATGGAAACTGAATCAATTCACACACTCCATGTAGGTATCTCCCTACTACGTATGACAATTATAGTGGAGCGGGTGATGAAACTGGTGTTGATCAGCTAATCACTATTCTGGAACAACTCACTCAGGTTATGAATAATAACCTTACCTGTATGGAGCACCCGGATCCGCAGTGTGGAGGATCAATGTTAGATCGATTCATGAGGGAAAACCCACCAACGTTTAATGGGGGTACAAATCCACTAGATGCAGAGAAATGGATAAATTCATTAGAGAAAATATTCCTTTCCTTGGGGAGTAGCGAAAGAGAAAAAGTTGTCATTGACGTTTACCACCTCACTGGAGATGCTGATCAATTGTGGTCATTGATTCAAAACATGAAGGAAGGTGATGTAGTATGAAATATGGAATGGAGAGAGTTTAAAGAAATTTTCATAGTAAAATACATTCCTCATGACCATAGAGCGGAAATGGAAAGACAATTTCTGAGTCTGAGGCAAAAGGAGGACGTGAATGTTGCAAAGTATGAGTCTAACTTTACAAGGTTAGCAAGACATTCTGCAGATTATATACATAACCCAATAAGTAAAATTAATCGTTTCTTTGATGGATTAAAACCATTTCTCCATCGAGCATTAGTCTCACAATCCTTCTCGTCATAAGAAGATACTATTTCATGTGCTATCAAGATAGAAAATGAATTCTCTAAGTCTTGCAACATTAAAGCAAAGAAAGAGAAGAAGAGATCTCATGATCACTACGGAAATGGAAATAAAGGGAATAAGGGAAAATTTGAATATCCATCCCGTAGTAAATGTGGAAAGAAACACCCTGGTACTTTCTTGAAGGTAATGAGAGTCTTTTACAAGTGTGTTGAAAAAGGCCACCAAGCTCGTGATTGCAAGGGGAAGAAAGAAGATACTGATGTTCAATGCTACAATTGCAGGAATATGGGACATTATGCAAATGAATTTCCTATGCATCAGGGGAACTTATCTCATAAAATGCCAAGGGATCAAGTCCAAGCTTATGTTATCACTACTGCTGAGGAAGAGGCTCTGAAAGATGTGGAGGTAGGTAATTTAATGGTTTCCTCATGTTTAGAAAGTGAATTATTTGATTATGTATCATCACATTGTTTAATATCATCCTAGATTTCTAAAAAAATTAAATATTTCCATTTTGATTTAACAAAGGAGTTGTCAGTTAAAACTCCTTAGGGAAGTATCATCGCAACAATGATTTGAAACTCTGTTCCCATTAGAGCATATAAATGTTCTTTATCTGTTGATCTCATCGTCGTGCCTATGATTGAGTTTGATATAATCCTTGATATGGATTTTCGTTCAGACTATGATGCGAAGATTTATTGTAAGAAGAAGGAGGTTATGATTTTTGATGATGATGATTAGGAACACCTCATCTTTAGAGAAAAATCATCACCACCTAATTTTTATCTAGATCCACCCACAATTGCTCAACTAAATTAAATTATCTGGGAGGAAGATAATGAAATGACTGTGGGTGAGGAACAGAATGTTCAAATAGAGGATGTACATATTTTGAGAGAATATGTTGATGTGTTTCTAGAAGATTTACATGGACATCCTCCAGAATGAAAAAGTTGAGTTTTCCATTGATTTAATTCCCGGTTCAAGGCCCATATCAAATACCCCTTATAGAATGGACACTATGGAATTAGTGGAACTAAAGAAACAACTAGAGGAATTGAGTAATAAGGGATTTATTCACCCTAGTGTTTCTCTATGGGAAGCTTGTGTCCATTTTTTTAAGAAGAAATATGGATCTATTAGGTTATGTATCGACTACAGGGAGATCAATGCTATAACAATAAAGAAAAAGTATCCCCTACCTCACATTGATGATTTATTTGACCAAATTCATGGAGTTCAATACTTTTCAAAGATTTACCTTTGATATGGATATCATTAATTGTGTGTGAAGAAGGAAGACATTCCGAAGATAGCATTTCGAACTAGGTATGGGCATTACGAGTTTACAGTAGTGCCTTTTGGCCTGACTAATGCACCCTCTGTTTTTATGGATCTAATGAACAATGTTTTCAAGGAATATTTTGATGAATTTGTAGTGGTATTTATTAATGATATCTTTGTATACTCAAAATCTATGAAGATCATGAAAATAACTTGAGCATTATATTTAAGACTCTGAGAAGAAAAGATTTATATGGGAAGATTAGAAAGTGGGAATTATGGCTTCAGGAGATTTATTTTCTTGGATTTATTATCTCTAAGTATAGAATCTCTATTGATCCTTCTAATACAAGATCAATCCAAGAATTTCCAGCACCAATTCGTATAACTGAGTTACACAGTTTTATTGGTTTTGGAGGTTATTATCGATGTTTCGTCCCGAATTTTTCTTGGTTGGATAAACCACTAACAAATCTCCCATGTAAAGGGGTTAAATTTGATTAGAGAAGAGTGTAATGAATGTTTCGAAGAACTGATGAAAATATTAGTCAATGCTCCTATATTGACTCCACCATCGGGGAATGATGGGTTTGTTATTTATAGTGATGCATCGAAGAAAGGACATGGTTGTGTCCTTATGCAGAATGATAGGGTTATTTCCTATGCATCAGGACAGCAAAAAATTTATGAGTAGAACTATCCTACTCATTATCTTGATTTAGCTATTATAATCATTGTTTTGAATATATGGAGACATTATCCCTATGGTGAGAAATGTGAGATTTATACAGATCACAAGAGTTTGAAGTATATTTTCTCACAGAAATAACTCAAAACGAGGCAAAGGAGATGGCTTGTACTACCCAAGGATTATCATTGCGCGATACACTACCACCCGGGGAAGGAAAATAAGGTGGAAGATTCTTTGATCAGAAGGTATCATGGAGTTTGGAACAAAATGAGAGTTGAGAGGGATCCTATTTTCATGGATCTAGTAAATATGGATATGGGAATCACCATGTTAGGTGAAACATCGATACTTTTTCAAATGTTTTTCAAACCATCTTTACTAGAAAGGATTAAGAGTTCTCATGCCGATGATGAAGAATTTTAAAAGAAGATTAAAGCTGTGAATGATGGGAGATTGAGTAACCTTGTGTATGAAGATGTAATTTTGAAATTTTGGAAGAGAATTTTTGTTCCCAATATACCTGATCTAAAAAGAAACTTGTTGGACGATGCTCATAGTTCTTGTTTCTCTATACACCCTAGGAGTAGAAAAATATATAGATATTTGAAAGATCATTTTTGGTGGTACTACATGAAGAGAGAAATTGCTGATTTTGTGTCAAGATATATGGTTTATCAACAAGTGAAAGCTGGAAGGAATCAACCTGGATGATTCATGCATCCTCTTCCCATAACTGAGTGGAAATGGGATAATATTACGAAGTAATATGTCATGTTAATACCAAAGACTCCTAGAAGGAACGATGCAATATGGTTCATTATTGATCTTCTTACCAAATCAGCACATTTTCTTCCTATAAGAGAAGATCTATCACTTGAACGTCTAGCAAGGTTATATATTAATGAAGTTGTGAGACTTCACGGAGTTCCCCTATCGATTGTTTCTGATCGTGATCCGAGTTTTAATTCAAGATTCTGGAAGAGTCGTCAGAAGGCCTTGGATACAGAACTTCATTTGAGAACAGCCTACCACCCTCAAACATATGGAAAATCAGAACAAACTATTCAAACCTTAGAAGACGTGTTGATATCTTGATCACAAGAATTTTAGGGTATGTGGGATCAATATTTACATCTGGTAGACTTTTCCTATAATAATAGCTCCAATTCGAGTATTCATATGGCACCATATGAAGCATTATGCAGAAAGAGATGTTGCACACCAACTTGTTGAGATGGCGTTGTTGAAAGAAAAATCATCAGCCTAGAACTGGTGGAGGAAACGATGGAAAAGGTGAAGGTAATCCAAAACCACATCAAAGAAGCTCTAAGTAGGCAGAAGAGTGATGCCGATAACTGAAGGAAGGATTTGGAATTTCAGGTAGGAGATCATGTTTTCGTGAAGGTATCTTCATTGAAGGGAGTAAAACGTTTCGCTAAAAAAGGTAAATTGTGTCCCAGGTACATCGGACCTTTAAAAATTCTATAATGAATTGGGGCTGTAGCTTATCCTTTGGAAATGCCACAAAATCTCTCCAAAGTTCACTTTGTGTTCCACGTATCACTGATGAAAAAATACATGCCTGACCCAATGCATGTACTCACCAATGAGGAACCAGAACTGGAACCTGATATGTCATATTGCGAAGAGCCCATCAGGATTCTTGGTACCAGAGAACAAGTGCTAAGAAACTGAACGACTCATCTAATAAAAGTTCTATGGAGAAATC
Organism: Viscum album; assembly: GCA_963277665.1. NCBI lineage: Eukaryota > Viridiplantae > Streptophyta > Magnoliopsida > Santalales > Viscaceae > Viscum > Viscum album. The sequence continues at coordinate 1,023,536,142 of OY728120.1, read as the reverse complement.
ATTAGATAGAAGAGGAAACGTGGGAACCAGACAAAGTTATGTTGAAGAACCACCTGAGTCTTTTTATGCAGAAATATTATAGAAATTTCGAGGATGAAATTATTTGAAGGAGGGGAGAATGTAACACCCAAAGCTTCCACGGTACGCTTCTCTTTGAATAATATAGTAGCGTGTGTTGTACGCAACTTCGACTTCTTACACACACCACAACCAATCAAACTAACCGTTATGAATAGTAATACCCACTTTTAGAAATTTTATAAATCTTATTTTTCAAAATGGACTTCATTTTTTGATTTAGAATATCGATATTATCCTATGGTGAATTTTTTTTGTATTTTTCTGAAAACCTTCAATTTTTTATGAATAGTGAAAAAACACCGAGTTATAGTTTAAAACAGAATTTTTATTGAAATAATTATTAATTTTATTTAAATATATTTTAGGTCAAAATAGATACATAATAACAATATAAGTTAAATTTAATTCATTGGAGTCAGTTTATAATAATTTTAGATATATAAAAAATTTATTCAACTTTTCACCATCTTTTACCCATCTCCTAGGATAATTTGAAAATCACGTAAAACATAATTTTACCACTTCTATGAGTGGAATTTCAAAAATCCGAGAGGCATGGTTAATATCAAGGAGTAAAATGTTGTTTAATAAGATAAAAATAACTTTTGGTGAATAGTAACTTTTTTCTTTTATTTGCCATAGTTAAATGTAAATACGGTAATTAAGGGTAAAAAAGATATTATTATTACCCTAACACGTGTCCTATTTTTATTGGATAAGTATAATTCGACCCAAAACAACCTTTGGAATGAAATATGAACCTCTTTGGTTCACTTCTATTAGATTATAACATTTATTATTATTTAATTCAAAGAAGATTTAGAAGAGGTAAAATCAATGTTTAATAACTAAAATATTTTTAATATAGGGTTATACATAAGATAAATTTGATTATAAATATTCATTAGAAATATAAAAATATTTCATACATTATGGTATTTTATTTATAATATTTAGACATAAATAATTTAATTTATTTATGACACAATGATGATGCAGTAATTACCTTATTTGTGAAATATTAAAATAATTAATATTATAAATAACCAAATAAATATAATTTGATACTTTTAATGGATTCCACGAATTTTATATGTTAATATTACATGTTAGGGTTGATTAAATGAATTAGGTTTGAAGTAATAATGCTTTTATGAATTTAGAAAAAACAAAATACCAAATAGTGTCAAAATTGACATAAAATACTTGTTAAAAAATATTATATTATTAATTGATATTCAATTCCTAAAAATATAAGGATCCTCCAAATGACTTATATAATGATAGTTGTATCATTATTGGATGACTTGGGGGTCTCATGGAAGTATATACTAAATTTATTAACTATATAATATAAAAATACAAAGAGACATGGTAAATGTCAAACTGTTTAACTAAGAGTTAAATCAAGAAGATAAAGATAATATAGTGACACAAACCTTTCTAAACCCTATTGTTTGATTGTTTTTCGACCTATCCCCACCATAAAAATTAAATAATCCACTTTGTATCCATTTTAAACCGAATATTAATTTATTATAAAATAATATTTCTATCTTTTCCTAAGGTGCCCCTCACCCATCTTATAAAAGGTAACTCTCCCTTATCACTAATTCACACCTTCAAAGCATTTTGGCTCGGCCAAACCCTGACCAAATATCCTCTAAACGTCCCTCACATCAAACTATAGGCCTTAGTTTGATCAAAAATCCATCCAATGAATCCCTTTTAATCAAACCAAAAGGAAGAACCCGAAGAACAGGTAATGATTTCACCACCTTCTTTCAAGTTCCTTTCTTCTTCCACTTCTTCTCTGTCTGATATTCCCATTCTTAAATAATAACTCCAATATATTCTATATAATGTGATGTTATTATGAATATGGTACAACCATATTCAGTATTCTATCCATCCTTTGAATGACATGTCATCATACGTGCGTACGTACGACTTACCGTCTCCACGTCGTGGTGTAATTGTTATTCAATACATTATTACAGGGATCGGTTTAATAATGATGTGTAATTCTTGTAAGAAATAAATATAACATTATAATTATTCTATATATATGATACAACATCCAATTATATATTATTTTAATATCAAAAGTGTATCACCCTGATCTTTCACGATACGCTTCTCTTTCAATAATGTAATAGTTTGCATTGTACGCAAGTTCGAGATTCTAACACACCGCGACCAATCAAAGTAGCAGTTATGAAAAGTAATACACGATTTTTGAAATTATAGAAATTTTATATTTAAAAGTGGACTTAATTTTTGGATTCAGAATATCAAAATTAGCCTATATTGAATTTTTGGTATTTTTCTGAGAACATCCAATTTTTTATGAATAGTGAAAAATACATAAAAACAACATTTTTAATCAAAATAATTTATAGTGATAAATTATACTATTGAGTGGTTTTAAAGTGTAATTAGAATATATTTTTACCATTTTATCTAATGGTGGTCATTAGAATTAATTTCACTTTGAAATTGGACATAAACAATTGCCAATCTTTTGATATATATTGTTTCTTAAAAACACGCTATTTGTTGTGACGGTGGGAATTAATTATAAAATTAATTAATTCAACTTATATTTTTGGAATTTTGTAAAATAGAAATCATTTTTGAATTCAGAATATCAATTATAGCTTAGGGTGAAATTTTGGCATTGTTCTGAAAAACTTCAATGTTTGATGAATAGTGAAACCACTAAGTGGTAGTTAAAAAAATGATTTTTCGTTTAAATGAAACATTACCACTTAGGTGATTTTATCTTAAAAAATCCTACATACATGGTTGTCATTATAACATAAAATGTGGTTCAATGGGATTAAAATTATTTTTGGTGAATAGTAACTTTTAAGTTTAATTAATCGCGATTAAAAGTAATTAGTGTAATTTAAGGTAAAGATAATGTTATAATAATATGAAATGACCTTGAAACATGTCCTACCCCTATTGGATGAGTCATGGGCGACCAAGACAATCTATGGGTCAACTTGGGGAACCATGGAGCCACTTTGGTAGGAAAATGACATTAAAAACTTTTTATTTAATGTTAAAATAAAAATGTCACAAACATGAGTTGTTTTACTAAAACAATTGTTAAATGGGGTTATACAAGTCATATTTTTTACTATAAATATTAATTATAAATCTAAAAATATTTCATACATCATGATATTTTTTTATAATTTTTAGACATTGAATAAATTAAATTATTTATGACACCATGATGATGCAACGATTACCTCATTAATTAACAATTTAAATAAAATAAAAAGATAATGTAAAATCTAAGACTTACACTTGTAAAAAACATACTGGATGAGTATATTTAGAACCCCTATCACCTTATCCTCAAAATATTTAATTTTGGGATTTTTAAAATCCGAAACTCATTATATAATAAAGTAACATTTCATGACTTTCCAAGAGTGCCCCTCCTCTCCTCTTATAAAAAGCCCCCACCACTACCACCTTACTCACACCTTCAAAGCCTTTTGGCTCGGCCAACCTCTGCCCAAATACTCTTTAAACTTCCCCCTCTTACTCCTAGAAGCCTCACATTGGGAAGAATTCTTCCCAAGGAATCCTTTGACCTCATATCAAAAAGAGTTACCCATTTTAAAGGTAGTGTTTTCTCTTGTGTTCTTATGTTTTATTTTGCTTCTCCAACCCCATAAACACGTTTTATTCATTTATTTTGTAACAACACCAGTATATTAAATATACTAGGATGTTTTTATAAGAAGTATTCCAGCTACACTTACAAACACCTATATCTAATGGTTAAAGAACATATTGTTTCTGTGGATGTCGAATTTCTGCCTCACGAAATGATGATTGTTCAACACTCATATAACACCTTCAAAGGTGGCCATTAGGATGTCACTATATTTATATATGATATATAATATGTTTATTCTTTACTTGACCTCTGTATTTTTCATTTATCACATACCTTTATGGTTTCCATAATGGGTAAACTCGATATTTTCATTTTAGGAAGTACGGACTACCGCCCCCTCAAAGTGATTTGAATTGTTAATGCCAAATGTGGAATGTATAAAGGATGGAGTAAATGATATTATACATGATATTATACTGTAATTATATTATATCTTTATATAATTATAATTTCATTCCATTAAATATGAAATAGAAATGAAAGTAGCGTTCTTGCGTACGTACGACTTACCGTCTCCATGAACGGTGCATTTAATTTCTTACCTCTAAATGTTATGTAATGAATGTATATACTGTATATATATGATATATATGATATCTACATCATGAATATAATTCTGGAGATAATGGATATTCTACCACATAAACAAGTTGTAATTATAAGAAGTTTATTGTTGACTCAAGTACCAAAGATCGACAAAACGACCGTTATTAACTTAAATGACTACATAATTTTCGTAACATTGTAATAAGTGATATAAAAGGGGTAAAAAACTTGAAAAAGGTTCTTAAAAAAGTAGAGATTAACTCTAGTTTATTATTCATGAGGTTAAATAACGGTCGAGTCAAGTCCAACACATGGTAAAGAAACTTCTTAGCCCAATTTTCGTTCTTTGGGTTAATCTCCTACATTCAAATTATGTCATGATATTATTATGTCATATCTTGTATTTATACTTTCTTTATGTGTACATATAGTGAATACACATAATAGATCTATTTTATTTAAAAATGATCTTTGTAAGGGACTTCGTCTCAATCTCATTTCATTGAGGCATATTTTATTTTATACACAACTTTGTTTTATACCGTGTATAAAGCCCTTTTACATTTATGTTTTTTACAAAAGGAATCTTTTTACACGAATTACTTTACTAAATGAAAAAATGGAATGTTTTTTTGTCGTACGTATGCGGCAACAACGACTTCTCCGACGCCATGACCATTATTTCTGTTTCGGCTTCCTCTACAAGATATAACTTTTTTTAAATGAAAAATAAATACCAAGTTTTAATTTTCTTTTATTTTTGTATTGAAAATGGTTTTGATAATATTTTTTTTATATCAATGTGTTGTATTGATATCTTGTGATGGAAATGTGGAAATGTTATGTTTCCTTTATGCATGTTTTATGTGATACAGTTATGTTATGGTTTATGATATATTTAAACCTATTCATATGAGGAATTCATTGGACTTAGTATGTGACGGGTGGACCCCGCTATAACTCCTCGATGCATCGGCTAGTCTCATGATAAAAACTAGTGTCTTGGCATGAGGCCTTGACAAAATCTTATTTGTAGTCTTGGCACGAGGCCTTGGCTATGTGGTTATGATAGTCTGGCATTATGCATACCATCATTATGAAAGTGGTCATTGATATTGCATGTGATTATTCGACCAGTAGAATATCCATGTGAATAAGTAAATGGAATTATCTCATTTTACTTTTTCCATATTATGTTGAAGTTCAAGTTTAAAAGGATTTTGTTTTAGTCATACATTTCATAAAATGTTTATGTTTATTTATGAAAGCTTCCACTATATTGTTATCCTTACTGAGCATCTGAGCTCACCCCTTCCAATGTTTTAATTTTTCAAGGATGTGAAGAAGTATATTATGAATGACCTGCAGGGATAGTCTGAAGGGGATATGAGTGTCGAAAATGGAGACTATGTTATTGTAGTTTTTCACTTTATTATGTAATGGAACATTTATGAATGTATCTAGTGTTTCCAAGGCTACTAAACTAATCGGTCTTTTGAAACCTGATCTTTTGTGATCATTCCAATGTTACACAATAATTCACCAACTCTGGGTAACTAGGGTTCGGGCGTTACAGTTAGTATCAGAGGAAGTTTAGTACTAACCTTGAAGCTAGATTTAGATAAACTCTGATTAGACCACATAGCCCAAAGATAGACTTTGAGGATTAGTATATAAGAACTTCCTAGAATTTTGGTATTATAGTAATTTTGTAGTTTTTCTGAGCAATACATCCCTGTTTGGATATGAGTAGGTAGAGGAAGCTCTGGCACAGATGTACTTAGGGGTAAAACCTGAAAACACTGCTTTGAGCTAGACTCGAACGGGAACAGGTGCACGACAACGGGCCTTGCTGCACTCTTGGTTACGACAATCCCAGGGGATATGCTTTTGATTATTCTCATTTTCATTACAAACCATTATGAAGTGTTTATGAGTGTATACTTACATAAAGGAAACAATTTTATGATTATGGATTATATCCATAAATAGTTCAATTTATGTTATGTGTTTTACAAGTATGGAATTATATATTTTAATTCATAAACTAATCTAGTTTATTCCATTATTTAGAAATGGATACTAGTGGGACGAATGGAAACTGTATCAATGCACGCACTCCGTGTAGGGATTGCCCTCCTGATCAAGATAATTATTGTGGAGCTAGAGATACAACTGGTGTTGATCAACTTATTACCATACTTGGAAAACTCACTCAGGTTATGAATAATAACATTACTCATATGGAGCACCCTGATCCGCAACGTGTAGGGTCAATGTTAGACCGCTTCATGAGGAAACAACCGCCAACATTTAATGGGGGTACAAATCCATTAGTATCTGAGCAATGGATAAACTCCTTAGAGAGAAATATTCCATGCCTTGGGGAGTAGTGAAAGGGAAAAGGTTATCATGGCAGTTTACCGCCTCACTGGAGATGTCGATCAATGGTGGTTGCCGATTAAAAACACGAAAGAAGATGAAGAATTATCTAATATGGAATGGAGGGTGTTCAAAGAGCTTTTCTTAGAAACATACTTTCCTCGTGACCATCGAGCAGATATGGAAAGAAAATTTCTTAGTCTGAGACAAAAGGAGGATGAGAATGTCGCAAAGTATGAGGCCAACTTTACAAGGTTAGAGAGGCATGCTCCAGATTATATACGTAACCCAAGAAGTAAGATTGACCATTTCTTTGATGGATTAAAACCATTTATTCTTCGATCATTAGTCTCACAAACCTTTTCGTCGTACGAAGACATTATCCCATGTGCTATCAAGACAGAAAAGGAATTATATAAATCTTATGACAATAAAGTAAAGCAAGAGAAGAAAAGAATGGTGGAACAAGAGACAGATAAAGGGAAAAAGGGAATGAAGGATTTTCTATTATGTGATAATTGTGGGAAGAATCATCCCGGTAATTTCCTAAAAGGAATGGGAGTTTGTTATAAATGTGGATAAAAATGTCACCAGGATCGTGATTTCAAGGGAATGAAAGAGGCTATCAATGTTGAATGCTAAAATTGTAGAGAAATGGGGCATTATGGAAATTAATGTCCTAAGTGTTAGGGAAACATACCTCCAAAAAGGCCAAGGGATCAAGGCTAAGCTTATGTTGTTACTACAGATGAAGTTGAATTATTATTTTATTTGTGTTTTTGGACTCAAGAACTATATTATGGTTATAAGAATAATATGATATATATAAGGATTGTACTGCAGTACTTTTTTTTCATTATGGTTTTAATATGATGAAGGTAATCATATTTTTACTATGTGACAATAATAGAAACTTTACTTTGTTTGGGGAATATGATGTTACAATTGATTTCGGAATTTAGAGACCTTTTAGAGAAAGTCTGGAAAGAGGTATTTTGGATAACTATAAAGGTTGGAATGGATTAAGTTGAAATTTGGATAGTGTTGTTTAAGGTTAAAACATTTATGAAGATTATTTTTGGAATATTATAATACTATAGTTTTAGGAAAAGGACAACCTGCCAGTTGGGGGATAACCTATCGTGTCGGAAAAAGCTGTAGGAATTGAACCCACAACCATAGTGTGACAGAGCTTTATTACCTACCACTATCCTACATGAAGTCCCTGGTTATTACAAAATAGTTTTCCTAATATAAATTGTATGTGCTAATATTTTCAACCTTGTACGATTAGGATAAATATAATATTATTGAGTTCTATTATCTTTTTGAGTGAAAGATGAGTTTGTGGTAGAAATTAGTTGAAGGTTGAAACTCTACTTGTCATGCATAAATATATATATACCTATCTCTTATTCTATGAATAAATTAATTCTTAAACATTAGTAAAGGGATAGTAAAACAAAAAAAATGTGTTACCCTAATACCATAGGACTTGTTGAACTGATAATATTTTAAATCGACATAGATTGAAGGCTTTGAGGCCCTCAATTTTACACTTGTTTGTGATTTATGACCTCAAACACTCCCTACAAATATTTACGTTTTTCTTCCAATTATATGTCTCTAATTTCCACCAATGTTCTCCTTATCGATATCACTATTTGGTGGTGACTTTTTCATTTCCGTTTCCCTCTTATTAAGGCTAAATTTTATTAACCTTATTTCCGATGTGGGTCTTCCACAAAGTTATTTTCTATTTTCAGCATTTTATTTTCAAAGAAAATTTTTAAATTGCGAGGATGCAATTTATTGAAGGAAGGTATAATTTAACACCCTGATCATTCACGATACGCTTCTCTTTCAATAATGCAATAGCTTGCATTGTACGCAAGTTCGAGATTCTAACACACCGCGACCAATCAAAGTAGCAGTTATGAATAGTAATACCCACTTCTTGAAATTATTTAAATTTTATATTTCAAAATGGACTTCATTTTTCAATTCAGAATATCGAAATTAGCCTATGTTTAATTTTGGGTATTTTTCTGAGAACTTCCAATTTTTTATGAATAGTGAAAAATACTAAAAAACAAATTTTTTAATCAAAATAATTAATAGGGATAAATTATACTATTGATTGGTTTTAAAGTGTAATTATAATATATTTTTACCATTTTATCCAATGGTGGTCCTTATAATTAATTTCACTTTGAAATTGGACATAAACAATTGTCAATCTTTTGGTATATATTGTTTCTTAAAAACACTATATTTGTTGTGACAGCGGGAATTAATTATAAAATTAATTAATTCAACTTATATGTTTGGAATTTTGTAAAATAGGCATCATTTTTTGAATTCGGAATATCAATTATAGCTTAGGGTGAAATTTTGGCATTGATCTGAAAAACTTCAATTTTTGATGAATAGTGAAACCACTAAGTGGTAGTTAAAAAACTGAGTTTTCATTTAAATGAAACATTACCACATCTATGATTTTAGTTTCAAAAATCCGACATACATGGTTGTCATTAGGAAGTAAAATGTGGATCAATGGGATTAAAATAATTCGTGGTGAATAGTAACTTTTAAGTTTAATTAATCGTGATTAAAGGTAATTAGTGTAATTTAATGTAATGATAATGTTATTATAATATGAAATGACCGTGACACAAGTCTTACCACTATTGGATGAGTCATTTCCGACCAATAAAATCCATGGGTCAACTTGGGGATCCAATTGAGCCACTTAGGTAGGAAAATGACATTAAAATTTTTTATTTAATGTTAAATAAAAATGTCACACACATGAGTTGTTTTAATAAAATAATTTTTAAATGGGGTTATACAAGTCATATTTTTTATTATAAATATTAATTATAAAGATAAAAGGATTTCCTACATCATGATATTTGTTTTATAATTTGTAGACATTGCATAAATTAAAATATTTATGACACCATGTTGTTGCAGCGATTACCTCATTAATTAACGATTTAAATAAAATAAAATGATAATGTAAAATCTAAGACATAAACTTGTCAAAAACCTATTGGATGTGTATATTTCGAACCACTATCACCTTATCCTCAAAATATTTAAGTGTGGGGCCTTTAAAATCCGAAACTCATTATATAATAAAGTAACATTTCATGACTTTCCAAGAGTGCCCCTCCTCTCCTCTTATAAAAGCCCCCCCCCCCCACTACCACCTTACTCACACCTTAAAAGACTTTTGGCTCGGCCATCCTCTGCCCAAATACTCTTTCAACTTCCCCCTATTACTCCTAGAAGCCTCACATTGGGAATAATTCTTCCCAAGGAAGCCTTTGATCTCAAATCAAAAAGAGTTACCCGTTTTAAAGGTAGTGTTTTCTCTTGTGTTCTTATGTTTTATTTTGCTTCTCCAACCCCCTAAACTCTTTTTATTAATTTCTTTTGTAACAACAACAACATACTCAATATACGAGGATGTTGTTTTAAGAAGTATTTTAGCTACACTTACACACACCTACATCTAATGGTTAATGAACATATTGTTTCTTTGGATGGCAAGTTTCTGCTTTACGAAATGATGATTGTTCAAAACTCATATAACACCTTAAAAGGTGGCCATTAGGATGTCACTATATTTATATATGATATATAATATGTTTATGTTTTACTTGAGCTTCTGTATTTTTCATTAATCACAAACCTTTATGGTTTCCATTATGGGTAAACGCGATATTTTCATTTTTGGAAGTGCGGACTACCACCCCCTCAAAGTGATTTGAATCGTTAATTCCATATTTTGGATGTATAAAGGATGGAGAAAATGATATTATACGTGATATTATACTGTAATTATATTATACCTTTATATAATTATAGTTTAATTCCATTAAATATGAAATAGAAATGAAATTAGCGTTCTTGCGTACGTACGACTTATCGTCTCCATGAACGGTGCATTTCATTTCTTACCTCTAAATGTTATGTAATGAATATATATACTGGATATATATGATATATATGATATCTACATCATGAATATAATTCTGGAGATAATGGATATTCTACCACATAAACAACATGTAATTATAATAAGTTTATTGTTGACTCAAGTACCAAAGATCGACAAAACGACTGTTATTAACTTAAATGACTACATAATTTTCGTAACATTGTAATAAGTGATATAAAAGGGATAAAGAACTTGAAAAAGGTTCTTAATCAAGTAGAGATTAAATCTATTTTATTATTTAGGAGGTTAAAGAATGGTCGATTCATGTCGGAAACAAGGTAAGGGAACTTCTTAACCCAATTTTCGTTCTTTGGGTTAATCTCCTACTTTCAAATTATGTCATGATATTATTATGTCCTATCTTGTATTTATACTTTCTTTAGGTGTAAATATAGTGAATAAAAATAATAGATCTATTTTATTTAAATATGATCTTTATATGTCTGTTCGTCTCAATCTCCTTTCATTAAGGCGTATTTTATTTTATACACAACCTTCTTTTATACGGTGTATAAAACCATTTGACTTTTATGTTTTTTTCAAAAGGAATATTTTTATACGAAGCATTTTACTAAACAACAAAATGGAATTTTTTTTTTGTACATATGTGGCGACAATGACTTCTCCACCGCCGTGACCATTATTTGAGTTTCGGCTTCCTCTACAAGCTATAATTTTTTTAAATGAAAAATAAATACCATGTTTTAATTTTCTTTTATTTTGGTATTGAAAATGGTTTTGATAATATTTTTATTGTATCAATGTTTTGTATTGATATCTTGTGATTGAAATGTGGAAATGTTATGTTTCCTTTATGAATGTTTTATGTGATACAATTATGTTATGGTTTATGATATGTTTAAACCTATTCATATGAGGAATGCATTGGACTTAGTAAGTGACGGGTGGAGCCCGCTATAGCTCCTCGATGCATCGGCAGGTCTCATGAGACAAACTAGTGTCTTGGCATGAGGCCTTGACAAAATCTTATTTGTAGTCTTGGCACGAGGCCTTGGCTACGTGGTTATGATAGTCTTGCATTATGCATTCCATCATTATGAAAGTTGTTATTGATATTGCATGTGATTATTAGACCATTAGAATATCCATGTGAATAAGTAAATGGAATTATCTCATTTTACTTTTTCCATATTATGTGGAAGTTCAAGTTTAAAAGGCTTTTATTTTAGTCATACATTGCCTTAAATGTTTATGTTTATTTATGAAAGCTTCCGCTATATTGTTATCCTTACTAAGCATATAAGCTCACCCCTTCCAATGTTTTAATTTTTCCAGGATGTGAAGAAGTATGTTATGAATGACCTGTAGGGATAGTCTGAAGGGGATATGAGTGTTGAAAATGGAGACTATGTTATTGTAGTTTTCCACTTTATGATGTAATGTAACATTTATGAATGTATCTAGTGTTTCCAAGGCTACTAAACTAATCGGTCTTTCGAGCCGTGATCTTTTTTTATCACGCCAATGTCACGCAATAATGTACAGACTCTGGGTTACTAGGGTCTAGGTGTTACAAAAATAATGATATTGTCGCTCATGCGTACGTACGGACTACCTTCTCCACGAACGTGATGAGATTCATTCCCCCTCGTATCCATTCAAGACTAATTTTCATTTGACGATAAAAAATAATGTTTAAGGACTTGATATCATTCTGGGTATGAATAAGATACAACATATGGATAACAAACATGACTTGTGTAACAGAACATATAAATAAATGAGTAAGTGAACACCCGAAATGACGATAATACTAAAATATTATTAAAAATCAATATTAAAATATCATGATATCATATTTATGTATATAATTCTTTTATTATTTAAAAAAAATTATTTAACTATTATATATGAGGTTAACCTGCCCTCGACTAATTAAAAGTACTAGAAAAGTGTTTATTTCAAAATCACTTCATTATTTGAGGTTTTTTATACGTAATTATCTACTAGGACCACTTTATCATCCACATCCATGTTTATTAAAAATGTATTTCAAAACATTATTACTGTTTTAAAAAATATGGGTTAAACTAATTTATATACTTTTTTGAATTTTTATATGACGTTTATAAAGGAATATTTATGTCGTTTTCCAAACAATGTCATATTTAACCTTTTCGACATAATTAAGGTAAGAATGTCTTTTTTTAACTTATATGGAGGGTGCTGCTATTTTCTGCCATAATAAAATCATTGAAGCATCCCTTATAAGATTATATGAATATTTTGAAAGTAATTGTTTTATTTTAAAATTATTTGACTTTTAAATGTTTTCAAAAAAGAGATATTTATCTCAAATTGTTTTGATTTCATCTATGTCAACATCCTTTGATGCATTTTAAGATTATTTGAAGTTGATTTATTATGATACAAAACTTCCCTTTAGTATTGAAGGTTTTGTGATATATTTGATTGTGGTTGTGTTATTTTTATACCATTCATGGTTTATAGAGAAAGTATTTATATTTCATATGCTATTTTTAATATGAATGTTTATTTTATGTTTAAACATGTTCATATGTGGAATGCATTGGACTTAATAAGTGACGGGTGGAGCCCACTATAGCTCCTTGATGCATCGGTAGAACTCATGAGACAAACTAGTGTCTTGGAACAAGGCCTTGAAAAAATCTTATTTGTAGTCGTGGCACAATGCCTTGACTATATGGTTATGATAGTCTGGCATTATGCATTCCATCATTATGAAAGTGTTTATTGATATTGCATGTGATTATTCAACTAGTAGGTTATCCATGCGAATAAGTTAATGGCATTATTTCATTTTACCTTTTCTATATTATGCTGAATATCATGTTTAAAAGGCTTTATTTTTAGTTATAAATTACCTTAAATGTTTATGTTTATTTATGAATGTTTTTGCTATATTGTTATCCTTACTGAGCATCTGAGCTCACCCCTTTTAATGTTATAATTTTTCCAAATATGCGATGGAGTATTTTATGAATGAACTGCAGGGAATGTAAGAGGGGATATGAAGACAAGATTTTGTTGTAGTTTTTTCACTTTATGATGTAATGTAAGACTTATTAATATATCTAGTGTTTCCAAGGCTTCTAAACTAATCAGTCATTCGAGAATTGATCTTTTTTTATCATTCCAATGTTATGTCATAACACACCAACTCTGCGTAACTGGGGTCGGGGCGTTCCAATTTCATCTTGATCCATCTTCATTCACCAGGAAAATCTCTCCAACTATTGTATATGATCTCACGAGTTTGATCATCTGACCTCTTGAAAAATCTAAAAATATATAGTATATAATAGGTTGTTGTGTCAAAAATAAAAGATATTATTTATTTATTTTATTCATATTAATTTTTTTTGATGACATTTTCACAAATGGAACATTCCAACAAGGACTATATAGTGATTAGTTGAAACCTTCATTCTGAACTCAATATTACCCTTGAAATTATAATCTAGACCCCTATTTGTGAGTTTCCCCACAGTTTTATGAAAAATTGTCACACGTGAAATTTTATATGTTTTAATATTTATTGTGAGAAGATAGGATCTTAGAATCATATAACATCTTAGCATAGGGTATCGAAAATAATGCATACAATAAACAAAAATAATACATAGAGAATATGAGATATTAAATTCTCCCACCATGGAAAGTTTTCTCCCCAAAATAGAATAACCTACTCAAAATGTTGATGGTGTCAGGATCTCATCAGGGTCCCCTTATCCCATGTGATCTTATATAGCTTCTATTGTTTCCACTATAAACTCACATGGAGAATCAAACAATCATGAAGGATACTGTACTACCGATCATCGATCTCCATCGAGTACTCTGAAAGTGTAGCCCCATCCATAATGTACAATATCAATTAGTCAATAAAATGTGGTGGATTGTGCATGTTCCTCCTCAGCTATGAAATGGGGAAGACATCGTATTCACAGTCTAAATATAGGTTTATATCTAAGAGTTATACCAACTCGCAATGTATATGCAATATCTTGAAGGGACCAATGAATCTTCGAGATAACATCCCACCACATCCATATCTCATAAATCCATGTCAAGGTGAGACACTCATAATCACATGGTCTCCTTCAAATAACCCTAAATTTCTCCATCGTTAGTCAACATAAGACTTCGGTTGGCTCTATGTTTCTCTCCAATTCTCCTAGATGATATGTACCTTCGTAGTATTATCGTAAACCAACTCGAGGCCCATGAGTTCTTACACACTTATATTAGTCCAAAAATGTAGTGAATTTCATGGTTTCTTGTACAAATCCACTAATAGGTCCCTGATAATGGTGGAATAATATCTATTGTTTTATGAAAAATTCCTCATGTTTAGTTCATCCACCTTACACTGGCCAAAATCCTACATGAAGGCCTGCCACATGACCTAGTTTACCTAAATGGTCTTCTCTTTATGGAATTCTGTATAGGGGTGAAATAACGTTCTCAAGTGTAACTGAGACTAAAAGTTTTCCTTTAATCCTATCCATAACCAATATTTGAAATATAATCATGTTCATATATTTTCATCAAGGGATCTCCATGGATTTAGACAATATCCTATAAATAAAGGCATCCCAAGCTCCCAAATGAACTCTTCAATCTAATGTCCTAGATGTGGGCCAACATGGTGTGTCAACCTATGACCACCATGATGAAATCCTGTCTACATGATGTACATGGAATGACCGTCACAAATTCCATAAACATTTTGTACCACTAAATCTATGCCACCTCTAGTGGGTGAGATAAACTCACTAGAACATGGTTTTATTCCATCACCTACTGAAAAGTAAGGCATCGAGAGAAAAACATTGCAACTTCCAGCCATTACATGACCAAAAAAATTAATATTAGTGGTTCTGGAACAAATTACACACACTTATATGTATTCTAAACGGGGATGTAGGAAACTCCCATAACACCTCCTCCTGCAATATCAGAGGTAGAATTGTTCATCCTCTAAAGTAGATAACATTCTCCCCACGATTAAAATATAAATGAGTAGAAGGTATAGTTTATATTTTAGTACATATGTTCTCCCAACCATTATCACCTCAATAAAAATCCCCGAAATTCTATAAAAGAGTGGTTTAAAAACCATTGATTTAAGCTATGAATCACTATCTTTGTACACGAATGACAACTATATCAAGGATAACTACTATAATTCTTTGACTTACAACTAAGGTAATGAAATCATTATGAGAAAATATTCCACCATGTTCCCCATCCCATATTTATAGAAAATATTAAATTTATAGTCCTAGAGTTACTCTGTTCATCACCCCTATCTCAAGATAAGATCCTTCTCCAAGAAAATATTCATGAGACTCATTGTTTTGTGATTAAATGATAAATTGATCACCAATCATGCAGTGTCACTGCATCTTCCTTGAAAAAACTAACACTTATAACTCATGAATATGGGTTTCATAGTTATACTCATGTTGTCTCAAAATGTGTGAACCATAGGATGTAACATCCAACATCTACATCAAAAAACAACCATGGTCGTTCATTGATGCATTATATAACACTACATACATGATACCCTCCTCCAAAAATCACATCAAATAGCACACATTAGACTCAGTCTTAGATTCTGAAATAAATTAAAGAATATTTCATTAAAAATGTCTTCCTCTTCATATTCAAATCTACTATGGGTTCTACAACTTTAGATAATACGAATACAAATAGAAGATAGTACCCTTCCAACTATGGAAAACTATTCACCTCAGTAAAACTCATTGGGGGCTCACAAAAAAGAACTACCCCATCTATCATTAGGTATAATACTACTCCGGTCTCTGAGATGATGTTTCCAGGAACGTAGACCTACCCATCCAGAACCGAATGTTCAATATCATCCCTTAAAGACAGTTCACTCTGAGTGTTTCCAGGATCATCCTATAGTGCCTCTCGAGGTCCTACTATAATGGATAAAACACTAGGATTTCATCGATTGATACTACCATGAACTAGTCTAATAAACACTTTGTGATATTGTTCTTGTTTCCCATGTATACTACTGAGAATTTATTTAGGTCAAACGGCATCACCAAGTACATATTGTGACTGCAGGGACTTCTAAATTCCATCTTTGTAATATCCTCATCACGTGATCATAGCTGGAGATAGCTTTAATTGAGGTTATTCTATTTGAACCATCACACCCCTCTCAACTGATTGAATATGTCATTAATAATTTGTAGTGGATACTTATTCTTCACTATCACCTAGTTCATGTGAAAAAAATCCACACATTACCTCAGGAAAAAATAAAACATCATGGTGAAAAACACTATGGCATACTAGGGGTAAATGATTTTCCTTACAAAATCATTCTTCTATAAGTCTTACAATTGCATCCTCAGCACATAGATCTCTGCAGGTGTTTTCTGATATGATGTTGTAGATATTGGTGTCTTTCAATGATGAGTTCATATGTAGAAATATATCTCTTAACAGGGAGGTAAACCTGGTATGTCCTTTATAATGATGTCCCAATACTTCATAACCACTGAAGGTAACTGGTATACCAAATAATCCATTACATCAAGATTCATGCAAACCAACTGATGAGTAATCAGGTAACTTTCATACGCTCATTATTCTCTATCTTCTATAATGGTATCTTTTTCACCCAAAATGGAAAACCACATTCTTTCATAGGGGACTCACCACATCCTCAATTTAGAATAGTCAATATATGAATTAACTATGGATAGAAATTCCATACCTTAAATAAAATTGTACAACCTCATTTCAACAATTAAGAGATTTCATACAAAAATCGTTCATAAAAGTGTGAAATTTCAATGTCGGCATAAATTTCTTAAACACTGTGTCACTGATAATCAGAGTATCCAATGATAATGTTCATACTAATGGCTCTACCAAAATATATATTTCTCGGATGAAATAATGGGAAAGGAAGTAATTATATTCATTTGTTTCTATGAGTACAAAAATTGAAATATAAAATACATCGGTCATACCTTGTAAAACCCTTGAGCCTTGGGGTCTCAGGTCTCCATAGCCTGTAGGTATCCTTGTAACTGTCCACCAGCTCATTAATCAAGTAATAGTCCCCCTATTCATGGTAGTGGTAACAGGTCGAGCATATGATGAAAACTTTCTACCCATTAATCCCTTATTCAATGTCTTCTACCCTATGGAAAAATATTCTCTGCACTTTATGTCTACCTCAGAGGTCCCTCAATGATCTCACGATCACCTATACGACACATAAGTTAATCTTATGCCATATGTTTCTAACCATTATAGGAGAAACATTCACTATTACTCATATGATTGATCCTCCCTGAGAGACCTATGACCCTGACCTTTTATACTAGGATAACCATCAGAAGAATCTAAAATGATTGGATCCATGTGACTACCATTAAATTTCTACAATCGAGGTCCCATCTACCGAGTTCCAACATCAATCTCCAATAATTGATATCTATTCTACTACAAATCATTCAGAAAACAATACTAAATAAAGAACAATATTATAATTTTGAATCAAAAGTGATATAATGAAATCACATATTTTATTAATGGAGGCATATAGAAAATTTCGATCCCTAATAAATGGTCCCTCAATATATGAAATGTGTAACATGAGATTTGAGTAAACCTCATTGAGTACTTTTCCACAGTCAAGAATCCCAACTAAAAATGTAGAATCTCATGTATATGTACAAATCATAACATGGATAGATATAAATCCTCCCTAAAGTAATGGACAATGTTAGACCATGAGTGAGATGTCTCGTCATGTGGGTGATTCAACATGATCCACCATTTCCCAACCGATCCCTATAGAAAGCTCAATGTGAGGCATTCAAATAATCTATTGGCATCCTCACAAGGAGGAATATTCTAGTGACTTCCTCTAGCTATTCCTTATGCACCTAGGGGTCTGGCTCACCTTGATTCCTAGGAGGTATCTACCATTGAAACTCATTAAACACACTCAAGTTGCATGTATACTCTTTCATTACTGCATGTGCTAACTATGACTCAATGGTGTTTTCTATAGCTAGTAAGCAACTCGAAGGAACTATCTCTATATATTCCCTTATATTATTGTCTAATAACTAGGAAGATCATTCTAATGATCACACAGTGGAATCATGGCATGCAGTCTAGGTGCATGCATCTTGAAATAAAATAGGATGCACCTCATTCAAAATATTATATTTGGGGAGATGAATCAATGACATGGAAAATTGAATATATTCCTATATAATTTGTGCACCAATAATATTTTCCAGAAACAATGATTATATCTATCTACTGGAAAGAATGTTATCAGAGTCCTTGCATATGGATACGTTTTTCATTTCACCACAACTAGAGTCACTGCCTAAAATAAGAACTCAAAACACTAAACACTATCACCCCAAATCAGTATCACTAATTTTAGTAATAAAATATAGCTTAATATTTTGATAACAAAATATCATTACCCAACCTATAGTGGTAAAACTAATAACCACCCCATGCCCACCTCAAATAAGGAAGGGGATTAAAACCAACATAGAGTAAACATATCCCAAACATGGTAGGAATTATCAAAAAGGACCTATACCCAGATACCAATCTCCAATACCACACAATGATAAAATCTAAATGAGATGAAACAATGCATTAATATATCTAAGAACCCATAACATAGTATGATAGTAAATTAACTAAAAGAAAAAATTGGGACAAACACTTTCTTAACCAAAAACTATAAAGTGTCTGACCTAATCCAAGATATTTAACTAAGTCAAAGCAAAGATCTAAGAAAAACACCATTTTCTGTTAATATCCATCTATGTTGCATCCAATACCTATCCACCCAGGACATCGTCAAAAAGTGATTTCATCTGCATATGACATGGCATGTGTGGGGGTGTGTATAACGATACTTAGTATGATACCCTGAAAAGACTAAACACAAAGCCAAAAATATATAAATCTAAATAAACGATATAAAAATCCGTTAATAATTGAGAGACCCAAATATAATCTAAAAATTCATCGTTCCAGAAAAAGATCAAATCAAATTGCTAGATATATGATTATATGTGAAGCAACACTCGTTAAAGGAGGATCCACTCCACAATCCATGATATAATTTTAGACACATGACAAAGAGTTCTAGCTCATTAGGGCATTCCCAATGAATGTTCGCTACTC
Organism: Viscum album; assembly: GCA_963277665.1. Lineage (NCBI taxonomy): Eukaryota > Viridiplantae > Streptophyta > Magnoliopsida > Santalales > Viscaceae > Viscum > Viscum album. Next base: position 1,023,516,193 of record OY728120.1, on the reverse strand, counting down.
TGTGAAGACCATAATACAAAGATAGGGGTCCCAAACAGAACAATTGCGGGAAACCAAAAACCAAATCTGAATCAACCTGCAATATATGGGATCTTATGATGATTATTACATTAACCCTAGTGATACTAAATTTTATATGGATGATCGAAAACATTCTCATGTAGATCACACATATTCCATAATATCAATTATGGGAACAATGGTGATAGAGGATCTCACAAGGGCCTCAAAAAGGGAAACTAAGTCTCTATCTAAGACTTGGCCTATTGAGGGGATCATAATACTATGATGTGGATTTAATGATATAATGTACACTCCATGGAAATGACCAAGGAAACCCATAGAACCTATACTGGTCAAATCTAAGAATACGAAGATCCCTAAGAAGTCATGATGTTGGACTATGGCGGGTCTTGATATCCCCATGAATTTTTATGTGTTAAATCCTTATAAGACATGTCTTCTCCCTATTTGTAGTCTGTAGAATAAATAAAAGCAATTTATAGATAGAAGTTATTATAATCAGGTGCCCTTGTTGTGTCCATGTACCGGCTAGTGTACAAAAATCCGTGTACGTGAATAATTAAATGATGGTACCTCTAGTATTAAACTTTTACACATGACATTGTATTTCCCATAGTAAATTCTGAGTCACATATAATGGGTAAAAGGGTTTGTGACAGGGGTCACAAAAATATTGATACTTTATTATGGATGGAACCATTGTGTGGAATCTAGGGGGCCCAGATGACATATAAAACTGAATTACACATTGTGTTTCCCATGATTCTCCATATCTACTCTATGTCATTCAGTGCATCATTAGATCCTTTATCATATCTAGAGCCTATAAATAGGGGTTCATCTGTGCCTCTAGTCATAAGATCTCAGGAATCCAGAGTCCGAATCTGCTCCTATAATGATTCGTTCAGCAAAACAACCATCATTCATCAGAACCTGGAAGAATGGGAGAAACCAATATGTCAGTTCAACATCTGATAATTCACCACCATAATCATACCTTGACCCAGCATAGATCACTATCCACATAAGTGGTATCGATTTTTTCACTATTGAATGGTCAAATAACGATCAAATATCAAGAATTCATTAAACCTCATTCCCAAAGAAGATTCTTGTCATGAACATGTGCTGAATGTGAGATTAGTTCTGTTATCCATAATAGTGAGGAACGAAACTAAACCACTATTCGTTTGGAATAAAATTTATATTGTAGAAAAATATAAATGCAGAGTGATAAATTAGAAAAAACAAACAAATCCATAAAATTGAACCTATAGATGATTCACAAATGAATTCTATTTGGGGAATTAATACAAATTAATATGGTATTTTGAAATGGGCTACAAATCACAAAGAAATAAATTTTTCCTAGAGATTGGAATTTCAATCAACCAATAATTATTTAGTTTCTATTGTTGAAGAGATCCTCCATATCCAATAGGGTGATAATCCATCATCTGATCTCGATCCATCATTTTCCACCAAAAAAATATCTCCATATTTTGTATAAGAAATCCATGGTTTGAGTATCAAAAACTTAAGAATTTCTATAACTATATATGTAGAGGATAAAATCAGTCTCTATATAAAATAAGAAATATTCAATTTATTCCCTTTCATTATGGCCAGGATGACTTTTTTCACAAATATTCTGGGATGACATGGATTATATTGTCCCATGGGTAAATCCAATGTTCTAGTCACAACTGATTCCTCATATTTCAAATATGAGACCCCTTTTTTGGATTTATCCCACATTTTTTAATATATCTTTTTATGTGTGTGGTTTGATAAATTTAATATATTAATAATATTAATTATGACACACCGATCCTGGAAATCGCATGTCTCCTCATCATGTAGTCTGAAAAATAATCCATATATTATCCAAAAATAATGAAAAATATGTGAAATTACATGTGACGTTGATATAACAAACCTAGAATGTGTTGGGTTTGTATAAAAATAATTATAAAATACTAGAATATATAATCAGAATCCATATCTAGACTAAGGGAACCCACCAATAGCAAAATACATGCTCAATTACTACCCTATAATATCAAAACTACCTATAAGAATTTTGGGGATTATTCTTGAATAAAAACCATCAAATAGAGACAAAAATAAATAGCTATAAAGTCCAACCACAGTGCCGCGTTTTTTAAATTCATTCAACAAAAAAGCACAATCCCTGATTAACTAAATCCTCATTCCATAAATTTATTTTCCTATATTAAACCCCACAAAACAATCATTACAGACAACCATCCCACATCTCCAACCATTCACCTCACATTCATAAGCTAACACAATTGGTGATTCACAACACCATGGCACTCCCTTTCACGCAAAATTTACAAAAATACCACATTAGAAATCTTTAATCCATAACCACATGACATATCACAACCATATTCACACAACATAAAACAAAAATAATTATAATGATATATAATATAGAGGATCAAAAAAACATTTAAAAATTTATTATTTTTCATATATCACTTATAAATTTTAGTTTTAATTATTATTCTATTATGAGAAGTTAAACCAAAAAAATAAAAAAAAATTGATCTGTACCTATTTATATGTATTACAAATAACCATTTATAGTTTTTAATATTAAATTATCATCTTTTTTTCTTATTGAAGTAATCAATCATTTTAATAGTTCATAATTTTATTGACCACCAATTCACAATATTCATGTAGCAACTACCAATAAATATATAACATTGAAAACACTCTACTTATTGGTAAATACCATATATCAATCAAATATCTGGATTCACATTCCATAATAATTCCATAAAAGAATAATATATTTTATTGAATTATTTTAATTTTTCATCCTAGTACATTAAAATAATATTATACTTATACCATATAAAATAAATGTAAATCATTTTGGAAATAATTTTGAGTATGATTCATTTTTATCTTTTATCATTTTTACAATTATATTTTCTTAGGTTGACTCATTTATAATTTTAGGTGAAGGTAGAGAAAGTTAAATATATAGTTTCTCAAATAAATGAGAGATTCCTTAATCCCCTACATCATAGCAAGATTTAGGCCGTAATGTAAAAAACATGGAATGATATGGATAATAATTCTTCCATGGATAAATAATTAAGGGGAATCAAAAAAACTAAGGGGTAAAAATAGACATGAATTATGATTCTTGGATTACCTAGACTCAAGTAAAAAATCTATAATAAATAATGAGGTATGATTTTAGTATTTTTAATATAAAAAATATGATTTCCAATGAATTACCAAATAAATAGTTTGAATATTCAATTTTTAATTCCATTAATAATTATTATTTTAATTTCTGTAAAAAAACTAAAACTCCTATTTTTCATGTCAAATAGTATATTAAGTCTCATTGTTTTGAGTATTAAATATATGATTAATAATTATTATTTCAATTTATTTTGAAATAGTATTAAATATGAAAATATTATTCAATAAATGATTTTTTTAAATGATTACCCATATATTGATATAGTACACTGATCAGGGGTATGTTCAATCTACCCAAACATAAGTGGGAATCCCAAATGAAATTATCATTAAACAATAATTATAGAAATGAGAAATATTCAATTAATCATATAAATCCCACTATTCTCCCAAAATTACCTTGGTTCTACCTTCACATGATTCCAAAAATGATTCCCACCCTATCCAACTCATCCAGACCAAAGATCAATCGCCATTAAATGAGTAATGAGATACCCTGATGAAACAATCATTCTAACCATATATGAGTTTAATGAAAACCATTATGAAAAATAACAATTTTTGGTTTCCCTTTTGGGACATTAGTATAGCATTATTCCATAATTCAAATAACCTTTACCCAAGGTGTTTCTAGAAGGTATTAACCTTCAATAATCTCAAGTATTATTCATTACAACCATACAAAGGGATTAATAATTTCTGATGAATTTTATATATTTGTGGATAATACCATAAAAAATTAGGGAGATGACCTCATATATCGGTTATAAGAATTATGGACAAAAATAGATATGTTGTGTACATAAAACTAGGGAGTATAATGTAAGGGTAATTTATAGACAATGTATATGGAGTAGGGTAATTCCCAAAATAATAAAAAATAAATTATAATTTCAATATTGCATAAATTAATTTAGAAATTATTATGAAAACTTTCACATAATCTAAAAATAAAAAAATTCATTCAAGGATAAGAATGAAAAAAATAAACTAAAGTGTTTAGTGAAAATATTATCCCTTACATTTGATATTGATCAAAAAATTATCATCCTCATGAATTAAAATAAGACCTATAATGAAAATAGCATCCTCTATCCCTAATACATCATAAGGGATAACTCTCAAAAAATTATTACTAAAAAAATTACAGGAATAAAACAATATGCACAATTTGAGGATTTGAAAATTAACAAAATATATTTTCAATAAATAATTATTAGTTCATAATTTTCATAATCCCTAAGAAAATAAGACTCATTCCCATGGTCAAACATATCTTATTATCCAAATAGCCACCAAAGTTTCATATTTTACCACATTTAAACCAAAATAATACTATATAGAAATCTATAAAATCATGTATAATGTTAATATCAATAAATTCTTTTCCGTTATGTTCACATGGATTAACTGAAGCAAAAAATAATATCATAATATAATTATATATTTAGATTCAATTTATTTCATTATAAACAATCTATCCTTAATATTTTATATAATGTTATTTCATCACAACAATCATAGTTGAAATATAAAAAATTCTGTATAGAATATTATTCAAAAACAATACACATTAGTGATTTAAAATGAATGGTATATAACTTACATGTATGAATCATAAATTGGAGAGTCTAAATTTTATATACCAATTATTATTACTATTTAGGATTCAAAATCAAATTTGAAAAAAATCAATTATTTAAAAAACCATTATTAAAAAATAATATCATATCATATTTTTAATTTCCTTAAATATATTCAGATAGAATAAAAATATATGGAACTCCAATAAAAATTCATATCATTTAATACAAATGAAAATATATACATATTTTATCCATTGTATATTTATTAAAATTCATAATTTTTTTGTTAATTTAACAAAACAAAGCCATCAAATAATTATTTCATTTTTGTTTTAATGTATTGTGATTTACATCAATATTTTTGTGTGAAATTAAATTCACATAACATTGATTGAAATGTTGGATGCAAGTTCCCCCAAAACAAATCATATAAGTATATATTATCTTTATAATTTTCCTCATAGTAAAAAGTAAATACAAAACCTTTATATATTTTATATACATTACATAAACTAGAAAATGGCCTAGATTTCACAATTTAGTACGTGGTGTGTTAATAATTTTGTATCAGAAGAAAATTTCCATTCGTAAAATGAAATGGTAGGTCAATCAGTGTTATATTCAATAAATTTTTGATCGATTAATACTAAGAAAAAAGTCTCATGTTATTAATTATCAAAATTATTTTTAAATACCTAGGATGAAGACTAATACATTGCAAATTCATATAATAAATAATGCTTGAATGGTGACGCATGGAATAACAACTTGTTAATGATTAAAGATGTTTATAAGAATGGTTCCATAAAAATATTTTTAATCTAATAGCATATAATATATTAGGGGTAAATTTTTTTGAATATTTTATAAATCATAATAAATGAAATAAATATGTATACAATAATATCATATAAATTTATCAATATTAAAAAAGATCTCAACAATACTAATCGAATTAATTTTAAGAGGAAACATGTTGGCTAAATAATGTTATAAAAAACATATGATATTATAAACATGTCTAATCGGAGGTTATCCTTAATTTTTGATTTCTAGTAATTGTATAATAATGAAATGGTTTTATGTTCACATTATTATATTTTATAAATTTTTAAATATTTATTAACTTATTATTATCAATTTAATTTATCAAATAATTTCTACATATTCCATATTTATTTTTTGTATATAATCAATACATATCATAATAAATAATTCGAAAATTTTGATTTATAACATTCAGAATATATCTCTTTTAACATGAAATGAATATTTTTTTCAAAAAGTTTCCTGTATTGGTTAAAATTTGTTTATGTAATCCTTATTAAAATTTAGTACACTATTTATCGGTAAAAGTAAGGCTTCATTACACTATTTTTAAATACAATATTCCTTAATATAGCATTATAGATTTCCATGATTAATTCAAGATAAATAATAAGATTGAAATATGATTATAAGGATATCTTATTAAATAGGGTCATTTAAAAAACCATTATTTAATTTTAATCATCATATCTTATCACATGAATTAACAGTTAACATTTAATAATTTGTAGAACTGTTTAATTTTGTTTAAATATTTTTTTAATAAGAAAAATATATCTGTTAAAGAAATGTTTAGTTATAATTCTTTCCAGTAATTTGTTTTCTATGAATGTATGATATTTTTGATGTGTTAATTCATTAATGAAAAAAAATTATCACACTACTCATTTCAGTATTAAACAATGTTCTAAAATTAAATTATGTTATTCAAAGTACATTAATCAATAGTTCAAAATAATAACAAAAACAATGAATTATATTAATGGAAACAAAACATCTCATAATTTCATAATATTTTATGAAGGCTTCATTTGAGAAGTATTAATGAATTGAAAATATAGGAATTATAATTATAAATATCACATAATTTTAATATAGGTCAGCATATGTAAAAAACAAAAACTATTTTAAAATAAAATTTCATATTAAAAATGAAAATTTGTCATGCACCTTATAAAATTATAACCACTTAAATGATTCATTAAAATAACATAAATGAAGTCATATATTTGTAAAAATTAAATATATTCCTTGGAATCCATGATTTAAAAAATGAAAAGAATCTAAAATAATTTAGACGTAAATATTTTAAATAATCCTTCAAATAAATTTGAATTGAAACTCATTAAATTTCATATAAATCACAGGGCCAAAAAATCATATATAACATTAAAAACCAGTTACCATATCACACAAAAATTCATTAAATTCATTACGAAATGAAATTCTATTTCATATTTTGAAGCAAATATTATCACTACTAATAGAATGTAAAGAGATATTACAAAATATATAAATATTCATAATTTATATTTTAAAGAATATTTTTAGTTTTTCATTAATAACAAGGTCAAAAAAATTAATCATGTTTTTTTAAATTACAATCCACTAATATAGTCTTATCAAGTTCTTTTTCATGATAAAATCAAAAGGTATTAGATTCAAATTGACAAAATAAATTTATACAAAACCTGATTTAAATAGCCTTATATTAGAAATATTTAAATTTTCATTCTTAAAATACTATAGGTTTGAAAGTATTATTTAATTATTATGAAAACACTCTAGTAAATACTGAATTTCTTTAAATGGATAATATAGATTTTAACATAACCATTACTTCCAATAACCCATTAATTTTAGTAAAAATAATTTCAATATAGGGTTTTATGTCAACAAAACAATATGTTTCGGAAAAAATATTAGAACCTAAATTATCATTAATATATTTATTGAAATGATTCGATTTAAGGGAAATCCTCAAGAACACTACACTATATTCCACATTTTGTGGCCCAGACTCACCTACCTGACATTAAATGTTTCATTAAAATAACACATCATGAAGGGGGAGTGTCCACCTCTACATGTTTGTGATGAAATGAAATGTGTATTTTTTTAATGAAAAATCCAAAAACCAAGAAGCATAAAATTTATTTCAATTCATATAACTTGTCTCATTTAATTCTTGAAATCAACACATTCAATTTCATTTCCCAATTATTATTTATAGTTACCTCTTCTAGGTCTCCTCCCTTTAAAGTAAAACCACATTAGTTGGTTATTCAATTATAATGGTGTACTTTGGACAGAAAGACATGGGCCCGGAAATATCATGTCCATGATGGACTCCTAATCTTATATCACACTCTAAAGAAAATTGAAACATTATAGATACAAACATATATAATCATCATTATTTCTTATTCCATTATGAATATAATCTCTAAACATAATCTAAAATACCTCTCTACCAAAACCGCCTCCCATGGTACCACTCCTAATCATCCAATGCAGAGAATAAATTCTCTTCCAATCCCACCTCCTATAGGCCCCATGATATTTAATTGAACTATGGTAATGAAATAATAATGTGGGATAAATATCCTCATTATATAATTTGTGGAAAATATTTTAACCTAGGCCCCAAAAAAACTCTAAAATATTTTGAAAACAAATATTTCACAACATAAAAATCCCATACTTCATGAGGTGTAATATAGAAAAAGTCACCAAAATAAAATCCCAAAACACCTCCAAACATGAATATCTAGTATAAAATCCTATACCCAAGATATTAAAGTCTATCATAGTCATCAAAGACTACTAGAATAACTTTTATATATATATATGTGTGTGTGTGGATTACAATAACATGTATTCACAATAAAATCCCCCAAGGTTCCCCTTATGAAAACGATAAAAAATAATACAAGATATACATTGAGAAATGTGTAGAACCAGCCTGAACCGATTATGTATACTACCCCTTCCTATCTTCACTAAGGATCACACCCTAAGTATCTCATAAAAGTATAATAATATTTTATTTGGAATATAATCATGTATCTCCATAACCACTTAAATATGATTTTTTCAAACTCATACCCAAAGAAAAAATGGCATGTTCTCCTGATACATTCCCCAATTCTTCCATAATACATTGTGTCTCACAATAAAAAAATCGAGTATAGTATTTAATTTTGAGAATAATGTATTTCAAACTCTATCCATAATTTTACATTCCATGCCCCCAAAATATATTATCATACCGATCAATTTAATTTCATCAATATCATCAAACCAATAAAAAAATAATTCTATTAGTTTACCAATCATTACAGTTATCACAAAGGCCCTATTAGGGATCACATAGTATTATACACTATTGGGTATTCTAGTTCACTTACCATCATTCCAAGAACCCATATGGTCTAATAGTATATCTTATAACTCTTAATTAAACACCTATTATAATATAATAGTGTAAAATTCTTTATAATGAAACCCATAATGTTCTAATAGAATATGTTTTACCACTAATAAATAATTGAAAATAGAGAAATTAAGAAGGGTAAGATAACCATATATCCCACAGTATAACAATATGTTTGAGAAAACACCAAGAACCCAAACATGTAGAATTTTTATAAAATATTTTTCTCCAGTGTGGTTCATATTGAAAACATAAGAAAATTAATGAATTTATAGTCCCAGACAGTACATGAAGGATGGTAGTGGTTTAGTAACCCAAAACCATGAAAAATACACTTATAAAACATCGAAAATACCCAAAAAATTCCCAATATCCCTTTTGAACTCATACCAAACAACAAAAACAAAAAATATACATAATAATAAATTCTATTCTTAAATTTATTCAATCATTTAGATATTTAGGTTCATTGTTTTTTTTTCTTCCATTATATATTTAAAATTGATTATCAGAAATCAGCAATATTTATTAAATTATATTTCATATTACTTACAGGAATTTAAATTTCAATTTATATCTTTATTTTTATAATTTATTCTCATCCCAAAGCTTAAATTAATTAATTTAATGATATTCAATACCAAAATACATTACAAAACAAGACTCCACAATATCCATCAATTACAAAAAAAATATCCCACAATATAATCATCACCTCACAACTATCCCACATATTCAAGTATTCACCTCACATTATTAAACATACATATAATTACAACTACTACAAAGTAAGAGTCAATTACTCAACATTATTATAGCCAAAATACCAATAAGATAAGATTCTATAATAAAATAATATATCACAACCATATCCATAATTATTAAGGAAATATAAATCCAAAAAAATATGTTCTGAAATAAACATCATACAAATAATGGTTATTAAAACACCCCATTTAATTACTTGATTTAATTATTAATAAAATATTTTAGGTGAGTCAAGACAAATAAACAAAAAATTGTATTCTAAAAGGAAGTTTTTTCACATATTTGAATAAAACTATGAAATCTAAGGAAAAAAATTTGTTATCAAGTTATGTTTCAACATTACTACATTTAAAAAAGAGTATCATTTTATATTTTTTATAGAAATTTATGATTTTATTTTGTTATACCTATTATTACATAAATAATATAAAAATAATAATATTGAAATATAATCTATAGTGAAAAAGATCCATTTTTACCACCCAAAACACTTATTATTATAATTCCCAAGAAAAATTATTACCAATTACTAAAATAAGTTGAAGCATGACAAAATAATATTATTCAGAAGTGAGAGATACATTTTTGAGTCCCCTACCATATAATATGCATCAAATAACTTTTTAAAAAATAAGGGAAGAGAAATAGATACCTTATTTAGGACTCATAATTTATAGGGGATGAATCAAATTAGTTGCAGGGGATCAATCGACCCAAAAGTATAGCTCAAATAACCCATATACTAGGTAAATGATATGATTCACTAAATAGGTTAGAGATGAAATTTTATAAAATAAAATAACATGATTTCTATTTAATTACAATAGGAAACTATCATATCATTATGTTTTAATTAAATTTATTTTTCCTTGTTATATATCCCACCAAAAACATATTTAAATATATTAATATTTAAAAACTCAATGAGTATATTAATTATAAATATTTATTGTTTCAAATCATTTTTTTTCATTATATAGTCCTTTTTTGCTCCTAATAATTGTATATTGAATGTGATATATGATAGAAAGGGTGTTTCAATATATAAAATTGTTATCCATTCATTGATAGAGTATGTAGTTCAATGGTATTTTAAACCTACACTAACATGGGTTGGATACTCTCATATATGTCTCAAATCACCCAAATTCATGTTGCAATCAACCTTGAAGTGATATTAGATTTCCCATGGGTAACCTAAAAAGGTATACTGTTCTACATTCACAATATTTGGAATCCACCCTAACATGAGCCAGGTCTCCATGATGTGACATGAATAAACCTAACATGAGGACAAAACCATAACAGTTTGAAGCTCCAACTACCGTAATGTGATTACAAATGGTATCATTACTCAAAATAATTAAATATCATCATACTCAAATGTGAGTTCGGTATACCCATCTGTGAATAAGGAGATTAAATTTATGAAATATATATATATAAATAAGTTATATTTAGGAATCATAAAGATAATTTAGTGTTCATTTATGCATGGATGAAAATAACCTGATAAATTTTAGGTTGATGTGCATCCTACCATTATGTATATGGGGGTGTCTTGTATAATGGTAATTAAATAATTTTTTATGTGTAAATGTTAGACTATAGAAAATGGAAATGGTTATATAAAACATAGAGTTTCATGTTAGAATATTTTCTTGAGAAGGGATATCATGTGAGGGTAATTATGGTAATAAATGAAATTCATTTTAATATATATGAATAAATAACTAATATAAATAAAACCATATATATTATCACATCCTATAAAAGTAATATAAATCATCCCTACACATGCACAAGAACCATGAAAGGATATATTATAGGGTCCATGATAAATTTTATCCTTTACAACACAAGACCGTGACACGAAAAAGATGAACTATTTCCTAAAAAATATTCCATTTATTACTGTATACATGCAATGAATGTCTTATTCAATGGTAAATTCATATATGTTTTTTAAAAAATCCATTTTCTATAAGAACAAGAAAAGTATTATAATTAATATAAAAATTCCATTGTACTAAAAATGATTACATATAATAATTTCAAAGTCATTATTCCCAGGCAGAAAACAAAAACTTCCATTATTTACTATCATCGTGTTTAAAACTAATTTATTATTTAGTAAAAATCATTAGAATTATACATAATTCATCAAATATAAAATTATTACCCTATTTTGTGTGTAAATTTTATAATAGTTAAAATACATTATAGGACACATATAAATTAAATTATAAAACATTTTACGTTAATAATATTATATTTTTTCAATATCTTTTAATAAATATTCATTATATAAATTCTAAACAATAAAAAATTCATATAAATAAAATTTATAATGATACCGAGTAAACATCCTTATATTTGATATTTTAAATTTCCATTCTCATTACATTTTAAATTCATTATTTCTCATTCATTGTCTCTTATATTTTATTTACCATTATCGAGAAACCTCCCAACGAAAGACATAAAAAATATACAAAAGAGGAATATAATGTATTTTTTTGGTTTAAAATTATATGGAAATTAAAATATATTAATTGTGAGAAAATAAACTCAATCATATTTTTTCATAATCATTATTTTCTCCAAAAATATTTTTACTCGCTATTTATTTAGAAAATTAAATTGTCTCTCTTGATATAAAAATAAATTTATCATGGTAACAAAAAGAAACCATCATTCACCATGTTCCACTTTACAATTAAATAAATGGATTTTTATTCATCCATATATTCTATAATTTTTTAAATATTTGCTGTTTTTATTTGTTCTCATACCAATGGGTAATAAAATAATTTGAGATTAATGGAAAAGTAATATTTTTATTCATGGAATTTATACACATTCTAATTTTTCATTTCAAAATTACATAAATAACCAGAATAATCTTCCAGAACTCAAAAAAATAAATAATAAGTCCCAAAAAAGTCCCCTAGTTCAAAATAATTGATTCATGGGAATAAAACCATAATAATAATAATAAATTTATTTGATTACTCTCATAAATAATTCCCATTTCATCGATAGTCAAAATTAAAAATTTATTTTCATATAAAATTTAATAGATATAAATAATTATATTCTATAAAAATTAATCTATTTTAATATTAAATATATTTAATATGTTTATATATTAAATTATTTAGTATTATAAAACATTCCCTTAATTATCCTGAATTTCATATTGGTTCTTTAAAAAGTTTTTAATTTTATCAATGGTATCCCTCCATAATAAACTACATGAAAATGATTATAATATTTATTTTAATGATAATAAATTATGTTAATGACTATGATTGTCCCATATTGTAGATATAATACCAACAAAATAGGTTATCTCCCGCATTACATTCCAAAACCTCAACGATTTTGAAAAATCTATGTGAATGAATAATTCATCAAGAAAACCTATTATATCCAAACCAATGTAAATATATAAATTACTTATTATTTTAAATGGAAAAATATAATGTTATCCCAATATTAATTATGTATGATTTCTATGAAACTTTCCCATTCTATATGTACTGATAAATCAATTACACATAGTTAATTTTTTTCTATAATAACTGTTGTTTAATAATATTTGGCTCCACAATGTTATCCCAACATATAAAAAATGTCATCTACATCTAATCATTCCATAATATATTTTTACCAAAAAATATGTAGAATTATTTAATTCATTTTAATGTAATATATTGTTAAATTATCCTCCAAAAAACCCAAAACAAATATTTGATGTAAAAATTTTTGTGGATATCGTTCAATGTCCATGTTTTATCTCAGATTGAAGAGGATTTATTAGACATAATGTTACAACAATAAATATAATTGTTTTAAAATCATGGTATATTTATAAGTACACATAAGATTAAAACATAGAATCATGAGTAGAAAATATAATTCATGTAACTCATAAAAAGTGTACCACTCGAACTATATAATGAAAATATGAACTCTCAACAAAACAATTTACTCTTATGGAAAATATTTGAAATTGTTTTTTAATCACTCTAAGATGACCCCAATAGTATGAAAACCTCTAGGATCAATAATAATCCCCTAAAAATAACTCAAACATAGATTTATATACAATGAAAAATAAATTATAATTATGGACACCTACATCATTATTGATATCTCACCACTACATTAAATGTATTTTGTAATTTTTCAAAATTAATAAATATTAATTTATTCTATAAAATAAATAATTAGTTATAAAGTATGTAATGTTAACTTTTTCAAACACCAATACAAACTTGTACTGGAAAACTATGAAACTCTATATATTTTTAATCCAATTTAAGATACAAATAAATAAATAAATATCCTTGATATGTTCTATAATACTATACAAAATTAGAACAACGAATAACTTTATCTCCTTAAATATGGTAATATCTATATTCCTCAATCTCATTATTAAAATATTGACGCCCAATCACACATTGTACAAAAATTCAGTCATTGTTTATTATAGAATATATTTCTTATAAGAATCCCCTAATGTTTTATATACAGAATTGATATAAAAACTATCAACATTGATACCTAAGTTTCAAAATGAAAATCATCAATATTGGAGCCTTGAATCATATAATTATTAACCACATTTCCATTCTCTTATGAATATGTGATTTTGGAGTTATAATATCTCAAAAAACATATCCCATCATCTCAATTTAAAATTCAAATCCTTCTATGATAAAATATATAAAATATAAAATTATAAGGGTTGAATATGAATCATTAATCTTATAGATAATTATGAAATATTTTAAAAATAAAACAAAACAAATCTATACACTGAATATCATGAGTAACATTATCTAACTCATTATTATAAAATAAACTTGATCAATGTAAAATAATTACTCAATCATATATGAACATATATCATGACACATAATAATATATTAAACGTTTTTCCTTAAATGAAATCACTACATGAGATCATTTCACAAAAAAAATAACACAACATTTTCATTCATAGTCATTGAAGAGTAACCTGATATTACATTCTCAAGAGAAATTAATTAAAAATATTAGTCAAGTTTTATAATTGATTCATTATTTGATAAAAATTTTATACGGATCTCGAAAAATGACTATGTATTTATAATAAACCTTTAACTTCAAAAAACACTTTGGTGGTTTCTAAATATTAACCAATTATTTATTTTTTTAGTCTATTTACATATAAATGTTAAAAAATAACATTTCCCATGTAGTGAACCACATGAATTCAATGGGGACACAACTATATTTTTCAATATATAAAATGTTTCTTAAAATGTTCTAAATAATTCATATGATGATATTTGTAATACTAATATATATTCTAATTATTTAGAATTTTAAATATGTATGTCATAACAAATATTTTCAAATATTGTTAAAATTCATTTTTAAATGATCCCATAAACACAATTGTTGAAATGATAGATTATATAAATTTTCTTCTGTTATAAAAAATGACACAAAATATATAAAAAGGGATAAAAAATACATAAGATACTCCCTCAAATGGTTGATCTACTCTAATGTTAAAACTATAAAATTTATAATTTTCCCTTATGCCCAAAATTTTGAGGAACAATGGACCCTTTTGTATGATGGTTTAATAACATATCTGAAATACCGATAATTAGTGTATAGTAATAGTTATATAGTACCCATAAAAATATATTAATTGTTTAATGATTATTCTCATTAGAATTAAATTTACAATTTTAAACATTTAATTTAAATATTAAAAAATTATTTAACTAATATTTGTTGAATTTTTTTGCATATTGGTTGTGGTGTAAACAAAAATAACTATTTTATTATTAGTTGAGAGTGTTAATACATGATTTTATTGTTTACAAAAAATATATAATAGAATGTATATATATGTATTCAATGATAAAATTATTTAAATTATAGAAATATATATTTTTTTATGTTTTTGGCTCTAAATTATATAAGAGTAGTGACTTATATCCATTTTTATGCATGAGTAGAGGGACCATAGTGGTCTAACCATATATATATATACCATTGGAGTTTATATGTTATTGTAATGGTGGGTAAACCCAATTGAATTAATTTTTAGTTGTTGGGAACTTGATGAATTATGAAGTATACTCTAGTATGGGTAAGGGTTGGATGTATGATTGGGAGGTCAGGTAACCATGAATGAATTTCTAAATAGTAGTGAGATGATCTTGAAAATGGATGTGAAAAAAAAATTATAGACAATTGTTTAAAAACAAAATAAATTGATGGCGAAAAATTAACTTTTTTAAAATAAATATAAAAAATGTTTTGGAAAAAATCCCTCAAGGTGTTACCTTGAAATGTGTTGGGTGTGAGGGAGTTTTTTTGATATTTCCTGATGATCATGAATGATAATGATTAGTGTTTTCTAAAGACTTTTTTGTATGGTGGTGTTGTTTCCTGGAGCTTTCCAAATTTTGGTACCACAAAATATGGATTTTTTTTGTCAAAGGAAGTATATCTTAATAAGAGTGGACAGTATGAAGAAAGATGATGAAAATTGGAAAATTATGAGAACCACATACCATAATTCATTGGTCTCATATCAGGTTCTGGGAAAAGAACAGAAAGTGGAAGAAATAGAACACTGGAGCAGTTTGTGAAACCCAAAATGGTCCGCTGAGGAAGGAGGGGCAGTATGTGGATGGCTTGATGTTGGCAGAGGAGATAGACTGCATAAGAACAAAGACAGTACATGGACAAGATATGAAAAATAGTTCGTGTGTGTCTTTCAGTTTATAGCAGCTAAAGGATCTGTGTGTGGTGAAGGCTAGATCAAAGATTTGATAAATCATGGAATAATTTATTTTAAGGATATCATTTCCTATATATGAATCACTAACCCCACCAATTACTGTTCGGACCACATATCATTAGAGAACATATTTTTTTTCTGGGATTTCAGCATAGTCTGAAGGAGGATCACGAGGGAGAATTCTGTTAAACATGAGGTAGTTTTAATGGAAGAAAATTAGATTGTGATTTTTTCAGAGAGATGTAACCCACGTGAGACACGATACGTGGAGGAAGAAGAGGTGGTATGTGGCCTGTTGGTGAAGGTAATTCATGAACAATGAACGGTTTGTGGAAATAGGGTGATTAACAAAAGGAAGTCTCTGATAAAAAGAACTATTCACGGATAAGAGTGGTTCTGTAGAGGAGGTTCATTTGATCAGTATGAGGAGTTGGTACCTGATAGTGAAGGTGGAAGTAGTCTATGATGGAAGGGAGCTTCGTAGAAGTTGATGTAGTATGTGGATGAGGTGTTCCTTGTATGAAACCCAATACATAGTACGTGAGGGCAGTAGGTGGTTCATGATTTGCACAAGGAATCATGTGAAAGATTAATATTAGTTTATGAAATTATTTTCTAGTACAGAGTAGTACTTGGGAAGGTTAACTTCATTTATGAGGGAAAAAGTATCTTCAATAGGGCATCTACCTAATGAGGAGGATGCATGAATTCATGTAAATAAACTTTCCTACATGTCCATAAAGTGTGTTTGACCTAGACATCCATAAAATCTGATTGGATTTGTCTCCATGAGAAGTGAGAGAAGGAATAAGAATAAAAATACCCTTTCCATAGATAGTGATCCAGAGATAGAGGCCTTGGGAGTTTCTGTTGGGAATTTAGTGAGAATACCTTAAACATTGTAATTGTATTGAGCCTGGGCATAGAAGATCTAGCTCGAACATTTTACTCCTTATTGGTAACGAGTCTCAGTGAATTTTTTACATCAGTGCATTGCCTTTGTATGATCCTTGGATGTGTCCCAATGAGGGTGGACCAAGTATAAAGCACTGGGTCTTATGCATTATTTATTATCTATTCATATATTTCTATAGGGGGTAATAGAGAATTGAGTTGTGTCTGGATATGAAACAAGATCCGAATGAGAGAATTTTTTTATCTGTCATACCCTTATTCACCCCACTCTCAGGGTATTGGACCTAGTAGACCTAGGAATTGGTATCATGGGAATGTTTGAATGCTAGTGGTTCTCAATCAAGAAAAAGAAATATAGGTGGTCAATAATAAAATAATTAGAATCTTTTATGGAAATATATTTCAACTATGGAAGAATTAGATGCTTCGCTACTTCCATTCAGTTGGGATGGAAATCTTCCCTATAGCTATGCATGTAATATCATCTGACATTAATACTGGTTCTTTATCAAATCCGGAAAGAAGACAATTGGATGCAGATTATAAAGGGATAAATTCCTTAGTGAAATTCCTATCAAATTAAATTTATATAAAGGTGATTTCCTGTAAAAAAAATTCATGCAATGTGGGAAAAAATGTTGAACGTTTATGAGTGAGACTCAAAATTCCAAGAAGAAAAGATGCAATTATTATGGAACATGTATGAGGATCTCCGAATAAAACCCAGTGATACTATTAATGCCTTATCCGGTAGGATAAATATTATTCTAAAAGACGTGCGGGGTCATGGATATGTTATCGAAGATAATAAGATTGTGAAACGTATCTTGAGGAATCTTCTATTGTGGTTCAATCCGAAAGTTTCACTATTTGAAGAAAAATACCCAAAGGAGGTGACACTAGATGACCAAAATAGTACCCTTATATCATAATAAATGAGAAACAATGATAACGATGTAGTGGAAAGGGTATGTGTAAGGAAGTGGAATGTGAGGCCATGAAGAATATCTCCGTTGAATATAGTTCTGATATAGACAATATAGATGATTTTATGTCATTTTTCTCATCAAATATGCAAAGGGTAAAGAGAATTTCAATGCTAAACTTCTATTTTTGTGCTTACACTATTGATTGACTGGTAATTTTTGTAGTAAAGTTTCCTAATAAATAGGATGAAGAAAATGATTAATATGATGAAATTCCCCCAAATAAGTATTCATCAAATGAGAACGGGAAGATAATTACTATGAGAAAGTTCAAAAAAAAGTAGAATCTGACTTTGAAAGAGGATGATAGATCATAAGAATATGAGGCAACATATTTGGAGTACTTCAAGGATCATTAAATATATGCTTTTGTGGAAGTTATTAGAAATTCATGAATGATAGAAGAAAGTGACAATGAAGAATGAGAAAATGACGGAAGCGTTGATCTTCAGGATTATTTAGAATATTTCTTTGAAAAGGTGGATATTTTGAGAGCCAAGACAAAGAAAGCTAACAAAGTTGTTTGTGATTCCAAAATCATTATGAAATAGCAGGTTGAAGATAATCTTGAGCTGAATGCAGAAAATGAAAAGTTGTGGTATTCAATGCAAGAAAGCTCTGAAAAGGTGGTTGAGTAAAAACACAATATTGAAGAATAAAATATAGAAATTTACTGTTTGATTGAAATTCTAAATATATCAAATCGAACATAAGGAACAAAAAGAAGAATATTTCATTAGTTTGTGATGAACAATTGAATATTAAGAGAACCTTCTAGGAACTATGATCATACATGAAATATAGAATATGATATTTGAGTAGTATGGTCCAACAGAATATAAGAAATAATCAAGTATAAATGATAATTCTAGTATGGGGCTCGATCTAAAATAGAAAAAATTCATGGTTCATGTCAGATAAAAAGCACCCACACAAATATTGATGATCGATTTGGGTATGAACCAGAATAAAAAGATTCAGAGATGCTAAGACACAAATAGTGGTGTATCAGTTCTATAAAGGAATATATCTAACATAAGATGCTATTGTTGTGGAAATATGGGACACTCTCAAAATGTGTGTTCCATATCAAAGAGGAACCAAAGGGAGCAAGATAAACATAGGTGGTACTATAGAGAAAAATAATCTAAGTCATTATCTTATGGTATTTGTTTCAGGTGTCATGGATTCAGACTTATACAGAGATATTTCACTTCAACCATGGAGAGGAATTTGTTGAGGCAGAGCGAATTTGTTCATAAGAAGAAGCCAATTGTATTATCAAGAGATAGGAAAATCCAAAATCAATTTGAAGCCCTGTAATTTAAAGATTTTCTATCATATGTTGAGGAAGATCAAGATTATCAATACATGATGAGTATAATGTGAATGAATTGGGTAAAAAAGAAAAAGGTCGAGAATGCGGTGGTTACAGAAATTGAATTCAAGGTATCAGATCAGACTGGGATATGGATCATTGATAGTGGATTCACATCCCATATAAAGGGAAATTAGGATCTAGTTATAGGAATCAGGTATGATAAAAATGATAATGAAATGATTGGTATTGATGATGGATTGAAAATTATTGGTTCAGTAAAAGTTAGGTTTTTAAGAAAATACATGCGATGAGGAGTTATCTTGGCTGTTGAGGGGACTATTTACAAAGATTTTAATGCCATTCAGCTATGCGACTTAAGGAATTCCATATGTTTTTTCATGAAATTATGGATCATCAAGGGAATGGATAGTGCTGTTGTGTTTCATGGAAAGTGTATAAAATTGAATCTCTACCTTGTGAGTGGAGAGGAATTTGTGTGGTTTTGTCCAAGGATGAGGAAAATAAGTAAAGGAATATTATTTTTGGCCACATAAGCTAAAGATCATTATAAGATCTGGTGATATATAATTTAGCTCAACATCTCCCTAGATTACAACGTGATCGTACTCTTACCGGTGATTCTTGACAATAGGGGAAGATCATTCAAATGATTTATAAGTAAAAGGATAAAAATTCAACAAGATTTCTTGACAAGGTGCATATTGATGTGTGTGGGATAATTTCATCAACGGATATTAATGGGAGAAGATATTATGTTATCTTCATTGATTACAATAGTTTAATAGAAGGGTTTTAAATAATAACCAACAAATCTAATGTGTCCATTTGAATTACATAATTTTGACACGAATGTAAAAATATTCTTGTTTAGAAAATTCAGATGATTCGAACAGATAATGGAATAGTTTTCACAAATTTCCAAGTGGAGGATTATCTCAAAAAACATGGGATACGGTATCATGTTTCTGTAGAAAGAACTCAATAGCCGAATGGACTAGTTGAGAGAAGAAATCGGATTTTTGAAAATATGGCTAAAACAATGCTCATGGAAAAAAACATTCATAGAAATTTTGAAAATAACCATTTATGATAGTAGTGTACAATTAAAACAAAACGTTAATTTTTCCAAAAAAATGAGAAGACCCCATGTGAGTAATGGTATGGAATGAAGACAACATTGAAGTAATATTGAATATTTGGAAGTAAATGTCTCATTCTCAATAAGGAAAAACAAAGGAAATTGGAATCCTGGAGGATTAAGGGATATTTAATTGATACTCAAAAAAATCAAAGCATATAAATGCTTCAATATATGGCTGGGGAAGATAGTTGAAAGTCATGATGTGACTATAGTAGAAAATGAACAATATACTTGGGAAATAAGTGATCATACTCATAGGGATAGCGATGAATAGAGGATCAAATAGGGAGACACTCTTGCACTAAAAAATGATTCAGAAGAAGGATCAATTGATGAGAATAAATCAGTATCTATCCAAAGACCGATGGGAAGATCTGAAATTGACATAAAAACATAATTGGGGATCAAACAATACCAGTGCAGAGAAGTATGATAAATATTGTGCTATAAGAATCATACATATCAAAAGTGGAACCTAAATGTTTTGAATAAGTAGTTGGATATGAGAAATGGGTTCAATAAAATTAAAAAAGATCTTGTCCAAATTGACAAGAATCAGACTTGGAAGAATGATTCAAGACCAGCTGACTAGAATGGTATATGGAAGAAATAGGTATTGTGAAATATAATGAATGATGATGGTGTAGTGATTCGTAACAAATAACTACTCGTTTGCAAAGGGTTATCTCAAAAAAGAGGGTATTGATGATGATGAGTCATTTGAACATATTCCAAGGCTAGAGAAAATCATATTATTATTGTACATAACACTTCAATGAAAGCTTAAACAATTCTAGATTGATCTCAATTCATCATGTACGAATGGATTTCAAGAAAAAAAGTATACATTTAACAACCCAGTGTTTTTCTCATTAATTAAGATGAGAAAAGAGTTTTTCGGTTGAATAAGGAATTATATGGTTTGAAGCTTGAACCAAGAGAATTGTATTTGAATCTTGATTTGTTTCTAAAGATTTTTGGTTTTTAGTTTGGTGGGGCTGATTACAATTTTTATTTCAGTAAATAAAATCAAAAAAGTATTATGGTGATGTTTTATGTCGATGACATAATCATTGGTGGATCAGATGAAGAAAATAGTAGATAGTTTTAGGAATTAATGAAAATCGTGTTTGAAAAGTCGATGATTGATGAGATTTCATTAATCATTGTTTTACTAGTGACGTAAGAAGAAATTTAACTTTAATTTCTAAAGGAAAATATTCCAAGGAGGATTTTTGAAGGTTTGGAATGGATAATTACAATGAAATTAAGTCTTCGTTTTCTAATCAGATGAAATTATCAAATGATGATAATTAAAAGGTAGTTAACATCACAGAATACATGTAAATAATTGGATGTTTGATATACTTTAGTGTGAGAAGGCCTGACATTGTATTCGCCACATTCCAAATATCAATATGTAAAAGAAATCCCAAATAAAGACACATGCTTGCAGCAAAAATATTAATTCGGTATATTGAAGGAATTTTGGATAATTGATTGATGTATAATGAAAAATCACAACCAACTCTATTGGGATATACATCTGCAATTTCATCCTGTTTAGCAGATGACAAGAAATCAATGGCAGTATGTGCTTTCTATCTTGGTGGATTATGTGTTTCTTGGTTGAGAAAGAAACAAGATTTAATTTCATTAAGCACCACAAAAGCTGATTATATTTCTACAACTCCACCTTGAACACAACAATTGTGGATAAAGTAGCAACATGAGAATATAGTAATTGAAGTGAAATATTTGATCAGAATCCATTATGATAATTAAAATGCCACAAATCTTAGAAAAAATCAAGTCCATAACTAAGGGAAAATAAACATTGTAATAAAATATAATATTATCACGGAGAAGGTGGTTCAAGGGCTTGAGAAATTAGATTATCTTCCTATAGAACAATAGGATATAGACATTCTGAAAAAGTCCATAGCCAAAAAAGCAGTTGAAATGAATCTACTGGATCCCAGAGCCCTGTTGACATCCCGCACTTGAAAAAGTGTGGATACGGGTTACCCTCTCCTCGAGGTATGATGTGTTTTTTTCTTAATATGTTGATATGTGTTCTCTAACCTATTGCAGACAGCCTTGAAGTGTGATTCATGTATTTTTTCAAATGGGGAGAGAGTGTCACTATTAACATGGGAGAAAAGACACATTGGAAAGATGTTACTTGAAGTAGTGAGATAGGGGGATCTAAAGTTGACATAAAGTTGGTTAGAGGAGCTATTACATTGGGAGAGAATTATGGATGACGATGATAAAAGTGATCGATCAATGATTTCATATCATGACAGATAATGATCAAGATGAAAGAATTTCATTGGTATCAGTGTATCAGTATGGTATCAGCAATTGGGGATTAGTAATGAAGTGATTGATTGATAGTCGTTTCATTATACTCTTGTTTCTCATACCGATAGTGAACTATGTGGGATTAGAGTATGTGTTGAGTAAATTCATGATCGCTATCTTAATTTCATAAATACAATCGTGGTTGATGTTGGAAGGAGTATTAACGACGAATAAAAATGTATATCATTGTTATGATATGTTTTTTCGACAAACCCTAATGGGGTGATTTTTTCGAAAAAACCATCATGGTGTCACCTAGAAATTTTTGGGTGTGATTATCTTTGTTTAAAATGACTTATGATCATTAATGATAATGGTTAGTGTTGGGAAAATGATGTATTTCATCATTGGAGTGAACAATATGAAGAATGTTGATGAAAATTGGTAAAGGATGAGAACTGCTTGCCCTAATTCATGAGCTGCGTACCATTTTTGGAGAACGGTACGCAGAGTTGTGGGAATGGTAGGCCGGAGCAGTTCACGAAACCAAAAATGGATTGTTGGGGAAGGAGGTATGGTACATGGATGGATTTATGTCAGTGGAGGAGATTGACCACATAGGAACAAAGACACTATGTGAACTTGATATGAAAAATACTTCTTGGGTGGATTGCGTTTCACAGAAGCAGAATGATCAGTGTGTGGGGAAGGTTGGATCCATGATTTGATAAATATCCAATTATAGGATTTTTTTGATATAATTTCATAAATAAGAATCACTAATCACATAGGTTATTTTTGAGACTGAATATGATTAGAGGAAAAAAAATTGGTTTGGGATTTCGGCAATGTCTGGTAGAGGCTTGCAAGGGAAAAATCTGTGAAAACTGAGGTAGCTTGTGCAGATGAAAATTCGATGAACGTTTTTTTGAAGATTTGTAAGCTGTGTAGGACCCGATATATGGAGGAAGAAGGGACAATACATGAGGGGTTAGAGAAGGTAGTCTATGAACAATGAATAGTTCACAGACCTAGGGTGATTCGTAGAGGCAGTCATCAAAAAAAGAACAGTTTGTAGACAGGTGGGGTTTCTCAATGGAGGTTAGTAGAATCAATAAGTATAGGTGATATGTGATAGTGAAAGTGGTGGAAGTCTTCGGATGAAGGGAGGTTCAAAACGGTGGAAGTTTTACACGGAAGAGGTGTTCAACATACCAAACCTAATACATAGTACGCAGGAAGAGAAGGTTGTTCACGATTAGAAAAAGGTATCTTTTGAAAGTTTCAAATCAATTTTCAAACGTATTTTATGGTACCTATAAATACTTGAGAAGTTGGAATTCATCTACAGGTGAAAATGGAACATCAACAGAGCATCTACCTAATATTGAGGATGTAGGAATTAGTGAAAACAAAGGGACCTACAGGTCCATAAATAGTGTTTGACCTACATGATAGAAAACTGTAGGTGGATTTCTATCCAAGTGAAGCTGGTGATGGAAGAGGAAGACAGTGAACCTTTACACCGGCAATGATCCAAAGAAATAGGCCTAGGTAGTGACCCTTGGGAATTAAGTGAGAAAACCCTAATCATTGTAATGGTAGTGAGCCTGAGTATATAAGATCTAGCCCGAACATTGTTGATATTATTGGCAGTGATCCTTAGTTAATTCAGTACATCAGCACATTTTCATTGTATACTCTTTGGAAATAGCCTTGTGAGGGTGAACCATGTAAAAAATTTTGTGTCATGTTCATTATATCACATTTGTTAGTATATTTCTTTGGTAGGTAGAGAGATTTCAGTTTTTCAGAAAATAAAACAAAATCTGAATGGGAGAATGTTTTAATCTATCATAACCAGATTAACCCCCCCGAAAAGGGTATTTGACCTGGTAGACCTAACAAAAATTGATTATGATTTAATTTTTAATGGTGTGTGTGATCTATCACTTATATTCCATCATTTCTATGAAAATGATATATCAATATAAACCATTAATATCAATATTTAATTTTACCTAAACAATGTTCCTTTAATATAATTGAAATAATATCAGTGAGTAAATGGAATGCCTCAATTTTTATAGTAGATTATTTATTATATATATATATATAATTATATAATATTTTCTAGTTTTAGATTTTTTAAATGGAGATTCAAATGATTGGATATATGTATTAATTCATTCCTCAATCTTGGATAATCTCCAAATATTTTTTTGTTTGAATCACACAATCCTTTCATTTTTTACATTGTGATTTTATTTAATTATAGTTTCCCTAAATTAATTATATAACTATATAGATCTATTTAATAAGGAATACTATTTTTTATTATGGAATATAATTTATGTGTTCATTTTGCATTGTGAATTTTTTTTAAAAATTAACATGCTAAAATTTGTGTAATATATTATGTTAGTTAAAAATGGGAAATATAAATTTTTTAACATCAGTTAAATAATAATGAAGAAATTAATTTTTTTAAACATGCAATGAAAAATAATTTTTGAAATTTATTTTTCTATTCATGGATATTTGTCAACATATATTCGCCTATATAAACTTGAGAATTTTTAGTGGATGAAGAGTTAAAATAAAAGGGGGATTTTTGTGTTTAAACATGTTTTTGGCTCCAAATTTAAATTTCTTACATGAGAAATTATCGCTAAGAAGGGGAACAATGCGTTATATAAATAGAAACAATGCTTTTATTTTTTCAATTTTTTTTGAAATTCTAATTTGGATTTTTGTTAGTTTTTTTTCTATATTTTATTCATAATGTTGTATAGATGTGATAATTTGTGGAAATGGTTGTTTAATTATTTATTAATTGATAATTATATTAAAGTGACTCAATTAATGTTTTTTAGAGTAAAATATGTCATTGAAAATAATATATTAGAGAATTCAACTATTATTTGAAAAAATGATATAGGATTCTATTATTCCAAGATTAATGAATTGATTTCTTACTAGTAAAATCAAGATATGAGATTTTTTTTGAATATAATTATATCTGTAGAAATTTAATTTTAATGTGGACAAACACCCAAAGTTATCTTGGTATTTTCATTATTCATGGTGGAAAAGTTTTCATTGAAAATATAGAATTTAATCAGATAGTAATGAGATATAATCTACATCTAAAGTAGTGTTGATTTTAAGAGAATGGGGATGTAATTAAAAAATGTTCTATCACATAGTAAATGGTTTTTATAATCATAGTCAGATTTATATGTTCTAAATATGTATTATAAGTTGTATGAATAACTATAAACATGTGTTTGTGATTTTCATAACCTAAAAATGAGTTTGAAAATTATTTTCGTTAGAAAAGGCCTAGTACTTAATTTTGATATATATTGATGGGTTGAGCGTTGAATGAGGTGATAATCAAAAATCATTTTTCTATTTTGAATAATCTATATTTATTTAGATTTACAATAATCCTATAGTTGGATGAGATATGATATTCCATGATATAGTGTTGTTCGCATATAGGGGATTTTGATATATGATATTCTATGATATAACATCAAATTCCCTGAGAGTATGGATATATGATATTCCATAAAATGGAGTAGTTATTTTTAAGGGATGTTATATATAATATTATTTGATATAGTGTTGATGTTCATTCAGTATTGAATTCATAGTATTTTATGGGATGTGATTATCTTCAGGTATTTATTCTTTTTTCATAGTTTTCCATGGTAATGGATGAGATTTAATGATTATCAAACATCATGATTCATGATACACACATACTAGTGCAGGATAAAGAAATAATAACTTATTTAGGAATCTTGGTTACTCCTTTTATTATAACACATTTCAAAAAATGATATTACTTATCAATGTTTGGAATTACACAATTTATATATATTTTATTACTAAATATTTTAGGTGGATGAGGTTTTAATAGTTTCTACAGAGTACTATATTTTCTCTTAATATACATACACATCTCGTGGGATTTATGTGTTAGATTAAGGTAAAAGGCCATGGAATCTAATATTCGGTGTCTAAGACCCATTGAGAATATGTCATGGGCTATCAAAATCTTTCATATTGTGTTTCATTCTCTTCTTTCTATTGAAATTATGAAATGTAATATTTATATATTGTTAATTGTAACAAACATTTGTGTCTTGTTTAATTGTATGGAATTTGTTTTCATATTTGGATACAATTTAAATATTACTAAGTTTATGATCATATGTTCAACAATTTATCAATGTTTTGTGGCTTAAAACATTACTAAATGATACAATGTTCCATTAAAGGGTAAATCATTCGAAAATATGAACCTTAAAACATCATTACTGGTCACTAAAATTCAGTAGTTGAGGAATGGAGAAGAGGACCTATAATAGGTTTCCCATGTGGAATGGTTTTATTAGGTTAGGATGTTACAATATAATATCCTTAATACCTTATAAATTTCTAATGTTTCTATGTTACCTACTATTGTAAAAAGCATCTGCATTAATATACTACCTTGTTTTTTTCCCCATAGAAAATCATATTTTCCCTTTAAATCATGCCATCAAATAAAATTACCTTAAATTTTAATTGATTATATTGATAATGAAAATAAAATTTAATAATATATACTTCTTTAGATCTCACATGATTATAATCATATCTTAATTCAATTATAAAAATCATTCAGTTTTCCTCTAGTATTCCTAATATCACATATATCCTTGGAATTTGGTAATAGTTAATATGTATTATATAATTAAACATTCAATATTCGGTACATTGTCATATATTCTCATCCACTATTGGGAAAATAAAACTAATATAGTCAATGGTCCTATATTATTATTACTTATACTTCTCTAAAACATATTATTGATTTTCATCCTCAACTCATGATGTATGGAAGGTATCATTTGATAATCTTGTTGTAACACATAGAGATTTTAATAGAAGAAAATCTTATTCGAAAGTGTATATGGAATGAAACACCGATCAAAGATTGTGATGTAACACCATAATACATTATGATTTAATTATTTCTCAATAAATTCAATTACTTCGAAGTCATTCATAATGTAACACCCCAAGCTTCCATGGTATATTTCCCTTCGAATAATGCAATGGCGTGCATTGTACGCAACTTCAAGATTCTAACACACCACAACCAATCAAACTAGCTGTTATGAATAGTAATACCTACTTTTTGAAATTTTATAAATTCTATCTCTCAAAATGGAATTAATTTTTGGATTCGGAATATCGAATTTATCCTAGGGTGAAATTTTGGCATTATTCTGAAAAACTTCAATTTTTGATGAATAGTGAAACTACTAAGTGGTAGTTAAAAAACTGATTTTTTCATAAAACATAATTTTACCGCATCTATGAATGGAATATCGAAAATCCGAGAGACACAGTTAATATCAATAAGTAAAATGTGGTTCAATGAGATGAAAATAATTTTTTGTGAATAGTAACTTTTTACTTTTATTTACCACGGTTAAAAGTAAATAGGGTAATTAAGGGTAAAAATGACATTAATATTACCCTAACACATGTCCTAATTCTATTGTACAAGTGTATATCGACCAAAAACAACCTTAGGAATAAAATATTATCATTTAGGTCCACTTGTATTAGATTAGGACATTTATTATTATTTAATTCAAAGAAGAGTTAAAAGAGTTAAAATCAAAGTTTATTTACTAAAACATTTTTAATATAGGGTTATACATGAGATAAATTCGATTGTAAATATTAATTAGAAAGACAATAAGATTCCCTACATAATTATATTTTATTTATAATTTTTAGACATTAAATAATTTAATATATTTATGACACAATGATGATGCAGTAATTACCATAATAGTGAAAAATTAAAATAATTGATATTATAAATACCCAAATAAATATAATTTAAGACTTTTAATGAATTAAACGAATTTTCATGGATAATATGACATATTATGATGGATTTAGTTGACTTTTTTCGAATTAATCATTCTGTTATGAGTTTCACAAAAATCAACTATTGAATAGTGTCAAAATTGACATAAAAGAGTTTTTAAAACAAATATTATATTATTAATTGACATTAAATTCTTAAAAATATGAGGTTCGGCCAAGAGACTTATATCATGATAGGTATATCATTAATGCACCACTTGGGGGTCTCTTGGATGTATATAGTAAGTTTATTTACTATATAATATAAAAATAAAAAGTGACATGGTAAATGTCAAACTAATTAACTAAGAGTTAAAACTAAAAAATAAGGTTAATATAGTAACCCAAACCTGTCTAAATTCTATTGGATGAATTTTTTTCGACCTATCTCAACCTTAACCTTTTAATAATAAACTTTTTAGCCATTAGAAACCGAATATGAATTTATTATAAATTAATATTTCTAGCTTTTCCAAAGGTGCCCCTCACCCCTCTTATAAAAGGGCACTCCTCCTTCTCATTTCTTCACACCTTCAAAACCTTTTGGTTCGTCCAAACCCTGAAAAAATACTCTCTCAACTTCCCTCACTACAACCGAGATGCCTTAGTTTGATCAGAAAGCCAACCAATGGTGCCCTTTTGATCAAATCAAAAGGAAGAACCCGAAGAAAAGGTAATGTTTTCACCACCTCTTTTCAAATTCCTTTCATCTTCCACTTCTTCTTTCTTTGTTATTACCATTATAAAATAATATCTCCAGTATCTTATATATACTTTGATGTTATTATAAACATGGTACAACCATATTCAGTATTATATCTACCCTTTGAATAACATGTCACCATACGTGTGTACGTACTGCTTACCGTCTCCACGTCGTGGTGTAATTGTTATTCAATGTATTATTATTTGGGTGGGTATAATAATGATGTGTAACACATTTAAATAATAAATATAACATGATAATTATTATTTATATATGATGTACCATCCATGTATATATTATTTTAATATCAAAAGAATGACATTTTTGCTCGTGCGTACGTACGGACTACCGTCTCCACGAACGCGATGAGATTCATTCTCCATCATATGCATTCAAGTATAATTATCATTTTATTATTTAAAAATAATGTTTAAGAACCTTATATAATTCTGGATATGAATAAGATACAACCTATCCATGACACACATGGCTTACATAACAAAACATATAAAAGAAAACGATTAAGTTAACACCAGAAACGACGATAATTCTAAGATATTATTAACAAAGCAATGATAAAAGATCATTTATTATATCATATTAATGTATATGATTCATGAATAATTTAATAACAATTATTTAAACATTATACAGGAGGTTAACCTACCCCCAACCAAGGAAAAGTACAAGGTAATGGGTTTTTTAACTCACTCTTAATTTCATGAGAATTCCATTGGTCACCACTTAATTATTGCATGTGGTGTATGTGTACTGCCCATGGTTGTATTCATTGTGTAATATACTTTAATTCATTTGTATTTACATCATCATTTTATGGTCCTTCTTTCAAGGGTGTATGTTTCGTAAGTTACCAAATTAATAAGGGAATTTGATATTCCAATTTCCATTCATTCGGCTTTACGCAAACTTCATTGATTATTTTACTCCGAGATTATGTGTGTAATCACTATTCATTTGATTATGTCATAATTTCCACTCCCCTTTTCTGTGGATATACTTTTTATACACATAATCACTCCATTGATAATTTCTAAAGTCATCGATATGAATTTGATAAGAGTAATTTTAACTCATTCTCCATTTGTTGAGTTAAACATCCAATTCATTGGTGTTGTTTTTATAAGATTATGAGTGAATGTCCTTTGATTGTTTTACACTGAATATCCAATCATATTTATTGTATTTATATTTGTCACACATAACTATTTCGTTGATTTATCCTTAACCTAAGGATACGGCCTTTATGAGAGATTTCATCTCAATTTACATTCCATTGAGACTTCTTTGTTGTTATACATCAAATCACATTTATATGGTGTGTATAATGTACTTTGACATAGTATATCATGAATTCCTTTATTCTCATGATATGAAAATTTTTTTATTACCTCAATTATTTGTATTCATGTGTCTCTCTTTTGGTTAGAAACTCTAACTAAAATACCATTTTTAAATGTTTTGAAGACTTATTCTTCTAAATCTTGCTCATTAATGTCCATGTTTTAAAAAATGGTTTTAAGGATTTATTTATATGAACATAAAAGTTTTAGAATTAATACTCCTTTTAAAAGTTTCAAAGTGGTATGGGACACTTTGATTCAAAAATGTGTTTTTAAATAGCTTCTTGACAAATAGTGTGACTTTTAAATGATTTCAAGAAAAAGGGGGATATTTCTCTCAAATAGTTTTGATGATTATTTTCATCTATGTCAACATCCTTCATTATTCTTGATTGAGGTTAATGTGATACAACACAATCATCCATATTGTATCAAATGAGTTATGTTTGACTGTGGATGTGCTATTTTTATACCATTCATGGTTTGTGGTTAAAGTATTGACATTTCATATGCTAGTTTTAATACGAAACATTATGTTATGTTTAAACCTGTTCATATGAGGAATGCATTGGACTTAATAAGGGACGGTTGGAGCCCACTATAGCTCATAGATGCATCGGTAGGTCTCATGAGACAAACTAGTTTCTTGGCACAAGGCCTTGGCAAAATCTTATTTGTAGTCTTGGCACGAGGCCTTGGATATGTGGTAATGATAGTCTGGCATTATGCATTCCATCAATATGAAAGTGGTTATTGATATTGCATGTGGTCATTCGACTAGTAGAATATCTATGTGAGTAAGTAAATGGAATTATTTTATTTTATCTTTTCCATTTTATGCTAAAGTTCAAGTTTAAAAGGCTTTTGTTTTAGTTATAAACTTCCTTAAGTGTTTATGCTTATCTATGAAAGCTTCTGTTATAATGTTATCCTTACTAAGCATCTGATCTCACCCCTTTCAATGTTTTATTTCTCCCATGATTATGAACAAGTAATTTATGAATGACCTGCAGGAATAGTATGAGCGGATATGAAGACAAGATGTTGTTGTAGTTTTTTTACCTTATGATGTAATGTAAGACTTAAGAATATATCTAGTGTTTCCAAGACTAATAAACTAATCGGTCTTTAGATACTTGATCCTTTGTGATCATGCCAATATTATGTAATAATGCACCGACTCTGGGTATCTAGGGTCGGGGCGTTACAGTTGGTATCAGAGGAAATTTAGTAAAAACCTTGGAAGTTAGATTTTGATAAACTCTGATTAGATCACGTAGACCTAAGATAAACTTTGAGGATTAGTATAGAAGAACTTCCTAGAATTTTGGTATTGTATAGATTTTGTGAGTTTTCCGAGCAATACATCCCTGTCTGGATACGAGCATGTAGAGGCGGCTCTGGCACAGATGTACCTAGGGGTAAAACCCGAAAACACCGCTTTGAGCTAGACTCGAGCGGGAACTGGTGCACGACAACGGGCCTTCTGCACTCTTACTTACGACACTCTCAGTGGATATGCTTAGGATAATTTACATTTTCTTTATAAACCAATTTGAAGTATTGTATATATAAGATGAGAGTAAATGACCTTGGTTAATCCTAATATGTTTCAAATTGAGAATATGGTGACATGTTAATCTCTAAATGATTTTACGAATACTGTTACTCACACAATGATTTCTAGTTTTAGTCAATGGCTGGATTCCAAGGAAGTCATGGTGAATTTGAGAATGATGTACTAGGTGGGAACAGTGGTGGGAATGAGCAACAAAATGGAATGTTGATAGGCGCAAAAGATATCATCTTTATGAAAAATCAGTTTTCCAAAAATATGATCTACAACATATATATTAACCAAATCCCAGACTCAACAAGGAATAGAAAGTTGATGAATGATAAGAGCTCCAGCAATGGAGACCATGGAGAAAAGAACCCTTAATTTCCATCATGCAAGAAATGTGGTAGGAGACACCCGGGAAGTGTCTCAATGGGACCGATAAATGCTTTACGTGTGGGAAGGAAGGACATAAAGTGAAGAATTGCCGAAGAAAAATGAAGAGTACTATGGAAGAAGATAAAAATGGTCCCAATAGTCCATTTACAGTCATTTTCCGTAAATTTAGGGGACCTGGCCATTACCCGAGTGAATGCCCTATTCTATAGGATATTTTCTTTGTCAAAGAAGAAGCTATTTGGAAACAAATGGTTGGAGAAATGTTTAGAAAGTATTAGTTCTCCTTATTGATGGGTTTACATTGGAATAATTTTCTCTTGTATTTGTAACCCCACAGTTTGCCATGTGAGAATGATATTTGAGGAAGAATTGTCTCTTCTCTTGTGAATATAGGTATAAATAACCATTTGGTTTTATATGATCATTGGGGTTTGAGATAATTATAAGTTATTATAATTTGGGATGAAAACGCAAGGTATGATATAACATTTTTGGTTAAATTCTGTTATTGTATTTTGAGGAATTTATCTCATTTTGGTAATATTATAAAATATAGTTTTTTTAAAGGACAGCACGTAGACCGTGTGACAACCCGTCGTGTCAGACAAAGCTGTGGGAATCGAACCCACAACCAAAGGGCGATTGAGATTTATCGCCTACCACTAGACTACGTGAAGTCCCTGGTTAGTTTGACTATTATTTTTAGTTAAATGATTTTATTGATCAATAATAAGTTGATTTGGGTTCTTATATCTTATCAAATGAATACCCTCAGTATAGGAAAATGATTTGGTGATTAAGTGATAAATGTTATTTTGGAAGATGTTGACATTGTTGGGAACACTATATGTCCAAGGAAAATAGAATACTATGGGATTTCATTAGAGGAGTAATGTTGGATTTTTATCTATGTTTTTATTGTGGATTTATAGTTATTTAGGTTATTTATGGAAATGATTAACCTATAATAAAGAATATGTGATTAGGTTAATTACTTTTAGGTATGTGACATTAAGAGTAGATGATGTCATTTGGAGATACAATTTAATGTGGAAGACTACATTCTTATAAGTTTTGGGTTTCAATATTAGTTTGGATTATATTGATGGATTTTAAGGACAATTTATTATTGAATGGTATTTATTTAACTTTGGAGTATTATTGGTTTAATTTTAGAAATTAAGATTAGTGTTTATTTCTCTCAAGGAATATCCTTTTGGGGGATCATTAGATCTTGTACTAACCATTTTGGTTTTGATTAATCTTCAAAGACAATGTAAATATATAGTTCATCCTGTATGGATCATGTGATTCTATAGAAATTTATTCTAGATCTTCCAGTGTGACAGAGTCTTCTTGAATACACATCATTTAAAAAAATGAGTTAGTGGTGGAAATTTATTAAATAATGAATCTCTACTTAAAATGTAAGTATATATCTTTATATTCTTAGTCAATATCATAAATGAATTCCTCATCCTTATGTAATGTAACTTAAAACAAAAAAATGTTGTCTGTTTACTTTCCTACTAGGAGACTAATGGTCGTTTTCCCCCAACACAAGTTTGTGGTTTTCTTATTGTTAACATTCTCATGATCATGATTTCTATCCCTCTACATCAGAACATGACACTTAGTTTATCATCCATATCCATGTTTTCCAACATGGAATCTGAGTATGGGTTATCTTGGTTGACCTTTATACCTCTCTTTCTTTCTTTTAAAGTGATAGTTTTATTGACTCTTTTTTAGATATGGGACTTTCCATTATATTCCCAAGCACAATTTGAAAAATTGTGAGGACGCATTTTATTGAAGGAGGGGAGAATGTAACAGCCCAAGCTTCCATGGTACGTTTCCCTTCGAATAATGCAATGGCGTGCATTATACGTAACTTTGAGATTCTAACACACCACAACCAATCAAACTAGCCGTTATGAATAGTAATACCTACTTTTTGAAATTTTATAAATTCTATATCTCAAAATGGACTTCATTTTTGGATTTGGAATATCGAATTTATCCTAGGGTGAAATTTTGGCATTGTTCTGAAAAACATCAATTTTTGATGAATTGTGAAACTACTAAGTGGTAGTTAAAAAAACTGAATTTTTCATAAAACTTAATTTTACCACTTCTGTGAATGGAATTTAGAAAATCCGAGAGACACGATTAATATCAAGAAGTAATATGTGGTTCAATGAGATGAAAATAATTTTTGGTGAATAGTAAGTTTTTACTTTTATTTACCACGGTTAAAAGTAAATAGGGTAATTAAGGGTAAAAATGATATTAATATTACCCTAACACATATCCTAATTCTATTGGACAAGTTTATCTCGACCAAAAACAGCCTTAGGAATAAAATATTATCATTTAGGTCCACTTGAATTAGATTAGGACATTTATTATTATTTAATTTAAAGAAGATTTAAAAGAGTTAAAATCAAAGTTTATTTACTAAAACATTTTTAATATAGGGTTATACATAAGATAAATTCGATTGTAAATATTCATTAGAAAGATAATAAGATTTCATATATAATGATATATTATTTATAATTTTCAGACATTATATAATTTAATATATTTATGACACAATGATGATGCAGTAATTACCATAATAGTGAAAAATTAAAATAATTGATATTATAAATACCCAAATAAATATAATTTTAGACTTTTAATGAATTACACTAATTTTATAGGATAATATGACATATTAGGATTGATTTAGTTTACTTATTTCGAAGTAATCATTCTGTTATGAGTTTCACAAAAATCAACTACTGAATAGTGTCAAAATTGACATAATAGAGTTTTTAAAACAAATATTATATTATTAATTGATATTAAATTCCTAAAAATCTAAGGTTCGTCCAAGAGACTTATATAATGATAGGTATATCATTAATTCACATCTTGGGGGTCTCTTGGATGTTTATAGTTAGTTTATTAACTATATAATATAAAATGACAAAGTGAAATGGTAAATGTCAAACTAATTAACTAAGAGTTAAAACTAAAACATAAGGATAATATAGTAACCCAAACCTATCTAAATTATATTTTCTGAATGGTTTTAGACCTATCCCAACCTTAAACTTTGAATAATCACCTTTTGAGCCATTAGAAACCGAATATTAATTTATTATAAATTAATATTTCTAGCTTTTCCAAAGCTTCCCCTCACCCCTCTTATAAAAGGGAACTCCTCCTTCTCATTTCTTCACACCTTAAAAGCCTTTTGGTTCGGCCAACCCCTGCCCAAATACTCTCTCAACTTCCCCCACTACAACCTAGAGGCCTTATTTTGATCAGAAATCCAACCTAAAGAGCCCTTTTGATCAAATCAAAAGGAAGAACCGGAAGAAGAGGTAATGTTTTCACCACCCCTTTTCAAATTCCTTTCTTCTTCCACTTCTTATTTCTTTGTTATTACCATTCTAAAATAATAACTCCATTATATTATATATACTGTGATGTTATTATAAATATGTTACAACCATATTCAGTATTCTCTCTACCCTTTGAATAACATGTCACCATACGTGCGTACGTACGGCTTACCATCTCCACGTCTTGGTGTAATTGTTATTCAATATATATTATTTGGGTGGGTATAATAATGATGTCTAACTCCTTTAAATAATAAATATAACATGATAATGATTCTGTATATATGATTTACCATCCAATTATATATTATTTTAATATCAAAAGAATGATATTGTCTCTCGTGCGTACGTACGGACTACCGTCTCCACAAACGCGATGAGATTCATTCTCCATCATATGAGTTTAAGTATAATTATCATTTGATGATTTAAAAATAATGTTTAGGAAACTTATATCATTCTGTATACGAATAATATACAACCTATCCTTGACAAACATGTCTTATGTAACAAAACATATAAAATAAAATGAGTAAGTCAACACCCGAAATGACGATAATTCTAAGATATTATTAACAAAGCAATGATAAAAGATCATATATGATATCATATTAATGTATATGATTCATGAATAATTTAATAACAATTATTTCAAAATTATACAGGAGGTTAACCTACCCCCAACCAAGGAAAATTACAAGGTAAGGGGTTTCTTAACTCACTCTTAATTTCGTGAGAATTCCATTGTTCACCACTTAATTATTGCATGTGGTGTATGTGTACTGCCCATGGTTGTATTCATTATGTAATATACTATAATTAATGTATATTTACATCATCATTGTATGATACTTCTTTCATGGTTGTATGTTTCATAAGTTACCAAATTAATAAGGGAATTTGATATTCCAATTTCCATTTATTCGGCTTTACGCAAACTTCATTGATTATTTTACTCCGAGATTATGTGTGGAATCACTATTCATTTGATTATGTCATAATTTTCACTCCCCTTTTCTGTGGATATACTTTTGATACACATAATCAATCCATTGATAATTTCTCATGTCATCGATATGAATTTGATAAGAGTAATTTTAACTCATTCTCAATTTGTTGAGTTAAACATCCAATTCATTGGTGTTGTTTTTACTAGATTATGTGTGAATGTCCTTTGATTGTTTTACACTGAATATCCAATAATATTTAGTGTATTTATATTTGTAACACATAACTATTTCGTTGATTTATCCTTAACCTAAGGATACGGCCTTTATGAGAGATTTCATCTCAATTTACATTCCATTGAGACATCATTGTTGTTATACACCAAATCACTTTTATATGGGGTGTATAATGTACTTTGACATAGTATATCATGAATTCCTTTATTCTCATGATATTAAAATTTTTTGATTGCCTCAATTATTTGTATTCAATTGTCTCTCTTTTGGTTAGAAACTCTAACTAAAATACCATTTTTAAATGTTTTAAAGGCTTATTCTTCTAAATCATGCTCATTAATGTCCATGTTTTAAAAAATGGATTTAAGGATTTATTTATATGGACATAAAAGTTTTAGAATTAAAACTCCTTTTAAAAGTTTCATAGTGGTATGGGACACTTTGATTCAAAAATCTATTTTTAAATGGCTTCTTGACAAATAGTGTGACTTTTAAATGATTTCAAGAAAAGGGGGATATTTCTCTCAAATAGTTTTGATGATTATTTTCATCTACGTCATCATCCTTCATTATTCTTGATTGAGGTTAATGTGATACCATAAAATATTCCATATTGTATCAAATGAGTTATGTTTGACTGTGGATGTGTTATTTTTATAACATTCATGGTTTGGGGTTAAAGTATTGACATTTCGTATGCTAGTTTTAATACGAATGTTTATGTTATGTTTAAAACTGTTCATATGAGGAAGGAATTGGACTTAATAAGTGACGGGTGGACCCGCTATAGCTCCTAGATGTATCGGTAGGTCTCATGAGACAAACTAGTGTCTTGGAACAAGGCCTTGGAAAAATCATATTTGTAGTCTTGGCATGAGGACTTGGCTATGTGGTTATGATAGTCTGGAATTATGCATTCCATCATTGTGAAAGTGGTTATTGATATTTCATTTGATCATTTGACTGGTATAATATCTATGTGAGTAATTAAATGACATTATTTTATTTTATCTTTTCCATTTTATGCTGAAGTTCATGTTTACAAGGCTTTTGTTTTAGTTATAAACTGCCTTAAGTATTTATGCTTATCTATGAAATCTTCTGCTATAATGTTATCCTTACTGAGCATCTGAGCTCACCCCTTTCAATGTTTTATTTTTCCCAGGATTATAAAGAAGTAATTTATGAATGACCTGCAGGAATAGTATGAGGGGATATGAAGACAAGATGTTGTTGTAGTTTTTTTTACCTTATGATGTAATGTAAGACTTATGAATATATCTAGTGTTTCCAAGACTACTAAACTAATCGGTCCTTTGAGACTTGATCCTTTGTGATCATGCCAATGTTATGTAATAATTCACCGACTCTGGGAATCTAGGGTCGGGGCGTTACAAATAACACACAACGTCATGTCAAAATGACACATGATAATCTACTAAAATATTATTACTTAAACATCGAATTTGTAACATAGATGTTATGATGGAGGGTTTGAGTAGTCATAACAAATTTATGATACATATATGCCTTAAAAAGTATATAATAAATTATATTTTTATCCATTTATTAGAAATAAAATAAGTACCATTTTAAATATAATTAAATGTTTTTTGAAAAACAATATTTTTATGGAAGGAACATTATTTTTTCATTTAACTCCAAATTTAATGTTATTTTTTTCTAATTATAGATAATAATGTCGAAAATTTAATCTTAATTTATGAATTTAAATGAAAATAATATATTTCGGTATATTTATAGGAATTTTTTTAAAATACTAATTATCTTATGAAGAGCGAAAAATATTGATTTTTATTGAAAACTATGTTTTTGTTTAAATTGTTTAAAAACCAAAATTTAGTTTTAAATTGATTGTAATGTAATATTATATATATTAAATTTAAATTTAAATAATTTATATAGTTTCAATCAATTTCATAGTGAATTTTTATATTAAAATATTCTATACATAAGATAATTTTCTCTTTTGAAAATTGCTCCTTCATTGTGTTACTATTTATATTTAAAATTAAATTATAAGAAAAATTAATTGAATTTCAAAAATGGATTAAATATTTATAATAATATTAATTTTTATTATCAAAAAAAGTCAACTTAATTAATTACTATATGGAATAGTTAAAACAACAAATATTAATTACTGTTTTTATGGTTAAAATGGGTTTACTGGGAAGGGTTAAACTAAGAATATGATTGATAAAAATGTCCTAAAACGCATTAAATACCATTTTAATAGATATATTTCGACAATATAACCTCAATTTTATTATAATTATTCCTTTTGGGGTCTTTTTAGATGATAAAAACATGTGTATCGCTTTTTTCTTTTCAAAAATTCCTTGTGTGGCCACTCCCCCTCTTATAAAAGGCCACACAATATCATCAACTCTTCCCACAAAAAATTGAATTTTTTGTAAAATAAAATACCAAATAAATTTTTTATGTTCATATTTTCATCCTATATTAAATCTATTAATTATTAATCCCTCTTAACAAGCCATTAGGTATAAACTTATTGTGTCCTCCAGAAGAATATGAAAAATTCTTAAACATGTGTACTAGATTTATTTCATATTCAACCTCCTTAAATAATTATTATCCTATGATAATATAATAAAATTTTATATAATATTTAATAAAATGTTATTATTTTAAACTTATAACCCAAATACAACTCTCTATCCATCAAAAGGGAAATAAAACTATCCTTCATGTGTAGGCTGGACAACCACCTAATGAACCGATGTAATGTTTTTCCATCACAAACCATAAGGGAAGGATATAATGTTTTATTTTCCATATTTATATGATATTAATGAAATTACTAATCATATTAAATTAATATATCACATGTACATTATTACATTACATACCATGGTGGATATGTTAACACTGCCCCTGTATATGGTGGACTACCACCTCATAAAGAGATGTGATTCGCTTTTCTCAAACACATTACATGAAAGGTAGTAAGGATAAATTTAATAGATATATTTGTTAATTTTTATATAACCATTTTTATTTAAATATAATACATCTCTTTGTATCTTACCTTCCAATCTTTTGGAAAACAACAACGTCTCTCTTGCATACATATGTACAGTTGCATCTACATTGTGATGTAAAATGTTATTAATTTTATTTTTAAATTGATGAAAATATGGATGATTTTTGTCACGAACCGAACCTACCCGGGCTCGAGCCGCAACTACCCCAAGCCCGCCTCCATAGGCCAGGGGATGGTGACTAGTGCCGAAGGGACAACAACTTAGGGAGGCCTTTGCCTAAGCACATGTACACACACACGCGCAGCACACTCGATGAAAAAGTGCAGAGTAAAAAGAAAAGTAAAGGGAAACTGCTATAAATATAAACCACAGAGTGCATCCACCTCTACAAGTAAAAAGAAATCTGAAGGTACACTGAAAGTTAAAGGGGAAAAATACGTGCCCAATCAGAAAAGTGCCACAACCCGGCAACAGGAAATCAAAGGAAAACACATGGTAGGGTCCCCCACCTGGAACCCGACTCCGACCACCGCACGTGGTCCAAGCTCCCAGCTCCAAAGCTCCACTGATGTCATGACCAACCTGTCTGTCGTCTATAAGGGCCCACCAAGTGCGAGCAAAGCCCAAGCAGGGGTGAGTATAAAAATACTCAGTAGGATACCCCAATAGCTCGAGGGAGCAACAAAGGATGTACCGAAGGGTGAGCAGTAGAGCGAACAGGAAAAGTAAAGGAGTACAACCAGAGAGTGCAGTAAAGTGTCCAGCTCAACCCAACAAGAGAAAGGGAGTAGACTCGTCCATGCACAAGGAGCTGGAAATAGTGAGAAGATGAACTTCCCGTCAAGGTTTCGCTAACTATAGTAGGAGAGTAGACTCATCCAACCACGAGAATCTAGACACGGAAATCACATGGCATACCCCGCGTGTCTTCGCCTCTCCTGGAGGGAGAGTAACCAATCCCAAGAAGTGGGTAATCAAACAAGGTATATACAAATATATATGCTCTACAAGAAGCCTGAACAAGCTCGTAAGGGGATCTCCATCCCGTAGCTCATCCCACGAAAAGAGTCGCCAACAGTCCTAGAAATAACACCATTGATGCCCTGCATCCCACACATCTTCCCAGAACTACAAGTCAAGGGCATAATCACCGCACCTCGACACTATCCGCTTTGGGCAGCACTGACTCACCCACACGGTTTTAGATAGCATCACAAGAATGCGTCTCGTTGGGGAGATGTGTCCCTTGTACTTGAGAGTTCTAGGGAAAGTCAAACCACACCTCGTCACTGCCCTACAGTCGAGAGGTTTTCTAAAAGTCATAGCTGTCACAACACTGAACCATACAACCAAGGGTC
This sequence comes from Viscum album, assembly GCA_963277665.1. Lineage (NCBI taxonomy): Eukaryota > Viridiplantae > Streptophyta > Magnoliopsida > Santalales > Viscaceae > Viscum > Viscum album. The sequence continues at coordinate 1,023,473,849 of OY728120.1, read as the reverse complement.
CCGCTCTGGTAATCACAGAGGAAAGCCAAAGACTAGCCTAATAGAAAGGACTATGTCTAGAATATCAATGGGTGTCCCACTGCCCAACCCTACTGGAGGGTAAACCCTAATACATCATCAGGCAAACCACTGTCCAACCCCGCTGGAGGGTAGACCTTAATACATCATCAGGTGACCCACTGCCCAGCCCCGCTGGAGGGTAGACCTCGAAAAAGTCAACAGGCAACCCAATGCCCAGCCTTTCTGGAGGGTAGACCTGGAACTAGACGACGGGCGACCCACTACCCAGCCCTGCTGGACGGTAGACCCTAAGAGGTTGTCGGGTGACCCACTGCTCAGTCTCTGCTGGAGGGTAGACCCTAATTTCATCGGGTGACCCAATGCCCAGTCTCTGTTAGAGGGTAGACCCTACGAGCGTCGGGTGACCCACTTCCCAGTCTCTTCTAGAGGATAGACCCTAAGAGCATCGGGTGACCCACTGCCCAGCCTCTGCTGGAGGGTAGACCATAAAAGCGTCGGGTGACCCACTGCCCAGTCTCTGCTGGAGGGTAGACCCTAAGAGCATCAGGTGACCCAATTCCCAGTCTCTGCAGGAGGGTAGACCCTAAAAGCATCGGGTGACACACTGCCCAGTCTCTACTGGAGGGTAGACCCAAGAAGCCGATGAGTAACCCACTTCCCAGCCCCGCTGGAGGGTCAAACTCAGAACTGCTCTGGCCATCTCCACTAGATGGTACAACACTAGCCAACCGAACACTGAGTTGGTATCGCGCAACCACCCAACTCCAGAACAACTCACCCAAATGAGGTACAACGTCTGCTCCATCCCTGGGTGTCACTAGCACCGCTACTGGCCAATCCATAGAGAACAAAACCAGGGGGAGACCACTAAACCCTGCAGGTCAAACAAACAAGTGCAAAGGCATGGGAAATAAACTCCACCCTTCTAGTCAAACAAACAAGCACAGAGGGACCCTCTATGTCGCGAGAGGTCAAAGTACGTAAAGCAGAACACGACACGCACATGAGGCCCACATGACGTGTGGCCCCAAGTCAACCCCAACTGAGCGCACAAACGTTCTCAGGTACAAACCACACGTACCTCCAAGGGCTCCCGTATACTCCCAAAGTATACCTCGTTCTAGCCCAAAGGATATCGTGAACACCGAACCTAGCGTCAACGCGAAGGCGTGACGTAATAAATCCACCTCAATAGCCCAGGAACGGACATCCACACGTCTTCACTCACACTGGAGTGCACGCGATCACACGCCAAGGCTTCTCTGCAAACACGGTGATAAGAACCGCCATTAGAGCATCTTTCACATTTCCACATTTATCAAGATCATGCCAGAGGCTCCACACAACCAAACAGATTGCACCGTTGTAATCCTCATGGAAAAACACGCGAGATAGACTACTCAGTCACTTCAAAGAGATATCTGATGGAAAAGTCACCAATACCGCCTCACGCCCGAACGGCACCCTGTGATCCCGATTCTCGGCCCCAAAAACATTCGGGCGCATCGCACCATTACGAACCCCTCAGGAAAACACATCAAAAGTACTACTCACACGAGTGCAATGGATATCCAGAGAAAAAGGTGCATTCCGGCGCACCGCACACGAGCGGTTCTACGTGGGACCCGTATCCCTGTCCCGAAACTCAACGGGCGGATCGCACTATCACGATCCTCTCAAAAAAGTAAACAAGTTCGACTAATCACTTGTCTGAAACAGACACCTAGGGATAAAGTTGGAAATCACCATCAACTCCTGAAACGGCCCTCGCAGGGCACCCACCAGCGTGCAGAATTAAAGGGGGCAGATCGCGCCAAAGCGTTTCCCTTGGAAAAACACCCAACATCGACTGCTCGCACACCCCGAACAGACATCCGATGAAAAAGTTACAGAACTCTACACGAAGCTCAAAAGATGGGTTGTGGGGCCCACACCTCAACTCCAGATTCAACACCCGAAACCACCCTAGAAAGCTTCACCCCGGCGCCAGGGTTACAATTCCACTAACGGCACTCAATTCGGACGTCGGATGTGTCCACGCCACCCAAAACAAGATCTTCGAAGAAAAAGTGCACATCCACTTAAAGGCGTGTCGTGCTACCGGGGCCCCTGTTTCGGGGATTAAAAATCCCCGAAACCATCTCAAAATTTTCGTCTCACACCAACGAACGCATCGCCACTAACGGTGCTCAAAACGGACACCCGATAAATGATTTATTATAAATAAATAATTTCCCAAAATAGTAAAATTATTATTTATTATTTTAAACTTAATATTTAATATAATTAAATAATTTCTTTTTTTTCCTTTCCTAAACCTCCCGCGGGCCGATTCTTCTTCTTCTTATTTTTTATCCATTTCCCTTCTCTCTTTTTTTTGCTCCGTCGGTCTTCTTCTCCGCACGAAGACATGTAGGTCCTCCTCCCGCGTGACCTGGGTCGCCGACGACCGGCCTCCCCGTAGTGCCGTGTTGCTCGCCGCCCTCTCCCATCGACGCCCTGCCGTCTGACCCGCCTTCACCTGGTCTCACCGCAGCTCCCTGCTGAAGGCCCTCTGACCTCGCCTGCAGCGATCGGCCTACTGCTCGGCCGATGAAGACCCGAGCTGTGCCGCCTGGGAAAGCCGACAGTCCACCACCAGAACCCCGACCTCCCTCTGCATGATGTCTGGCTTGCCCGGCCACCTGCGGCCGTGAACCGCTGACTCGCCTGAGCCCCTGACACACCGCCACTAGACCTCGCCCGAGAACTCGAAACCGCCGGGAAAACCCTCAAACACCCCAGACTTCAACTCGCAACTACGGACGCCTCGGAACCCCAAAAATTAAATCTGATACAATCGTTGGGAAGCTCAAGAAATTTACTACTCAACCGTGTGCTTTGGTCAGAAATTAAATAGCAATTTGACACATATAAATGGGATCAAAGAAGGTGTGGAAAAGAAAAACGCAACAAACCCCTACCTCTTTGGCGTAGCCCGTCGTTCGCGACGAACCGCCGGCTGCCCGCAACACCTTGGAGAGGAGTGGAGGATAGGAGGAGAGGAGGAGCTCCATGGGTTACTTCCTTCTGCTAGAGGATGAGGGAGAGGGGTGTTTCGGCTTTAATTAGAAAATTAATTAAATTTTAATTAATTAAAAACCCCCAAATTTAACCCGTGTCTGAAACATCCGATGGGGTCGAGGTTAAGCCTCCCCTAGGGTAAACACCACGCTCTGAGTGCAACGGCGGTCTCAGAATTTGATTCTGAGCTTTCATTCAAATGTTATTAAACTTAGTGCCCGAGGCTGCCAAATTATGAAAACACCCCTGGGGCCAGTTTCACAAACGCCTCGCGCCCGGGAAACTTATACCCCTCCTAGGGTAAACGGCATGCACCTAACTCAACGGTGCACTCAGTTTTCCAATCCGAGCCACCGTTTAATAGATAAGTGGATTTCAAAATTAAAAGAACAAATTAATCAATTAATTAATCCGTTTAACCTTCCAGAAGCGGGTGAGGTGTCCAAACGTTCCGCGCCGACAAGTTTTATGTCGTTCCTAGGGTAAACACCTCATTCTGAACCCATCCGTACACTCAGATCTCTGATTCGGGTCACCGTTTAGGAGTCATCCCATTTATTTGGCGGTTTCAGTGTGAACGCACTGAAAATTTAATTCTGGCCACTCCGGGGCTCGGAATCGCAGGCCGTATGAAGGCGCTGCTCTAGAATATCATAAAGAATATTACAAAGTCTTCCGCAGCAAGACCTGGGTTCTTACATCATTCCCTCCTTAAATATTTTCGTTCCCGAAAAGCAAAACTAGGGAGAAACACAGGGTACTAAGCCCACACCTGGCTTTCCCATACCCAGAAGAACCCACACACAGCTATGTGTCACCGCACATAGACCAAAGGATTGATATTTTCATGCAAGGTTCGCCATTTCCGATGTCGTGCACCCCCTCCAGACCTTGGGGTTTGGGCAAGGTGGTAGGGTACCTCGCCATCCCTTTACACGATCTCAAATGGCCCGAAGGCCCTCAGAGGTAGTTCATGTCCCCGACCCAACCTCTACGTCGCATGCCATGACTGGAATCACCGCCCGCACCTAGAACAAGGCCCGGTGGTTCCCTCCTTCAGAATATCTGTATGGTGGAACACCCAAGGATATATGGTCACGCAAGATTCCACAACTGAGGCTCTCTTACATGCTCGGAGAGCGATGGAGTCAACCCCATCGACTAGAGAAAAAGGTCCCATGCATTTTTACCATACCAACACAGGGTTACACCGACGCCCCGCGCCACCCTAGTAACACCTCAAGCAAGGAGAATGGAGGAAATCATTCCACACCCAAAGTCTAAAAATTCTACTTCAAGAAGTAGAAGAGTCACAAGGGGTACCTCTTGCCACCTCATGCTCTGCAGGGTCGTAGACATCCAAATCTTGCGGCTATCCGCGGTCCCAACTGTTAGCTCCCGGAGCCTGACGTGGACCGCCTATTGGTGATGGGGAAATCTCGTAAAGTCGTCCCCCACTACTATCTCCTCCCGCTCCTCTACAAGCACCACCTCTCTGGGTACTACTCTGATCACGTCGCTACCTCTGCTGTGGTGGTGCGCCTACTGCCTGCCCGAAGCTCCCAGCTACTCGGGTCTGGTAGTCTCGTGCCAAGTGATCTTGCCCGTCACAAGCATAACACAGGTGCTCTCTGGGCTTCCCTCTGGCGCCACTGTGGTGTACAACCACGGCCCAGGATCCACTCTCAGAAGGGAATACTCTGCTGAGGCCCTGCGCCTTTTCACCACAGTGGCATATGACCACGTCTACGAAACCGGCAATGGAATGGCCACCTGCGTCGAGGTCCTGTCCTCCGACGCCTGCTAGCTACGGCAGACATCCCGACTCCGTCACGCCCACTGACACTACCAACCCCAAAACATGAGAGGAAGATCTCTGTCACCAACGCCTGCTCTGGAAACCCGACATATGTGGAAATGCACAAGGGTACTATGACAGCATGAACCTCTCAGTGGAGACCCTACTCAAACTTCCGCTCTTGGATTTTATCGTCACGGACCAAGTACGGGTAAAAGCGTGCACGGTCTGCAAAACTAGTCGTGTACTCGGCCACCGTCATCCCTCCCTGCTGAAACTGCAAGAGCTCCTGAATCCGATTGGAGCGCAAGAAGTAGGGGAAAAACTTCTCACAAAACAACAAACTGGAATTCGCCCAAAGAAATCGACGACTCGTCAAGAAACCGAGTCACAAGACTCCACCAAAGCCAAGCTGATCCACGAAAAAGGCTAGCTGCCAAAGCCACTGTCTGATCTGTCGGCATCCGCAGAAGCCTGAAAAGGCGAACCACTGTCTCTAGCCAAACCTCTACTGCCTGAGGGTCTGGCTCACCACTGAACCTCAGCGTTCTCTACCGCTGGAACTCACGGAGCGCGCTCAACCTGCGCTCATGCTCAGCCTGCTCTGCTGAAAATTCCTGCTGCTCAACAGGTGGGGGTGCTGCTACCGGCCCACCCGAAGAAAGGGGCTCGCATGATTGGTCCTAGACTAAGGCCTCGTAGCTCACAGGTTCGTCGTCACGAACCAAAGTTGGTGTCCTGGCTAGATGTACTCGCGGAGACATCCTAAAAATTATCAAGGAGTGCTGCTGTCAGATGAGCATATATGTATATACCAATAGCAACGATGGGGAGCTAACTCAAGAAGGACAGTCAAAGACTCAATCCTATGTGATTCACTAACCAAATTTTCCCTGCAACAAGTGTCTCAGCATGCCGAGTCGACAATGGGGTTATCAAGGTCCTGGTGAATGGATACGTCGGCCACTGCACCATCACTGGACTCCCTGGCCAGAGAGCCGCTCTCGAGACACATTAACAATGTTGCCCTATATCCCAACCAATTCCTCTTTTAGGGACGTCCGCACAACGTCCCAAGGAACGAACCACCTCTGATACCACTTTGTCACGACCTCACCCTACCCGGGCTCGACCCACAACTACCCCAAGCCCACCTCCATAGGCCAGGGGCTAGCAACCAGCGCCGAAGGCACAACAACTCGGGGAGGCCTTTGCCTAAGAACCTGTACACACACACACGCAGCACACTCAATGAAAATGTACATAGTGAAAATAAATGTAAATGGAAACTGCTATAAATATAAACCATAAAGTGAATCAACCTCTACAAGTACAAAGAAAGCTGAAGGTACAGTGAAAGGTAAAGGGGAAAAATATGAGCCCAATTAGAAAAGTGCCACAACCCGGCAACAGGTAAAAAAAGAAAACAGCTGGTAGGGTCCCCCACCTGGAACCCGACTCCGACCACCGCATGCTGTCCAAGATCCTGGATCCTAAGCTCCTCTGACGTCACGACCAACCTGTCTTTCGTCTGTAAGGGCACACCAAGTCCGGGAAAAGCCCAAGCAGGGGTGAGTATAAAAATACTCAGTAGGATACCCCGAAATCTCGAGGGAGCGACAAATGAGGTACCGAAGGGTGAGCAGTAGAGCGAAGAGGAAACGTAAAGGAGTACAACCAGAGAGTGTAGTAAAGAGTCCAGCTCAACCCAACAAGAGAAAGGGAGTAGACTTGTCTAGGAACAAGGAGCAGGAAATGGTGAGAATATGAACTTCCCGTCGAGTATTCACTACCTATAGCAGGAGATTAGACTCATCCAACCACGAGAATCTTGACACGGAAAGCACGTGGCATACCCCGCGCGTCTTCGCCTCTCCTGGAGGAAGAGTAACCAAGCCCAAGAAGTGGGTACTCGAACAAGGTATATACATATATATATTCTCTACAAGAAGCCCGAACAAGCTTGTAAGGGGATCTTTATCCCATAGATCATCCCAAGAAAAGAGTCACCAACAGTCCTATAAGAAAACACCATCGATGCACAGCATCCCACATGTCTGCCCCGAACTACAAATCAAGGTCCTAATCACCGCACCTCGACACTATCCGCTTTGGGCGGCACTGACTCGCCTGCACGGTTTTAGATCGCGTCGCAAGAACACGTCTCGGTGGGGAGATGTGCCCCTTTTACTCAAGAGTTCTAGGGAAAGTCAAACCACACCTCGTCACTGCCCTACAGTCGATAGGTATTCTCCAAGTCAAACCCATCACAACACTGACCCGTACAACCAAGGGTCCCGCTCCGGTAATCATGGAGGAAAGCCACAGACTAGCCTAGTAGAATGGACTGAGTCTAGAATATCAATGGGTGTCCCACTGCCCAGCCCTGCTGGAGGGTAATTCATAACCAGATATCAAGCGACCCACCGCCAAACCCTGCTGGAGGGTAAACCCTAATACCTCATCAAGCGACCCACTACCCAGCCTCGTTGGAGGGTAGACCTTAATACATCATCAGGCGACCCACTGCCCAGCCCCGCTGGAGGGTAGACCTGGAAAAAGACGATAGGTGACCCACTGCCCAGCCCTGCTGGAGGGTAGACGTGGAACTAGATGACGGGCGACCCACTGCCAAACCCTGCTGGAGGGTAGACCCTAAGAGGTTTTCGGGTGACCCAATGCTCAGTCTCTATTGGACAGTATACCCTAAGTGAATCAGGTGACCCACTTCCCAGTCTCTGCTAGAGGGTAGACCCTAAGGGCGTCGGGTGAACCACTTCCCAGTCACTACTGGAGGGTAGACCCTAAGAGAATCGGGTGACCCACTGCCCAGCCTCTACTGGAGGGTAGACCCTAAAAGCGTCGGGTGACCCACAACCCAGTCTCTGCTGAAGGGTAGACCCTAAAAGGATCGGGTGACCCACTTCCCAGTCTCTAGGGGAGGGTAGACACTAAAAGTGTCGGGTGACCCACTACCCAGTCTCTGCTAAGGGTAGACCATAGAAGCCGATGTGTAACCCACTGCCCAGCCCCGCTAGAGGGCCAAACTAAGAACTTCTCTGGCCATCTCCACTGGAGGGTACAACACTGTCCAACCGAACACGGAGTGGGTATCGCGCAACCACCCAACTCTAGAACAACTCACCCAAATGAGGTGCAGCGTCTACTCTATCCCGGGTTGTCACTAGCACTGCTACCGGCCAATCTATCGTGAACAAAACCAGGGGGAGACCACTCAACCCTGATGGTCAAACAAATGAGCGCAAAGCCAGGGGAAATAAACTCCACCCTGCTGGTTAAACAAACGAGCATAGAGGGACCCTCTACATCGCGAGAGGTCAATGTACGTAAAGCAGAACACGACATGCACATGAGGCCCACACGACATGTGGCCCCAAGTCAACTCCAACTGAGTGCACAAACGTTCTCAGGTACAAACCACACGTACCTCCAAGCGCTCTCGTGTACTCCCATAGTATACCTCGATCTATACCAAAGCCTATCGTGCACACGGAACCTAGCGTCAACGCGAAGGCGTGACGTAACAACTCCACCTCAAAGGCCCAGGCACGACCATCCACACGTCTTCACTCACACTGGAGTCCACGTGATCACACAACAAGGGTTCTTTGCAAACACGGTGAGAAGAATCTCCATCAGAGCGTCTTTCACATTTCCACATTTAACAAGATCAAGCTATAGGCTCCACACAACAAAACAGATCGCACCGTTGAAATCCTCATGAAAAAACACGCGAGATAGACTACTCACTCGCTTCAAATGGATATCCGACGGAAAAGTCACCAACACCGCCTCACGCCCGAACGACGCCATGTGATCCCGATCCTCGGCCCCAAAAACAGTCGAGCACATCGCACCATTGTTATCCCCTCGGGAAAACACTTCAAAATCACTACTCACATGAGTGCAACAGATATCCATAGAAAAAGGTGCATTCCGGCGCACCGCACACGAGCAGTGCTACGTGGGACCCGCATCCCGGTCCCGAAACGCAACTGGTGGATCGCACCGTCGCGATCCTCTCGAAAAAGTACACAAGTGAGACTAATCACTTGTCCGAAATGGACACTGGGTGATAAAGCTGGAAATCACCGTCAACTCCCGAAACGGCCCTCGCGGGGCCCGCACCAGCGTGCGGAATTCAAGCGGGCAGACCACGCCAAAGTGTTTCCTGCAGAAAAACACCCAACATCGACTGGTTTCACGCCCCAAACAGACGTCCGATGAAAATGCTACAAAACGATGCATGCAGCTCAAAAGACGGGCCGTGGGGCCCACACCTCAACTCTGGATTCAACGCCCGAAACCACCCTGAAAATATTCACCCCGGTGTCAGGGTCAAAATTCCACTGACGACACTCAATTCAGATATCGGATGTGTCCGCGCCGCCCAAAACAAGATCATCATAGAAAAAGTGTACGTCCACTTAAAGGCGTGTCGTGCTACCGGGGCCCCTATTTCGGGGATTTAAAATCCCTGAAACCATCTCAATATTTTCGTCTCACACCAACGAACACGTCGCTGCTGACGGCACTCAAAACGGACACCCGGTCTATGATTTATTAAAAATAAATAATTTCCCAAAATAATAAAATTATTATTTATTATTTTAAAATTAATATTTAATTTAATTAAATAATTTCTTTTTTTTTCTTTCCTAAACCTCCCGTGGGCCGATTCTTCTTATTCTTCTTTTTTATCCATTTCCTTTTTTTTTTGCTTCATCGGTCTTCTTCTCCGCACGAAGACCTGCAGGTCCTCCTCTCGCGTGACCCGGGTCGCCGATGACAGGCCTCGCCGCAGCGCCCTGCCGCTCGACGCCCTCGCACGAAGACACCCGGCCGTCCGACCAGCCTTCACCCAGTCTCACTATAGCTCCCTGTTGAAGGCCCTCCGACCTCGCCTGCAGTGATCGGCCTGCTGCTCGGCCGATGAAGACCTGAGCCGCGCCCCCTGGGAAAGCCGACGGTCCAACACCAGAATCTCAGCCTCCCTCTGCTTACTGTCCGGCTCACCCAGCCACATGTTGCCGTGAACTGCCAACTCGCCTGAGCCCCTGCGGCACCGCCGCTAGACCTCACCGGAGAACCCAAAACGGCCGGAAAAACCCTCAAACACCCCGGACATCGACTCGCAACTACAGACACCTCGGATCCCCAAAGATTATATCTAAGACATGTGTCGGGAAGCTCAGAAAATGTGCTACGCAACCGTGTGCTTTGATCGGAAATTAAATAGCAATTTGACACATATAAATGGGTTCAAAGAAGGTGCATAAATGAAAAACGCAACCAAACCCTATCTCTTGGGCGTAGCCCGTCGCTTCGCGATGATCCGCCGGCCGCCCACAAAACCTTGAAGAGAAGAGGAGGAGAGGAGGATAGGAGGAGCTCCTTGGGTTGCTGCCTTACACCAGAGGATTCAGGGGGAGGATGAGGGAGAGGGGTGTTTGGGCTTTATGTGGAAAATTAATTAAATTTTAATTAATTAAAAACCCCCAAATTTAACTCGCGTCTGAAACATCCGACGAGGTCGAGGTTAAGCCTCCACTAGAGTAAACACCATGCTCTGAGTGCAACGGCGGTCTCGGAATTTTATTCCGAGATTTCGTTCAAAAGTTATTAAACTTAGCGCCCAAGGCCGCAAAATTATGAAAATGCCCCTGGGGCCATTTTTCACAAACAGCACGCGCCCAGGAAACTTATACCCCTCCTAGGGTAAACGGCATGCACCAAACTCAACGGTGCCATCGGTTTTTCAATCCGAGACACTGTTTGAGAGATACTTGTATTTCAACATTAAAAGAACAAATTAATTAATTAATTAATCCATTTAACATTCCAGAAGTGGGTGAGGGGTCCAAACGTCCCGCGCTTACAAGTTTTATGTCGTTCCTAGGGTAAACACCCCATTCTGGACCCATCCATACACTCGGATCTGTGATCCGGGTCACCGTTTTGGAGTTATCCCATTTATTTGGCGGTTCCAGTATGAACGTACTGAAATTTTAATTACGGCCACTCCGGGGCTCGGAATCGCACGCCGTCTGAAGGCGCTGCTCTAGAATATCATCAAGAATATTCCAAAGTCTTCCACAGCAAAACATAGGTTCTTACAATTTTAATGAATATAAAATAAATATATAAAATGTTAGTAATTATATAAATGTGAATTAATATTTATTTTCCTTTCACTACATCCAGCAATAACACTGGAGATGACTTTCCAGTGTACATATAGCATATCGTCTCCAGGACCTGTGTAACCCATTTTCTATATCTAACCATTAGGGAATACTCTAAATACATTTATGAGGAATAAATATGATACTAATATAATGGTTAAAATTATTTATGTTATATAAAAATTAAGAAATTAAAATCTCTTGAATTAACAAACTTAGACACACACAATAAAGGAAGAAATTATCAAACAAAAATGATTTTAACCAAGTGTAATGAATAAACAGGAGATAAAACGTTATATGATTATAATATATGTGATTAAATACTATTATATTGGTTTATTATGCATGTAATAACCCTATTTTTATTATAAGTGAGTTTCAAAGAAATTTTAAGGAATTTGAACCTAAGGTAATGGTTTCAAATATAACTCTTACTTCCATGACACATTCAGGACATTCACCACATATTAAATTGGGTGGTGTATACAATATAAATTTTTATATGTATTAAAATTAATATATTATATTAATTTTATCTAAAGTATTATTTTATGTTTGTCTTTCATCGGGATTATCGGTCAAAAGTTATCAATGTGGATAAGGTTTATTTCACAATCACATTATTATTGATATTTTTGGTAAAAATTCACTCGGTTGAATTGTCCGATATTCATATAAATATATCAATATATATTTCTACTATTATAAATATTCATGATATTTTTAATTGATAATGCTATTTTATACTATTTAGTAATTAAAATGATACAAAATATTAATTAAATAAAAACAACATTGTTTCTCTCGTCGGTGGAAAACTATTTTTCATCAATATCCATGCATTCAAAAAAAATTTAAAAATTTTTTAAATTAATTATTAGATTATTATTTTCCGATTTTTTACTTTTATGAAAATTAAACTCATCATCCTGTGGTTTTAAAAACATGGACTATTGGAACATTACAAAAAAATTTGAAATGAATAATTATTTTCTCTTGTACAACATAAATGAAAATTTACTCTATCATGAACACTCATTATTTAAATGTATATTTTATATTTTTTAATGATTATTTTCAATGAAAATTATTTTAAAAATTAACTTTTCACTTTTCTGTTTTTATAAATGACTTTGAAAGTGAAAAGTTTATTTTACTCAATAATATTTTTAATTATATTTTTAAGGTATTAATATTCATAGATTTCATCAAAACATTTTTTTAGTTTTGATATACATGGGATATATATTTTATTAAAATAATTCTTATTCATTCTCATTTTGTATTATCATAATATTAAATGAGGATGTATAATTTTATTTCTATTCACCATATTATTCTAGATGGATATTGATTATATTTATTTGTTTGGAGAAATTACTAATATTTTGTATGTTAGTAATCCAATATATAATTTTATTATAATTATGTTTCACATATTTCATAAAAGGAATTCATTATAATTATTATGTGATATGTGGGCCTATGTTATATAATTCTTCTTGATGCATCTAGAGGTCCCATATAAAAATAATTTGTCCTATTTAGATGGTTTTATACCCACATATATATACATTATTGTGAATAGAATTGATCGAATCTTTAAAAATTCCCACATTATGGATTCCCTCATTATAATATTTTTAATTTATTTCTTATTAACTATTTTTTTAGTATGAATATCCATGGATATGTTTCATGTTCATGTAATTATATGCATGGATAATCTTTTTCTTTAGTTATTTCAATAATATTTTTCTTATTTTATTGATTAAATATAATTTATGTAATTATTTACATTTCCATATTGCATTTACATTTTTATTCACAATAGCGTTCAATATATGCCAAAAATTACTAAGAATTTGATCTCACCATTTTATAATGTCTCATTATCTATAAGATATTTGGAAGTGTTTTTTGATTGATATATTGGGATCCAATCTAAGGAATGATGGGGTTAGCATTAAATACATTTTGTATTTATTAATTTAAATTTTAATGATAATTACAAGTATATATCTATTTTACATAGACTAGTATACTATTATTTCCTGTATGTTCTGATTTCTTTTATATTAATACATTTAAATCAATTAGACACCTTCATTGGGAAAATGGAATTGGGGTCGTTGCATTTTGTATTAATGAAATTATGTTTGATACCATAGGAAAAATATTTAGGAAAACATAGTTTAGGAATCATAATACTGTGATAGAAATTGATGATACGTTTGGAAAAACATCATAATTCTTTGTTAATATAGATATTTTGTTGGGTTTTCCTGAAATAAATCCATATCTAGTAACTTCTAGTGGAATTATTTCTTTAACATATATACCACAGGGTAAGACATCTGATAATGGAGTGTCTACCTTGAATCAATTATTACCTATTAAAGGAAAATGGTTTTACATCACCGATAATTTTTCACTCTTGTGTGGCATTCATCATCTAATTCATGTTTTCTTTGGTGACCTGGGATTTTTGTAAATATAAATTATATCATTTTTTTAAAAAAGTCAAAAAGTACACTAACATATGGCCAAATATCAAATTAGTTTAGTTCTTTTAGAGACATGGAACAAAAACTCCCTATCAGGTGACAGATCTTCAATGTTTCCAACAAAGATCATCCCCATTAGTCCCCATAACAAAAAAAAGTAATTTATAACATGGGGAAAATGAATCATAGAAAAAAGGTGAGCTCAGATGATCAGTAAGTTTAAAAATAGATCTCAATCATATCATTATCAAAATACATTATATAATGAGAAATTTTTTGAAATTTAATTCTTCCATATCAATGATCATAATATCATGTCGTGGAATAAATCATAGATGATCATAAAGTACATAATTCCTGAGAACATTACATAAGATATGGATTTATGATATACAGATAAGCATAGAATAAAATTTCAATATTAGTCAGAGATAAATTCCCAGACAATCATAGTTGATAATGTCCTCTATTAAACTGGTTTCACTCCCTATTCAAGAAATGAGTTATTGAAACTTATTTTTTTAACTTTCCATCCTTTTATTAGTAAACAAAGATCATTTCCAAATCATTACATATCTATATCAACAAAATATAAATATTTATCTAATTCATTGGAGGTAGATATAGTCCACGTGCATCACAAAATAACTACCATATACATGTGTTCCACAAGAACATAAATCCTTTTCCATATCATAACCCAAGAATAGAATTGGTTTTTATAAAGATCATTCAATCCAAACATAATCGATGGAATGAAATGGGTTTCATAACTATCCTTCCATCATAATCATAATCCAACCATAGGTATAATAGGTATATCATAATTAAAAAATATACATGTTAAAATGTAATTAATATCAACAGATGTAAATGGAAAATTATAATTAGATTAAACCATGAAATAATTCCTTAGGAAAATATAATTTCTACTTCGAAAATGAGTTTTTTCATAAAATTATAGAAAATTTCATTGGAAAAATTAACATTGAAATTAAACATCTAAGTTAATAAAGGAGTATTCAAGTTATTATGTAATAATGGAAGCATAAACATCTATTCATTTCATATAAGTTTAAATAATACTTTCTTATCTTACATTTTCTAGAAAAATCACAAAGTTACTCATTAGGAACATGAAATAAATTCCATTCAATATATTTAGGAAAAAAATATTACATGGTTAACAATGACATTGAAAATATTGTCATGATCTATCCCCCGAGGCCCATACCATGACTAACGCATGCCGCTTTCCATAGGCCATGGTCTAGTGACAAGCACTGAAAGATGTATTCCCTAAAATGGGAAGGCATTTCCTTTATAAACTGTAAACACACACAAAACAATGACACATAATGAAACAATCAGAGAGTAAACTATATAGTAAACATTGTGTGTATAGAATTTAAAGGTCTTGAATTCATGCCCAACTGAAAAGTTCATGAAGAACTGGTATGTGCAAGTAAAACTGGGAATAGATCCTCTGAACACCCTCTAAGGATTCCACCTGAAGGGTAGGTACAGCTCTTGAATGGTCGTATCAACGGATCGCCTCATCTAATGACCACCTCTGAGCAACCTCCTGTCAAGGTACCCCCGTCCTCAGTTAGTTTTTTCTATCGTCTGCACCAGACACAACATGGTGTGGGAGTATCCCATGTAGGGGGTGAGTATAACAATAATCAGTAGGGATCCCAAGACCCCAGAAGGACTCTCAGAATCCACAAAGATAAACCATAATTCAAGAAAACATCAGTCAACCCTACTTAGGTATATGCCCAAACATATACCTAAGTTATAAAGATATACTCATCTAAAACAGGATGGAATAATACCATAAAGGTAAAACCACAAAGGTATTAGTAGCACACAGGTAACACCATGAAGGTAGATGTACCCCAAAGGTAACACCGTGATGATATAATACCGCACAGTAACATCATGAAGATATAATAGCACACTTGTACCCCATGAAGAAATAAGACTCAGCTCACCCCTGGTATAAGTGAATTATAGATGTAGAGATGATTAGTTGAAAAGCAATATCATCTTATTCTATCAAGAGGCACATCATCTTATTATACAGAGTCTGACCCACACATGTTAAACTGGTACTAACCCCCACAATGTCCCATATAGGATCTGACACACACAGTATTAGTATGTGTTAACACACACAGTATCGCTGAGTGCTGACCAACACAGGATCTGACCCACACATGATCATTATACACTAACCCACGCAGGATCACTGAGTGCTAACCCACACTTGATCTTGACCCACATAGGATCGATATGCGCAAACCCATACAAGATCACTGAGCGCTGACCCACAAAGGATTGATAGGTACTAAACTCCCCTAATGACTAACACAAGATCTTATCCACCCAGAGTTGATAGGTAACTAACCTCCATATTATCTATCTCCAACCTTCGCCTCACTACGAGCCACTGAATTCCTCGCTGCCGGTGAGCTCTAGTTCTGTAGAATCTGTCCCTCGAGATATTGGTCATACCTCGACCACCACAATGTTCTTCAATGTATTATTCCAAAAATATTTCATGTCCTAAGGTATCCAATGTAGTAGATGGAGCGTAATTCAGACGCCCGGTCTGTAAGTTATTAGCGTTTCTGCTCCAAAGCATTTGTTTGATTCGTGGTTCGATCCAACCCAGACATACTCCAAAATTATCCAAAAATCAAGTGGATTATACTAAAAGTTACTTCTCAATGCCAGGATTCTGGTGCAACAGACGGTTCATCAAATGGATGTCTGGTTCTCAAGATATGTCCACAAAGGTGTATATGGGTCTAGAGGGCCCCGGGTCCAGTCTGACAGGGTCGGACCGACCCAGGCTGACCCAATCCAGGTCTAACCCGATATTCCTAGGCAGCAGTGGGTCTATCCCACTGGAACATGGTCTGACTAGACCATGAATAGGGCAGCCCGACCAGGACCGCAGGGCACATGTAACACCCTGACCCCAGGTACCCAATTTTGGTGAATTATTTTAATACATTAGCATAATTACAAGGAATGCAGTCCCAAATGAGGGATCAGTTTAGTAGTCTTGGAAAATATATTACATACATGATGTTCAACATTACAACTTAAAAAGAAAAAAAATAGTAATTTTTCCATTTTAAATGTCCAAGACTCAATGATTCTGCATGTAAGTCACTAATAACTAACATCTTTATATCCTGGGAAAATAAAACAAAAGAAAGGGGTGAGCTAAAGATCCTCAGTAAAGGTAAATAATTTATCATAATCTATATACTTTTAAGGAAATATTTGTAATAAAAACAATAGTCTTTCAAACATAAACTTGAACATAATATGGAAAAAATAAATCAAACATTTCCAAAAAAACATGCACATGGATATTCTACTAGTCGAATAATCACATATAATAACTAATTTCACAATGAGGGAATGCATAATGATGGACATTCTGAAACATATTATCAAGGACTCCTCCAAGATGTTGGAAAATGATTTCAGTCTCGACCAAAGTCATATACCAAATTTGGAATGGCCTCATCCAATTCCTTTTTTAATGGTCTCATGAGACCTACCTATGCATTGTGGAGTTATAGCAGGCTCCACCCTTCACATACTAAGTTTAATGCATTCATCAAATTAAAAGGATTCAACATAACATAAACAATCATATTAAAACTAGCATATGAAAGTTAAATACATTATCCATAAAACATGAATATTATAAAAATAAGACATCTACAGTTAAACATATCACAAAACCTTTCACTACAATATGGAATATTTGTATCAACTTCCAAAAAGTTTAAAATCCATCAATGGATGTCGACAAAGATGAAAATGATCAGTAGAATGAATTGATAGAAATACACCTATTCCATAATAACATTTAAAAGTCTCACAATTATGAAAATAATACATTTAAAGGAATTTTTGAATCAAAGTGTCCAATACCACTTTGAAACTTTTTAATGGAATTAACATTTTAAAAACATTCATATCCATATAAATAAATCCTTAAATTCAATTTTCAAAACATGGACATTAATGAGAAATATTTAGATGAATTAATATATAAAACATTTAAAATGTTGATTTAGTTAAAGAGAAACTTAAAAAAATAAATTATAAATGTCTTTTATGAAACATCGACATGGATAATAAACATGTTCTAGAAAATAATTACACAAAACCAATCGTGGATAATAATGAGATTGACAAATTAACCCCAACCTTGCACATTCCATTGGTTGAGGGTACGTTTAACCTTCTGTATAATGACAATTGTATGTTATTAGATTATACCAGAACCATAATAATATTTATTATATCATACATGATTCATTTATGACTTTATACTACCCATTTAGTAATTATTTTCTTGTTAAATTAACATTTTGGTTAATAATGGCTTCCATTATCGTACGTATTTTAACTTGTTCTTATTGATCATATCATTTTGAAAATGATTTAAATATTAACCTTGATTTATATATCATACATATATAGAATATAAATATTTATAATTGATAGATATATGAAATGGAAAATACTGTTTATGGAGATGGTAGGCCGTACGTACGCATAAATTTTGTTTCTGTTTTCATAACGTATTGAACGGAAGTAACAGAATAAGATATATATATATATTGACATATATATATATATATATCTCCAGTAGCATTATTATGCCATATATTACATACTATTAGTAATATATATTTTTATAATCGTCAATTAATGGTGAAAGTTGAAATGAATCTCATCCCGTCATGGAGACAGTAATTCGTACATACGCAAGAGCGACAATATCATTCCCTTTATGTTGTGGAATTAGATGTTATATTCATTTTACAATGACATTATATTTTTATTATCATTATTTATATACATATTATGTAATGACTTGGAATTTTCAAGGAATTTTTTTTAATTTTTTAGAATTTTATGAGTCTATGGCTTCTGACGACACTTGATTCTGAGGCACGGTGTGCCCGAAATCAATTTCCGAAGTTTTTTTCGGGTACGTTCAGTAACTGTACAAGAGGGTTTTTCTATATTTTGAACCAGTTCTCAGAATTGAAATATGGGGGCACCGATGAACTCGTAGCGCTGGTAATTGCATAAAGGGACCTTTAGCGCTGTTTTGTTTTATGCGGGACGAAAGATAATTTTTGAGGTTTAATGAAAAATTTAAATAAATTTTGTTGAGAACAATTTTATTTATCTTGGTAGCTTAATCCTACATGGGGAAGTTATTGGTGGGGCCCACACCCACATAACTTCCCATGTGTGGATATTTGTGTGGTGGGACCCACACGAGCCCCAACCTGTAATCTCCCCATAACCTCCCTTAAAACCCCCAATTAACTCATCTTATTCTATTATGACATCTCCCCCTTATTGAATGAGAACTCTTCCTCTCTCTCTCTCTCTCTTTAATATTTGCCAACACATGTTAATTAATGAATTCAACCTCTTCAATTAATTATTTAAGTTTGAATTTTGAATTAATTGGGTGAATAAAATAATAGCTTAGCTATTATATTATTTTGGCACTTGTTGTGTCAGAACGTTGTGGGAGCTCTGGAGAAATAGAGAAGGGTGTTCTTCTCTCAATGAAAGAACACCATCGTTCCAACAAAGAATGCCTTCGACGAAGAACGACACCCTCTTCGATGAAGAACACCAATTCCCCAAAGAACGACGACGCGCCTTCTTTTCTTCTCTCTACGAAAAGGGAGAGACACCAGTTCTTCTTCAGGTGCACTCCAACATCGACAGAATCGATATCGTCTTCAGTGATTCTTGACTACCGCGAACTGTATCTCAGTGCATGGGTTTGTTCATTTTGAAGAGATTATCTCGTACCCCATTCTTTGTTGGAAGTCATTGTTTATTTTCGGCCAAATGCAAACACCTAATGCGGAGGGCGCGGGCCGAACACACACTACCTGATGACCCTCTGTAGTCTTTTTTGATTGAAATGGAGACTTTGATATGATGATTATGACAAACGGAAGCGGCGGTTGGGCGCATGCCACGTGCGGAAGAACCGCAGCCCACAACCGCAGTCCGCTTGACCGAGAAATAACCGGTCATCCATAGTCGGCTGGGCCGAAGGGAGAAACTACGGCACCCTATGGTGCCACACTGTAGAGTACAACGGCCCGCATAGGGAGGGCCACTTCAGTGGAGGAACCGACCGACACGACAGCGGGCTGGGCGGAGGAAGACTGTGGCACCCGAAGGTGTCGCGCAGCAGGTCCGCGACCCGCCCAAGCAGGCCCCTTGCGCCAAGAAGGACAGACGGCTTCAGCCGGCCGGTTAGGGAGGGAGGTGTTGCCGGTTCGGGAAGGTGGGGGAACACGCACCCGCCTCGGACCGCTCGGCTGGCTGGGCCGCACCGTGTCGGGCCGGGCCGTGTCGGGTCGCACCGTGCCGCAACGCGCCGCGCCGCGTCGGTTCGCCCCCCCCCCCCCTCGGGCCAGGCTGCGCCCCTATGGGTCGGGCCACACATTTCATCAGCCCAGTCCAACCCCCTGTCGGGTCGGACCCGCCAAAACTGGGCTGACCCGACCCGCCAGCCCACTAGGCTTAATGGATCGTGCCCGTATTCACTTAAAGGTGAATAATTCGAAGACCGCGTGTCCGATCAATGTTTAATTGTATGCAATGGGTCCCTTATGATGATACGGTTCTTTTGTGATACTCTATGTGAGTTTTGTATGACTTTTAAAAATGGCCGAGTTTGGAATGAACGTATTTCCAACCGGGCCCCTAGAATGGAAAAACCAATTTCTCCCAGACCGGGCGTCTGATTGACGCTTCGTCTGTCGCGTTGGATTCCTTTTGACAATAAATTACTTCTGGATACATCAACTATGGACTTAGTGATAGTTGATGTATCAAATCCTTGGCTCGAGGAGCAGACCCTCCCGGAATCGATCGTGCTATGTGCGGGATCCCTAGAGCTGGCTGTGACTGCAATGACTACCGTACTGGAATCCTCTATTGGTTCGGTGATGACAACTACTGTATTGGAATCCTCCATGGGTTAGACGGGAATGATTATTATTCATGTATCCTACGTGGGTCCGATAGTTCAACCACTATACTTGTACCCTACGTGGTTCCGACAGATTGAATTTTGTTCTAGTATCCTACATGTGTCTGACAGAGTAGCTGGTCTAGTATCCAACGTGGGTCCGACAGCTTAGCTGGACTAATATCCTATGTGGGTCTTCCAGCATAGATGAATCAAGGACTACATATGATCATCTCTATCACATTATGAAAGATGTATACATGTCTCAGCTGATTCTTGACTTTCAATCATTACCATCGGTGTGATTTACTTTTTTCCTGTGTGGAATGGGTTGTGCTTGGGCTCGGGAGTTGGATTCGAACTGATATTGGTGACTTAGGTATATGTATGGGCATATACCTAAGTAGAGTTGGTTGATACTTCGTGATTGTATCTTTCCATTGTGGTTTATCCTTTGTGGATTCGGGGAGACCTTCGGGGGTATCAAGGTCCCTACTGAGAATCATTATACTAACCCATCCACAGGAAATGACCATACTACGTTGTGTTGGTTGCTGATGACGGATAACACTGATCGTGGTTGAGGCTTGTGGAGTAGGATGATACCCGGAGGTGGACCACTTGGCAGGACATACACGGAGTGGAAGGATGGACCAGAGGTACCGAGGAGACTATCTGTACCCACCATTCAGGTGGGATTCCTGGAGGATGACTCGGCGGTTGTTGTTTTACTTTACTACAGTTGTACTAGTCTTTCGGTTGCACTGTACTTTTCAGTTGGGTTTGTAATCTGGCATATTTACCTTTCATCACATACTTTGTATTCAGTATTACTTTTTTCTTACTTCATCTTGCATACTCTGTTGTGTTTGTTTACTATCATAAAGAAAAATCCGTCCCTTTTACCGTGATTTATGACTTTGTTGATAGTCACCAGCCCCTGGCCTATGGAATGCAGGCTTGGGGTAGTCATGGCACGGGCCACGAGGATAGGTCGTGACAAATTGGTATCAAAGGAGTCGGTTCTACCGTAGAAATCCAGACTCTGATCTTTCCTTTATGTGAAGCAATAGTGTTAATATTATTGAGTGTGGTTTTCAGTACAGGGAGTCCATTGTTGGTGCGACGGCCGACATATCCATACACCAGGGCCCTGACCCCTGATTTCTGACTCAGTGCACGAATACACTGATTTCATGCGTGTTTCAAAAGTTTTCATTGTGATTACATTGTGTCAGCTCACCTAGTATAATGTTTTGACCATGGTGCGCCTGTTTCTTTTCAGGATGTCCCCATGAAGGAATCCAGCTAGGGTTCGGAGTTACATGCGAGATGGTAGCCCACTGAGTGATGAGGCCTCGGTGCATGGCCCCATCACAACAGATTCACCAGTGGTACCACTAGCTGCTGAGCCACTGATACTACCATCCCCATCAGCGGAGGGTGGACGCCACTTGAATGCGTTGCACGAGTTTCAACGATAGAGGCCACCCAGGATCCGTGGAGAGATGGACCCTCAGGAAGCAGAGGATTGGATGGAGGCTATGTTCAGAGTCTTCTGATTAGTAGGGACACCATCTGACCTTATGGTGATCCTTTCCGTGAGTTTCCTGCATGCATTAGTAGGTATATGGTGGAGCATGATGATCCAGGTGCACGATGAGACATATCTACTTTGGAAAGACATCGAGAGTCTCTTCGGCTCGGAGTTTTTTCCATCCACCCGTCATACATTGCACATCCAAGAGTTACTTCATATGTGGAAGGGCAACATGACAGTAGCTCAGTACTCAGCGAGGTTCACTGACCTCTCACACTACTCCATGGACATGGTATGTGGCCCATTCTTCAGGGCCTGGACCTTTGAGCAGGGACTCAGACACGAGATCAGGGCATCGATGATCTCCCTCAGCATTCCGACGTAGTGGGGAGTGCTAGAGAGAGCCCTTCTTATGGAGATATTTCTCACTAAGACAACACTATTAGTGAGACCCAACATAGGGAGACACGTAGTGGAGTCTTCTACAGTAGGTAGTAGACAGATGTCGCAGAGGTCCAAGCGGACTAGGCCATCCGACGAGTGACCTCAGGATACAGGTTCAGTTGTGTGGGGAACCCGAAACAGATCCAGCTATACGAGGAGTAGACAGTGTTATGCATGCGGCAGCCAGGGTCACATGGCTCGGGACTGTCCGACCCACCATGCAGATGGGCATCAGAAAGTGGAGGGACCTCCCAGGAAGAGACAGAGGTTCGACCGTGGCGGTATGCATGGTGCAGGAGGACGAGGCGGAGGATTTGGCCGAACAGCAGGTGGTGGATGACGTTTTGAGGCTCTACCACCACCACCACCAGGAGGTCCACCCCGACCACAGGTTGTTTGCGGATAGAGACAGGCTCAGCTCCAGATAGTTGAGGCTTTCGACCATGGTGCACCTGAGATGATTCGAGGTACTATCTGTGTCTACTCCACCCATGATGCATTACTGATAGAAATAGGTGCAAGTCATTATTTTATTTCTGATTCCCTTGTTTGGTGATCAGAGATTCCGACAGAGCTGTTGGATCGATCCTTATGGCTGGAGATCCCTACGGGATCTGACTCGATGATTACACACTGGTGCCGGTAGTGTGAGCATACTCTAGGAGGAGAGAGCATCGGTTGGGATCTTCTTGTAGCGGAGTCGAGGCCTTATGACTTCATCTTGGGTATGGTCTAGTTTTCTACAGTCCATGCTCAGATTTATTGAATTAGGCGCAAGTTTCGATGTATCCGCACGAACAGGAGCAGTTTCACCTTCACCAGAGAGAAGGGATCCTTAGTATCACAGGATGGACT
The DNA here is from genome assembly GCA_963277665.1 of Viscum album. Classification (NCBI taxonomy): domain Eukaryota; kingdom Viridiplantae; phylum Streptophyta; class Magnoliopsida; order Santalales; family Viscaceae; genus Viscum; species Viscum album. The sequence continues at coordinate 1,023,450,355 of OY728120.1, read as the reverse complement.
TATGTAGAGGAGAGAGCAGCCGATCGCACATCAGTTGGCTTGTCTCATCCTTGGAGAAGATGATGTGCGGAGTCCGAGTTTTCCTATTGTGTTGGATCAGTATGTGGATGTTTTTTCTAATGACATTCCAGGACTACCACCTCGTAGAGAGTTAGACTTATATATTGACATGTACCCCGAGACATCACCAAAATCTACTCCAGCATATCGAATGGATCCCGCCGAGCTTCGTGAGCTGCGGGTACAACTGGAGGACTTGCAGGGAAAGGGATTCATCTGAACCAGGGATTCACACTAGGCTTTTCCGATTCTGTTCTCCAAGAATGTGGATGGGAGCTTACGACTGTGTGTCGACTACCGTAACCTGAATCAGGTGACCGTGAAGAACAAGTACCCACTCCCTAGGATTAACTATCTCTTTGATCAGATCAAGGGAGCACGTTTGTTCTCGAAGATAGACCTCAGGTCAGGCTATCAGAAGCTCATAATTCGAGAGGAGGATGTGCAGAAGACGACCTTTAGGTGGTTTTATGGCCAATAAGAGTTCTTGGTTATGCCTTTCAGTGTAACCAACGCTCCAGCAGTGTTAATGAGCCTCATGAACAGGATCTTCCAGCCTTACCTCGATCGTTTTGTCGTAGTATTCATCTATTACATACTGATATACTCGACTACTGAGGAGGAGCACACCTCCCGCTTGAAGTTTTTACTAGATACACTCAGAGAGCACCAGCTTTATGGTAATCTCTCGAAGTTCCAGTTATGGATATGAGAGTTACACTTCTTGGGACACATCATCTTGGAGGTGGTAGTTGCAGTGGATCCTTCGAACATCGAGGAAGTGCTTTCTTGTGTGCCACCCAAGAGCGTGACAGAGGTGCGGAGTTACCTGGGTCTGGCTGGATACTATTGGATATTTGTTCCGGACTTCTCCAGAGTTGCAGCACTGCTTTCAGCCTTGATGAAGAATGGGAAACCCTTCATGTGGTCAGATAGATGTCAGCAGAGCTTTCAGGAGCTGAGTCAGATATTGACTAGTGCGCCCATCTTGAGGCTACCGGAGGAGGTTGTAGGGTACATATTTTACTACAATGCATCAGGGACCGGACTCGGGTGTGTCCTGAGGCAGGAGAAATCACTTATCCCATATGGTTCACAACAGTTGAGGCAGCACATGCAGAACTATGCTACCCATGACCTAGTACTAGTAACAGTGGTCTGTGCCTTGAAGATGTGGAAGCATTATCTAATGGGCGATCGATTTATAGTCTACTCTGACCACCAGAGTCTCAGGTGCATCTTCTCACAGAGGTACATGAACTTGATACATTGGTGATGGCTCGATTTCCTCCCGGACTATTACTTTGAGATAGTGTATACTCTTGTGAAGGGGAAAATTGTAGTTGATGCTCTCAACAAGAGATCGGGAATTCAACTATTAGGAGATGCGACGTAGTAGCTAGCTGCATTGCAGATATAATTTTTGGATAGCGATGGATCATCCTTTCTACAGTCACTCATAGTCACTTCTCCAATCCTTCAGCGAGTCAGAGAGGCTCAACGTCAGGATGTTGACTGTGAGATGCGACGTGCTCACATATCCACAGGGCAGGCGCCTGATTGATTTTCTAAAGGAGGAGAGAATGTCATCTTCTCTAGGGGACGTACTATGGTACCAGTTTCACTACAGTAAGAGATGTCGAGGGAGTTCCACACTTCCCCTCTAGAGGTACATATAGGAGTGATGATGATGTATCAAGACCTTAGACGATAGCACTTGTGGTCGGGTATGATGAAGGTTGTCGCAGAGTTTGTTTCACGATTCCTCACTTGTCAGCAAGTGATGGCCGAGCACCAGGTACCATTAGGTTTGGTACAGCCCTTAGAGGTCCCGGAGTGGAAGTGGGATGGGATATCCATGGATTTCGTGACGGGGCATCCACGTACAACCAGAGGGTACGACTCTATCTGGGTGGTCGTTGACTGACTCACCAATTCGGCCCACTTCCTACTGATCAGAGAGCAAGGCTTAGTAGAGAGTTTGGGACTCCTCTGCATTGAAAATATCGTATGGCTTCATTGTGTGCCACTGACTATCATTTCCAATCGTGATGCTCATTTCACATCCCGACAATGGAAGGGGTTATAGAAGGCTTTTGGGACGCAGCTACGTCTGAGCACTGCATTCAATCCACAGACAGATGGACAGACTGAGAGGACGATACAGACACTCGAGGACATGCTCCATGCATGTGTCCTTGACTTTGGTCATATCAGGGAGGATCACCTACCCTTGGTGCAGTTTTCATACAACAATTGTTACCACTCCACCTTCAGGGTGGCACCATACGAGGAACTGTACGACCGACCTTTTAGATCACCTCTGTATTGGACTGGCCCTGGGGAGTCTGCACTCATAAGACCAGAGATGGTACAGGATATGATGGAGAAGGTTCAGATCATGTTGGAGTGGATGAAGATTTCACAGAACAGACAGAATTCCTATGATGACAGGAGGCGGAGAATACTGGAGTTCGTGAATGGCGACCACGTCTTCTTACAGGTCTCACCTCGACGGGGTATACGAATATTTGGTCATGGAGGCAAGTTAACTTCGCGTTTCATTGGACCATTCCAGGTCCTCAGTAGAGTAGGCGAGGCAGCGTACCGCCTGGCCCTTCCACCTCAGTTGCACCAGGTGCAATATGTCTTCCACGTATCTCAGCTGAGGAGATACGTGCACCACCCAACCCACAACATCGATCACGGGGAGCTGGACATCGATGACGGTGTGACGTTTGCGGAGGTCCCCGTAGAGATTGAGGATCGAAAGGAGTGGGTCCTACTTGGACGGTCTATTCCTTTGGTGTGCATTCACTGGTAGCATCAGATCCTCTAGGAGAGAACTTGGGAGCGGGAGGAACAGATACGATCTCAGTATCCCCATTTTTTTCCTACTGTGTGTTATAGCATTACAAGGACGTAAATCCCTGAGGTGGTAGTAATGTAAACTCCCTAAATTTCCCAGGAAATTTTTATTATTAATTCTATGGAATTTTACGAGCCTGTGCCTTCTGATAGCACATTATTCCGAGGCCTGGTGTGCCCGGAATAAATTTCCGAAGTTTTGTTCGGGTACATTCAGTAAACGTACGAGTGGGTTTTTCTATCTTTTGAACCATTTCTCGGAATTGAAATCTGATGCACTGATGAAATCGTACTACTGGTAATTTCGTAAGGGGACCTTTACCACAGTTGCGTTTTATGCGGGTTGAAAGTTAATTTTTATGGTTTAATGAAAAAGTTAAATAAAATTTGTTGAGAAAAATTTTATTTATCTTGTTAGTTAAATCCTAAATGGGGAAGTTATTGGCGAGGCCCATACCCACATAACTTCACATGTGTGGATATTTGTGAGGTGGGACCAACACGAGACCAAACCTTTCTTCTCCCCATAACCTCCCTTAAAACCCCAAATTAACTCACCTTTTTTTATTATGAAAACTCCCCCTTGTTGAATGATAACTCTTCCTCTCCCTATATCTCTCTTTAATATTTTCCCACACATGTTAATTAATGAATTAAACATCTTCAATTAATTAATTAGGTTGTTTGAATTTTGAATTACTTGTGTGAATAAAATAATAGTTGAGCTATTATATTATTTTGGCACTTGTTGTGTTAGAACTTTGTGGGAGCTCTGGAGAAATTGAGAAGGGTGCTCTTATCTCAAAGAAAGAACACCATCCTTCCAATGAAGAACACCTTTGATGAAGAAGGACACCCTCTTCGATGAAGAATTCCAATTCCAAGAATAACAACAACGCAACTTCTTTTCGTTTCTCTACGACAAGGTAGGAGACACCACTACTTCTTCGGTGCAATCTGACGTCGACGGAATCGACACCCTCTTCAGCGATGCCTGAATACCGCGAACCTTATATAAAGTTTGGCGTTTGTTCATATGGAATTGATTATATTGTACCCCACTCTTTGTTGGAAATAATTTTTTATTTTTGGCCAACGCTACCTCCTGACATGGAGGGAGCAGGCCAAATGCACACGGCCCGACGACCCTCCGCAGTCTCTCTTGATTGCGATGGAGACCGTGATATGATGGTGACGATGAACGGAAGCGGCGGATGTGTGCCATCCGTATGCGGAAAACCCACATCACGCAACTGTGGGCCGCTCGACCATGAAATAACCAATCGGCGATAGCCGGCTGGGCCGAAGGGAGGAACCGCGACACCCCACGACGCCGCACTACGGAGAAACACGGCCCGCACAGGGAGGGCCCCTTCGGTGGAGGAACCGGCTGGCTCGACGGCCGACCGGGCGGCGGAAGACCGCGACACCCTAAGGTGCCGCGCAGCAGGTCTGTGGCCTGCCCAAGAGGGCCCCTTGCGCCAAGACGGCCAACCGTCTTTGGCCGGCTAGTTATGGAGGGTGGCACCGCTTGGCACCACCGGTTCGGGCAGTCGGGGGACCGCGCCCCCACCTCGGACTGCACGACCGGCTGGTCGTGCCCAACCCGGCCGAGCCGCACGTTTCATCGGGCCGGTCCGACCCCTTTCTGGGTCGGACCCCCCAAAACTGGGCTAACCCGACCTACCATCCCAATGGGCTTAATGGGCCGGGCCCATATTCACATAAAGGTGAATAATTTGAAGACAGCGCGTCTGATCGACACGGCGTCTGCTGCATTTGGAACCTTATGACGAGGTGATTATTTTGTGATACTCTAAGTGAGTTTTGGGTGACTTTGGAAAATTTTCGGGTTTGGAATGAGCGTATTTCCAACCGGGCCCCTAGAACGAAAAAACCAATATCTCTCAGACCGGGCGTCTGATTGACGTGCCGTCTGTTGCGTTGGGTTTATTTTGATGAGACGGGACTTTGGGATACATCAAATCATGAATTCGTGACAGTTGATGTATCGACCCCTTGGTTTGATGAGCGAACCCTCCCAGAATTGAGCATGTTGTGTGCAGGAACCCTAGAGCCGGCTGCGACAGCAACGACTACCGTACTAGAATCCTCTGTGTCTTCAGCGATGACGACTACTGTACGAGAATCCTTAGTGGATTTGATGGCGATGATTACCGTTCTTGTATCCCATGTGGGTCCGAAAGTTTGACTACTGTACTTTTATCCTACGTGGGTCTGAAAGTTTCACTTCTATTCTAGTTTCCTACGTGGGTCTGACAGAGTAGCTGGACTAGTATCCTATGTCAGTACACCAGCTTAGATGAATCAGTGACTACATCTGATCATCTCTATCAATTTACGGATGATGTATACCTGTATGAGCTGAGTCTTGACTTTCAATCATTACCATCAGTGTGATTGACTTCTTTCCAATGTGGACTGGTTTTTTCTTGGGCTCGGGAGTTGGAGCCGAACTGAGAATGATGACTTAATTATATGTATGGTCATATAACTAAGTAGATTTGGTTGATACTTTGTGATTGTATCTTTCCTTTTTGGTTTATCCTTTATGGAATCTGGGAGACCTTTAGGGGTCTCAGGGTCCCTACTAAGTAACGTTATAGTCAACCCTGTACGGGCAATGCCCGCACTACATTGTGTTGGTTGCAGACGACTGACAACACTGATCGTGGTTGAGGCTTGTGGAGCTATACGGTACCTGGAGGTGCACCACTTGGCAGGATGTACACAGAGAGGACGGACAGACCAGAGGTACCGAGGAGACTATATGTTCCCACCCTTCAGGTGGAATTTTCAGAGGATGACTCGGCAGTTGCTATTTTACGTTACTATAGTTTTACTAGTCTTTCAGTTGCACTGTACTTTTTAGTTGGTTTTGTATTCTATCCCATTTACCTTTCCGCACTTACTTTGTATTCAGTATTACTTTGTGCTTACTTCATCTTGCGTACTCTTTTGTGTTTGTTTACAATTATAAAGTAAATGCCTTCCCTTTTACTGTGATTTATGCCTTTGGTGACAGTCGACAGACCCTGGCCTATGGAAGGCGGGCTTGGGGTAGTCCTGGAACAAGCCTCGAAGATGGGTCGTGACATATTATTCATTATTATATCCATCCAAATAACATAGTGTTGAATAACATATTACACCACAGCGGGGAGATGGTAAGCTGTACGTACGCACGCATGGTGACATTATCATTCTTAGGATGGATATAATAATGAATATGGTTGTGCCGTATTTATAATAAAATCACAGTATTTATAAGGTATTGGAGATATTATTTTGGTATGGTAATAACAAAGAAATTGTAAGTGGAAGATTTAAATAACATGAAAGAGGGTGGTGAAATCATTACCTCTTCTTCGTGTTCTTCCTTTTGATTTGATCAACAGGTCTCCTTAGTTTGGGTTTCTGAATAATGAAAGGCCTATAAGATTAAGGTAGGATAGATGGGAGGATATTTGGGCAAGGATTGTCCGATCCCAATGGCTTTGTATGTGTGAAATTGAGATAAGGTGTAGTGCCCTTTTATAGGAGAGGTGAGGGTCACTTTTGGAAAATCTTGAAATATTATTTTATAATAAAATCATTTTCATTTTATAATGGATCAAAAATGATTTATTAAGAGGATAAGTTGGTAATTGGTCTAAATATTCTCAATCAATTGATTTTAGACAAGTTTAGATTACCATTTTAACCTTATCTTTTAGATTTAACTCTTGGTTAAATAGTTTAACTTTTATTGTGTCTTCTTGTATTCTTACACTATATGGTCAATAAACATACACTAAACATCCAAAATAACTTCAAGTGGTTCATTAATGACATATATAATATTATTAAACCCTTTCTTTGAACCTAATATTTTTAGGAATATTATATCAACAAATAATATAGTATTTGTTTTAAAATTTAATTTTGGTCAATTTTGACATTATTTGGTATTTGGTTTTTGTGAAATCCATCACAGCTTGATTACTTCGAAAACGATACATTGAATCAACCCTAACATGTCACATTTGGCTTGAAAATTCTTGGATTTCATAAAAACTTTGAAATTATATTCATTTTAATATTTATAATACCATTTATTTGATTCATTCATTAATAAGGTAATTACTAAATCATCATTGTGTCATAAATAAATTTACTTATTTAATGTCTAAAAATTATAAATAAAATAACATGATATATGAAATAATTTTAGATTTCTAATTAATATTTATATTCGACTTTATATTGTGTGTATCCCAATATTAAAAATGGGTTAGTTATTAAACATTGATTTCAACTCTTTTAACTCTTCTTTAAATAAAATAATAATAAATTTCCTAATCTAATCCATGTGGACCGAAAGGATCTTATATTATTCCTAAGTTTGTTTTTGGTCGAATTACACAAATAAAATATAATTAGGACGTGTGTTAGGGTAAGAATAATATAATTTTAACCCATAATTACCATATTTACATTTTATCGTGGTAAATAAAAGTAAAAAGTTACTATTCAATAAAAATTATATTCATCTTATTGAACCACATTTTTCTTAATGATATCAATCATGTCTCTCAGATTTTTAAAATTCCACACGTAGAAGTGGAAAAATTAAGTTTAATGAAAAATTGAAAAATCTCCTAGGATGTGGGTAAAAGATGGTGAAAAGATTATTAAACATTTATATATCTAATGTAATTACAAAATTACTCCAATGAATTTAATTAATTAAATATAGTTATTATTTATCTATTTTGACCTAAAATAAATTAAAATAAAAAATTTAATTATTTAAATGAAAAGTCTTTTTTAACCAAAAACGCAGTGTTTTTCACTATTCATCCATAATTGAAAGTTTTCAAAAACGTACAAAAAATTCACCTTAATCTAATTTTGATATTTTTAATTAAAAAAAAGAATTATATTTTACCAAATTACCAAAATTTAAATTGAATTTATTAATTTAAAATTAATTCCCAATGTCAAAACCAAAAAGGGTATTTTTATCAAATAATAACTACCAAAAGATTAACACATGTTTATGTCCAATTTCAGTGTGAAATTACATCCAATGACCAATATTGGATTAAATGGTAAAAATAAAATGTTATTATACTTCCAAATCATTCATATGTATTGTTTAACACAATTAATTATTTTGATTAAAAATGTTTTTTTCTGTAAAAATTGTGTATTTTTCACTATTCACCCAAAAATGAATGTTATCCAAAAAACACCAAACAATTATCAAAACATAATTTTTTAATTCCCAATTCTAAAGAAGATGTTTATTTTGTCAAATTTAATATATAAAAGTTTCAAATATTGAATTTAAATAAGGTTCTCCATTAAAATGTGGTAAAATTTCATTTTAAAAAAATACTTCTTTTATCTGAAAAAAATGAATTTGTTCTTATATTATGTCTATGAAACTAATAATATGGATTCCGACATTATAAGGATTATATAAAATTCAAAATTCAGTTAATATTATTCGTAACCTATTTTGAACGGCTAGTTTTCTACATCGTGGTGCACTTGAACTCAGTGTTGTGTGTAGTGCATTTTATTGAATTACATTGAAGAAATAACATACTATGTAATAATGGAGTGTTACATTCTCTCCTCCTTCAATAAATTTCACCTTCGCAATTTGAAATTGTTCTTATAAAATAAAAGGTTTAAAAAAGAAAAATAACTTTATGGGGAACCCACATCAAAAATTGGATTAATAAAATTTAGTTTTAATAAGAGGAAAAGGGAAATGAAAAAGTCACCACCAAATTATGATCTCGATTATGAAAAAATTGGTGGAAATTAGAGACACATAATTGGATTGAAAACATAAATATTTATTGCTAGCGATTGAGGTCATCAATCAAAAACATGTGTAAAATTGAGGTCCTTAAAGCCATCAATCTATGATGATTTAAAATATCACTGGTTCAAAAAAACATAAGGTATTTGGATAACACAATTTTGGTTTTAAGATCCCTTAACTAAAGTTTAAGAATTAATTTTTTAATAGTACAAGAGAAAAAAATATATATACATGATAAGTATAGTTCCATCCATTAACAAATTTCTACCAAAATCTCATATTTCATTATAAAATATTATAAAGATATTCTATTTGTCCTTATCATAAATGTTTCCAAAAAAACGAATTTATAGTTCATCTATAATACCTTTTAAAAATACTAAATTATAAAATATAGGACATCACGTAGTCCAATGGTATGTGATGCACCCTCTTCGCCCTTTGGTTGTGGGTTCAAGTCTCGCATCTTTGCCAGACGCGATTGGTAGTCTCCTGACCTCCAAGTTGTTCTTTTATAAAAAAATACAAAAAAAATAATCTTATGAAATTAATTTTCCTTAACAATAGAAACCAATGTCAATTTCAATCCATTCCAACCTTTATACTTATCCAAAATACTTTTTTCCAAACCCACAGTCCAAAATTTATAAAGATTAAAAAGGCAATAAAGATCCTTTTTTCCACATAATGACATGTGAATACCACCATCATGTATTCTTTTAAAAGATAGTAACACCCTAAATTACCATAAAACTTTATTGATTACATTCATGCTCCCTTATTCCTTATAGAATACTAGATATATCCCTTATATCCAAAATTTTTTAATACTCCTTCAATGATGAGACAAACAAACCGTTAATCAGTTATTGGATAGTCAAGAATATCCAATATAATTTATCCAAATCAACCATATCTTATTCCAAAATAAATACCTTGGTATCAAGACTATATTAATGTTTTTTCATTCCATCAACCATTTATTTTCTCAAAAGTTTATCATTCCATTGAGTCAATTTTCATGGTTCCACAAAATCTTATGTCCTTAATGAAATATTACTACAATACAATAATTATATTCTCTATAATTCTTATAACATGTACATCATTAATACAATACTCAAATGAAAAAATACTTTAATAACAATATAAGAACTCTTAATCATTCCTCTTCATCTTCGGTAGTATCATAACTTGATTATTATCCAATATCAGCCTTTGGGGTGTACTCTGATGATTTGTTCATTGATTCACGTAGTGTCCCAACTCTTTGAAGTTGAAGTATTGTACATTTGAAACCTTTTTCACATGCATGAAATCATGTAATTTGTGTCCATTTCTCCAAACATATAAAAAGCTCTCATCCCCTTCATTCATTTACCATAGTGATTCTTTCCACAGTCATCACATACTGGAAATCCTTCTTTCCCTAATTCCCTTTATCCATCATTCTCTCTACAATCCTTTCATTCTCTTGCTTACCTTCAAATCCATAGGACTCAGAAAATTTTTAATTACCTTATTAACACAAGATACTATTTCTTCATATGATGATAATATGTGGGAGACTATTTCCTTTCTAAATTATGGCTTAATTCCATGAAATTAATGATCTTTGTCACTCATTGTATCATGCGTATTGCTGGAGGTTGCATTCCATCTACTAGGCACCATTTCTAAACAATGGGATACATTAGGCATGTTTATGAATCCCAATGATTAATTCAAAACATGTAAAACATTTAACATAAATTGAATAGTTCATGGATATAATCCATAATCGTAAAAATGTTTTATTTGAGGTTGCATATACCCATAAACCATTCATAGTGGGATGTAAAGAAAACGAGATTTATCTTAAGCATATCACCCAGGAGTGTTGTAACCAAGAGTGCCGCAAAGCCCATTATCGTGCACCAGTTCCCATTCGAGTGTAGCTCAAAGAGGTGTTTTTGGGTTTTACCCCTTGGTATATCTGTGCTAGAGCTACCTCTACCTTCTCGTATCTAGACAGAGATGTATTTCTTAGAAAACTCCTAAAATATATAAAGTACCAAAATTCTATGAAATAATTTTATAATAATTCTCAAATTCTATCTTTGGATAATGTGCTCTAATCAGAGTTTTTCTAAATCTTGTTTCCAAGGTTTGTACTAAACATCCTCTAATACCAACTGTAATGCCCTGAAACTAGTTACACAGGGTCTGGTCATTATTTTAATACATTGGCATGATTACAAAGATTCTATTCCAGAAGGAATATTCAATTTAGTAGTCTTAAAAAATATATTACATAAATTAATTTCAACATTACAACCTGAAAAGAAAAATAAAAGTAACTTTTCCCAATAGAAATGCCCAAGACTCATAGATTATGCATGCAAGTAAATCATAACTAACATCATCATATCCTGTGTAAATAAAAAATAAGAAAGGTTTGACCTCAGATGATCGATAAAGGTAAACAATTAAGTGGAAGCTATATACTATTAAGGAAAGATGTGTAAAAAACAGCCATTCAAATATAAAATAGAACATAATATGGAAAATATAAATCAAAAGTTACCATATAAACATTCATATGGATATTATACTAGTCAAATAATAACATGTAATAAATAATTTCACAATGAGGGAATGTATAATGATAGACATTATGAAACATCTTGTCAAATCCTCGTCTAAGAAGTCTAAAAATGATTTAGTCCTTATCCAAAACCATATACCAAAATGGTAAAGGCCTCATCGAATTCCATGTCTAATTGTCTAATGAGACCTACCAATGCATCAAGGAGCTATATCAGGCTACACCAGTCACTTTTTATATCCAATGCATTCCTCAAATGAAATGGGTTTAACATAACATAAAATTTTGTATTAAAACTAGCATAAAAAATGTCAATACATTATCCATAAACCATGAAAGGTATAAAAATAACACATCCATAGTCAAAAATATCACAAAACATTCAATACAATATGGAATATTTTTATCAACTTCCATTAATTTTAAAATCCATCAAATTATGTTGGCATAGATTAAAATTATTTCTAAAATGCATTGATAGAAATACCCATTTTTCAGGAAAACATTTAAAATTCACACAATTTGGAAAAGAATAAATATAAATACATTTTTGAATCAAAGTTTCCCATACTTCTTTGAAACTTTTGAAATGAAGTAAAATTTTAAAAACATTCATGTCTATATAAATAAATCCTTAAAAACTTTTTTGAAACATGGACACCAATGAGAATGATTTAGAAGAATAAATATTTACCACATTTAAAATGATATTTTAGTTAAAGAGTACCTTAAAAAATCATTTTGAAATTTCTTTTATGAAATATGGACATGGATAATAAATACGTCCAAAAAAATACTTACACATATACAATCATTGAAAATAATGAGATTGAGGAAATAACACTTACCTTGCACTCTCCTTTGGTCGAGGGTATGTTTAACCTCTTGTATAATGACCATTGTTAGATATTAGATTATAAAAGAACCATATTCATATTTATTATATCATACATGATTGATTAATGACTTTATACTACCCATTTAATAATGATTTTCATATTAAATTAACATTTCAGGTAATAATTGCTTTCTTTATCGTACATATTTTAACTTGTTAATCTTGATTTTATCTTTTATACCATGATTTAAATAACTCTAGAATATAAAACTTTATTTATATATCATACATAATTATAATGAAAATATTTATAATAAATAGATTAATGAAATGGAAAACACCATTTATGGAGACAATAGGACGTACATACGTATAAACGTTGTTTCTGTTTTCATATCTTGTTGAACAGAAGTAAGTAAAAGATATATATATAAGTGCATAAATACATATATATATATATGTGTGTGTGTGTGTGTTTCTCTCTAGTGGAATTATTATGTCATATATTACATACATATTAGTTGTATATATTTTTATAATTGTCAATGATTGGGGAATGTGGAAATGAATCTCATTACGTCGTGGAGATGATAATCTATACGTACACACGAGGGGCAATATAATTTCCATAATGGTGTGGAATTGGATGGTATATTGATTTTATAGAGACATTATCATGTTATTTTCATTATTTATATACATATTACTCATCATTATATCTATCCAAATAACATTGTGTTGAATAACAAATTACACCACAGCGTGGAGGCGGTAAGACGTACATACACACGCATAGTGACATTATCATTCATAAGATGAATAGAATGTTGAATATGGATATTACATATTTATAAAAACATCACATTATATATAAGTTACCGGATTTATTATTTTGGTATGGTAGTAACAAAGAAAGAGTAATTGGAAGGGAAAACAACATGAAAAGGGTGGTGAAATCATTACCTCTTCCTCGGGTTCTTACTTTTGATTTGATCAAAAGGGATCCTTAGGATAGAATTATTACAATAGAAAGGCCTATATTATTAAGGTCGGATAGTTGGGAGGATATTTGGGAAGGGATTGGCCAATAAAAAAGGCTATGGAGATGTGAATTTGAGAGAAGGGGAAGTTCCCTTGTATAAGAGAGGTGAGGATCTCTATAGGAAAAGCTTGAAATATTATTTTATAATAATATAATTTTCGGTTTATAATATATCCAAAATGATTTATTTAGAGTCTATGGTGGATATGGGTTGAAATAATCTCAACCAATAGGTTTTAGACAATTTACGTTACCATTTTAACCTTATCTTTTAGATATAACACTTGGTTAAATAGTTTTACTTTTACCATGTATTCTTGTATTCTTACACTATATGGAAAATAAACAAAATATAAACTTACAAGAGAACCTCAAGTGGTTGATTAATGACATATATAATATTATTTAAGCCCTTTGGATGAACCTTATATTTTTATTAATATTATATCAACCAATAATATATTATTGGTTTTTAAAAATAATTTATGTCCATTTTGACATTATTTGGTGTTTAGTTATTGTGAAAGCCATGAAAACTTGATTTCTTAGAAAAAGATACACTAAATCATCCCTAAAATTTCATATGCACCAATAAAATTCTTTTATGTCATACAAAATTTAAAAATATATATATTTTATTATATATATTATAATTTGTTTTATTTTTTCATTAATAAGGTAATTACTAAATCATTATTGTGTCATAAATAAATTTAAATATATAATGTCTAAAAATTATAAATAAAATATCATGATGTATAAAATATTTTTATATTTTTAATGAATATTTATAGTTGAATTTATATTTTTTGTAACCCTATATTAAAAATGGTTTATTTATTAAACAATGATTTTAACTCTTTTAACACTTATTTAAATAAAATAATAATAAATGTCCTAATATAATCGATGTGGACCTAAATGAACATATTTTATTCCTAAAATTGTTTTTTGTCAATTTACACTTATCCCATATAATTAGAAAATATGGTAGGGTAATAATAATATCATTTTTACCCTTAATTGCCCTATTTACTTTTAATCGTGGTAAATAAAAGTAAAAAGTAACTATTCACCAAAAATTATTTTCATCTTATTGAACAAAATTTTTCTTACTCATATCAATAGTGTCTCTCATATTGTTTAAATTCCAATCACAAACGGAAAAATTAATTTTTATGTGAATTTTCATATTCTCCTAGGAGAAGGGTAAAAGACGATGAAAAGTTAAATAAAATTTTATATATCTAATGTTATTAAAAAAATGACTCCAATAAATTACATTTAACATATATAGGTATTATGTATCTATTTTTACATAAAATAAATTTTAATATAATAAATAATTATTTAACTGAAAAGTCGGTTTTAACCAATAACGCCGTCTTTTTCACTGTTCATCATAAAATGAAAGTTTTCAGAAACGTACTAAAAATCCATCCTAAGCTAATTTTGATATTCCGAATTCAAAAATGAAGTCTATTTTACCTAATTAAAAACATATAAATTTCATTTATTAATTTAAAATTAATTTTTGTTGTCAAAACCAAAAAGCTTATTTTTATGAAATAATAACTACCAAAAGAATGACACTAGTTATTGTGATATTTCAAAGTGAATTAACTTATAATGACCAACATTGTATTAAATGGTAAAAATATAATTTAATTATACTATCAAACCATTCATAAGTACAGTTGAATAGTATAAATTATTTAGATTAAAAAATATTTTTTCTGTTAAAATTTAGTATTTTTCACTATTCACCCAAATAAAAATGTTATCAGAAAAACACCAAAAATTTATCAATAATATATTTTTATGTCCCTATTCTAAAGAAGAAGTATATTTTGTCAAATTTAATATATAAAATAATTAAATATTGGATTTAAAATATGTTCTCCATTAAATGGAGGTAAAATTGAATTTTAAAAAATACTTCTTTTATCTAAACAAATGAATTTGTACTTATATTTTGACTAAGAAACTCATAATATGGATTCTTAAATTATAAGGATTATATAAAATTCAAATTTAAGTTATCACTATTCATAACCATTTTTGAACGACTAGTTTGGTATGTTGTGGTGCTCTTGAACTCAGTGTTGTGTGTAGTGCAAGTTATTGAATTAAATTTAAGAAATAATGTACTATGAAATCATGGGGTGTTAGAGCGTGGCCCACTGGGTAGCGTGGTCCACCTGAGTTGGCGCCGAAGCGGGATCCCCCCCCCCTTCTATTCAAAATAGCAATGGGAAACACATTTAGGTGTTGCCATGTCACCCGCGGGACCCGAGCGTCTCCCACCGATCCTCTACGGTCGACCGGTGCTCTGGATGGTCCTACTCCCAGCAGCGTGATCATGTGTTGCTGCTCCCTAGTAGCTGGTCGAGTGTCAGCCCCCCTCTATCCTCTGTCGCGTCCAAGAAGACGTGACCTCCCACTCCAGAAGTGCATACGCGCACCACCACTCTGCCATACGGCCTGCCAAATGTCGGCCGCCACCTTCTTCCACTGCGGCCGATGGGCCACGGCCTCCAGCTCAACCGGAAGTGCAGACGCACATCACCCTCATTCCTCATGGTTGGCCGGGTGTCAACCACCACTTACTTCCGTGAGCCATCACGGCTTTTTCCAAGCACGAAAATAATGTCGTTCGCATATTCACGATCCTCAGGTAGACAGATTTGCGTCCATACGTCGTGCTTAACAAAACATTGTGTTTTCAGCGTCATTAATTATTTCATGTCAATGATCAGCTGAACAACACGTAAAGAACAAAATAGAAAGGGGAACGGTATAGGTGTTGGAAAATAGCCATGTTTGTTTGGCCATCTTCATTGTGAGTCCATAATATGAAGAATCAACAAAAAGATTTAATCATAATTCAAATTGATACCCCTTCCTTGAAATTCATTGGAGATGTCTTGATGAAATAGATGAATTCGGTGAAGCTGATGCCGTGGTTTTTTTCTCCCACAACATGTCTCTGATCCATGCACATGGTTCATCCACATTCTTCATTGGGGGTGGTTCGTCATTGTAAGATGATCCTCCAAAAGTTTCCTCCAAGGATCTGCTCATTTGCCAATGATTTTCCCATACTGAAGCGATTTCACAAGCTAACATAAAAAATTATGTTTATTAATTAAACAATATTGGATCATTAATTAAATTGGTGTTTCTCATTAACCAGGAGGAATTCCAAGGTCACCGCCTATTAATGACGAGAGTTCGGGTGGTCCCCACCACTAAATTCAAAATGGGAGGTTTCAAGTTCTAAAATAAATTAATGTAAGTTTTATTTATTTTATCCAATGAAAAGTCCAAGAACTAATTTTCACCCTCGACCTACTATGGTCAAGGTGAATGTCTCCAAAAGAGAATATCTTCATTGCGAGTTCAACTCTGTCCTCATATTTCAATTCCTTACACCGGTTCAAAAGTTAAAAAATGTCGCTCTTGAGTTTACTGATCCAACCCGAAAAAAGAACAGAAATTCATTCCGGGCACACCAGGCCTCAGAATCTCATGACGTAAATTTTTGCAGACTCGTAATATTCCTATATAATTAAAAAAAATACATGAAAAAATCTGCGTCTTTAAATTCTCCCCACCTAAGCACGTTTTGTCCATGAAATCCAAAACACAAACTAAGGAAACAAGTGTTGGTACTAAGAATTAATTTGAGCATCCCACTCCCATGTGCTCTCTTGGAGGTTCCCGTTCTTCCAGCATACGCGCACCAGAGGTATCAACCGCCCACGAAGTACCCACTCTTATTGATCCTCATTCTCCACTAGAACATCTAAAAAAGTTTCCTCCTCATCGACATCCATCTCACCCCTAGTCAATGATGTGCGAAAGATCATTTACATATCTCCTCAACTGGTATACGTGGAAAACATCATGCACCCAGTGCAACTAAGGTGGAAGAGCTAAGCGGTAAGCCACCTCGCCAACTTTTCTGATGACCTGAAAGGGTCCAATTAATCTTGGTGTTAACATGCCGCCTCAACCAAATCTCCACAAACATCATCTAGATGGGACCCGTAGAATGACATGGTCACCATCCACAAACTCTAGATGTCTTTGTCTCTTATCAGCATATGCTTTCTACCTACTCCGTGAAGTCTTCATCTGCTCCTAGATGATCTGAACCTTCTCCGTCGTAGCCCGTACCATCTCTGGTCTCACGAGTGCTAACACCCATTGGGGATTCCAACACATAGGTGATCTGGAAGGTCTACCGTATAATGCTTCAAATGGTTCCATTCCGATAGTGGAGTGATATCTGTAGTTGTACTCGATCTTCAACAATGACAATTGATTCTCCCAAATATGGCCAAAATCTAGGACGCAGGCACGCAACATGTCCTCAAGGGTCTAAATGGTTCGATCTGTCTGACCATCCATCTGAGGATCGAAGGTGGTGATCAACCGAAGTTGTGTCCTGAATGCCTCCTGCAACCCCTTCCATAGACGGTATGTGAAACAGGAATCACAATCAGAGACAATCATAGATGACACTCCATAATGCCCCACAATCTCTTACACGTAGAGGAATCCAAAAACCTCTACTGGTCCCTACTTTGATAGGTAGGAAGTGGGACGACTTGGTGAGTCAGTCAACAATCACCAAGATGGAATCATGCCCCTTGGACATGTGTGGATTTCTGGTAACAAAGTCCATGGAGATTCCATCCCACTTCAAATCTATAACCTCTAGTGGATGAACTAAGAATGTTGGAACCTGATTCTCTGCCTTCACTTATTGACAAGTGGGGCACCGAGAGACAAACTCAGCTACTGTTTACTTCATTCCCGGTCACTAGTGTTGATTTTGAAGGTCCTAGTACATCATCACCACTGCTGGATGTACCGCTAGAGGGGATGTATGGAACTATGTCAAAAATTCCTCCCTAAGAACCATCAGTACCATTGTACGCCCTTGGAAGAGGTTGGTATGCTCCCCACCTTCATAAAATCAATCAGATGCCTTTCATGTGGATATCTGAGCACTTCAAGCCATGAACTCAGTGTCCCCAAGTTGCACCTCTCTTACTCAATAATGGAGTGGGGGAGTGACTGTCAGAGATAGATGATAAGCTACTCCATCTCGATCCATGTAGGATACAAACAAAGTGGCTAGCCACTCTGTATCCTCACCTAGAAATTAAATACCAGATATCCTACTGAGTGAATCTGCTACTACATTCCCTTTCCCAAGATTAAAGACTATCTTGATGTCATAGTCCTCGAGGAACTCTAGAAAATGTCATTGTCTCGGGTTCATGTCCTTCTGGGAGAAAATATACATGAGACTATTGTGATAAGAATATACTGTAAAATGTTCTCCCATTAAGTAATTTCGCCACATCATCAAGGTGAAGACCACTACTGCTAACTCTTGGTAATGGGTAGTATAGTTCTGGTCCTGCTTTCATAGATGTTGAGAAACATACACGATCACTGCTCGCTCCTGCATCAGGATAAATCCATGTCCGGTCCCTGATGCGTCGTAGTAGATGTCGTACCCAATGCCCTCCTATGGTAGCCTTAAGATGGGGTCACTCCTCAGTCCCTACATCATATCCTAGAAAATCCACTGGCATATCTCTGACCGGCCGAAGGGTTTCCCCTTCTTTGTCTCTACTGATAAGGTTGTTGCAACTATGGAAAAGTCTGGCACAACCCTCATGTAGTAACCGACCACACCCAAGAAATTTCGCACTTCTGTCACAATCTTGGGTAGCTACCAAGCAAGTACATCCTCAATCATCAACGAATCCACTGAAACTCCAGCCTCCAAGATGACATTTCCAAAAAACTGGACCTCTCGTATCCATAACTAGCACTTCGGGAGCTTACTACTGTGCCAGTGCTCTCAGAGTGTGTCCAGAACTAGTTGCTGATGATAGGAATGCTCCTCCTCTATCACTGAGTATATCAAGATTTCATCGATGAAGACTACCACAAAGTGATCAATGTGTGGAATGAAGATCATGTTAACGATTCCCATGAACACTTATGGGGTTTTGGTCATACTGAAAGGAATAACTAAGAACCCATAATGGCCATACCGACATCGAAAATTCATCTTCTACACATCCTCGTCTTGTACTCTGAGCTAGTGATACACTGATCTGAGGTCTATCTTTGAAAACCATCCCTTCCGGTGATCAGAGAGATCATTTATCCTTACTAGTGGGTACTTATTCCTCACAGTCTCCTATTTTAGGCACTGATATTCCACACAAAGTCTCAAACACCCATCCTCCATCTGGGTAAATAAAATCAGAGCTGCCAAAGGAGAAACAATTGGGTTATGAACCCCTTTCCCTGTATCTCCCCTAGCTTTTCCCGCAGCTCTTGATGCTCCACAAGAGCCATCCGATATTCTGGACTAGATATTTGTGTAGTCCTGGGGTAAAATTCGTTGTAAAATTCCACCTCTATATGAGGATATAGACCCGGAACATCATCAAGGAAACATCAGCATAATGGTCCACTGTAACAGGATAGATTAGACTATCAACATCAACCTCTATAAGGTTATTTCTTTCCAACTGATGTGTGATCGGCTCCACCATCCTCTGGGTAAGTCAATCCTGCACTGATAAGGTTCCCTTGTCGTCGGTGAAGGAAAACCTGGTCTTATCCGTGTAGACACACCTCACATTGCGCCCAACACAGTCGATCAGAGCATGGAATGTGGATAATTGGTCCATATCCAAGATTATGTTGTAAGGACACGATGCCAGTACTAGGAGATCTCATCCGAAGATATCACCTTCTAGAGTAAGCTCACACTACCAGAACCAGTGTGTAAATGTCGAATCTGCTCCCACAGGAGTCTCTAGCTCTAAGGATCTAGACAAAGGCCCCATTTGTATCTCTGAGCTCCGAACGAGGGTCGTGGAAATAAATGAGTGATTGATACCTATGTCTATAAGTACTATAGCTAGGTTGGAGTAGACAAATATCATACCTTGTATCATCTCTGGAGTTCCATGGTCGTAGTCCTCAACTACCTGGAGCTAAGCTCGTCCCTGTCCACCTTCTCCCTATGGTAGGGGTGGACCACCTTGAGGTGGTTGTAGTAGAACCAGAAATCACCGCCCACCGCCTGTTGCACGACCTGCTCCTCAACAATATCTTCCTCCTACCTGTAGTCCTCCCCGATCGATTCTTCTCTTATTCCTAGGTGGTCCTTCGACCATCTTCTGGTCATCTATACAGCGGGTTAGGCGGTTGTGTGCCCTATAACCCTGCACACCGCACGAATAACACCACTTGTTCCAGGACGGTTATGCTCTATCTCAAGATCCCTACACAACCAACCCTATATAATGTATTCTTACCGCTATAGGTCGATTCCTCTTGTACCTCTGCATCATATGTCTACTTCCAGCTACTAATGACTCTACTACGTGTCGTCCGGTGGTGGGTCTCACATCTGGTGACTGCTCCACAAGGTTGATCTCCAGTAATAGTGGTCTCTCTAACACCCCCGCCTACGTCAAGATGATGAGAGAAACAATCGATGGTCTAATCTCCCATCTAAGCCCTTTCTTGAAGGTCTGGTCCTTGAAGAAAGGGTCACACACCGTGTAAGTGGAGTTGCATGAGAGGTCGGTGAACCTCTCTGAATACTGATCCACAGTCATGCTACCCTACTTCATTTGGATAATCTCTTCTATACACACTAAACATAGAGTCGCAGGGAAGATCTCTGCCCTAAAAAGGCTCTCAAAATCCGTCTAGACCAGAGTGTCCTCTTCGGGAACCTGAAGTATCATGCTCCACCATCTGCTCGCTGCTGCCTGAATTAGGCTGGCGGAAAAGATCACAATGAGATATGAAGGTTATCCTACGAGTAAAAAAACTTTAACCATGGACTCAATCCAGTCCTCATCCGCATGTGGGTCGATATCCCCCCAGAACCTCGGTGGCCTCTAGTGTTGGAACTCGTGCAATGCTCTCAAGAGGCATGCACACTCTACTGCTGGGGCTGGAGGCATTGGCTTCCCAACTGGTAGTGGTGCTTCAGGTACACCACCTAATGGTACTAATGCCGTAAGGGGGGCCTGTAAAAAATCATCATCGCTCAATGGGAAGTTGCCACGTACTATTACTGGAACCCTGCATGGCTGTCTTCATGGAGAAATCCTGATAAGAAACAAGAGTGCCATGGTCATTATGTAATACCTGGTGAGCTGACGCATAGATATCACAATGAAAAATTTTCAAAAACACATACACAATATTTGTTTTCATGCATAGAGTCTGAAATTATAGGTTAGTGTTCTGGTGTATGGATATGTCGGCCACCACACCAACACTAGATTCCCCAAACTGAAAACCACACTCATCACCTGTAACACTATTTCTACACAGAAAAGAACAAATATATGGTTCTTCAGCAGAACCAAACTCCTCTGATAAAAATTTATCATGACCCCTCCATTGAGTCCCATGCCGTGACTACCCCAATCCCATTATTCATTGGCCAAGGGCTTTCGACAAGAACCAAAAGGTGTATTCCCTAAAAAGGGAAGGCATTTCCTTTATAAACTATAAACTCAAACAAACCAAGTACACAAAAAGATACAAACACAAAGTAAACTATATTGTAAATAGGTTTTGTATAGAAAGTAACGGGATAGAATACAATCCCAACTAAAAAGTAAACGTAAATATGCTAAGTACTAGTAAAACTAGTAACATATCCTATGATCACCCACCAAGGATCCTACCTAAAGGGTAGGTACAGCTCTTGAACGGTTCTCTCTCTAGATCATCTCGTCTAATGACAACCTCTAAGCAGCCTCCAGTCCCAGGACCCTCACCCTAAATCAACGATGTTCGTCATCTACACCAGACACAACAAGGTGTGGGCATAGCCCGTGTAGGGTTGAGTATAAAAATACTTATTAGGGACCCCAAAACCCCTGATGGTCACTCAGAATCCAGAAAGGATAAACCAAAAATAATGAATGAAGCATCCAAACCTACTTAGTTATATTCCCATACATATACCTATGTTATCAAGATATACTCATCTCACACAGTATGGAAGAATACAACAAATATAACACTATGAAGGTAGATGTAGAACACTGGTAACATAACAAAGGTAAAAGTACTACACAAGTAACACCACATAGATATAATAGCACACAGATACACCACGATGATATAGTACCACACAGGTACACCACAAAGATATAAGACTCAACTCACACTTGGTATAAGTGAAGTATAGAAGTACATATGATTAGTCGTGAAGCTAGATCTTGTTATATTGTCCATAGGAACTACTATAGATGATACGGAGTCTGAACCTCATTGGATTGCTAGTTACTAACCCCAAAAATGACACACATAGGATCTAAAACGCAGAGGATCAGTATGTGCTGACAGACATAAGATCGTTGAGCGTAGACCCACAAAGGATATGACCCACACAAGATCGGTATGTACTGACACACACTTGATCGGTGCGCACTGAGCAACATAAGATCTGACCCACAGAGGATCAATATGCAATGACCCACATACGAACATTGATCAGTGACCCACACAGGATTGATAGGTACTAACCCCCCTCCAATGACCCACACGGGATCAAACCTGGCTAGAGTAGATAGAAAACTAACCTCCGTATTATCTGTCTCCGAAATCCGCCTCACTGCTATCCACTAGATTCCGTGATGCCGATGCGCTCATGTTTCTGTAGAATATGTCCTTTAAAATATTATTCATACCTAGAACACCCCAAAGTTCTTCAGCATAGTATCCCAAATATCTGTCATGTCAAAAGGGACACAACACAACTGACAACGCGTAAATGGGACACCCGATCTGTAAGTTATTAATGTTTCTGCTCCGAGGGCATGGTTGGATTCGGAGTTCGATCCAACCTGGTCGTACTCCAACATTATCTGAAACATATGTGGAGTATACCAAAATACCATCTCGATCCCAGGATTCCGGTGTCGCACACGGTTTGTCAAACGAACGCCTGATTCTAATGATATAGCCACAAAGGCGTCTCTGGGTCTAGAGTGGCCCAAGTCCGGTCAGACCTGGTCAAGTCGACCACTCCTGACATGATCTAGGTCCAGCCCCGTTGGCCTGGGCTTTAGTGGGTCTGGACATCTGTAGTATGGTCTGGCCCGATCCACGAAAAGGGTGGCCCTGCCCGGCCTGCTGGGCAGCGTGGTCCGCACGAGCTAGCGTCAGAGGGGGAGAGGCCCCCCTTCCATTTGGAATAGAAAAGGTAAGCACCATTAGGTGCATCCATGTCACCCGCAAGAACTGTGCAGGTTCCACTTTTCCGCTACAGTTGGTCGGTGCTCTGACCGGTCCTCCTCCCAGCAGTATAGTCGTGCGCCGCTGCTCCACTATGGTCAGCTGAGTGTCAGCTACCCTCTATCCTCCACCATGGCCAAAAGGCCACGACCTCCTACTCATGTGGCACAGACGTGTACTGCCACCCAGCCACGTCTCCAGCCAGATGTATTCAACCACCCTGCTCCATCTTGGTCAATTGGCATTGGCCTCCTGCTCAACCAGCGGCATGGGCGCGTATAACCTCTTTCAACGTAGCCATCCGGGTGTCGGATACCACCTTCTTTCGCAATCCATATCGTCTTCATTCCAAGCCCAAAAATTATGTCCTACGCATATTCAGGAATCTTGGGTCGAGGGATCTTCATCCATACATAATGCTTAAAAAAATATTTTTTTTCATCATCATTAATTTTTTAGCGTCAAATAACGCACGAATAATGGGGGAAGAATTACAGAGAAAGGGGCCATGTATAAGTGCGTGACGATGGACATGTTTTTTTGTCCATCCTGGTTGTGAATCCAAAAGATGAAGAATCAACAAACATATTTAATCATAAATCAAATTAAAACCACTACCTTGACGTTCGTTGGAGATGTCGCGAGAAAGGAGATGAAGTCGGCGAAGGGGACGTTGGCGTTTGTTGCTCCTGCAACACGTCTCTGATCTGAGCTTAGGTGTCGTCCTTCTTCTTCATTGGGGGTATTTATTCATTGCAAGATGATACTCCAAATGTTCTCTCCAAGTATCTCCTTTGTTTCCCAAGATTTTCCAACCTCATGCAATATGAGAATCCAACTTAAAAAATTATGTTTATTAATTTATCAAAGTTGGCACATTAATTAAATTCGAGTTGACACATTTACTATGGGGAATTATAAGGGTAACCTCCCATTAAAGAAGAGAGTTATGGTGGTCCCCACCACTGAATTCAAAATGTGATGTTTCAGTTTCAAAAATAAAATAAATCTTGTTTATTTTATTTTCTACTACAAAAAGTATGAAAACTAATTTTCACCCTCGCCCAACTATGGTTGAGGTGAAGGTCTCCTTAAGTGAATATCGGAGTTGTGAGTTCCATGGTGTCCTCAGATTTCAATTCCAAGCACTATTTCAAACATCACAAAATGATTCTCTTGCGTTTTCTAAATGTACCAGAAAAGGGTCATAAATTCATTATGGGGCCCACCTTGTGTCGGTATCATGTGCTGTAAATTTTCACAGAGTCTAAAATTACATTATAATAAAAAACATTACATGAAAAAATATGGGTCTTTAAGAAAACTATAATATAATAGTACAAATATTCTAGAATCCAATTTTCAGAAACATTGACATGGATGATAAATGTTCCCTAATAAATACTTACGTATAAAAAATCTCAAAAAATAATGAAATTGTAAAATTAACCTTTTACAATATAAAATCAGTCAAATAGTATACCTAATGCAATAAATAAAAATAGATTTATTTTAAAATACCCTAATAATAATAATAATACTTATAAAAAAATTCTTGGGAAGTATATACTCCTCCCTAATGTAGAAGGTAGTCTATAAGTCATGAATCCCACAAAAAAACAAGACACAAATACATTACCTTCGGTATGATTTCCTTTTTAAATATTTGAATCTCATGTATATTGGATTAAATAATGTTATTAACTTATTACAGAACCATATTCAGATTTTGATATCATATATGATTATCTTATAACTCGATTATTAATAGCATTACATTATTACTCTTCTTTTTGGTGTAAAATACTTTATTTTCCATTGCATGTTTTGTCATATATGTCTTGGTTATGCACAAAGGATATAGATATTTCATATATATAATAACATTAATGTTATATATAACATATTAATTCATTATATAAATTTATATAATCATTCCTTAATAGTAATAATGGAGGATTAATCACATCAAGTAGTGAATACTGTAGGCCATACACATGCATGAATGATGATATCATTAACTAAATTATGAAATTGTATTGAAGCAGATGGTATATATATTTTTAGAGTCAATAATGTTATAATTCTCATATATAATTTTCATATATATTTATTATTTACAATATTATATCAATCCATGTAATGTGTTGTTGAAAAACATATTACCCCACGGTGAGGAGACAGTATGTTGTATGCACACATGTGTGTTAATTTAATTTTTCATAGGATGGACACAAGGTATAATTTGAATGATCCATAATCATAATTAAATCTCAAAATATTTATTAAACATCATTTTTTACCTTATAATGGTATTAAAACATTAATAGGATGTAGAGTAATATATAATCATGAAAGATTCTGTGATGTTGATTACCTCTCCATCAATGAGCTTCAACTAGATCTCCTCTTAGTGAAACTAGTGTTCGTATAGAATGAATACTAGAACATCTAGAATATAATCAAATATGTTTATAAGAGAAATTTTAATGGGAATGTAGAGATTCATGGATCTATTGAATGTGATGATGTGAGGGAGGATGTTCCCTTTCCTAATTAATGTGAGGGGATGTTTTTAAAATTTCAAACAACATTAATTTTTAATAAATTAAAACTCAATCCAATTACCTCTAAATTATATTTTATAGAATATAATATAATATATGATCTTAATATAATAAAAATTTTATTTTTATACTTTTTTACTTAATTTTCTAAACCTAATCATTTTTACTAACAATTAGTAAACATATTTTTATTTAATGTAAGGTAGAAAATTTTTCAAAATTTAAAGATTGTAAATTTTACATAAATGATATTATTTAGAAAATTAATGAATAATATTGAACATTTTATTCCATATTATGACATATTTAATGAAAATTTATTGATTTTTAATTATATTTATATAATTTAATTGAAATTATTTTGATCAAATCTCAATAGTGTCAATTTTGATACTATTTAATTGATTTTTTTTTAAAAATATCAATATAACAAGTCAAATTTCACAAAAATATTTTATTATATCCCAAAGAGGTTTAGGTCATATATAAATTTATTTGGTTACATCAATTATGAGAAATAATTTTTATTTTTATATTTTTAATTACATTTTGTTAATATATCAATTAATAAAATAATCATGAAATTGTATTAGTGAATTTATCTAAAATACTTATTCTTTATCTAAAAATTTAAAAAAAATTACTATTATGATGGATATAAATATTCAAGATTTAAAAATAATATTTATATTCTAATTTAACTATTGTAAGACCCTATATTTCAAATGATATATTATTTAAAACAATAGTTTTACATCTTCAAATATTTATTTATTAAAATATATTAAATATCCTAATTTAACCCAAGTGTCCCAAAATAAAAAAAATAATGTTGTGAAAATATGTTAAATAAATATAAAATTATCATTTAGAATCATTTGTAACATTTATTTTTTTCAAGCGGTCATATAAGATATATTAAAGTCAATGAAAATGGTATTTTGTGTGTTACTATGAATTAAATATTATATAAGTAATTTTAATGAAACAGTGTCCCTTAAATGAGTTAATTTAGTTCCTTATGTGTTATGTTTTATTATTAATTTATCTATTTTTTTTCTTTTTTATGTTCATTGTATATTCCTTATAATTTTATTTTTAACCTAAATTAACTAATTTACCCTTTACCATGGTGACAAAATTTAACATGGTTATTATTCATATTGTCAAAAAATAAAAATGGAAATAAATATTAAATTTTGAAATTATGAAACCAAATTTGAATTCCATTATTCAAAATTAAAAACATAGAAGAATAAAAAATACATTTAAAATACAATTGGTAAACTACGATATAAAATAGTTTTTCAAAAAATACCTTTTTAAAACAGAAAACATTTTTTTAATAAATTCATTTAAAAAATACTTTCCAAAACAATAATTGAATAATTTAAAAAAAAATTGAACTAATTATAATTTAAAAAATCAAAAAAAAAATTACATAGTAATTACATTAAATGAATATAAAGTTTTTATTAAAAAACAGAACGTTCACAATTCATAAATCAAATGAAACTTATTAAAAAAATTTAAAAAATCATCCAATGTAAAATTTTATATTTTTCTTAAAATTTAGAAATTAATTTTTTACTATGAAAACTATTAAAGTGACAAAATTTGGATTTGAATTGGTTTCAGAATTAAAAGGTTGTATAATTACCTTTTTAAGAAAAATATTAGCAATTGTGCGTGAAATTGGGGTTTTTTTTTATCTTATGCATATTAAAATATATTGGCTGAATATGAAAAATATTGTATTGAATATATAACATATATATTACCTTAAAACCATTCTATATTTTAAATTTATTTAATATTTTAAGAAAATGCGTTTTGGGGATAATAAATAAAATATATCTGCAATTATAATAAATTGGAAAATATCATTATTTTTATTAAATTGGTAACCAATAAATTCATCTTATAAACTATAAATTTTAATAATATCATTGATACCATTTTTAAATTATAATTTAATAGCATTGTTATTATATTATTTAAATAATAATAAAATGATATTTTTCAGAAACATAATTTCATTTTCAACGCATGTTAATCCAGACAGGCGTATAATGATAGACATAAAATAAATCAAATGTAATTTTTAAAAAAAATTAGTAAACAAAATATTGAGGTGTTACATTCTACATACATAAAATGAATTTATCCCTTGAAATTCAGATGGGTTATCAATTGTTTAAAAAATGAATTTTTTTATAGAATATAACTATTTAAAACAAAAACAAAAACGTATTTTTAAAAAGAAAATTTATAAAAATTATGATTACCCAATTTAACTCATAAATGGGATTCCAATTTGGATAACATAGGTGAAAATTTAAATTTTTTATATGGAAGAGAAATAAAACAATATTCTTTTGATGTATAGTGATCAATAACATGGTAAGGAGAAAGTTAACAATAATGTTTGAATCCTATTCTATTACTGATCTCAAATAATGTTAATCATGGTTAACATCTCACAGATATTTCTGTGTGGTTTAATTCACAAAATTTAGGGCCTAAACTCTCACAAGATCCTAATTCATAATATCACAACTGATGATTGAATCTTCTAAACTATGATTGATCTTGTTCTATTATGTTTCATTATACTAATGTTTTATTATAATATTTTCTATGAGTATTACTTCCTAATAAAATCTAATGATATTTGGACAAGTCTAAGTAACCATAAGTCTATGACAGGTTCAGGATGTTGGAAATGTCCCTCACACCGTGACCCATACATCTTGACCCAATCACAGTGCCTCAAACACCTTGACTCTAACACCATAACCATTTCTAGATTTTATAAGGCATGTGACACTGGTTCCATGAAACCAACACCAAGACTTCCTAACAAGATAGCGTTCAAAATTTTTACAAAGGACTAGACAAATGCACCTAAGACATCGTGATCCCGATACGGTATTTGTACTACTAGTTTCAGATATAAATGCAACTATCCAACCCCGACGGCCTCACTTGTAACATCCCAGGTAAATAAAGAATAAGACATATTTCATATTTATAAATATTTGTGAATTAAATATTAATTATACATTAAAGGGGTTTCTATGTTCGATAACATACCAGATTCGCAACAACAGATTTCTTTGGAATCTTACGTTATGCACTAATAATATAATATTATAATTTAAAATGGTAGTTAAATCCTAGCCATTAGATTCGCGGGAATGAACAAAACTAACTACAATATGATTATACATGTTTGTTAAATGTATTAACATTTATCCAATAAATGTTAGAGGCATAAATGTGAATGAATCTAATTTTAAGCATAATTTACATTTAAAGGCCGATTTAATGAATTTTAATGGAGAACCATTTTTAAATCTAGTGTTGGTTACTTTATTAAATTCTAATTGACCAAATAATATCCTTATTTATAATGGGGACATCAAATTTTACTTTCTGAAAATTTTGGGATTTTTCCGATAAAGATCATTTTTTGAATGAATAGTGAAAATATTGTATTTTAATTCAAAAGTGCCTTCTAATCTAATTTATTTATATGGTTAGATTATATTTTTAATATGTTTTAAAAAGAAATTAAAATATATTTTTACCATTTAATCCAATTTTGGTCATTGGAATTAATTTCACTTCGAAATTGGACATAAACAAGAATCAATCTTTTGATAGTTATTATTTCTTAAAAACACGCAATTTGTTTTAACAACGGGAATTAATTTTAAAATTAATTAATCTCACTTCTATGTTTTGAATTTTGAAAAATAGACATCAATTTCTAATTTGTAATATCAAATAATTATTAGGATGAATTTTTGGCATTTTTCTGAAAAACGTCAATTTTTGATGAATAGTGACACCACATAGTGGTAGTTAAAAAACCGACTTTTTCATTTAAATGAAATTTTACCACTTCTATGAATTGAATTTCAAAAATCCGACATACATGGTTTTTATCAAGAAGTAAAATGTGGTTCATTAAGATGAAAATAATTTTTGGTGAATAGTAACTTTTGACTTTTATTTACCGCAGTTAAATGTAAATAGGGTAATTCAAAGTTAAAAGAATATTATAATATTTCAAAATTACCTTAAAACTGGTCCAAACCTTATTTGATGAGTCATGTCCAACCATGGACATCTTTGGGTCGATTTTGGGACCCCTTTGATCCACTTGGGAGTGAAAATGACAATTTAGATCAATTAATTTAAAGTAAAGGAAAAATAGACATAAACAAAAATCTTTTAGTAATTAATTTTTATATGGTGTTATATAAGTCCTATTTATGACAATAAATATTATTTGTAAATATAACAATATTTCCTATATCATGGTATTTTTTTATAATTTTTAGTCGTCAAATAAATAAATTATTTACGGCACAATAATGATGCAGTATTTACCTCATTAATAAATGATTAAAATAAATAAGATTATAATGATTAAAATATTATCCATAACATGTCCAATTATGATTGGATGATTTAATTTCGACCATGAGTCTTCTTATCTTCGACCTTAATGATTTTAGGACCATTATAAACCGAAAATCATTATATTATAAAATAATAGTTTCACACTTTCCTAAAGAGCCCCTCCTCCCCCTTATAAAAGGAGACCACTTCTAACCAATTCATCACACCTCTCAAGATATTTGGATCATCCAACCTCTTCCCAATTAATCTCTCAACATCTCTATCCTCCTCCTAGAATCTTTACCTTAGGCAGAAGGCCCTTCAAGAAGTCCTTTTGGTTCAAACCAATAGAAGTTACCCAAATTAAAGGTAACTATTTCTCTTAAATTATTTTCTTTTATTTTTCTTCTACAACCTCAAAACTCTTTTTATTTCATTTCTCTTGTAACAAAACCAGTATACTAAATATTATAGGATGTTTTTAGGAGAAATATTCTAACTACACTTACACACACCTCCATCTAATGGATGAAGAACATAATTTTTCTGTCGATGGAAATCAAAGGCCTGACGAAACGATGATTGCTCAATTACATCTTACCCCCTCTCATGGTGGCCATTATGATGGCACTGTATTTATATATGATATTTATTATTTTTATGATTTCCTAATTCTTCTTTACTTCCCATCTATAGCATGCATTTATGGTTTCCATAGTGGGTAAATAAGATAATCTCATTTGAGGAACTGCGGACAACCGCCCCCTCAAAGTGAATTGATTCGTTAATTCCTTATGTGGGATTTATAAAGGATGGAGTTGACGATATTATAAATGATATTAAACTAGAATTATAATATACCTATGTATAATTATTTTTTATTTCCATTAAAATAAGTAATAGAAATGAGAGTAGAGTTCATGCGTACATAGGGCTCACCGTCTCCATGAACGATGCATTTCATTTCTTACCTCTAAATGTTATGTACTATTATAAAAACATTTATATACTGGATATATATGATATATATGATATCCAAATCATGAATATCATTCTGGATATAATGAACCTTTGACCACATGGACAACTTGTAAATATAAGGTGTCCATTTTTGACTCAAGTACCAAATATCGACAAAATGAACGTTATTAACTTATATGATTACATAATGTTTATAAAATGGTAATAAGTTATATAAAAGGAATAATAAAAATTAAAAATGTTCTTAAGAAAGTATAAATTAACTTTAGTATATTATTCAGGAGACTAAAGAACAATCGAGTCAAGTCGGACGTGAGGTAAGGGACTTCATCTCAATTTTATTTCATTGAGGCATTTTTAGTTTTAAACTTGACATTATTTTACACGGTTTATAAACCCATTTTACATTTCATTTTATTCAAAGGGAAACTTTTTATACAAAGTGTTTTACTAAATGACAAAAAGTAATGTTTTTTAAATGTAAGCGGTGACCACGACCATTCCGTCGCCGCGAGTATTAGTTGATCTTTGGCTTCCTTAACAATCCATAATGTTTTTAAATGGAAAAATAAATACCATATATACTTTTTACCTATTTTCATATCGAAAATGATTTTGATAATGGATTTATTATTTCAATATCTTGAAATGAAAATTTTCTATTGCAAGGTGGGAGTGCTATCTTTTCTTTATATTTATGTTATGTGTCATGATCTTGTTATTGTTCTTCGGAATTATTTACATATACGGGTGGTTCCGTGATAAACCTAAGGCGGGTGACCCAGAGATAGCTCCCCAAGGCATTGGGCAACGTGATTGAGGTAAATGTGAATGTTTCTCCAAATAGATTTAGGGAATATACTGTGATGGATATTCCAAAGTAACTTCCTATGTAGTAGTGATAGCTACAATGTAAGTATGATATAGATTCCACAAGTTACCTTTATGATTTATGATTTCTATGTGTCTTTCATAAATCTTTTTATTTCCAAGGGTAAGTAAAAAATTTCATATTTCTCTATGTATTTATGAAAAAATACTTTCATTCATTGTTTTATAACCCTTAATGAGCTTTTTATGCTCATCCCATGTTTTGAAATGTTTTCACAGCACTAAGATGAATAGGGTCAAGGATGGGATCAAGGAAAAGTCATGTTATCTAAAACACAGAACTAGACATGACTCTTTTTTTCAAGAGTTTTTTATTTTATGAAAAAAATGGAAACTGTGTAGAAATTTCTACCTTGTAATCTTTTGAGATGTAATAGTGATGTCCTAATTCTCTAAAACTATAAAACTGAAAAGATCCTCAAGGTGAATTAATCAATTAATTCAATATTATATAATGTTTAAGGTCGGGTCCTTATAGTTTGTATCAGAGGTCGGTTTAGATAAATTTAGGAGTTATGGTGTTTTTTACTAAATGTAAATAAAGCAATTTATGATAATATTGAAATCATATAGCATTTACAGATTACCATGTTGCTTCGCCAACGATATTTCGATGTCCAGAATGGTTTTACGTAGAGGAAACAAGGAAGCGTTGTTGGGGCGACATCAAGAGAATGAAAACCTTCTAAATCAGCGACCTGAGATGGTCTGAATCAAAACTAAATAGTTTGTTGCAGTGATGGAACAATTGACTCAGGCGATAAATGGTGGTGGTATCCATGTATGAGATCAGCCATATCAACAACAGAGGAACGTGTCAGTAGTGGAGCATTTCATGAGGCAACATCCCCATTCATTCAGATGATCATCTAACCCTATGCTAACTGAAGGTTGGATTAAAGAAATAGAGAAGATTTTTGATGTCATGGGTTGTTCAGAACATAAAAAGGTTAGTCTTGCAGTTTATTGTTTTGAAGGTGAAGTTGATCAATGGTGTTCGATGGTGAAAAATATCTGGGATATTGAAGAGATTGATGCTCTCGATTGGGATGAATTCAATGGTATGTTTCTTGAGAAATATTTTCCTAAGGTGGTTCGCCATAGGATGGAAAAACAATTCCCGGAATTGAGGCATGAGGATGACTCAAGGGCTACTTATGAAGAAAAATTCACTCGACTGCTAAGGTATGCTCCAAATTTCATACGAGATCTTGATAGTAAAATCGATCATTGTTTCTCAGGATTAAAGCCAAAGTATCAAAGGTCTTTAGATTCTCATGATTTCAAAATTTATGAAAAACATGTTCTTTGTGCAGATAAGGTGGAAATGGAGTTTGTCGATGATAAGGTATTCTTTGAAAAACAACAGAATAAGAGGACGAGGTAGCAGGAGAAAGGGAAATACTCTTCAAAAAAGCCTGATGGTAAGAAACTTAAGTTTACAGTTTGAAACAATTTTGGTAAAAATCATGCTGGGGAATGTCTTTTAAATTCTGTTAAGTTCTACTGATGTGGTAAAATGGGACATAAGGCTCATAATTTCACTGAAAAAGATCACGGTAATGGTTAGAAAAAATCTAATTTACAGTCAGTAAAAATTTTGAAGTGCAATGAAATGGGTCATTATGGAAATGAGTGTCCAACAAAGAATTCAATCATTGGAAAGCAACCAGACTACAAGCAGAAAGGGGTGGTGAAATCCTTTGTAACTACATCAGTAGATGTTGGGCCATCATGTGAAGTAGTATCTGGTACACTGTTTGTTTGTTCAGATTTGGCCAATGTGTTGTTTGATTCAGGGTCTACACATTCTTTCATTTATGAGAAGTTTTCTAGTAAATTGGGAATTCCATCTCATGATATGAATACTGATATTATAGTAAAAACACATGGAGGAAATGTTTAGACAAAAAGAAAACATAACAACATTCATGTCATTGTGTGCGGAAAGAATCTACCTGCAAACCTCATTGTTTTACCTTTAGTAGAGTTTGATGTTATTTTGGGAATGGATTGGCTTTATGTTTATCATACTAAAATTGATTGTAGAGATAAAAAGGTTTATTTTCAGAATGATTTTCAGTTTGTATACAAAAATGAAACCTTACTATTGATAACATATCAGGAAGCAAATAAACTAGTAAAAGATGGAAATGATTGTTACCTAGCACATATTGTTGAAAACAAAGATCTATTCAGATTAATGATGTGCCAATGTTAAATGAGTACCATGATGTTTTTCCTAATGAGTTTCCTAGTATTATACCTTATTGGGAAGTTGAATTTATTGTTGACTTAGTTCCTGATTCTAATCCAATTTCAAAACCCCCTTATCGAACGGCTCAAATTAAACATATAGAGTTAATGAAGCAATTACAGGATTTATTAGATAAATTCTTCATTCAACCTATCACGTCCCCATGGGGTTCTCCTATCTTGTTTGTTAAAAAAATATGCTTCAATGAGACTTTGAATGGATCATTGAGAATTGAATAACATCACTGTTTAGAATAATTATCCTTTACCTCATATCGATGATTTGTTTGATCCGCTCCAGGGAGCTCAGTATTTTTCGAAGATTGACTTTAGGTTGGGGTACCATCAGCTGAAATTAAAGGAAGTATATGTTCA
Organism: Viscum album; assembly: GCA_963277665.1. NCBI lineage: Eukaryota > Viridiplantae > Streptophyta > Magnoliopsida > Santalales > Viscaceae > Viscum > Viscum album. Next base: position 1,023,415,318 of record OY728120.1, on the reverse strand, counting down.
AAGGACCAAGTTTCATACTTGATATGACCATTATGAATTTGTAGTTATTCCTTTTGGGTTAACCAATGCACCTGCTATATTCATGGATCTTATGAATAGAATTTTTCGTGACCTCTTGGATAAGTTTGTGGTTATGTTCATTGATGATATTTTGTTTATTCCAAAAGTAAAAAGGAACATGATGGTCATTTAATGGTTGTATTGCAAACTTTAAAAGAAAAGAAACTGTTTTGGAAATTTAGAAAGTGTGAGTTTTGGTTACAAAAAATTTCTCTCCATAGTCACATTGTTTTAAAAAATGGTGTAACTGTTGATCCTGCTAAAACAAAAGTTGTTGAAGAATGGAAAAGACCCACAAATATAACCAAAATTCGTAGTATTCTTGGTTTGGAAGGCTATTACAGGAGGTTTGTTGAATATTTTGCATGGTTATCTAGTCCAATGACTACGTTAACCTGGAAAGTTGTTATGTTCATATGGACACAAGAATGTGATGATTGTTTTCAGGAATTTAAAATAAGGTTGGTGAATGATCTAGTTTTGGAAATGCCTTCCAAAAATGGTGAGTTTGTTATCTACGTTGATGATTCATTGAAAGGAATGGGTTGTGTCCTAATGAAAAATGATCAGTTGATTGCTTATGCTTCACGTCTGTTGAAACCACATGAGTTAAATTACCCTACACATGATTTGGAATTAGCTGCAGTTGTTTTTGCTTAAAAAATTTAGAGGCATCATTTGTATTGAGTGAAGTGCGAAATATATATTGATCAGAAAATTTTGAAGTATATATTCACTTAGAAAGAACTGAACATGAGACAGAGGAGATGGTTGTAATTAATCAAGTATTATGATTGCATGATCCATTACCATCCAGGAAAAGCAAATAAAGTGGGTGATGTTTTGAGTCAAAAAAGTAATGTCTCATTAGCCATGCTACATTCGGAACGAGATCCTTTAGTTTTTGATTTGATGAACTTTGGCATAGTTGTTGTTGTTGTAGGAAATTGTTCTTTTTTGTTTCAGGTGTCAGTGAAATCATCTCTATCAGATAGAATTAAGAAAGCGTAGAAAAAAGATAGTGAGTTGTAGAAAAAGGTAGAGTTGGTTCAGAAGGGTAATTTGCCTGAATTTAACATTGATAATAATTGTGTTTTGAGATTTGGGAAGAGATTATCTGTACCATGTGATTCAAAGTTGATGAATGAGTTGTTATGTGAAGCTCATAGTTCTCCGTTTTCAGTTCATCCTGGTAGTACTAATATGTATAGAGATCTTATGGAGTATTACTGGTGGGATGGAATGAAAACAGATATTTCTGATTTTACATAGAGGTGTTATAATTGTCCATAGGTTAAAGCAGAGCGACTGTTACTGAAAGGAATTCTTCAGCCTCTACCGGTGCCAGAGTGGAAATGGGAAAATATAAGCATGGACTTCGTTGGGGGATTACCCAAGACATCACGAGGTAATAATGCAATCTGAGTTATTGTTGATCGATTGACTAAATATGCTCTTTTCCTTCCTATTAGAGATAATTTGTCTCTAGATCAACATGATCAGTTGTATGTTAAAGAGATAGTCAGGTTGCATGGAGTTCCCCTCTCCATTGTATCTGATCGTGATCCCAGGTTCACTTCTAACTTTTGGAATTCCCTTCAGAAGTCATTGGGTACAGAATTAAACTTTAGTACTGCTTTTCATACTCAATCAGATGGGCAGTCAGAACGAACAATTCAGACCTTGGAGTATATTCTACGTGCTTTCTCGAGGGATTATCAGGGAAGTTGGGACCAACACCTTTCTTTGGTTGAATTTTTTTATAATAACTATTTTCATTTGACTATAAAGATGGCTCCATTTGAGGCATTATATGGAAAGAATTGTCGAACTCCTGCTTTTTGGGATGAAGTATGTGAAAGGAAGCTGATGGGACCAGAATTAGTGGAAGATATGGCAGTGAAAGTTCAGTTGATCCAGAAGCACATGATTACAGCTCAGAGCAGACAGAAATGTTCTGTAGATAACTGGAGGAAGGATATTTCTTTTGAGGTAGGTGATCATGTCTTTCTCAAAGTTTCTCCATGGAAAAGTTTGATGCGTTTTGGTAAGAAGGGAAAGTTGAGTCTGAGGTTAATTAGACCCTATGAAATCCTAGATATAGTTGGATCAGTTGTATACAGAGTATAATTACCTCCAATTTTATCCTAGGTACAAAATGTTTTTCATGTTTCTATGTTGAAAAAGTATATTCCAGATTCATCTCATGTTTTGAGCCCAGAGGTAGCTCAGTTGGAAGAGAATCACTCATATGAAGAACAACCAGTTCAGATTCTTCACCGTAGAGATCAAGTGTTGTGGACTAAGGTAATACATCGGGTAAAGGTTTTGTGTAAAAACCATATGGTTTAAGTGGAGACGTGGTAATCTGAAAATTCTATGAGGGATAAATACCCCCACTTATTTTGATAAGTGAATAAAAATTGCGGGGATGCAATTCCCAAAATTGGGGAAAGATGTAACATCCTAGGTAAATATAGAATAAGACATATTTCATATTTATTAATATTTGTGAATTAAATATTAATTTTACTTTAAATGGGTTTCTATGTTCGATAGCGTACCTGATAAGAAACAATGGATTTCATTGGAATATTACGTTGTACACTAATAATATAATATTATTATTTTAAATCGTAGTTAACTCCAAGAAGTTTTATTGGTGGGAATGAACAAAACTAACTACAATGTGATTATACATTTTTGATAAATGTATTTACATTTATCCAATAAAAGTTAGAGGCTTAAAATGTGAATGAATCAAATTTTAAGCATTATTTACATTAAAAGGCCGATTTACCGCCTTTTAATGGAAAACCCTTTTTGAATCTAGTTTTGGTCACTTTAATACATTTTAATTGACCAAATAAAATACTTCTTTAGACTGGGGACATCATAATTTACTTTTTGCAATTTTTGGGATTTTTTCGATAAAGATCATTTTTTTAATGAATAGTGAAATATTGTATTTTAATTCAAAAGTGACTTTTAATATAATTTATTTATATGGTTATATTATCTTATTTATTGGTTTTAAAGTGAAATTAAAATATATTTTTACCATTTAATCCAATATTGGTCATTGGAATTAATTTTACTTTGAAATTGGACATAAAAAACTAGAAATCTTTTGATACTTATTTTTTCTCAAAAACACACAATTTGTTTTAACAACGAGAATTAATTTTAAAATTAATTTATGTCACTTCTATGTTTTGATTTTGGAAAAATATACATTAATATTGAATTTGGAATATCAAATAATTCTTAGGCTGAATTTTGGGTATTTTTATGAAAACTTCAATTTTTGATGAATAGTGACACCACATAGTAGTAGTTAAAAAACTGACTTTTTCATTTAAATGAAATTTTACCACTTATTTGAACTGAATTTAAAAACTCTAACATAGATGGTTGTTTTCAATAAGTAATATGTGGTTCATTAAGATGAAAATAATTTTTGGTGAACTGTATCTTTGGACTTTTATTTATCGCGGTTAAAGGTAAATAGTGTCATTCAAGGTTAAAAGAATATTATAATAATTAAAAATTAACTTAACAATTTTCCAAACCTTATTGGATGAGTCATGGCCAACCATGGGCATCTTTGGGTCGATTTTTGGACACTTTTCATCCACTTGGGAGTGAAAATTACAATTTAGATTAATTAATTTAAAGTAAAGGCTAGATAGACAAAAACAAAAATCGTTTAGTAATTAATTTTTATATGGTGTTATATAAGTCCTATTTTCGACTATAAATATGATTCGGAAGGGTAAAGATATTTCCTATATCATGGAATTTTTTTATAATTTTTAGACATCAAATAAATTAAATTACTTATGACACAATAATGATGCAATATTTACCTCATTAATGAATGATTAAAATAAATATGATTATGATGATTAAAATAGTATCCAAAACATGTGAAATTCTAATTGGATGATTTTATTTCAACCATGAGTCATCTTAGCTTCGACCTTAATGATTTTTTGACCATTAGAAACCGAATATCATTATATTATAACATAATAGTTTCACAATGTTTTAAAGAGCCCCTCCTCCCCCTTATATAAGAGACCACTTATAACCAATTCATCACACCTCTCAAGCCATTAAGCTCATCCAAACTCTGCCCAATTAAACTCTAAACACCCCTCTACTCCTACTAGAAGTCATACCTTAGGCAGAAGGCCCTTCAAGAAGCCCTTTACGTTCAAACCAAAGGATGTTACCCAAATTAAAGATAATCGTTTCTCTTAAATTGTTTTCTTTTATTATACTTCTCCAACCCCTAAAATATTTTTATTTACTTTCTTTTGTAACAAAACCAGTATCCTCAATATATTAGGATGTTTTTATGAAAAGTATTCTAACTACACTTACACACACCTCCATCTAATGTATGAAGAACATAATGTTTCTGTGGATGGAAAACTAAGGCCTCACTAAACGATGATTGTTCAATTACATCTTACTGCCTCTCATGGTGGCCATTATGATGGAACTGCATTTATATATGATATATATTATTTTTATGATTTCCTTATTCTTATATACATCTCATTTATAGAATGCCTTTATGGTTTCCATAGTGGGTAAATATGATAATCTCATTTGAGGAAGTGTGGACTACCGCCCCCTCAAAGTGATTTGATTCGTTAATGACTTATATGGGAAGTTTAAATGATGGAGTTAACGATATTATATATGATACTAAAATTGAATTATAATATACCTATGTATCATTATGTTTTATTTCCTTTAAAATAATAAATAGAAATGAATGTAGTGTTCATGCGTACGTACGGCTTACCGTCTCCATGAATGGTGCATTTCATTTCTTACCTCTAAATGTTATGTACTATCATAAAAACATGTATCTACTGGATATATATGATATATATGATATCCAAATCATTAATATCATTTTGGATATAATGAACCTTTTACCACATGGTCAACTTTTATATATAAGGTGTTCATTTTTGACTGATGTACCAAATATCGACAAAATGAACGTTATCAACTTAAATGATTACATAATGTTTATAACATGGTAATAAGTTATATAAAAGGAATAATAAACTTAAAAAAGGTTATTAAGAATGTATAAATTAACTTCAGTTTATTATTCAGGATATTAAATAATGATTGAGTCAAGTCAAATGCAGGGTAAGGGACTTCGTCTCAATCTCCCTTCAATGAGGCATTTGTAGTTTTATACATGAATTTATATTTTACGGTGTATAAACCCATTTTACCTTCCATTTTATTAAAAGGGAAACTTTTTATACAAAGTTTTTTACTAAACGAAAAAAAGGAATGATTTTTTAACATAAGCGGTGACAACGACCTTTTCGCCGCCGTGAGTATTATTAGACGTTTGGCTTCCTTAACAAGTCGTAGTGTTTTTAAATGGACAAATAAATTCCATATACACTTTTTACATATTTTGGCATTGATAATGATTTTGATAATGGATTTATTATTTCAATATCTTGAAATGATATTTTTCTATTGAAATGTGAGAATTTTATCGTTTCTTTATGATTATTTTATGTGTTATGATCATGTTATGGTTCATGGGAGTTATTTACATATATAGGTGGTTCTGTGATAATCCTAGGGCAGGTGAGCTCGGGATAGCTCTCCAATGCATTGGGTAACAAGACGGAGGTAAACGTGAATGTTTCTTCTAATAGATTTAGGGAATATATTGTGATGGGTATTCCAATATAACTCCCTATGTAGCTTTTATAGCTACAATGTAAGTATGATATAGATGCCACAAGTTACCATTATGATTTCTGATTTCTATGTGTCTTTCATAAATATTTTGATTTCAAAAGTTAAGTTAAATATTTCATGTTTTTTTATGTATTTATGAACAAATGTTTTCATTCATTGTTATATTACCCTTACTGAGCTTTTTATGCTCATCCCTAGTATTGAAATTTTTTCACAGGACTAAGATGAATAGTTTCATCGATGGGATCAAGGAAAAGTCATGGTGTCTAAAACAAGGAACTAGACATGACTATTTTTTTCAAGAGTTTTTTATTTTATGTAAAAAATGGAAATTGTATAGAAATGTATAACTTGTAATCTTTTGAGATGTAATAGTTCTATCATAAATCTCTAAAACTCTAAACCTGAAAAGATCTGCAATGTGAATCATTCATTTAATTCAATATTATGTAATGTTTATGGCCGGGTCCTTATATCACTACTCGAAGGAAAAGGAGAAGACATGGTTTTCAAGTGACACTATTTCAATACAAATTGTGACATTGTTCCATACTTTTTCATTATTTCTAGAATTTTTAAATAAATTTAAAATCTTTTTCTAATGGTCATATTTGAGTAATTTAAGGACACTGACATAATTAATGATCTTTGTTAGACATTTCACCAAATAGTATGAGGTATGAGGTGTGGAAACCTTGCCTCCTGTTAGCTAGAATACATTATCCCCATATAAAAAAGTAAAGCATGGAACTAGACAATGGGAGAGATTGAAAATTTGAATGCATGTAAAATAGAGAATAAAATAGAGACTGAAGAAAATATGAATAAATCTAGATTTTTGGTGGCTGGACAACATTGGATCAGAATATCATACACCCTTGCAACATTAAATATAATAAGAACCAGAGCTACAAAACACATTTCATAGAACTGGAAACAAGAAAATGATATCAACAATATTATGTTTTTATATGAGGAAATTAAATTTAAATCTGCTACATCCTATAATTCCAGAGCATCATATGAAAAAACTCAGAGAGTTTCTAACCTTTTATCATAATCTTTTCTCAATTGTGTTTAATATTATTATTTTTCAAGAAATGTTTCTATCAATATTAATACAAAAAATGTATCATGCATTAATCTGGGGGATACATGATATCATCCTATAAACCACTTATAAACATTGTTTTACACATGTGTTACTATGGAAGAGACCTCCTTGACCTTGTCATTAGTTTTACCATGTTGAACATTGGAAGAGGTCTTGTGACCTAGACAATCTTGTTTACTATTGTTACCCTTGATCCAAGGTGTAGATCACGTTTATTTATATAAACCGCATGGTGGAAGGTGGTCACCAAGTGGTGTGGATTCGGTCTCATCTTGAGACTGAACAACCTATTTTATCTATTGTTTCTTTTAGTTTAGTTTTTATCTATTTTAAATAATAATTGAGAAAAATAAATTTTACTTTGATAATTTCTCTTGAATAGTAGTAATAACAATTTTTCTTTATTATAATAGTTTCAAAAGTTTTATCAATATCATATATTGAAATTACATAGAATTAATCAACCTTTTGAGAATCTATTTAAATAGAAAATCCATTATAATTTTTTTACATTGATTAAATGTCATTTTATATTTTAAAATGGGGAAATCTTTTAAACAAACTTTTTAATAGAAATTGTTATATGAACTCAATTCACCCCCCTCTTGAGGGTCGTACTCTGACCAACATTTGGTATCAGATGTTCTTTTTAAATCCATACTTTTAATGTTATAATTTTGTTTGATATATTTTTCAACTATTATTTTAGTTGGGTATTTTAATGATATATAAATTTCTGTTAGTTCAAAATTTAGAGTCCATTAAAATATTATTTCACTATTGTGGATAATATATTGGAAGTTAATACTTCAATCAAACCACTATTCTTTAATGGAACAAATTATACACTGTGGAAGATTAAAATGAAAATGCACATAGAAACTATGGGTTTTGAAATTTTGTCTTCAATTATAGATGAATATAAGATTCCTTTTATTTATAGGCACCCATGGGATGAACAAACAAAGGTTTCTTGTAATAATAATTGAAAATCAATAAATTCATTATATTTTTATTTAGGAGTGTAAGATTTTAATAGAATTTATTTATGTAAAATAGTCCATGAAATTGGGGATACTTAATCCATTTCACATGAAGGAACCTCTACTATTAAGAAACTGATACTTAACACATATAATATTAAGTATTATAACAATAAAATGAATCATGAAGAGCCTATTTCTGACATGTTCCTCTGTTTTAATTAAATAGTTAACACAACGCTCTATCTATGAAGAGATGTTATATAGAAGGATTAAAATATGGGAATATTCAGATGATTACCAGATAAATGGGGAGGTACTTATATCTCAACTATGGAATCTAGTGACATTATAAAGCTTCCAGTCAAAGAACTAATAGGAATGTTGATGATGTATGAGGAATAGTTAAAATTAAACAAGGAATAGGATGATTAACTAAGATAATGATAGTGGCCTTCAAAACAAATACTTTCAAAACTAAAGAAAAGGAAAAAGATAAATTACAAGCCCTTGTAGAATCTTCCAGTAGTGAAACATCATCTCTAATTGTGATGAGGAAATGGATCAATTTGCAAGATGATTTAAGATGGTTAATACAATATTGAAATTTTTCAGAAAGCATAACTTCAATGGAAGATATGATCACAAGTGAAACTAAAGAAGGACTGGAAAAGAGGTGAAAAATGTGATGAATTATTCTATTATGAATGTAAAAGAAAAGGAAAGGTAAAGGCTTATTGTCCCATGATAAATTATATGAATAGGAATGAAGACAAATATAAATAGTATAAAAAGTAAATGAATAAAACATGATGTGATTCGGTGGACATTTTTTGTTACTTAGAGTTTTCACATGATGAAAATGATGAAAACTCCAATATTTGATTTATGAAAAACACATTTGAGGTAACACAAGATTCTCCAGTATAAAATTCAAATTATTCTAGAGATTTAGCTGATTCTGAAAAAGTGACTACTGATGAATTATTAGAATACTATAATATGCTATAAGACACATGTAATCAACTAAAGGATAAAATCCAATATTTAAATAAATAACATGAAATGACCAATAATATAAAATATGAACATGCTGTATAGAATGTGGAAAATGTTCAATAACATAACAAGAACAATGAACATAAGTTATCTAATGAACTATTGAAAAAAGGCCTAGAAATTTTTTCCAATGGAAATAATAATCTTACATTGATTATTGGTAAAAAAAATCCCCCTAGATACACAAATGGTATATGATACCAACCTGGGAAAATAAATTTGACCAAAAACAAGTCAGTAACTAAATCTGGAAATCATTATTTCTACCTAAAAGTAAAAATTCTGCTGCAAGTTCATGTTCTGTAAAATCTATTTATACCACTAGTTTTCTGGACCGAATTGAGTCAATTTTTCAAATATTTTACATAATGTTTATAAGAAACCCATGATGAATATGTGGGTTCCAAAATCACAAATTACTAGTTTTATTAGAACCAATAAAATCATGGTACAAAAATATATTTTTGTTTGATAGATTGTAGGAAATTTTCATGAAGAGTTCCTAAAAAAACTTATGGTACATTTAATGTGGATGTTCAAGAAACCTAAAAAAAGAATTAATCATGTATAATATATTTAATAAAGATTGATGGTGGGAATGTGACCTTTGGAAACAATGATAATTGAAAAATAATTGGCTTAGGACAGATTGATAAACATAACTCAGTTTTAATTTCTGATGTACATTTTGGTTGTGGATTGAAATATAATCTGTATAGTATTTCACAAAATTGTGAGGATCGATTTCATATTAAATTTGAAAATGATTCTTATAATTTTTTTAACTCAAAAAATGAATTATAATATTCTGCTATTAGATATGAAAATGTTTATGTCGTTCATGTAGATTCATTAGTTTCTAAAAATAATTAATGCTTATGTTTATTAATGAATGAGTCTTTTCTTTGGCATAGAAAACTAGGAAACTATTATATAACCTCCCATATAAATCATACTATAAAAATATTAGTTAAGGATCTACCCAAACATGAGTTTTCAAATAACAAAGTCTTTAATCATTTCCAAATCGGTAAACATCACAAAATATCATTGAAACCAATGAAAGAAGATTCAACTTCTCAACCTTCCGAGTTGGTTCACATAGATTTGTCTAGACCATCTAGAGTTTCTTATTTAAATGGGAATAACTATGTTTATATTCTTGTGGATGACTACTCTAGGTATATGTGGACCTTCTTCTTGGAAAACAAAAGTGATTCTTTCTCTCATTTCACCAAGAATGCTAGGATTGTAGAACAATTAAGTGGAATTATGATAAAATATCTATGAAGTGAAAATGGTTATGATTTTGAAAACCTTGAGTATGAATCCTTTTTCTCAAAAAATATCTATAGTTATAACTTCTCAACCCATAGGACACCTAAACAAAATGGAGTTGTAAAATGTACAAGTAGAACTTTACTAGAAATTTCTAGAGCCATGATTAGAGAGTATGATATACCTATTTACTTTTTTACTAAAGCTCTAAATACAACATGTTATATTATTAACAGTGTGTTAATTAGACCAATTCATAAAAGAACTCCCTTTGAGTTCTAGAATGATAGAAACCCCATAGTAAATTACTTCATTGTCATTATTTTCAAGGTCTATATTCCTATTACTATGGATAATTTTGAAATGTTTTCATCAATAGGAGACGAAAGAATTATTTTAGGATATTCAATCTCTAGTAAATCTTATAGAGTCATAAAAAAAGAAACAAATGTGTGTATGAATTTTTGCATGTAAAATTTAATGAAACAGATCCACATGAACCTATGACCTCCATAAATAATCTTGAGGATGACATGTCAAATTTGAACATCAATGAAAATTATTCTGACCAACCTATAAAGGATTCTACTAAATCTTACTGTTTATAAAATTCTCCAGATTCAAGACATAAAGAACCTAAACTTATGACGAACATGAAATTACTAGTCCTTTTTCTTGAGTAGTTATAACACTTATGAACCATCCTTTAAATGATTTAGTTTGAGATTTTGATAATGTAATATAGACTAGAGAATCTATTAGAAATCAGGTTGAACATCCAGCCTTCTTGTCACAGCATAAACCTTAAAACATCAATGATGCTATCAGGGATGAATTTTCTATGAGGGCCAGGAAAGAGGAGATAAATCAGATTGAAAATAATAATGTTGGGAAACTTATGGATATACCCAAAGACTACTTGAACATTGGAACTAAATGGGAGTTCAGGAACAATGTAGATTAAGCCGGTAATAAAGTTTGAAAAAAAAACTAGATTGGTTGCACAAGATAATAATCACAATGAAATAATTGACTACGAAGAAATCATTTCACCAGTTGATAGAACTGAATCCATTAGAATATTTCTTTTCAATGTAGAACATATAAATTTCAAACTATACAAAATGTACATCAATAGTGCATTCCTAAATGGGTATAATTTTTAGTATGTTTTTTTGAACAAAACATAGTTTTCCAAACCCTCATATTAAAAATAATATTTTTAATTTAAAAGAAGATTTATATGATTTTAAAAAATCTCCAAGAGTGTGTTATGAGAGATTAAGTAATTTTCATATTTCCAATAGATGTACAAAAGGTATAGTTGATGATACTATTTGTATAAACCTAATTTCTAAATATGTCTTTCTTGATCAAATATTAGTAGATGATATTATTTTTGGATATTCAAAAAAATTAATTATGTACTGATTTAACAATGATGATGAATACTTATTTTGAAAAGATATTAATTGGTGAAAATAAAATCTTTCATGGATTTAAAATATTTCCAAATTAAGAAGTTATTATTTTAAATGAAGGAAATTATATTAAATATCTTCTAAAACCTTTTGGCTTGGATAGAACCAAATGTAGTGATACTCCAGTGAGTACTACCTATAATATGTGTCTTGATGAAAATGTAACATATATTGATCAAACAAATGATAATGGAATGATTGTATGTTTACTCTACATAACTACTAGTCAGCCTAATATTATGATAAGTGATTTCATGTGTGCATGTTTTTAGGAAAACGTCAATGAGTCTAATTTAAATGTTGTTTAAAGGATTTTCAAATACCTCAAACATTTAACCATTTAGAAATGTGTTATCCTAGGGGAAAACCATTTGATTATGTTAGTTATTCAAAAGTGGATTTTTTTGGATGTATGTTAGAAAAAAACATCACATTTGGAACATGTCACCTTTAAGTCAATTCTCTAGTATCATGGTGTAGTAAGAAATAAATTTTTTTCATTGTCTACTACCAATGTAGAATACATGGTAGCTGGTATTTGTGGTGCACAAATTCTATGGATGAAACACCCATTACAAGACCACTATTATCAATTCAAACAATTACCTATAAATTATGACAATACAAGTGCTATTAACATTCCAAAAGTACCCAGATTCATATTCCAGGACTAAACATATTAATATAATACAGCACTATTTGAGATATCATTATCAAAAGGGTTATATATATATTTGAAATTTCATGGGTGTTAAACATTAGTTTAATTATTTATTGACCAAGAGATCAAATTATGAAAGAATAAACTACAACATACTTAATTCTGGAATGATAAGCCTCAACTAAACATTTTACTGTTTCACAGTTTACTGTTTCATGATTCATAGTTTCTCAAGTTACTATCTCTCAGTTACTCTTTCATACATACTATCTCAATGATAAATACACACTATTACGAGTCACACCATAATGTTGACACTGTGAAGACATGTTTCGATCACACCATAATAAAGTATATATCTATTTCTAAAACATTATTTCATGTATCGCTGTATCCATTATATTATTGATTTTATTCCAATATTTTTTTCTGCAATGTTTGAAATCCCTAAATGATAAAACCCTAATATTATTCACTCATATATCCACTCAATATTTCTACCCTCAAAATCAAAATTTCTTTTCATCAATCCTCCTACTTCCATTCATCTCGTAATTCTTCTCAAAAATTGGTTCGATTCATATAATTAAGATAAATTCTTCATCAAATCCTGAGATGCATCAATCATCGAAGAAATAGAAAAATGACATAAAATTAATGCATGAGGGACCCCTGAATCCAATCCTTGTTCATAGAACAGTGGTACCAGATAAAGAAATCTATCTGAAGTGGTTTCTAAAAAGTAAGACACTCATTTTAAACATACCCGAATAATAGGGATGGTTGTACTCGCTCACAAAAAAAGAAAATACTGATTTATCTGAAGCTTGATTCTCAGTTTTATTAGTATGTCTAGTGTTCCTTCAATACAAATGATTACATTGTAGTAAGATATTGGGTTAATGGTAAAAGGTGTAGATTTTCTTTCAGGATATGGGTTATCTTCCTAGGAATACCTCATGACGTAATATGTGAGGATTATCCATGGGGCACTCCTCCTCCTAGTGATGTATTTAACATTTAATGGGCCTTGAGAAGTTTGATAGGAAATAAGAACAATGTAAAGGTAATTTCTGGGGATTTGGATTGTCAGACAAGGATGTTATTTATGTTTATTCAAAATATTATTTGTCCAAGAAAAGGATATTTTCTACCCACTTTTATCAAGAATTTTTATTGGTAAATATTATGTACAATGGTAAAAATATCAATCTATGTATGATTGTTATACTTCAAATGTGTGAATTTAATGAGACATCTTCAAAATAAACTTTAATGTTTTATTTAAAGTTAATTTATACAATGTTGATTTCCAAAGTAGTAGATGGTCTGAATTAAGAAGTAATTGAGGATTATAAGTTTTTTATATCATAAGATACAATTAGAATAATAATATATATCTAGAATCCTTGGAAAATTCTTGGGTGGAATGTACATAATGATTAAATGAGAAGTTCACTACAATCGATAATCCTTCAGGACCTAAGGAATAATGTGACAATTGATTGGAACTAGATGAATTAGTTTAATACATAGATGAGGAGACTGAGGATGAAATGTTTGCACCTAAGGAAGGAATTGTCCTAGACAATGGAGACAGTGTCCTACATATTCCCCCAAAAGTAATTGCTGATGACAGAGTTGCAGGAAAAAATGTTTTTGAAAAAAGACCAGCTACTTTTGTGGAAGAAAATGGTGTTCCAAAGGAACATTTAGTGGAAACTGTAGAGCCTTATGTTTCAAAAGATCATGTTGTTGATGAACAACCTACTGCTTTGGAATAGTAAGAAGAAAAATCTGGTCCCAGTTTTATCTTATCTGTAGAGGAATGATTGGAACATGCCTTTCAATTAGATAAAAATGAGATTGTTTATCCTGATAGTGTAGAGAAACTGGAAATGGGTTGAGAGATTGGGTCTATTAGTCTTAGATGGGACGCACCTATTAATGGGGAGAATCACACCAGTTTAGAAAGTGTCCAAGTTTTTCATCTTGTTGACCAAATCTATGTGGATACCTGATACAGGTTTCCCAGTTATTTTGATGTGGACAATACCTAAGAGGCCTTGGTAAAAATAATGTCTATTTCTAATGTGTTACAGTAGAAACCAATTTCTTCCCAAGATGTAACGTCTGCTATGGAGCATGAACATGTTTCTGTTCAGGTTCATGAACCTACTCAACAATCATCTAATTTGGTGAGTCACAGTGATCTCATGGTTTTTGGAAACACCTTGTTCACATGATTTGAAAAGAACATGAAGTCACATCCTACACAAATGACTAATCTCAGTGAAAGACATGATGATTTTCTATTATATAAAATCATATGGAAAATTCAACATAAAATGATTCATGAAATACCATAAGTTATAATTGAGAATAAACACTTGAGTTATGATTTATATTCTCTCATATATATGTAGGAAGATATGCAGAAAGTGTTGCAAACTGGACAATATTCAATATCTCATCATGTTGAGGATGTTAGTGATCAGATCCCACAGAATGTTTTATCTCTGATTCAACTAAATCTGACATAAATATATAAAAATATGGATGAGTGAAACATCAATATAGTCAATGAGGTGCGTGATCTTGTTGTTAGACCTAAAAATATGACTGATGAGTAAAACAAATCATTACTGAATGTCCAAAATCAACTTAAATTTCTCACATCTTTTGTTACAGTTTCAACTGCCTCTATTAAAAAATCATAAACAATGGATAGTGAAATAATAACAATAGTTCTTAAAGAAGAAATTCAGTTACTATTAATTGGTGTTGATTTGGAAGGTTTCTCTTTTGTCATAACGAATCGTGTCCAAGTACATGTTTTGTTGAGGATACATTCAATCATTTTAAATGATGCTCAAAAATAAATTTATAGGAAAATGGACTTCTACTTCAATAGAATTAATTCTAAACATGATTTGACCAGTAACATCATGAACCTTTTAGAGAATTTGAATATTTCTCCTACAACTCAAGCCTCAAAAAACAAGTTCATAAATTGAATGGCTTTGATCCTCTGATGGAAAAGTACATTGAATACTATGATGACATTGAGACGGCTATGCAGTATGAAGGTGATATAATTATGGATTTCAATAACATGTCAAAGCCTTATCTCCATGTGAAATGTTCTGCATAGTAGCACTTGCAGCTTCCCCTTTGCGACCTTGTTCAACCCCTACCTCACCCACTACCTTTTCTACTTCTACCATGTTTGTACCTCAGGCTCTAATTTAGATCAGACCTATTATTAGTGAACAACCCATTCATTAGTCTTTATCCAAACCAACTCTAGCACCCTCTATCATTGAAGGAGTTCCTCTTTATTCTCTCACAATTAGAATAATTCCTTCTACAACTCTAACATATTCCCCTATTGATATCTCTACCAAGGGTAAAGATAAGATAGATGGCGCTGATGTTAAGTAAAGAATGTATTTTTTATAGGGGTGTATTGTATGTTACCCTATTCTTGTTATGATCATTATTTTCTTCAATACAATTTTCATCATTGTTTTTTATTATCTTTCTTCCCTTCATTAAATTTTTATTTATCCTATTCGCTTTTTGATAACCAAAAAATGGATAGAAATAAGAAATTTTCATTATTTAAATATATGGATAATAAATTACATGATTGTTGATCATAAAAACGGTGATATTGTAGGAATCCAAATGTTTTATTGCTCACAAATCATAAAAATAATTTTTAACATATCACAAGTAATTATGTATGATTTAATGCTTACAATTCATGCCCAAAACGCACACAAGATCCTATTTCATAATCTCACAGCTCATGTTTAAATCAAGTAATATATGCATGATCTAGGTATATAATGTTTCATTGTACTAATTGTTAAGTAAAATGCATTCTCTGAGTATTTCATATTGATACAATTTATAGATATTTTTCTAAGTTGGAGAAACCGTATGTCTACCACTGATTTTGTGTTTTGGTAGTCCCTGACACCATGACCTAGACACTGTGACTTAGACACCATATTCCAGAGATGGTGACTCTATCATTGTAACCAGATCCATATTTCCTAAAGCATGTGACATTGGTTCCTTGATAACATCTCCAAGACATCGTAATAAGAAACCATTTACAATTTTTACAAAGGACTAGACACTATTACCTGAGAAAACACAATCCTGACACGTCATATGTGATACCAGTTCTAGTTATCAATGTAATTGTCTCACCATGACTACCTCACAACTCAAAGGAAAAGGAGAAGACACAGTTTCCTAGTGAAACTATTTCAAGACCAAATGTGACATCATTCCATACATTACCATTTTTTCTATCATTTTTATGTAAATTTAAAGGTTATTTTTAACAGTATAATTTGAGTTATTCAATAAAACTGGCATAATTGATGATATTTTGTAGACATTTCACCTGATAGTACAATGTACGATGTGTTGAAATGATTCTTCAAGTCAACTCTATCACATGCACCTGAATTAAAATGATATGAATGGATCTATAGAATGGGGGAGAGTTCAAAAAAATGAATGCATGTGAAATAGATATGTACTCATAAACTTACGAACACTTGATGAACTCCAGATTCTATGTGGATGATTTATTGTAGATCAAAAAATCATATACCCTCCCTGAAACAACTCTTTGAAGAAAAATAGTTACAAAGCACATTTCTTCGAACATGAAAAAAGAACATGAGATCCATAATAAACTGTTTTTACAAGAGGTTTCAAACTTCAAATTTGCTACATCCTACATGTCCATAGCTACATAGAACAACACTCATAGCATTTCAAACCCTTTATCATAATCTTTTCCCTATTATGTTCTATTTTATTATTATGTGTAGATTCTATCTGTTTCAAAACACACACTATCACTTATATTAAACAGGATGATACAACATATCCTCACCTATAAATACTTCAAAACTTAGTTTTAAAAATGTGTAACTGTGGAAGAGTTCATGTGTGACCTAGTTGTTAGTTTTTCCATTTAAAATAGTGGAAGAGTTCTTGTAACCTAGAATATCTTGTGTACCAATTTTAACCCCAATCTAGGGGCTGTATAAAGTGTATTAGTATAAACGACTGGGTGGATGTTGATCACCAAGTGGAATGGACTAGGTCTCTTCATGAGAATGGACCACTTGTTTTATCCACTATGTCATTCAATTTATTTTTTCTCTATTTTATATAATATATTAGAAAACTAAATTTTACATTGATAATTTTTTTGGGATATATGTTATAACTATTTGCCCTTATTAGACTAGTTTTAAAAGTTGTATCAATACCTCATATTGCCATTACTGAGAATTAATCAATCTTCTGAGATGCCATTTAATAATTTAATATTTTATAATATTAATACCTTTATTTATTATCCTATTTTATTATAAATTGTGGGAAATCTTTTAAATAAATTTTATAACATAAATATTTATAGTAACTCAATTTAAAAACCTCTTGTGTGTCCTAATCTGACCAAAAAATTCTTAATGGAAAATATCAACATTGATCAAATGGGTCATTTGATTCATTAAATAAAAATATACTAGGATAATATTTCTGGTTTTAATATAATTATTAGAGTTTAAGAATATTTCATAAGATGAAATACATACTATATTAATAATAATATCATCCTTTCATTTTTGACCTGATAAATTTCATCTTCATCTCTTATTCATTGATATAAAGGTGAATTTTTTATTCCTGAATCATTTAAAGAACATGTGATACATAGAATGAATGGTTACTCCATCATTATTTACATCACAAAAAAGGTTAAAAAAATTTATCTGTTATTCATAACACCACATATAGAGAGATTATACTTCAATTTAAAAAACATAAAACAATTTAATAAAATGTTAATTTTTTGATACTTCCAGAATCAAAAACATTAAAAAGGAGGTCATGATTCCAAAATTGAACTTATTATAAATTCCCAAAAAAATGTGAAATAGGTTGTAATTATTTCTCACAAAACTCATGAAAAATATTATCAAGTATTGTCTAGAAACATTATAAAAACAAATATTATGAAACAAATTAGCGAAAACAAGCATGAAATCAAAAATTAAATATTTCCACATACCAAAATTAACTGAAAAATCTATAAAACCAACCATTGATATCATAAACAAACTATTAATTATATCATCCCTATGTTCATTAATACAATCAAACAACTCATTATTTCATTATCCCAACATTATACACATATTAAGAGTTATGTGTCCCATAATAATGTGTTTTAAAAGAATATATCAATTACTTTCAGGTTTAACAGTACTATTCAACAAATGTTTTCAAATAATTATTGAAAAGATAAAGTAGATTAACCCCTAAATATTTCATTATTCCATTACAAAATTATATCTACAACATTATTCATTAATTCCAATACATAGAAACTAATTCATTCCAACACCTTATATTCATACTCCACATCAATAATATTGATTGCAAGAGATTACCTTAGATTTGGAAATAAGAGGATTCTAGTATTTATCATCATCACTAACTCCTATATTAGGGCTTCAGTTAGAATAATTACCATTTTCTACTCCCTTGATTCCTTAAAGTATGTGATGTTCATTTTGTATAGAATTTTCCCTATTGAAATCATTAGTTATATTTTTCCCTTCTCTACAAGAAGTTAGTTACATTAATACCTTTTTTCCCACATATGAATCTTTTACTAGTCGCATTAAGGAAACCTCCACCATGATTCATTCCACACTTTGAGCATAATGAAATTTTTTTCTTCATTTCACCACGGTTTTAATAATTTATATTAAACCCTATCATTAATTTCAATTAAAAACCATGACATTAATTTGATACTCTAACTTTAATTTCTACCTTTTTAGTGAAACATGCAATCTCTATATAGTTATTGAAGTCCCTTATGGATAATTCCCTTTGAAGACTATTTTCAAAACCACTGAAGAATTAATCAACCATACACTCAGGTTTGATGGTAATACTATAATAATACCTCATATTTCATAAAAATATTCTCCTCATAGGTACCAATAGATTCATTATCATTTTTCTTAATATCAATGAACTCCTTTTACATCATTTTATAGAGAATACAATGAATGTACTTGTTTAAAAATATGTTCTTGAACTGAACCCAAACTGTGGATTTTATTTCATTTTTTTCAACTCTTATTCTAGATTAAATACCAAAACTGGTCCGCTTCTCCTTCAAATCAATAATCATCCAGAATAACATTATCATAAATTAATCACTAGATAATAGATGATATCTTTTAAGTGGTACTAATCCATTATTTCACAAAAAAGTTTACCAGAACACCTACTAATAGAATTTTGGTGTCTCCTCGTGAAGGAATAAACAGAATTTAGTTCACTTTGATTCTCATATATAATTCCCTCATGATTCATCCCTTGAGAATGATGGGTGAGAATAGTAATAAGATTTTTCATTCCATCTTCCATATCATTCAGTTTCTAAAAATGATATTCAATGCATTTTCAATCAAAATTTCCATTAATGTTTTCCCTTTGGCTCCCATACATTATCTATATCTTGAATTCATAATGTGGGAAACACTAATTGTAATGGAATAACCAGAGAATCATGGGAAATAAATAAAAAATTTCAATTTAATACAATTTATGTTTTATCCTTTGTTACCCATGCTCCTTACTAAAACAACATGCATAAAATTATGCTTACCCTTAGGGTTATTAGTAAGGATTTTTCATTCTAGAATCCAAATATTATGTCAAACTTTTCTTCTATACCAAATTTACAGATCAAGGGATTTTTAAATAGACATTTCATAATTTTTTAGATCCCTACAAGCAAGAAAAAACACAATCACTATGACCAAATTAGTTTAGTTACCTTGGAAACCTACAACACAAAAATTCAGTCTGAAATAATTACTTCAATGATTCCAACAAATATCATCCCATTTTTCACCCCTAACAAATACCATTCATTATAACATGGGAAAAATTAATCAATTAAAAATGGTTTTCTCAGATTCTTAGTAATGTTAAAAAAAATATATCAATCATTTCTTAATTATAAGACATAAAATCGTTATTAAAACATTTGAAAATTATATCCTGTATTTGAAAGATAAAAATATATTGAATTGTAATAAATAACAAAAGTTAATAAAGAAAATAGTTCAGGATTTTATAAAAATAAAAATAGATTTTTGGCATACAAATAATCATATATAATAATTTCTGTATTAATAAAGGTTCAATTCCAAGACTCTCATTACAGAAAAATTCCCTTACAGAATCAGTATCACTAACCATTTCATCCCGTTGTTACTAAACTGATTACATTTCATATTCTATTGCTCTACTAATGAACTTAGATCATTTAACAATCTAGTCATTCTTATCTCATGATATATAAATCAATAAATGCATTTTATACAGATAGAGGTACCACCAATAACACAATTAAAACCATACATATGTGTGAGATATGAAAAAAATCAGTCATCATATCAGAACCGATGAAAAGAAATGTGGTTCATAATCATTAATTAATCATATCATACACCAGGGAATGAAATGGGTTTTATAGTCATAATTGCATCATAAAAATAAACCAACCATATGAATAATAGTAATATAATTATTGAAAAATATACCCATTAAAACATAATTAATATCAATGGATGTAAATAGGAAATAATTTTGGGATATATCATGAAAATATTTCATTAGAGAAATATATTTACCAATTTGAAAACATTTTCTTTTCTAAATATGACACGAAATTTTTAAAGGAAAAATTTTCATTGAAAATAAACTTTTATAGTTCTAAAATATTATTCAACCTATTATGGGTTTATGAAAGGGTTACAATCCATTTATCCCATATATTTTAAAATAAAAAAGTCTCCTTATAAATTTTCTAGAGAAGTAAAAAATCCACTATATGAAAATATCAATTTAGTGGTATTCGTTTGGATTTCCATATGGTTTCTCCCATCACCAAATGGTTCTGTTATGGTTTCAAAAACCCTGGGATAAGGTTGGAATTATAATATAGCATGTAGAAGTTCCATACATTTAGTGATTATTTCGGTTTAGCTTCAAGGATTGTATATTTAGTGGTGTTCTTTGTTTTTGTGGTGGTTTTTAGCCCTAAAAATTGCAAAAATTTAGCAGCGGTTAAAAGCACAACTAAATCAACATTTTTTAACCACAAAACTGCCACTAAATAATGGTTTTGAATATTTATAAGGGGGTAATTCCTCTTCCCAATAATAAAATACTCATATATATATGGTTTTAACTTCCATAAAAATGACATATTTATCGTTGGTTTAAAACACTTCTATATGTTGTTGTACAAAAAAATATAGATGCATATTATGCAGCCCTAGAACAACCATGTTAAAAAAATGAATACACACACGAGAACATTCAACCATACAATTATTCACAATTGTACATATATTAAGAGTACACATAAATCATTTACAGAATTCCATAGATAATGAAACACCATATATAGATACATGGTTATACAAAACATACCTAGGTCACCCGATATCTCTATGCCATTTAAAATATATGAAAAGGGTAGAAAATACACACATTTGACATAGTAAAATCCCCAGGAAACATTACCCTACCTTTAACTACCAATTAAGAAGCTCTATTAAAATCCAATACACATCCTATAATCTAAAAGGGAAAAATATATAAAAGGTATGTATACACACCTAGGTGCCTATGTATTGTGTTAATGAACATATAAATGTGACTCTATTATAAAGTTTCATAACTACATTGATTTCAGGCCTAAATCTCATCATCACCTCACCTCATGCCATCATACTCATAACCTGGTTCAGTAATGAAAACTCATGTTGGGAATCATTGTGGTCCAGGACTCACTACCTAAAAATCATGCTATAATCATACTTTGGATCTGAACCCACTACCTCATCAAACATTGTTTGGTCCATAGTCCATGAATCTGCTTATACCATGACACAACCCTCTCACATAACATGGTATACTATCATAACCCAATCATACTCAAGGAATGTTCCAATATCCCAACACAAGACTATATATTTCAAGGTAAAACATCATGAACAAATTCAATCCATATAACCCACAGTAGTTTAGGAAGATCCATATCACCCATAGCGAGGTTGGGCCTCAATATCTTCTCCCCCGCTATGTTTATCACCTATCATAAGCACAAAAAATAACAAAAATGAAATAAAAAAATATTTTATGAATCTATTCATAATTTTTCAGCCCAAATAACAATTGTTCTAGTCACTAGAGACATATCACCTCATCTCAAAGCATGTCTTTCGGGTAAGAATGCTGACTAGATCTCCAATACCCATCATTATCTATGATCATTGATATGATCTCATAACATTCACATATCAGTGACACCATTACCCAAAATCTCCCTTAGATATACCATCTTGCCTTATTCCATCTATTTAAAAACCCTTGTCTCTCATGTTCTTACTATCCTCATTTTTCCCAACCTATTATGCTCTATACCCCTTGGGAACATGATTCCATGTATCGAAAAAATAACATGACCTACACATAAGTTCCATTTCCGATATCTTAAGGGTGGTATTTAGGACTTAAACCTAGTAAGGACCCTCATATAGGACACATATTCCCATCCCAATGGACTCATCCCACTCATAGTTCTCATTAAGACTCAACCCACACATATGAAGGTGTTTCTCCTGAATTCTGATCCATTTGGTGGTCACATCAATTTTTTCACAAGTCTTAATACACTAATATATATAGTAATATCCTTAGAAAAACTAACCATGGATACCCACATCATGTCCCATATCCATATACCACCCGATACCCCTTTTTAAAATACACATTACCCATTAATCAAGGTGACATGATCACCAGAATATTGTAAAAACCTATAGTTCTATGGAGAACATATTCTGATCTTATGGGGCCCAAAATTTTTGATATATTTATCTATAGTATTCTTATAATATAATAATATAAATAACCCAGTAAATCCAGAATGAAGGTATGTAAACGTATATAAAATTTATATTAAATTACATGATCCAAAACATTCCACCATATAGTTATACAAAAATTGATATAAATTGTTTCATACTCTTCAAACATGGGAAATGATTAAAATTTCATGTAAATAATCATTTCCAAAATTATACATAAACAAACTCTCTCATTTAATAATATTCCAACAGATAAAATAGACCATTAATCACTTCCCAAGGATAATCATTGGTCATCACCCTCTTCATCTCTGTCCCTACATCTTGCTACAAGCATAGGAAAGTAAATTATTATGAAAAATACTGTGTTGTGTTTTTATATTTTGACATAAATATATTAAATTATTGTGGTATAAATGATTTGGACGTTCTGTGATTTACTTGATCACCCAAAGTCACTGATGCAATATCACCACGTATAGATTAGGTCATCGTGTTATATAAATCAGTAGAAGATTTATTCTTAGAGGATATCTGAGCACCATGTTCTTGAATTGTGGTTTTCATAGAAACAAAATCCCTCTGGGAATCAGGAGGTAGTTAGTGACTATAAAAAAGAGTATATAAAGTTTGAATCCACGTTTTCCTACAAATGAACATAGATGTTAAGGGTCTCAAACCCATATCACACACTCTTCTATGATTCTCCTCAGCCAAAAGATTACCAACTACATCATCATTGGATAAAGAGAAGGAACAAGTATGATTGATATCCAATAGTTTCTTATTTTTTACTTTTAAATAAAATACATGTAATATTTTATTTAATATTTATTAACATAGTGACAACTTATAATAAGTTCAAACAATTAAAAAATAATTCATACCCAAACTTCATTAGTAGGTTCATTAACATCACTCCAATCAATTTTTTTAGGAACATCCAACCACAGTTTTGTTTGGGAAGCATTTGACCTTAAATACTATGAATTCATTAAAAAAATCAAAAATTTAATATATATGGAATTGATAATATTATCTAATAAATAGTTATAATAATGAAAATATTACAAGAGTTGATCTGTTTCTGTAAAAATAATTTCACCCCAAAGAGTGAGGAATGATTTTCATAGCTCAAATCGATGCATTGTTTATTTAATTATCTTAAAATAAATAACATATTTGTAAATAGTAATGTATGAAATGACATATCATTTTTTATGAATTCATAAATGTAAAATGAGATTAATATTATAATATATATTTAAATACCATGTTCTTCTCATCACGATGGATATCAAAAAAATTCCATTTCTCTCTAGGTACCCTATTGAGAACCTTATCATATGTTATCTTGGTTCTCAATTATGTATCTTTGAAATAATTCCATAATCTACATTTAATATATTTCTATTTCTTATCAAATTTTTTCAATGCCCAATATCGTGTTATTAGAACACTAATGGGAATGTGGAAAATCATCTATACAAAGATATTAATTTTGAAAATATTTGAATTTAATGAAAAATAATGACATTAAATTACATCATATTTTTTAAAAATTGACTTTAACTTTGAATCAAAAACATCATTTTTCCAAGATGAAGGCATATTCCTCTAACCAGCATACGTAATCGGCGGGTAACCGGATCTTCTTTCAGCTTACCTAGAATCTAGAAAAATAATCCCATTGAATCATTTGTAGGGACCCCATAGTAGTCAAATGGGAAAACTATATTTATATTTTTCAGATTCTAAACATCCTATTTTTTTTTATTTTTTTTGTAGTAGTATTGTTTCTATACATTATTAAAAAATTGTTAGTAGTATAACTAATGTTCAATAATATTTTTGATATTAATATTTGTATATATAAAAGTATCCCATTAATATCCCCTTGAATAACTAGATGTGGAGACTAGCTCCCTCACTACTGAAAATGCTGAAAGGGGTGGTATTGCATGAGATGATAATGGGGTGATGATGGATGCTATGTGGGACAATGTAGGGGGAATGAAGAGGGTGTCACAAATTTTGTTGGGAGGGATATTTAAGGATCATTACTTATCGGTTTGTCGAGGGAACATCGACTCTAAGTTGACTAGAATCAGTATAAAGCTTCCTCATTGGAATTCCTATCAATTAAAAAAATAATATTAACATAAAAACATATATTTCAAAAAATTAATGTTCAAAAAAAAGTTATAAATGATTATAGACGCATAGTACTAACAAAGAAAATATTCATAATGTTGAAAATGAATTACTACACAAATGACATAAGTGGTTTATAAATGAGGGAATGACTACACATACAAAAAAAGTTTCCTTATATCATCTCAGTTTCATTCTACATCATTACTATATCTACTTCATCTAGACATTAAATACTAATATTTTCAATATCATGATGAAAAATTATATTTTCTTCTTCCTATTGAAGGGATTTAATGTCATAGGTCAAATATTCAATGTTATCACCCATATCAAACATGTCTCATTATTTTACCCAAGCAAATAAACTCCCTATTTAATCCATGAGATCTTCCACATAGTCTAAAAATTTCTTATTCTTATGATAATAAATAAAGATCAGGTAGTTTATGGTCACAAATATCCATTATGAGATATATGTTCACAAAACTAAATTGAAAGGATTTTGTAATAACCACTATAATAATTTAGAACCAATTTCATTTGAATAAAACAAATGAAAAATGAATTTGGTAGTTTAGTTTGATAATATCAGTTTACTTTCTACAGTATCTCAATTTAGTAAACATAAATATATAAATTTTTTTTCAAATTCACTTCCTGATCAACTGTATGAAGGTTAACTCCATTAAAATTTTAAAGGTCTAACCTCATGTTTTGTTATATATAACCTCATGCATGAAATTTCTAATTTTTTAAAAATTATTATTGAGTAACAGTATTCATGTTCTCAAAAGTTAAAAAACATGAATAGATTTAGAACATATATATTTCAATCTAAAAACCATATTGATTTCAATATTTATGAACTAACATGTTAGGAAAACCATATTATATACTCTTTATTAAAAAATTTCATATATCTTTCAAATTTCATGTTTGTGCTCTTAATTATATCTTTTTTATATCATATACTCTTAAATAAATGTGTCTTCAATTTCACTATTTAGGAGTACACATATAAGTTCCTGTAATAACCCAAATTGCTATAAATCCAATGTAAAAACATTGATAAAAATACACCATTACTTTTTAAATGAAATCCCATAGTATTCTATTTTTCCGTAGGAATATAGTGTTCCCAACAGAGCGAACATCTTCCAAAATAATATTTATAAATTAATCACCATATCATTTTTTATACTAAGGATATCCATTTTATAAGACATAAGATCCCAAATCAACTTATTATTGATCAATAAAATAATTTTACTAAAAATTATTAGTCACAGTAACAAGGGACTTCACATAGTCTAGTGGTAGGTGATAAATCTCAATCACACTCTGGTTGTGGGTTCAATTACCACAACTTTTTCCGATGTAACATGTTGTCAAATGGTGTGTGTCTTTTCCATTTTCAAAAACTATATTTTAAAACATTCCTAAAATGATATAAATTCATCCAAATAACCATAACATAATTTCACCACAAATGTTATCTCATACCACTCATTTTCATCAAAAAATTTAAAAACATGTAATTGAATAAAATTCTAGGATCATATAAACCCAAATGGTTATTTATAACTATATCAACAACAGAAAACATAATTATTCCTAAAATAGCATTTTCATATAACAAACTGCAGTGTTACACATACAAGAGAAAAGTCATCCAAAGTAATCCAATCAGTAAAGAGCACTAATAATTTTAAACATTTCACCATCCATTTATTTCCACATAGTTACTTCATTGACTAAGAGGAAACCTTATAGAATTGGTAATTCACTCAGATAATGCCCAAGTCCCCTACATTTACAGAAAATCACTATAATTGGATTCTTGATATTATTTTTATTTTCTTTCATAATACTATTCATTTTACATCGACAATTCTTTAAATTATGTCCTACTTTCCCACACATAAATAATTTCTTGGTTTAATAGAGACACTTTCCTTTGTGCCTCCTTCCACATTTCCTAGATGATGGAAATTGAGCTTTCTTTTCTCTACAGTATCCACTATTTCAGATCTTATAAATCACCACCTTTCTCTTCTTTGTTGAGACTGGGAGTTGGTTAATATATATATTATTGATCATATTTTTGGAAAACTGATTCGTCATGAACACGATATCTTTTACACCTATCAACATTCCATTTCATTGCTCATTTCCACAATTGTTCCCACCTTGTACACCATGTTTAAGGTTACTATGACTTCCATGGATTCCACCCATTGAATAACACCAGAAAGTATAGTGTGATTCATAAAGTCCATTAGAGAATATCATAAAACCTTATTTTCATTATAAAAACCTTAGTATTAACCAATTTTATTTATTATCATCTTATATTATAATCATTCAAACCATTTTTTAATGAAAATGCGAATTATCCTAAGCATATCCCCCAGAGTGTCGTAACCAAGAGTGCAGTAAGGCCCATCTTCAGGTACTAGGATACCCTGGGTCAATCCCAAAACTCATTGTCAGAGTTTTCACTCCTAGGTACATCTACGACAGAGCCACCTCTACAAGCTCGTATCCAGACAAGGATGTATTTCATGGATAACCCACATAATATTTAAATTACCAAAATTTCTGGATTTTCTTCTATATTAATCATCAATGTCTATCTTAGTGTTGTGTTTCCTAATCCATGTTTTTTCAAAATCAAGCTTCCTAGGTTTGTAATAACCTTCTTCTAATACCAATTGTAACACCCCGGCCCCAGTTACCTATAATCAGTGCATTATTATATAACATTGGCATGGTATAAGGAATCATGTCCCGAATGGTCGATCAGTTTAGTAGCATTGGATCCACTAGAAACATGTATATGTTTTACATTACATCATGAAATAAAAAAACAACATTATGTCCCCTTTGAACACTCTAATATCCATTAGCCTATTTCTTCGAGTTAATCATAATATACTTCATTACATCCTAGGAAAAATAAATCATAATATTTAGGTGAAATCATATGCTCAATAAGGATAACAATATAGTGGAAACTGTCATAAATATGAATAATCATTTATGGGAATTTATACGACCATAACCCTTTCCATTTAAACTTTAACTTCAGCATAATATGGAAAAGATAAATCCAATAATTCCATTAATTTATTCACATTGATATTCTACTTGTCAAATTACCACATTTAATGTAACACCCCAGGATTTCATAGTGTGTTATTTCTTAAAAATAATTCAATAACTTGCACTACACGCAACACCGAGTTCAATCACACCATGACGTACAAAAAAAAGCCATCAAAATAGGTCATGAATAGTATTAACAACATTTTGAACTTTATATAATCCTTATAATTTTAGATTCCATATTATGAGTTTCTTAGATATAATGCAAGAACAAATTCATTTTCAGTATTGCACTTTTATCAACTTTTAATAGTAAACCCTTTTTAAATACAATATTTTAAACTTTTTTACTAAATGGGGACATCAAAAATTTAAAATGAAACATCCCAAGCTTCCACGATACACTTTCTTTGAATAATACAGTAGCGTGTGTTGTACGCAACCTTGAGTTTTAACACACACCACAACCAATCAAACTAGCCGTTATGAATAGTAATACATACTTTTAAAAATTATATATATTTTATATTTGAAAATGGACTTCATTTTGGGATTCGGAATATCGAATTTAGCCTAAGGTGAAATTTTGGTACATTTCGGATAACTTTCATATTTTGATGAATAGTGAAAATTACTAAGTTTTAATTAAAAACAACTTTTTTAATCAAAATAATTAATAGTGATAAATTATGAATTTGAGTGGTTTTAAAGTATATTTAGAATATATTTTTACCATTTAATATAATTTTGGTCATTGGACATAATTTTACAATTAAACCGAACATAAACGAGTGTCAATCTTTTGATAGTTATTATCTGTTAAAAACACGCTTTTTGTTTTGACAGCAGGAATTAATTTTAAATTAATTTCTGCCACTTCTGTGTTTTGAATTTAGAAAAATGGATTCCATATTTTGAATCAGGATGTCCAAATTGTGTAAATAGGTAACTTTTATTTTTAGACATTTTGAATAATTACTGTGATAAATATTTTATTTACCATGGTTAAGGGTAAATCCGTTAAATAAGGGTTAAGAAATAATATTATAATAATACAAAATTAACCTAAAACGTGTCCTAACCTTATTGGTGGACACATACCCGACCATGAGCATCCTTGGGTCAATTTGGGGACCCATTGGATCCACTTGTATGTGGTAGGGACACTTTATATTAATAAAGTTAAAATAAAAATAAAAATGGCATAAGCTTACATCGTTTAGAAGAACAATTTTTACATAGGGTTATACATGTTGGATTTTCGATTATAAATATTCATTAGAAATCTAAAACTATTTCCTACATAATGATATTTTATTTATAATTTTTAGACATCAAATAATTTAAATTATTAATGACACAATAATGATGCAATGTTTACCTCATTAATAAATCATTTAAATAAATAAGATTCTAATGATTAAAATATTATCTAAAACCTGTCCAATTCTTATTGGTTGATGTTATTTAGAATATGAGTCATCTTATCTTCGACCTCAATGATTTTTGGACCATTATAAACCGAATATAATTATATTATAAAGTAATACTTTCACTCTTTCCTAAAGAGCCCCTCTTCTCCCTTATAAAAGGAGACCACTTCTACTCATTCCTCACACCTCTCAAGCCACTTGGCTCGTCCAAACTATACCCAAATAAGCTCCCCACATCCCTCTCCTCCTCTTTGAAGCTTCCCCTTAGGAAGAAATCATTTCAAGAAGTCCTTTGGTTCCAACCAAAGTGAGTTACCTAAATTAAAGGTAACGATTTCTCTTAAATTATTTTCATTTATTTTGCTTCTCCAACCCCCAAACTCTTTTTATTTCCTTTCTTTTGTAACAACACCAGTATCCTCAATATACAAGGATGTTGTTATAAGAAGGATTCCAACTACACATACACACAACTCCATCTAATGGATGATGAACATAATGTTTCTGTCGATGGAAAACTAACGCCTCACGAAACGATGATTGTTCAAATACATCTTACCGCCTCTCATGGTGGCCATTATGATGGCACTATAATTAAATATGATATTAATGATATATATTTTATATATAAGCTTCTGTAATTCCATTTTATTTCATACCATTATTCGTTTCATGTTGTATATACATACGATAATTTCATTTGAGGAAGTGCGGACTACCGCCCCCTTAAAATGATATGACTCGTTCATAACACACATGGAACGTATAAAGGATGGTGTTAATGAACTTAAGTAACATATATAAAATATTATATTATACTGGAATAGTAATATACCTATGTATCATTTCGATTCAATTCTTTTAAAATAAAAATTAAATGGAAGTAGCGTTCGTGCGTACGTACGGACTACCGTCTCCACGAACGCGGTGAGATCCATCCTCCATCGTATCCATTCAAGTCTTATTCACATTTTAGGGTTAAAAATAATTTTAATATCATTCTGATTATGAATAATATATAATCTATCCATTACAAACATTTCTTACGTAACCAAACATTTAAGAAGAACGAATCGATTATCACCCGAAACGACGATAATACTAAGATATTATTAATAAAGCAATGTTAAAAGAACATATATGATATCATATTAATGTATATGATTCTTGTATAATTTAATAACAATTATTTCACCATTATACAGGAGGTTAACCTACCCCAACCAAGGAAAAGTACAAGGTAATGGATTTTCTTATCTCACATTCAATTCCGTGAGATTTCCATTATTTGCCACTAAATTATTGAAAGTGGTGTATTGTGTACTGGAATTTGATATATATTATCATATTCATGTTATTCTGTAAATAATTTGGTGGTTATTAACTTTTGGCCATACGACTCAGTTGATTAACGTGGTAAGGGGTTTTCATCTCACTCCTTATTCCCGTGAGATTCATGCCATATTGCCACCATTACCTTTTGTGTGGTGTATGTATTGCCCATAATTATATTCATTGTGTAATACACTCTAATTTATGTGTACTTACATATTCATTGTATGATACCTCTTTCATGGGTTGTATGTTTCATAAGTTACTAAACTGGTAAGGGATTTTCTTATCTCACATTCAATTCCGTGAGATTTCCATTATTCGCCACTAAATTATTGAAAGTGGTGTATTGTGTACTGGCATTTGATATATATTATCATATTCATGTTATTCTGTAAATAATTTGGTGGTTATTAACTTTTGGCCATACGACTCAGTTGATTAACGTGGTAAGGGGTTTTCATCTCACTCCTTATTCCCGTGAGATTCATGCCATATTGCAACCATTACCTTTTGTGTGGTGTATGTACTGCCCATAATTATATTCTTTGTGTAATACACTCTAATTTATGTGTACTTACATATTCATTGCATGATACCTCTTTCATGGGTTGTATGTTTCATAAGTTACCAAACTGGTAAGGGTTATTTCACAATCTCTTCATTATCTGAGGTTGTTTATACGTAATAATCTACTGGGATCTCGTTATCATCCACATCCATGTTTCTTCAAAATGTATTTCAAAACATTTTTAATATTTAAAAAAATATGGGTTAAAGTCATTTATACCCTTGTTTGACTTTTTATAAGAGGTTTATAAGGGAATCTTTCCGTCGTTTTCCAAACAAGGTGCTTTTTAACCTTTTCGACAGAATTAAGATATGAATGTTTTTTTTAACTTATACGGCGGGTGCGGTTATTTTCCGCCGTTATAAAATCGTCAAAGCTTCCCTTAAAAGCTTATAAGATTATTTTCAAAGAAAATTTTTGATTTTATATGGATCTTAAATGATTTCAAAATAAAAGGAGATATTTCTTTAAAAAGAATTTTGATTTCATCTATGTCAACATCCTTTGATGGGTTTTAAGATTATTTGAAGTTGATTTATTATGATACAAAACTTCTATATTGTTTTGAAGGTTTTGTGATATGTTTTACTGTGGATGTGCTATTTTTATACCATTCATTGTTTATGGTGAAAGTATTGACATTTCGTATTCTAGTTCCAATAAGAATGTTTATGTTATATTTCAATCTTTACTTCATATGAATGTGTTGGACAAGTATGTTCCAGGTTGGGGACTGGTTAAAGTAAGCCCTCCAGGTTGGGGACTGGTAAAAGTAATCCCTCCAGGTTAGGGACTGGTAAAAGTAATCCCACCGGGTTGGTGTCCGGTTATTAGAGGCACTCCGGGTTGGTGTCCGGTTATTAGAGGCACTCCGGGTTGGTGTCCGGTTATTAGAGGCACTCCGGGTTGGTGTCCGGTTATTAGAGGCACTCCGGGTTGGGTTCCGGTTACAGTTAGCCCCAAGGTCTTGGGACGAGGCCTTGAAAAGTAATTAAAGTTTAGCATTATGCATTCCAACATTATGAAAGTGGTTATTGATTTTGCATGTGATTATTCGATTGGTAGAATATCCATGTGAACAAGTAAATGGCATTATTTCATTTTACTTTTGCCATACTATGTTGAAGTTCAAGTTTAAAAGGCTTTTGTTTTAGTAATTCATTGCCTTAAATGTTTATTCTTATTTTTGAATGTTCCGCTATATTGTTATCCTTACTGGGCATTTGAGCTCACCCCTTTTCTATGTTTTATTTTTCCCAGGATGTGAAGATATAAGTTATGAATGACCTGCAGGGATATTATGAGGGAATTATAGTGTGGACTGTGGAAACATTATGTTGTTGTAGTAGTTTTTCATTTTATGATGTAATGTAAAACTTATGAATATATCTAGTGTTTCCAAGGATACTAAACCAATCGGTCTTTCGAGATTTGATCTTTCTTGTGATCATGCCAATGTTATGTAATAATGCACCGACTCTGGGTAACGGGGGTCGGGGCGTTACAGTTGGTATCAGAGGAAGTTTAGTACAAACCTTGGAAACTAGATTTAGATAAACTCTGATTAGAGCACGTAGACCTAAGATGAACTTTGAGGATTAGTATAGAAGAACTTCCTAGAATTTTGGTATTGTAGAGATTTTGTGAGTTTTCCGAGCAATACATCCCTGTCTGGATACGAGCAGGTAGAGGCGGCTCTGGCACAGATGTACCTAGGGGTAAAACCCGAAAACACCGCTTTGAGCTAGACTCGAACGGGAACTGGTGCACGACAACGGGCCTTGCTGCACTCTTGGTTACGACACTCCCGGGGGATATGCTTAGGATAACTCTCACTATCTTTACAAATCATTATGAAGGGTTTATGAGTATATACTTCCTCAAAGAAAACATTTTTATGATTATAGATTATATCCATAAATAGTTCAATTTATGTTAAGTGTTTTATAAGTATGGGATTATGTATTTTGATTCATAAACTGATCTAGTTTATGCCATTGTTTAGAAATGGCACCCAGTAGAAGGAATGAGAACTCCAGAAATACACATGATTCAAAGAGAAGGAAGGATCATATCTTTCATGGTCTTAAGCTAGAATTTATAAGAGAAATAGTCTCCCATGTATTATCATCATATGAAGAAATAATATCATGTGTTGATAAGATAAGTAAAGAGTTTACTGAGTCCTATGGCTTTGAAGGGAATCAAGAGATGAAAAGGATGGAAGAGAGAAAGATGGATAAAGGGAAAAGGGAAAAGAAGAATTTTCCCATATGTGGTAACTGTGGAAAGAAACACCCTGGAACTTGCCTGAAAGGAATGGGAGTTTGTTATAAGTGTGGAGGAAAAGGGCACAAAGTACGTGACTGCAAGGGTAAGAAAATGGTTTTAAATGTACAATGCTTCATTTGCAAGGAGTTTGGACACTACGCGAACCTATGTCCCAGTCATCAGACTATGCCGCAAATGATGTTATTGGATAATAATCAAGTTATGATACTACCACAGATGAAGAGGAATGATTAGAGTTCTTATGTTGATTATGTCAATTGAGTGTTGTATCAACAATGTACTTGTTACAATAATCATGGAGTATATAAGGATTGTACTGCAGTACTATTTCATTAAGGACTTGAGATTGTGTGGAACAAAGAAAAGTGACTCAATAGCAGGATATATTTTTTGGAAAATATATGGTTGAGAGAATGATAAATCATAATATAGTTCTGATACTGAGGTAGTGATTTTGGAATAATATGTGATTGTTTTGAATAAATTATATTGGATATTCTTGACTACCCTGGAACTGATTAATGATTTGTATATTCAATCATTATTGGGGTTTAAAACATTTTTGGATTAATGAAGTATATCCAGCATTCTATATGGAATAAGGGAGCATGAATGTAATCAATAAGGAATATGGTAATACATGATGAAGGTATTCATATGCTATTACGGGGTAAAAAGGATCTATATTATGTTTACCTTCCTTATAAATGTTAGACTGTGAGTTTGGACAGAAGTATTTTGGATAGTTCTAGTTTGGATTATTTTGGATTGCCATAAAAGGACAACCCGGAGGTTGGGCGGCAACCCGTCGCGTCCGGCAAGGCTGCGAGACTTTAACCCGCAACCGAAGGGCGACAAGGGTGTATCACCTACCACTGGCCCATGAGATATCCTAGATTAAATAATCTAGTTTTTATTAAAAGATCATGTAGATGAATTATAAATTCGTTTATTTTGGAACCCTATACGAATAGTGTAAATAGAATTGTTTTTACATTCTATTATCTTTTAGAGTGAAAGATGAGTTTGTGGTAGAAATTTATTAATGGATAAAACACTAATTATAAAGTAAGTATATCTCCTTATGATCTTAGCCAATCTCATAAATAAATTCCTCAACATTAAGAAAAGAAACTTATAACAAAAATGTTTTCCTAGATGATACCTTAAATCATCACTAAATAATGGTGTTGGGATTGTTGGCCTTTTCATAGCCATGTTCTCTACCACTCTCCATCAGATAATTGATGGTTAGATTTTTCTTCCATATCCATATTTTCCTACATGGAACCCTAGTATGTGTTATTTTCGGTAATCTTCATACGTTCGACTCTTTATTTTAAATAGAGGCCTCATTAATTCATATTTCGATGTGGGATTTCAACTAAGATATTTTGAAACGTCAAAAATGTGTTATCCTAATACCCTATGTTTTGTTGAACCGATGGTATTTCAAATCATCATAGATTGATGAATTTAAGGAACTCAATTATACACTTGTTTGTGATTGATGATCTCAATCACTACCTATAAATATTTACGTTTTTCCTCCAATTATATGTCTCTAATTGCCACCAATGTTCTCCTAATCGAGATCATAATTTGGTGGTGACTCTTTCATTTCTCTTTTCCTCATATTAAGACTAAATTTTAGTAACCTAATTTCCGATGTGGGTTTTCCCACAAAGATATTTTCTATTTTCAACCTTTTATTTTCGAAGAACAATTTCAAATTGTGAGGACGCAATTTATTGAAGGAGGGGAGAATGTAACACCCCAGGATGTCATAGTGTGTTATTTCTTAAAAATAATTCAATAACTTGCACTACACGCAACACCGAGTTCAATCACACCATGAAGTACAAAAAAAAAGCCATTAAAAGAGGTCATGAATAGTATTAACAACATTTTGAACTTTATATAATCCTTATAATTTTAGAATCCATATTATGAGTTTCTTAGATATAATGCAAGAACAAATTCATTTTCAGTATTGCACTTTTATCAACTTTTAATAGTGAACCCTTTTTAAATACAATATTTTAAACTTTTTGACTAAATGGGGACATCAAAAATTTAAAATGAAACATCCCAAGCTTCCACGGTACACTTTCTTTGAATAATACAGTAGCGTGTGTTGTACGCAACCTTGAGTTTTAACACACACCACAACCAATCAAACTAGCCGTTATGAATAGTAATACCTACTTTTTAAAATTATATATATATTATATTTGAAAATGGACTTCATTTTTGGATTCGGAATATCGAATTTAGCCTAAGGTGAAATTTTGGTACATTTCGGATAACTTTCATATTTTGATGAATAGTGAAAATTACTAAGTTTTAATTAAAAACAACTTTTTTAATCAAAATAATTAATAGTGATAAATTATAAATTTGAGTGGTTTTAAAGTATATTTAGAATATATTTTTACCATTTAATATAATGTTGGTCATTGGACATAATTTTACAATTAAACCGAACATAAACGAGTGTCAATCTTTTGATAGTTATTATCTCTTAAAAACACGCTTTTTGTTTTGACAGCGGGAATTAATTTTAAATTAATTTCTGCCACTTCTATGTTTTGAATTTAGAAAAATGGATTCCATATTTGGAATCAGGATGTCCAAATTGTGTAAATAGGTAACTTTTATTTTTATACATTTTGAATAATTACTGTGGTAAATATTTTATTTACCATGGTTAAGGGTAAATCCGGTAAATAAGGGTTAAAAAATAATATTATAATAATACAAAATTAACCTAAAACGTGTCCTAACCTTATTGGTGGACACATACCCGACCATGAGCATCCTTGGGTCAATTTGGGGACCCCTTGGATCCACATGTATGTGGTAGGGACACTTTATATTAATAAAGTTAAAATAAAAATAAAAATGGCATAAGCTTACATCGTTTAGAAGAACAATTTTTACATAGGGTTATACATGTTGGATTTTCGATTATAAATATTCATTAGAAAGATAAAACGATTTCCTACATAATGATATTTTATTTATAATTTTTAGACATCAAATAATTTAAATTATTAATGACACAATAATGATGCAATGTTTACCTCATTAATAAATCATTTCAATAAATAAGATTATAATGATTAAAATATTATCTAAAACCTGTCCAATTCTTATTGGTTGATGTTATTTAGAATATGAGTCATCTTAGATTCGACCTCAATGATTTTTGGACCATTATAAACCGAATATAATTATATTATAAAGTAATACTTTCACTCTTTCCTAAAGAGCCCCTCTTCTCCCTTATAAAAGGAGACCACTTCTACTCATTCCTCACACCTCTCAAGCCACTTGGCTCGTCCAAACTCTGCCCAACTAAGCTCCACACATCCCTCTCCTCCTCCGTGAAGCTTCCCCTTAGGCAGAAAGCATTTCAAGAAGTCCTTTGGTTCCAACCAAAGCGAGTTACCTAAATTAAAGGTAACGATTTCTCTTAAATTATTTTCATTTATTTTGCTTCTCCAACCCCCAAACTATTTTTATTTACTTTCTTTTGTAACAACACCAGTATCCTCAATATACTAGGATGTTGTTATAAGAAGGATTCAAACTACACATACACACAACTCCATCTAATGGATGATGAACATAATGTTTCTGTGGATGGCAAACTAACGCCTCACGAAACGATGATTGTTAAAATACATCTTACCGCCTCTCATGGTGGCCATTATGATGGCACTATAATTAAATATGATATTAATGATATATATTTTATATATAAGCTTCTGTAATTCCATTTTATTTCATACCATTATACGTTTCATGTTGTATATACATACGATAATTTCATTTGAGGAAGTGCGGACTACCGCCCCCTAAAAATGATATGACTCGTTCATACCACACATGGAACGTATAAAGGATGGTGTTAATGAAATTAAGTAACATATATAAAATATTATATTATACTGGAATAGTAATATACCTATGTATCATTTGGATTCAATTCATTTAAAATAAAAATTAAATGGAAGTAGCGTTCGTGCGTACGTACGGACTACCGTCTCCACGAACGCGGTGAGATCCATCCTCCATCATATCCATTCAAGTCTTATTCTCATTTTAGGGTTAAAAATAATGTTAATATAATTCTGATTATGAATAAGATATAATCTATCCATTACAAACATGTCTTACATAACCAAACATTTAAGAAGAACGAATCGATTATCACCCGAAACGACGATAATACTAAGATATTATTAATAAAGCAATGTTAAAAGAACATATATGATATCATATTAATGTATATGATTCTTGTATAATTTAATAACAATTATTTCACCATTATACAGGAGGTTAACCTACCCCAACCAAGGAAAAGTACAAGGTAAGGGATTTTCTTATCTCACATTCAATTCCGTGAGATTTCCATTATTCGCCACTAAATTATTGAAAGTGGTGTATTGTGTACTGGAATTTGATATATATTATCATATTCATGTTATTCGGTAAATAATTTGGTGGTTATTAACTTTTGGCCATACGACTCAGTTGATTAACGTGGTAAGGGGTTTTCATCTCACTCCTTATTCCCGTGAGATTCATGCCATATTGCCACCATTACCTTTTGTGTGGTGTATGTACTGCCCATAATTATATTATTTGTGTAATACACTCTAATTTATGTGTACTTACATATTCATTGTATGATACCTCTTTCATGGGTTGTATGTTTCATAAGTTTCCAAACTAGTAAGGGATTTTCTTATCTCACATTCAATTCCGTGAGATTTCCATTATTCGCCACTAAATTATTGAAAGTGGTGTATTGTGTACTGGCATTTGATATATATTATAATATTCATGTTATTCTGTAAATAATTTGGTGGTTATTAACTTTTGTCCATACGACTCAGTTGATTAACGTGGTAAGGGGTTTTCAACTCACTCCTTATTCCCGTGAGATTCATGCCATATTGCCACCATTACCTTTTGTGTGGTGTATGTACTGCCCATAATTATATTCTTTGTGTAATACACTCTAATTTATGTGTACTTACATATTCATTGTATGATACCTCTTTCATGGGTTGTATGTTTCATAAGTTACCAAACTGGTAAGGGTTATTTCACAATCTCTTCATTATTCGAGGTTGTTTATACGTAATAATCTACTGGGATCTCGTTATCATCCACATCCATGTTTCTTCAAAATGTATTTCAAAACATTTTTAATATTTAAAAGAATATGGGTTAAAGTCATTTATACCCTTGTTAGACTTTTTATAAGAGGTTTATAAGGGAATCATTCCGTCGTTTTCCAAACAAGGTGCTTTTTAACCTTTTCGACAGAATTAAGATAAGAATGTTTTTTTAACTTATACGGCGGGTGCGGTTATTTTCCGCCATTATAAAATCGTCAAAGCTTCCCTTAAAAGCTTATAAGATTATTTTCAAAGAAAATGTTTGATTTTATATGGATCTTAAATGATTTCAAAATAAAAGGAGATATTTCTTTAAAAAGAATTTTGATTTCATCTATGTCAACATCCTTTGATGGGTTT
Source organism: Viscum album (assembly GCA_963277665.1). Taxonomy (NCBI): domain Eukaryota; kingdom Viridiplantae; phylum Streptophyta; class Magnoliopsida; order Santalales; family Viscaceae; genus Viscum; species Viscum album. The sequence continues at coordinate 1,023,375,471 of OY728120.1, read as the reverse complement.
TAAGATTATTTGAAGTTGATTTATTATGATACAAAAATTCTATATTGTTTTGAAGGTTTTGTGATATTTTTGACTATGGATGTGCTATTTTTATACCATTCATAGTTTATGGTGAAAGTATTGACATTTCGTATGGTAGTTCCAATAAGAATGTTTATGTTATATTTCAATCTTTACTTCATATGAATGTGTTGGACAAGTATGTTCCAGGTTGGGGACTGGTTAAAGTAAGCCCTCCAGGTTGGGGACTGGTAAAAGTAAGCCCTCCAGGTTAGGGACTGGTAAATGTAAGCCCTCCGGGTTGGTGTCCGGTTATTAGAGGCACTGCGGGTTGGTGTCCGGTTATTAGAGGCACTCCGGGTTGGGTTCCGGTTACAGTTAGCCCCAAGGTCTTGGGACGAGGCCTTGAAAAGTAATTAAAGTTTAGCATTATGCATTCAAACATTATGAAACTGGTTATTGATTTTGCATGTGATTATTCGATTGGTAGAATATCCATGTGAACAAGTAAATGGCATTATTTCATTTTACTTTTGCCATACTATGTTGAAGTTCAAGTTTAAAAGGCTTTTGTTTTAGTAATTCATTGCCTTAAATGTTTATGCTTATTTTTGAATGTTCCGCTATATTGTTATCCTTACTGGGCATTTGAGCTCACCCCTATTCTATGTTTTATTTTTCCCAGGATGTGAAGATATAAGTTATGAATGACCTGCAGGGATATTATGAGGGGATTATAGTGTGGACTGTGGAAACATTATGTTGTTGTAGTAGTTTTTCATTTTATGATGTAATGTAAAACTTATGAATATATCTATTGTTTCCAAGGCTACTAAACCAATCGGTCTTTCGAGATTTGATCTTTCTTGTAATCATGCCAATGTTATGTAATAATGCACCGACTCTGGGTAACTGGGGTCGGGGCGTTACATTTAATATCAATATTCAATTTCATAACGATGGAATGCAGAATTCCAGACTTCATAAACACATATTCAAGGCCTTATGCCCAGACTACAAATATGATTTTTTCAAAGCCTTTTACCAAGAGACTAGTTTGTCTCATGGGACCTACAGATGCATCATGGAGATATAGTGGGCTCCACCCATAACTTACTAAGTCTAATCCATTCTTCATATGAAAAGTTTGAAACCTAAGATAAACATTCATATTAAAACTAGCATACGAAATGTTATTACATGAACCATAAACCATGAATGATATAAAAATAACACATCCACAGTTAAACATATCACAAAACGATCAATACGATTTGGAATACTGTATCATCATTAATTTAGTCTAAAAAACATAAAATCAAATGATGTATGTTGATATAGATGAAAATAATCATATTAACCATTTCGAAGAAATATTCTCTTTTCCTGAAAACATTTAAAAGTCTCGCTATTTATCAAGAATCTGTTTAAAATAGATTTTTGAATCAAAGTGTCAAATAATAATTTGAACCATTTAAAATTAATTTTAATTTTAAAAAATTAATGTCCATATAAATAAATCCTTACAAGTATTTTTAATACATGGGCATTATTGTGTAAGATTTATATGAATAATATTTTAAAACATTTAAAATGATAATTTTGTAAGAGTTCCTAACCAAATGAGATATTATTGAATACAAATAATTGACATAATAAATACTTTATAATATCATGAGAATAAGTGGATTCATGATATAATAGGTCAAAGTACAGTATATACACCAAATAATTGTGAATTGGCGCATAACAACAAAGAAGTCACAATAGAATGTCTGTTGAGATGAATTCTCTTATAAAGACAATATCCTTAGGTCAAGGATAAATCAATGACATAATTATGTGTGAAAAATATAAATACACTCATTATGACTGGATATTCAGTTTAAATCAATGAGAGTACATTCCCAAGTATTCTTGTAAAAACAACACCAATGACTTGGATGCTTAACTTAATGAATAGAGATTGAGTTAAAATTACTCTTATCAAGTTCATATTGATGACTGGAGAATATATAAATGAAGTTATTATGTGAATCAAAATTATATCAACACAAAGTGGAGTGAAAATTACTACACATGTAAATAAATAGTTATTTCACAAATAATCATTGAGTGAAATAATCAATGAAGCTTGCGTAAGACCGAATGAGTGGAAATTGAAATTAGAAATTCCATTAATGATAAGGTAACATACAAAAAATATACCCCTTGAAATAAGGATCATCCAATGATGATGTAAATACCCATAAATTAAATTATATCACGCAAAAAATACTATCATGGGTAGTACATACACCACACATATGGTATTAGTAGAAAACATAATATGAATCTCACGGAAATAAAAGTAAGATGAAAACAACTTTCTATGTTTTAATCAATCGATTCATACGAAGAAAAAGTTAATAACCTCCAAATGAATCACATAATACAATGAATATAATGGTAATCATGATATTTGATATCAAATTTATGTACACAATACACCATATGCATTAAATAAGTGGCGAATAATGGAAATCTCAAGGAATTAAATGTGATATAAGAAACCCCCTTACCTTTACATTTCCTATGAATAGGGTAGCTTTAATGCCTTTATAATAGTGAAATAATTGTTTTCAAATTACACAATACCAAATTCATAAATATGATATAATATATGATCTTCTAATATTGCATTGTTAATGATATTTCAGTAGTATCACTATTTTGGTTGTTAATTGATTCATTTTATGTTATATGTTTTGTTACGTATGTCATGTTATTTATATATGGGATTTATATGATACATATCTATAATAATATTGTCTTTTTAATCATTAGTTTTATTCATAATATGAAAAATATTCTTGAATTATTATGAAGAGGGATGAATCACATTGCGTTCGTGGAGATGGTAAGTAGTACGTATGCACGAGCAAAAATATGATTATATTGATGTTGAAATCATATGTAATTGGATGGTATATCATATATATATAATCATAAAAATTTTATATTTATTATTATATCAGGTATAATCATTATTATACCCATTCAAATAATTACGTGTTTGAATAACAAACTACACCATGACGTAGAGATGGTAAGTCGTATGTATGCACGTATATTGACATTGTCATTTATAAGATCGATAGAATAATGAATATGGTTATAACATATTTATAATAACATAAAAGTATATATAAGTTATATGATTTATTATTTTGTTGTGGAAACAAAAAAGAAATAGGATGTGGAATAAGTAAAGAACTTGAAGGAGGGTGGTAAAATTATTACCTCTTCTTCGGGTCATTCCATTTGAGTAAATAAATAGGGCTCCATAGGGTGAATTTCAGAACCAAGTAAGGCCACTAGGTTGACGTGACTGAAGTGGGGAAGATATTTGGGCTGGGGTTGGTTGAGCCAAATGTATTTGGAGCTGTGAAAATAAGAGAAGGGGAAGTACACTTTTATAAGAGAGGTGAGGGTAACTTTAGCAATAGATTGAAATATTATATTATAATTAAACCATATTCGGTTTCTAGTGGATCCAAAATGACTAATTTATAAGATAAGGTAGGGTTGCATTGAAATCCCCTTAAAATATAGGTTTTATACAAGTTTAGGTTATCATTTTAACCTTATCTTTTTTTACTCTTTGTTCAATAGTTTATCTTTTACCATGTTATCTTGTATTCTTATAATATATGGTTAATAAACATAATCTAAACATCCAAGAGAACCCCAAGTGGTCAATTAAAGTCATATATAATATTATTTAATCCCTTTTTCTGAGCTATTGATTTTTACGAATATTATATCAACCCATTATACTGTATTTGTTTTAAAAACAAATTTATGTCTATTTTGACACTATTTTGTATTTAGTTTTTGTGAAATTCATAACAGCCTTTTCATTTTGAACAAAATTTATCTAATCAAACAAAGTAAGTAATATTAACCTAGAAAATTCTTGGATGGAATCAGAACTTTTAAATTATTTTTATTCTATTATTTATAAAACAAAGTATTTTAACATTTCATTAAGAAGGTAATTACTGCATCATCATTCTGTCATAAATAAATTTTCTTATCTAATCTCTAAAAATTATAAATAAAATACCAATATGGAGGAAATATATTTATAATTCTAATGAATATTTTAAGATTAATTTATTTTAGGTATAATCATATATTAAAAATGGTTTATTTAATAAACATTGAATTTAACACTTTTTACTCTTTTTTAAATAAAATACTAATAAATATCCTAATCAAATCCATGTGGACCTAAAGGATCACATTTTAGTCATAAAGTTTTTTTTGTCGAATTAGACAAATCCAATTGAATTAGGACATGTGTTGGGATAATTATAATATCATTTTACCTTTAATAACCATGTTTATTTTTAATCGTGGTAAATAAAAGTCAAAAGTTACTATTCACAAAAAAAAAATTTATCTTATTGAGCCACATTTTACATAATGATATTAACTATGTCTCTCGGATTTTAGAAATTCAATTCACAGAAGCGGTAAAATTGTATTTTATGAAAATTTGCAAATACTCCTAAAAGGTCGGTAAAAGACAATAAAAAGTTCAATAATATATTGTATAACTAATTTTATTATAAAATGACACAAATGAATTATATTGAACATATACAGGTATTAAATATCTATTTAGAATTAAAATAAAGTTACATTAAATAAATAATTATTTAAATAAAAAGTATGTTTTAAACTATAACATAGTGTTTTTAACTTTTCATAAAAAATTTAATGTTTTCATAAAAATACAAAAAAATTAAATAAGCTAATTTTGATATTCCGAATTTAAAAATGAATTCTATTTTTCCAAATTCAAAACATTTATTTTTGAATTTATTAATTTAAAATTAATTCTCATTGTCAAAACAGAAAAGTGGGTTTAGAAAAGTTAAACTACCATAAGATTAACATGAGTTTATGTAAAATTTAAATTTGAAATTACATATAATGACTTACATTGTATTAAATTTTACAAATATAATCCAATTATGCATCCAAACCATTCAAATTCATAATTTAACCGTAAATTATTTCGATTAAAAAGTTGTTTTCAATTAAAATTTAGTATTTTTCAGTATTAATCAAAATATGAATGTTATTAGAAAAGTAACAGAAATTTATCCAATTTTTTTTATGTCTTGATTCTAAAAAAGAAATTAATTTCATTAAATTGAATATATAAATGTTTCAAATATTAGTTTTAATAAGGGTTTTCCATTAAAAAGTGGTAAAATTGCATTTTTTTAAACTTCTTTTATCTGAAAAATGAATGTGTTCGTATATTATGTCTATGAAACGCATAATATGGATTATAAAATTATATGGAGTATATAAAATAAAAAATTCAGTTAATACTATTCATAATAGCTTTTTCAATGGCTAGTTTGGTAAGTCGAAGTAACCTCAAACTCGGTGTTGCGTGTAACACAAGCTATTGAAATATTTTAAGGAAAATAACATACTATGAAATCATGGGGTGTTACAATTAGCATATAAAAATGAAAATTCAAGTTAATGAAATATATGGAAATTATTACCTCCTTAAGGTATTATCTCTGACTGAATTATGTATTTATGGTATATATGGAAACTATAAAAACTGATTTCCTTGGTTTAATGCATGTGAAAATAATCATAATGTTTGTATGAGTAAAATATATATTTCTAATTATTAAGAGAATACAAATGACATATGTCTATAAGTAGTTATTAATGAATAATATGTTTAATCCTAGTTGATGGGTTGAAGAATGATGTAGTGTGATTAATGTTCAAGTGTTTGGATTCAATAATTATGATATAATTTTATTTTATCTAAGACATTATTTTCAAAATAATTAAGATATATATATGATTTATATTTTGAATCATCTTATATAATTATTTGCGGTGATATGTCGAATGGTATAAATGATCATGAATTTTTTTTTCATGGAAGGTAGATCCATTTGGAAAACACATGGTTGTGGGCTGATAAAACACAACATGTTCTCAATGTTGATATAAATATAAAAAAGAGATTATTATGTTATATTATTATTGACCATGAATTTTTTAGTAATTTGATAGTTTTTTATCTTTTATATAGTTCACTAGATTAATTTTTTTATGGAATATATTCCAAAACCTAATATTTAATTTTTGGAAACATGTATGTTTTAATTATTGATTTATGGTGATATAGTCATTCAAATAATTTGACACCATCATTATGAGATACTTTATATTGTCTAGGGTATATAATGTTAACTTAGTTACCATCATATTAAATTTGGTAAGCCATATTTTCGAATATCCTTAAAATTAACTATTTATATAATATTTTATGATTAGTTTTTGTTGTTATTTGATAATTTTTTCAAACAATTTTATTTTAGGAAAATTTTGAGGAATATCATGTCACTATTAAATATATATTATTATGCGTTAAAAGTAAGTTTCAGTGCATCAGGAAAAAAAATAAAATTCATAATATTCATTTCTTAGAGAATGTGATGTCATATAAATTGATCACCAAAAACCCAAAGGAATAAATGTTTCTTATAAAATATGATTATATCAATTAATCAGATTTTTTTATATAAATATAAATTAAATGAATTCCACTACTCTAGGAAAAGGATCTTGAAACCATAATATTTTTATAATAAATTAATTTATTATGAACTGATGATCTTTTTATCATCTATATATTAATTTTTTGGTAACCATATATGTATTTCCCTCTTTCTTATCATAATTAATATCAATCACTTACTATTATTAATTATGATTTTCATCCATTCTAATTTCTTAAAATCCCACTAATGTTCTACAATATGGAAATCTATATTTTTTTTATAGATTTCATTTATACATCCCTTTCTCTATTATGATTTGGATGTTTTATAAACACTTTTTTAAGTGGGATTATAATAGTTGTATTTTCTAATGACAAAAACATAATTTACAAGATCAAAATTAAATTCTTATGACTCAATTTATTTAAGGGGGTAGAATTTATCACCCAAATATGTTAAAGGAATAAAATAATATTTTATAGTGTATATGATACAATAATTCAACCATAGATGAGAATTTAATATCCCAAGGCATGATGATATAATTATTTTTAAATATATTCAACATATTTTATATCTTTTGTAACATGAAACCCCCCGTTTAAAGGAAACACAATACCCTATTAATATATAATTCATTAAACACGACAATCATAACCCAACAACTAAATTATTTCAAAGGAATATTAAATACTAAATTATAAAAAGTATATGGTTTAACAATGTATAAAATAAATTCAGTGAATATCTATTGATTCAAAATAAAATAAAAACCATTTAAAAGAGAGTGATATGTATTTTTAAAAACCTTATTTGTCTAAAAGGTGGATTGGACATTATATTCATGTATATTTTAATATTAATTTTCTGAAATTTTTAAATAATTAATAATATAAAATAAAAATAATATTAAAAATAAACATGTTAATGTTATCTTTGGGTAAATGTTTCATAATATTCATAAAATAATATTTTATTAATGAATAGAGGAATAATAATAAATTTTTAAGAAAAAATATTTTTCTTTAATTTATTTGCAAAGTAAAATTATTTTTAAAATTTATTTAAAGTTAAATTATTTCAATTATATTCATATATAACTTAATTATATTATTTGAATAAACTTTATATTGAAATTTGACATTAAAACATTCAATACTTATCAGAATATTCTCATATGGAAATTTTTCGTTCATTACTTATGAATTTAAATTTCAAATTAAAATTTGGAACTTAAATTAATTGAATTTTTTAAAATTTATATCATATTTTTAGTCACAATAATTTATATTATCTAATTGTTTAAAATTATTTTTTAGCATCATTAATTGCAAAAACAGTAAAAAAATATTTACCATGGTCAAAGAAAAAATTAGATTAACAGGGGGATTTAAACTAAGAATATAAGTGTTAAAAAGAATGAAGAAATTTCGAACATACATATAGTTTCCAATAAGAGGTATTATCACCAAATATTATTGGTAATGGATCAATTTTTAGGATTTTTTCATTACAAAAACGTGGTTTTAAAGTTATCATTTCAAATTTCCATGTGTGTCATCTAACTCACTTATAAAAGGCCACCCCCTCTCATCCCCTATTCACAGTTACACAAAAAATTATATCGTTCATTCCCTAGCCAAATACCTTCTTTAATTCCATTTCCACATAAAATAGTCTTTATTAAAGTTATTCTTCCATCCTTGGATGACATAAAACATAATCCCAGCTAGACTCTCAGAATAAGGGGTAAAATTATTAAACGTGTTTATTTTTTTACTTCTTATTACAGCACCATCAATGATTATTAAAATAGTAAAATGTAATATAATAAAATATCCAATATAATAATTTATTATTAAATTAATTTCATAACTGAGAAACATTCCCACCTCCATAAAATGGGAAATGGATCATGTGTACGATTGATTATCACCTCGCGAACCAATGTATTGTTTTTTCAATAAAAAACATTCATGGATGGATATGAAAATGGATTTAACTTATTTATATAATGTTTATTACATTATTATAATATTAAAATTATTATATCACATATAATTTCTTATTTTAAATTCCATGGGGGAAATAATGACATCAAATATTTGAATGGAAGACTACCGCCTCACGAAGGGATGTGATATATTTTTCAATTAAACTTTACGTAATAGGTATTATGGAATATGTTAATTAATATATGTTTTATTTATGATCTGATAATTCTTAAGGAAATATAATATCACAAATAACACATTTTTTTACAATACATTAGAAAACATTAATGTAGCACATGCATACATGTGGACTACAACCTCTACATAGTGATGTAAAATGTTTTTCATTTTAGTTATACCTGGATGGTTATAAGTATGGATTTTATTAATAAAAATGAAATATATAACATAAAAAAATATTCTATAAATATAAATTTATTTTTATTTTTATTTTTTTCCATCATTCGATTAAAGTGGAAACAATGTTCAAACATATGTATGGAAAACTATCTTGAGGAACAATATATTCCGTTTTTTATCTCAAATTTCAATACATTAATGTAAAAAATTATAATTAATATATAATATATTTATACAATATTTAACAATATGGATATTATGTGACCATGATCAAATTAAATCGAAAAAATTGTGGAACAAAAACATTTTTGTAAAATGATTCTCTTATCACCTTAAATAGTGATTTAAACAGAGTTATTAAGAAATTAGAGATAAAAGACTACAATTAAATCATATTTATAATGAGATAATGGAGTATGTTAAATTATTAGTTTTATAATAATATTATTATATTTATTATATAGGTTGTTCAGGCACATAGAAATGATTTTTAACTGAGGTAAGGGCTTCTCATCGCATATTTTCTTTCATGGGACAAAAGGCATATTCACGGCGTATTCAATTTTGTGGTGTATATACTGACCGTTTTGATATGTAATATCATGAATATTTATTTTTTATTGTATTTAATTTCAATTTTATGTAATTTATTTCACACAGATTATGATTTAAATATTACCAATGTGATAATGTTATATATTAAAATCTTACATTATTCGAGATTTTTTTTGTTTATGTCTCCCTTGTATGAATTATTTGATATTAATATCATAAAAAATTTCTTTTATACTAATACAGTTATTACTGATCATTTTTCAAGTAAAAGTCTCACTTTCCTACTCTTTTATACGTAAAATTATTAAACAAATATTTTTAACAATATATGAATTTATTCCTCCCCTTCGTTGAAAAATATTTTTCATCAAAATCCATGTTTTCTAAAGATATATTAAAACAAACTATTATCACTTTCCAAATGACTTAATTAATTAATTTTTACACATTTTGAATTTTTTTTATAGAGAATAAATGAAAAATGTATTTCATTTTCATAACAAGTATTGTATGGATTTTATCATCAAAATATAAATGTGGCCATTATTTTTCCATTTACCACATGAAAAAAAATTTCTGATCATCGGGAACAATAAATGTTTTAAATATTAATTTATAAGTTTCATAAATTATTTACAATGAATATTATTTTCGAATTATTTTTTCCACCTTTTCATGAATTTTATTTTCACAATGAAAATACTATTTTCATAAATAATATTTTGAATAACATTTTTATTTTATTTTAATTCACATATGAAATCATCCAGTAATCATAAATATGACCCCCTATGGATCTATTTTATTAATAACATACATGTACTATAATTATATTTTTAATGTTCATTTTTACTAAAGATAAACAATTTTATTACTTTTCACTTTATTATTCTGAAGGTTGATGATTTTGTTTATTTGATTAGGGAATATAAAAAAAATTAATATGTTAGTTTGAAAATGAGAATATTTATTTATATTATGTTTCGCCTATTTTATTTTATTAATTCGTTAGACATAATAAGGGATAGTTGGGGAATATTTATATATAAACCCACCATGCATTGACTAGTCTCATGAGTCAAATAAGTTGTATAAATTAGATCAAGTTTATACCCACATATTTAGAATTTAATATGACAAGCCTTTATAGTATGTCAGATATATGGAATTATGTATTCCCACATTTTGAGATCAGTTGCTGATATTAATGTGATTATTAAATTAGTTACAATATTCATAGATATTTTTCATGATCATGTGATAATTTATAGGGAATTATTTAGGCATCATTCATTCATACAATATTATACTCAATTTATTAATTAAATGAATTTTTTTAATAATTTAACATTCCATAGTGATTATGCTTGTTTATTCATGATATCATCTATTGTATACATTCCCCTACTAATAATCTGAGATCACCACTTTCTTATATTTTTTACCTAGGATACAGATAACTATTTTTTGATTGATATGTTGTTCTATGCAATGAGAAATAATGTCATCATCATATAAAAATCATTGTATGTGTTATGTTTTCAATTATAATGTGATGTTCAGGTATCTATATAGTTTACTAATACTATAAAACATAAAATCCATATAGGATATGATTCTATCTATCTAATTATAATGTAATAAATTAGATACTAACTATGAGTTACGAGAGTTGGAGTATACACACTTATATGCTAATTTTTTAATTGAAATTATATAAATATATCTGAAATTCAATCACTCGTGGAGGGGATACAATTGTAATATCCTCTAAAAAAATATTCAATTCCAAAACACTAACGGTAACTACATATATTTTAACCTAGTTAAGAAAATCATCAAAAATATATATTCTGAATAGGTTCCAAATGGATCACTTCATTTATGATCTAGGTTAAAGTCGTATTCTCCAATAAATATTTCCTAACCATTTTCTATGGTCAAGATGAATACACAACACCAATAATATTCAAAATAAGATCATATACAATAAATCCTATATATATTATGAATGAAATCATGTGGTTACATCTATGAACATACTATGTTACATTATAAAATATTATGACTAAAAACAAACCCCAAGCTAAGTCATTATTGTATATATATTACTTTATATACTATTGAATTTTTTGATTTTAATGTTATTAATTTGGATATATAACAAAATATTTCCTAAATAATATGATACAATTAATAAATCAATATAAATAATAAGAATTAATCAAAATTCAAAAAAAAAGTATTTAATTGAAAAATATTTACATAACCTGCTTTTGGCCTTGCCTTCATTTTCCTTTATCACTATAAAATATCCATGACTAAGGAATACTCCAATTAAATATACTAACATTGGGAAAATTTTATTCTATAAGGATGTGAATATACTTCAAGATATTATTTAACTACTCCATCTTGTTAATGTAGTTTTTTATATTATTCATTAAATCTGAGATATTGAGAATGATGAGGTTGAGAAGGCCAACAAAACTGAATGGATACTTTATATATTTATACACTCTAATCATCTCACCTATAACATATATTATGGGGTAATCATAACAATAAATAACTATCCTTATAGCCATATGTGAAACATATTTTTATGTGGATTCCACCAAATAGATATGTCATTGTCACACAACCAAATGTAATCAAGTTGATAACAAGTAACTATTATTATAATGAAACCATGATTGTTAGGTTATTTGTAAAATCCTACATCTAAATTCAGTTTGTATTTTTTTGTTCGTAAATATCCTTGAATAAGTTTTTAAAAATAAAAAATATATTCAATATGAGACATTTAAAATATCTTTGTGAAAAACCCCTAAAACAGATAACCATTTGTCTCTAAAGGATCGATCATATGCAACTATGGAAATAAATAGATCTCAATCTCTTTATAGTGATAAAGTTTACTAAGTTTCCATATCAAATTGAATAAACTATTATAATAAATTTAGAAATTTATTTAAAAAATATATAATATTCTCTTATAAGAACCCATTCTTTAATTACCCTTGTAATTATTCCAACTCAATATTGGAAATATTTTCATATACAAATCATAAGATCAACCACTCTAATTAATACATTCATAATAAAATAGAAAATAGTTGAATAGATTTATTATCTTATATGTATACAATTGAATGTAATTTCCACCTCTTCCTTCTATCATGAAGTCTCATGTTCGAAGAAAAATAATTATTATTTTAGTTTTTGAAATGGAAAAAATTAATACTACTTCATTTTCCAATATTTTCCCAATTATATTTATAAACAATTATGAATAAACATGGAGAAATGTTTTCCCTTAATTATAAAAATATCCAAGTGTTGATATAAAAATTACATAAATAAAATTATGTAAAATATCTATATACATAAATATATTATTATACATAATAAAATGGTTAAACCAGCCCACACATATCATACCCTAGTACCAATCAATAAAAACGTTTAGAATCCATTCATTGAATAACATGGGAACTCTTCCACCATACTGAATTTATATTCATTACTCAAAATAAATGGTTGAAAACCCCATAATAAAATCAGATATTAATCATTATTTCTTACAATAAACTTCCTGTTAAAATTCTACATTTTTTAAAACTTTATTACTCTAACCATTCATGATCATACATGTACTACTAAAAAGATAGAAAGTGACACCCTGAGTATTACATTGCAAACATTTTATTTTATTTTTCTCTTAAATACATTCTATTCATAAAATATATTCCATAAAGCATAGAGTTTCATTGAAACTACACTTTTTTATTTAGGTTATAGGCATAAAATATCCAATAAATATAATATTTTCTCTTCTATATTTTGATTTTTGAAAAATGAACATACAAGGTTGCAATCAGGATGAAATTTGGAGTTTGATAAAATCAAGTTAATTTTTAGTGAACAGTAACATACCCATAAGAATAGTAACCTACCCTTATTAATGGTAATATGGCCCGTATTTATGTTATCCTTACTCATGAATGTATATATAAATTTATGCACCTTAAAATTAAAGATTATTATTTTAAGTGATGGTATTTCTTGATTAAATAATGATTTAAAAAAAATTAAAATTATCATATTTATAAAATTATTTTTTAAAAATCATGTTCATTTTTTGATTCTACTTGTTGAAAAATGGTTAGGGTGAATTTTTTCTATTTTTCTGAAGGACATGAATTTTTGGTGAATAGTAAAATAGATAATTATTGGAATAAATACATTATAATTCAAATTTATTATTACTTGCATAATCAGTGACTTAAGCACCAAAATATCTTACCCAAATTCATTTATTACTATTATAGTTCATGTAATCCCCAATATTTCTTATATTGTGAAGAAATAATAAATTAATGATTATAATATTAAGGAAACCCTCCTCCCCTCCACTTTATAAACCACCCCTCACCCCCTTTTCCTCCCACACCACTAAAGATTCAAGAAATTCCTAAATTCTGCTCAAATATTTCCCTAAGATCCTTCCCCATGTTTGGGAACTTTTTTTCTAACCATAACTCCAAAAACAAAGGCCTCAAGTATATTATCAAAGAGGAGCACTCCAGAGGGGAACCTCTCATCGTTTTTCTTTCAGATTCTTCTACATCTTTTATTGTTTTTCACTATCCTAACCTCCCCACATCCAAATTATATTATATTTTTAGTACCTTACATGGATGGTAATTTTCTTTTCCTACTTTTATATTTCATCATCATCTCTCTTCCCCCCTATTACACTAAAAATGTAAATGTCGCCCGAGATGTGTTAACTTATCACATTCAGGATAGACGGGTAATCAATTTCTATTACTATCTTCCAGACTGGTCCTAAAATATTTTTTATTTATTTAATAATATCAAAATATATGTATTTTACCTTACTAAATGTTCTGTAATCCTTAAACACTCATAATATAAAATAATAATACTAAACATGTTCATTATATTCCAAACCACCACGTTAATTCAAGTGTGTATCATTAACTTTTAAATAATTAGACATTCTCATATTATATAATAAAAAACATTATAAGATCATTTATATCTCTTTAGTGTCACTAATATGATATATTAACAATTTCGGATGATTAACCACATTTCAAATGAACTCCTATTCATAAATACAAGTAAAATGATCATGAAAATCATGATAGAAAATGCTTCCCATACAAAAATATTAGACATCATAAACCCATTAAAAATGAATTTAATGAACCTAATAAGTTATACTAAATCAATTACATGTTTATGAGGTTCTAGAAAAACTAATTTATGAATCAAAATTTGATTATTCCAGTCATAAAGATCAATCGAGAACACCTTCAGGCTAATATAAGGGATTCTGCCTCTCACTTTCGTTTATGAATTCCCCTTATGTTGTGTCTTATTTTTTATTCCTAATGAGGGGGTATGTTTTCACGCCTCCCTCAAAAAACCCATAGGATTTATAAATGATGGTATACCCGTTTACCTCTCATTGTGCACTGACAAGAACACCTATTACTATGCCGAAATGTTTGTAAGGGGTTTCTCATCTCAGTTTTGATTCTGTAGAATTTCCATTGTTCGCCTCTTATTTTGTAAACATGGTATATGTGTACTTTTATTTGATATAAAATATCCTGAAAATATTTATATATTAGTGGCATTTTGTGATTCATTTGTTATTTAATTTTTTGGGTCATACGATTCAATTGATTACAAATTGGTAAGTGACTATGTCTCAATTTCAATTTCATTGACACTTACATGGAATTGTGCATCTAATCTTTCATATGAGGTTTATATAATTCCAATTTGAGCTCATTTTTCATTTTAAATTATAAATCTAGTAAATATCCATTTTCTTGTATCATAGATATGATTATTTCCTTAATCCATATACCAAATCACATATGGTGTTAATTTGGAATGATTTTTTAGATATGAAAATTTTGATGAATATGTATTCTCTACTATATACTAATATTGAAATGGAATATTTTATATATATTTAATCTATGTATAAATAATTATTTGGACATAATGTGATTGGTGGGGCCTGCTATATCCCCTTGATGCATAACATGACTCATGAGAAAAATCAGTTGGTGATAAACCCATCAATTATGTTTTCAAAATTCCGATGGATTTCAACCCACATAACTATACCATTTTAATGGTATTATGGTATCATGTTCCTGATTCAATACATCTAATTAATAAGAATTCTATTTATTAATTTTCTGTTATTAATATCCACGTGGCGTTGTAAGAACCTGGCCGTTTCTGGAGTCATCTCCAGTGCGTTTTCAGGTACCTTTTTATTTTTTAGTACCATTAACATTGAGTAGTGGCTTCAGGTATGTTTGGGTGAACTTTTACAGAAAAAAAGGAATGTGGGTAGTGCATGGTTTTCCACGGTTTGAAAAATTGTGAAAATAAATCATGCCATGCGTGCGAAATGAGATTGAGGAGTCCGCACTGATTTCCCATGGTTTGAAAAATCGTCCAATTAAACCATGCCAAACATGAAAAACTGGGATGTGGAGTCTTCAATGTTGTTTCATGATTTTCCTAATCATGTGCCTCTACCTATGTAACTATATATGCAGTTTTTAATATCCAAAAATCTCTTTTAAAACCACCAAAACCCCCTTATACTCCATTATTTCAACCACGGAATGGTCTTCAAAAATTATAGGTGTTATCAAATCCTTCTGGGGGTATTCCAAGGTTATTTGTACACTATTCTCTGATATTGAATTCCCAGATTGAAGATCTTCCCTCAGCCTAGTAAGTGGATATAATCTCGATGCTTCTCACATTCATTACTTTATATTTATTCAATATTTTCTTGTAGGATATTCACTTTTTTTAATATCTAAACCTATGACTTGATATCTAGATATAGGATTGTACATATAGATATTGTTTTTCAAGATCATAATGCCTTTGATCATAATTTTGGTTTTTTGAACTTATATAAGAAGTTTGATCGATGAAGTTGTACTGCTCAGATTTTGGGGATTTATATAGGGATAACATCCATTAATAAACCAAGGTAGGTAGTCTAAATTGAACTCCAATAGTTATTATTTATCCTATTTATATGATTTATGAAATTACTATATTCCCTTGATAATTGAATTCTTATATTTGAGTAATTAGGAATACGGTTTGAACTTGTAATTTACATTGGTGGTTAATTGATGGTTGATCACTGAAGTAATGAAGTGGGTTGCCCAAATTGATATTTTGATGATTTGATATTGTAGTTTAGATTGTAAATTGAATGTTTAAAGATAATTAATTTGGAAAAATTAATTATGGTAGGGTGATTGGATTTGAGAGATAATTGATTGTGAGAATTAATTTTGTTCTATGATGCTGACAAAAGATAATCAATTATGAGAATTAATTATAATTCATGATGTCATTAAAGATAATAAATTGTGATAACGTATTATGTATTGATGATTATGAAATGGATAATTAATTGTGAAGAAATTGTTATAGAATAAAAATGGTTTTGATTGATTAATTAATTGAATAATTAATTAATGGGATATGTGCATAGATAATTGTTGAATTAAATAATGGCCTTTGAACTGTTTAACTAATCATTGGATTAGTAAAATAATAATGTCAATAATTCTTGCGAATTAAATAATGATCCAATGGCTTAGATTTTATGGTTCTATTCATGACGTCCTTGACCAATTAAAATATGGAACTTGGACATTGAGTTCCTCCACGATAGTTATCCAAGCATGAGATTTTGGGGTGATAGGCATGACGACCAACACCGAATGAGAAAAGAAGTGCAAGGCAGGATGACCTACACTCACGATATTTATGGTGAAAAGCATGATAACCTACACCGAATGAGAAAAGGAGTACTAGGAATGATGACCTATAGTCCCGAGATTAGTGGTGATATGCATGACCACCTACACAAAATGATAAATGACCATGAATGATGATTCAAATGGGAAACATGAATATCATGGCCTAATGTGATGATTAATGATTAAATGACTATGCGATAACTATTTAAATTATGAATTGTATATATTAATTCATAAAAATACTTACACTAACTTTTGACTGGACTAATTTTAGACACCGTTGGTGGTGGAATATTTAATTGTACTCACCCCCAATTCAGGATTCCATATCAGAACATGAGTAGCCTTTTTTATTGCATGAAATGATAAGGTAATGTCCCTGGGATAGATTTCTATTTTGGTTTAGAGCATGGGAGAGGGAACTAGATGTGGTTCAGGACCTATTTTGGAGTCATTGTGTATTTACATTCAGTTTCATTATAGACACTTGGAACATTCATTATCATAGAATGCTTTTCCTTTCAGTAGAACATTGTATTTTCTAATTTTGACTATCATTATCCATGGATCTGTTCTGGATAATTATATATGTTCCTGTACTAGGTTAATTTTTATTTTATTCTTCATGTGTTTCATTCTGATAACAGAGTGTATAGTCTCCCCAAGACTGACTTTCTTGACCCTTTTTAATAGACCACACGCTCTAGAGTAAGGGGAGGTGTTCTTGAGGGCATGTGGCCAATCGGCTCGGGGCACTGTTTAGTGGCATCTCTATCAGGACGTCACTAAGATGTATCAATGGAGTCTTCCTTTTATTATTTTTCATTTATCTTACTATTCTTGGGAGAGGTTTACAGGAGACATGATGATTCGTGGCTTAGTAATGAGCTCATTCATGGGTGTTTCCATCCCATTTATAGGGGAAAATCAGAGTACACAGGGTGGGATTGTTGTTGTTGTTTATGGTGTTAGAAATTGTATATTATTTCAACTTCGGTGATGCACTAATGGTGTGATGTGATATTTGTTTTGAAAATTCTTGAATTTTGATTCATGTCCTAAAGAGGAATGATAGTTGAGTCTGCAAGAATCATTTTAGACACACATGGTTGTTTTCACATGCATCATTAAAGGCACTCACATGAAAATTGGTTACAGGTAAGATGTTAAACATGAACTTTTTTCCTTGATGTGACATTGAAACAATGATGAAAAATTAGAATCATGGGTGTCTAATGACAACCACGTTTAATGAAATGGGAATAATTAATTAATTAATTGTTGAATTAATTAATTTGATATAATGTTTGTAATTAATGGATGAATAAATTAATGAGAATGAATATACCCTTGTTAACCATGACATATGTGTTGGATGGTTAAGGGTAGTGAAAAGGAATCGGAGTTAACCGGGTGGAGGAAACAAAAGGGTGATGGATATGTTGAAACTTTTTGTGTTCGTTCACCCATTATTTAAATGTTATAAAGATGTGTTATGAGACCAATGATGTGTGTTTGGATTTGTAGAAATATGCCTCCATGACGATTATTGAGGGGGAGACAAAGGGTTATGGACCAGAACGATCATCAAGATAGGTTGCTTGAGGCACCATTAGTGTTAGATGAGGAAGAAGGAGAGAATTTCTAAGAGAAATTTAATTGTTTTATGAAATTATTGGATGGAGACCCATGGTGGGTTCTAAAAAGCATGTGTGATATGACAATGGAGTTTCAACCGCAGCACCCTCCAATATTTTCTGGAGATGGTGGACCTGAGGGAGATGAATTCTATATTTACTCAATTGAGACGATACATGAATATTTGGATACCCCACCTGAGGGGATATTCATGTTGGATGCTTACATTTTTTGGGGCTCAACAAGTCGATCGTTGGAAATTCATAAACGCTCTGGACAGAATGATGATATGTTATGGAAGGAATTTTTGGAGAAGATCATGGAACAATAATTTCCAGGCACACTGAGGAAAGAGAAGGCTTTAAAGTTTATGCATATGACCCAAGTAAGCATGTCCATAATGGATTATGCTGAACCTTTCATATAATTATAGTGTTTTTTTCCAGCATTGGCTGCAGATGGGGTATTTTCAGCAAAACAATTTCAGGATGGATTTAAGTGTGAAATTAAGTTCCACGTTAAAATCATTAGGTTGAATAAATTCTCAGAAGAGGATAATCAGGCTCTCATTTTGGAGGGCAACATGAAGGAGGCTCCCAGTACTACACATGTAGCTGGATGATAAGGATGTTTTCCTTCCGAGGGTAGGAAGTGCCGCCATGAAAATCATAGACATATAGTTGAAAGAAAGGAGGAACAATTACACCCAATCAATCTCATGTTCTTTACCGCATGTGCGGTATGTAGGGACAATATAATACACATTTTCCAATACCACTATTGGAGTGCTATTTTTGTGGAAAGGTTGTAAATCTACAGAGGTTATACTAGAAGTAGTGGTAGGCTGGTGCTGAGGGAGAAGCTTCTAAGAGTCAGAGTGTGTGATAGGGGTATTCTACACCATATACATCTGGAAGCTGATGTTCTACTGTAAGTGGTGGTAGAGGAAGTGGGAATGGTGCTTCAGGATTTAAGTACTCAAAACAGTAGAGTGGTCCAACAAAGGGGAGAGAAAAGATACCAAAATGAAGAGGTGTTGGACAATTACATGTAGGGATGCATACTCTTTTGGAGAGCGAGGATGGTCCATCGACACTGAGTTGTACTATTCTAGTTGCTTCTAATTTTTGTACTACCTTATTGGATACAGGTGCCTCTCATTGATTTATATAATCAAATCTTGTTAATGGATTGATCCTAGAGGTGGAGTTTATAAGATGGATGATGAATATCGATACACCATTCGGAAAACAGACTAGGTATATTTGTTTATCTAGAGGATATTCGCAAGAGATCAAAGAGTATCATTTTCTTTGGGATTTCAACATCCTTAATATAACGAGGTTCGACCAAATTATGGGTTTGGACTAGATAGTTGCATACCGAGCCCACATAGATTGTTACCCCAAGTGAGTGACCATTTATCTCTTGAGGGTGACCAATATTACCTTTGTGGAGAATTGGATATCCATGCTGGCATAGTTGGGCCAATTTCTCAGCAACTAGGAGAGATCACGTCCCAAGATTCTAGTCTTTTGTTTGATGACGGGAGTGGTAGGGTTGTTTTCCTTCAACCAGTAGTAGAAAAATTTTAGGATGGATTTCCTAACAAATTTTCACAGATTCCACCTAAGAGAGATGGGTGATTAACTATTGATCTCATAATGGGGGCTGAGCCAGTATCTATTTAACCTTATAGAATGGAACCTACTGAGAATCAAGAGCACAAAACATAGTGGAAGTGTTATAGGTTTAAGGGTTTATCTGTCCAACTACATCACCTAGGTGATCAGCTGTATTGTTTTCAATGAAGTCCGAAGAGAGTCTAAACATTTTTTTCGATTACAGGAAGTGGAATAATATAATGGTGATGAACCGATATCCTCTTCTGTGTATCGATGATTTATTAGACCGGATGAAGGGGGCTAGTGAATTCTCAATGATCGATATGAAATCAGGGTATCATAAGGTGAGAGTTCGAATTTATGATATACAATGATTTCTATCAAGAGTAGGTATAGAGTGTATGTTTATTTCTTGCTGGCGTTTGGGTTGACTAATTTTCTAGAGGGGTTTATGTCCTTGATGAAAAAGTTCTTTCTTCTATACATAGATAGGTTTTTTGCGATTTTTTTGGATGACATCTTACTAAACTCTAAGACTCATAACGGTCATTCTCTACATCTTGAAAATATCTCAGGTACACTGAGAGAGAATTATCTATATTCCAATCTATCTAAATGTCAGTTTTGTATTGATAGGGTACACATTTTGGGGAACATCATCTTGGAAAAATGTGTGGCATTGGACCTAGAAAATGTGAAGGTAGTGTTTTCTTGGGAGCATCTAATGAATGTTTTCAATATTATAAGCCCTCTGGGATTAGCTGGTTATTACATGAGAATCATGTAAGATGTTTCCCGGTTAGAAGCACCTCTTACTGGTTTGACAGAAAAAGTGGAAACGATTGTTTGGGAAGAAGAATGTGAGAATTATTTCTAGGATTTGAAGAATATATTGAATTTGATACTAGTTTTGACCATCCCTAAATAATTTGAGGATAACCAGGTGTATTGTGATGCTTCTAGGGTCGGACTTAGAGTTGTGTTGATGCAAAGGGATAGAGTCATTGCTTATGGGTCTCAGCAGTTGAGTCCACATGAACGGAACTAACCTATGAATGAACTTGAGTTGGAAGCAATGGTTTATGATCATATTTGTTTGAGACACTATCTATTCGATGAAAAGTATACAGTTTTTACGGATCACAATATCATGAATTATATCTTTTCATAGCATGATTTGAATCTTTATAAGTGAAGATTGGTGGGGTATCTGTTGCCCTCTGATTTTGAACCAGTATATACACCCAGAATAGGGAATAGTGTGGCTGATGCATTTAGTAGAATAACTCATAAGAAGATGGTACGTGAGTTAAGTGTGGAGTGTAAGGTGATGAATTTCCAAGGGTAAATGATTTTGGTAGTTAAGGAGAGTTCGGAGATAATGAATATCGATTATGTTTAAGTGGATTCTACATTATTGAGATGGATCAGAGATAGGAAATATGAGGATCTAGAGTGTTTTTCTATGAGTAAATTCCATGGTGGTGGGAATAAACCTTTATACTGAAAAATAGATGAGGATGAGATCATCGCTGTGAAAAATTGTGTTTTTATGGCTATGAGTATGCGATAGGAACTCATGCGAGAATTTCATGCTTCATGGTGGGTGTTACATCCTAGGTTGAAAAAAAATCCAAGACCTTTGACAACGGTTTTCTTGTCCATGAATGAAAAAAGAGATATTAGGATTAGTAACAAAAAATTTCACCTATCTGCTTGTGGAGGCATAACATCAACAACCTGGAGGCCTATTGGTGCCATTACCTATTCCTTAATAAAAGTGGAATGATGTGATAATGGACTTCAAGGTATTATGTCCAAAGACTCTTTGGAAGAATGATGCTATTTAGGCCATTGTTTATCGACTAACTAAAGTAGATCAATTATTTCCTATCAATGAAACATTTACAGTAGAGTAGTTGGGAGAACATTGCAAGAGAGAGATAGCTCGTCCGCATGGGGTTCCTTAGACTATAGTCTCATATCGCGATTCAAGATTTACCTAACACATTTGCAATGGAATAAAGAAGGTTCTTGGTATACAGTTTCTATTAAGTATTTTCTTTCACCCACAGATAGGTGGGAAGTCACAGTGTACCATATATGTGTTAGAGGATATGTTGTGATCAAGTGTGCTGGACTTTGGTGGTTCTTGGGATAAGCACTTGGCTTTAGTAGAGTTCGAAATTAATAATATTTTTTAGGAAACTATACAAATTTCACCATATGAGGCACTTTATGGTAGAATTTGTATATCAATGCTATGTTGGTTAGATGTGTGTGTGTTGGAGCTATTAATACTGAGTCTCATTCACGAGAAATTTTAGCAGGTGTAGTTGATTCAAAAGTGTTTGGCTAGGGATCAGAGTAGGAAAATTTCATATTATGAATGATGGTGATGAACCCAAGAGTTTATAGAGGGTGATTATTTATTCTTTCAGGTTTCACCTTGATTAGGTCATCACAGGATACAAAGACATGGAAAGTTATCGCCCATGTTTCTGGGACCGTTTATGGTGCTGGAGAGATTCGGTTTGGTGGCATACCGATTAGTACATCCACATAAATTATGTACTATAAATTAGGTTTTTCATGTGTCCCAAGTATGGGGATATCACCCCGAACCTTCACATATGATTGATGTGGATGAGTATGATCTTGAGATAGATGCTTCTTTTGAGGAGCATCTGATATGTGTGTTGGTTCGTAGTGTGAAAGAATTATGGGGAATGACCATGTCTTTAGTTCATGTGTTATGAAACCATGGTAATGATCAAGAAGATACATGGGAATAGGAAGCAGTCCTGAGGCTTCATTGGCCCAATATTTTTTGCTCAGAATCTTAGAGAATTTCAAGAGTGCATCTCATCGATGAGCAGTTATAAGGTGTTAATATTTTAAGATCCTGACCATTTATGGAGTCATCTCAGGCCAATTATTCGGCAATTTATGATTTTTATATGGACCATTAACTTAAATTAGTGGCTTGGGGAGAGTTTGGGTGAAATGTTTTGGAAAAAATAAGGAAAGTAGGATGTACAATGTTTGTGCACGGTTTGAATAACTGTTTGGCCAAACTATACGAAGATTACGAAACTGAACATGGGAGTCCCCATAGTTTGTATACAGTTTTATAACTGTGTGATTAAACTGTGAAAACCATGCAAAACTGGGCAGTAGAGTCCACATAGTTCGCACATGGTATACCAAACCATGCACCTGTGCCAAGGAAACTGTGCATGAGGTTTTTAATATTATAAAATAACTTCTAAAACCACCCAAACCCCACATGACTCCCATATTTCAGCCTTGTCTCAGGCTTAAAAAATTATAGGTATTATCAAAGCCCTGAAGAGGGATTACAATGTGATTCGAACATAGTTCATTGGTATTGAATTCCCGGATTGAAGATCCACCCTCCTCCTTATAAGTGGACTTCATCCTGATGCTTCTCCCATTCTATTCCACCAAAAATCATAAATCTTTTCTTGGAGGATCATCAACTTTTTTATAGTTCTAAACCCATGAGTAAATATCTAAATCTAGGATTGTAGATTTAGATCTAGTTTTTCAAAATTTTGTTGCATTTTAACATAATTCTGGTTTTAGGGACATAGATTTAGAATTTGATCGATGATGTTGTGATGCTTTGATTTTGGGGAGTTTTGAGGGATAACATCCATCAATAAACTGAGGTATGTAGTCTAAATTGAACTCCAATAGTCATTATTTATGATATGTGTATGAGTTATAAAATTTATAGATTCCCTTGTTAATTGAATTCCCAAATTAATGTAACTGGGAATATAGTTTTGACATGTGATTTTCCTTGGTTGTGAATTGATGGTTGGTCATGGAACAAATGACGGGGGTTTCGCAAATTGATCTTTTGGATATTTGATATTGTAGTTGAGATATTAAATTTAATTTGGAATGATAATTGATTTCGAGAAATTAATTATGGAAGGATGTTTGGATTTGAGAAATAATTTATTATGATAATTAATTAATTTTCAATATGTTGTCAAAAGATAATTAATTAAGATAATTAATGATGTTTCATGATGTGATTAATGTTAATTAATTGTTAGAAATAATTATGACTTGATGATTTTGAAATGGATAAATAATTGTGATGAATTAATTATGGGATGAAAATTTTTTGGATTGACTAATTAATTGATGATTTAATTAATGGGTTTTGTTCATAGTTAAATTTGGAATTAACTAATGTCTATTGAATGGTTCGACTTATTATTGGATTAATAAATGAATAATGTTGAAAATTATTAAAAAATAATGATTTATTAAATGGATGATATTTTGTGGTTCTAGGCACGACATCCTTGACAAATTAGATGTTGGTACATGGAAATTTCTTTCCTGACCAGCAGTTATTAACTCTATATATTATGGGCTTATATGCATGACGACCTACATTGAATGATAAAAGGAGATCTAGGAAGGACAACCTACAATCGTGAGATTTTGGGTGATAGGTCTGCTGTCTTGCACTGAATGAGAAATGGAGTGCTGCACATGATGACCTACAATCATTAGATTTGTGGTTCTAGTCACGATGACCTACACCATATGATAAATGATAAAAAATGATGATTCAAATGGGAAAAATTAATTGTACATGGCCTAATACGATGAATAAATTTTAAATGATAATGTGATAATGGTTTAAATTATGCATTGAATTTATTACTTCACAAAACAGAATGCACTATAATTTGACAGGACTTGTTTTAGACACCATTGGTGGTGGCCTACTGAGTTTTACTAACACTATATTCGAGTCTCCTAATCAGCACCAAGGAAGACATTATTATTGCAAAACTGGAGAAGGGAAAGGCCCTGGGATATATTGTTGTTTTGGTATGGAGCATGGGAGAGGGTACATGAAGTGGTTCAAGACCCATTTTGGAGTTATTTTGTCTTTACATTCAGTTCCATTGCAGACACTTGGAACATTCATTGTCATATTAAGCTTTTCCTTTCAGTTGAAAATTGTATTTTTTTGGTTTTGACTATCATATGTCATGGATCTCTTCCGGTTATTTTTTTACAATCTTATACATGGTTAATTGTTATTTTTTTCTGATGGTGTTTTATTATAATAAAACAATGGTATAGTTTACCCAAGACTGACTTACTAGGCCCCCGCTACTTTTCAGCACACTCTTGTGTAGGGGGAGGCAGGCTTGATGGCATATGGCCAACCGGCTCAGGGAACCGTTCAGTGGCTTCTAGGTCAGAATGTCACATTCTTTCTCTATGAAAATATCAATGGAGGTAGGATATTTCTTAGTTTATTAGTGGTGTGTGATTTTCATTTAGTCACTTTGTCAAACTGTTTCATTATTTAGTTATTAATGATTAATCATTCCGGTACATATAAATCTTACTGATCATTTGATCTCACCCCTTTTATTTGTTCACTATCAAAAGGATATGAAGAGAGGACTATATATTGAGTTATCGTGGTTGTAGTTTATTAGTTTTTGTTATGTATAGCTGTTTTACCATTCACAAAGTTATTTAAGTTACATCTATGTATATAGTTTCTTCAATACTACTATACTGAACCTTCCTTCAAGATTTCATTCCTCGTAATCATTCCAATTTAATAATAATGCACAGGCTCTGGGATTTTGGGGTCAGGGTGTTACAGTTATTATTAGAGAATTTCTTGTATATATCATGGAACTAGAATTCAAAAACACAAATTAGTGAACAAACACCTAAGATTGTCTTTGGGGATTAACATACAAAACAATCCTGGTATTTTGGTATGAAATAGATTTTGTGGATATTTTTGGAAAATACATCCTTTTCTGGATACAAATAGGTAGAGGTGGATCTTGAACACATGTACCAAGGAGTAAATGCTCCGACAATGAGTTCCGGGCTTGACTCGGGGTATTTTGGTGAACGAAAACATGTTTTGTTGCACTCTTAGTTAGACACTCATGGGGGATATTCCTAGGATAATTCATAATTTCATTACAAGATATTATGAAGGATTTGAATGTAAATTTTTCTCAGAGAAACCATGTTTATGTGATTGGATGTGCATTGAATTACAATTTATTCTATGTATGTTTCTAGTCAATGTTATAAATTATGATTCATAACCTAATCTAGTGTATTCCATTATAGTAAAATGCCACCTAATTGATGAAGGGGAATCAATACTCATGGAAAATGTATGGATTTCCCCACTGAGAAAGTCAACACAGTAAATGATGGATCAGATCAGACCAAGAACATATTAGGAAACATTACACAGGTTGTGGAAAATGGCCATGCTACACATGTGTTGGAACATTTCATGTAGTAGAAGCCCCCATCTTTTAGTGGGACTACCAATCCTCTAGAAGTTGAGAAGTGGATCTTGTCCCTTGAAAATATATTCATGGAATTATGATGCAATGAAAATGAAAAGGTAGTGATGGTAGTGCATTTTCTAAATGGTTTTTCTAATAAATGGTGTTCCTTGATCCAAAATACAATGGAGAAATTTGAAATATAATATATTGAATGGAGGAATTTTATGGGAATATTCATTGACAAATATTTCCCTCATGAGAAAAAAATCTAAATGAATGGAAATTCCTTGGCTTAAAGCAATGGGAATAAGATAGTGTTGCAGAGTATGAGGCTAACTTCCCATGAAGAGCCCGGTATGTAATAGATTATGTACATGACTCATAAGACAAGATTGATCATTTATTTAAAGGTCATAAGCTATGTCTTCAAAGGAAATGTTCTTCTAAAACATTTTCATCATATGATAAAATTTAATTAATTGCCATCAAAACAAACGGAGAGTTTCCTATATCAAATTTGTTCAAGGTAAACCATGATAAAATGTTGTACTATGATAACCTTGGAAAAGGTGAAGCACTAAATAAGAACAAGGGAATGAAGCAATTCCCATTATGTGAAATGGTGAAATGAATCATCTAGGGAAATGTTTTAAAGGAATGAGAGTATTATATAAGTGTGGAGAAAAGTGTCATCGATATAATGAATTTAAGGGGAAGAAACAAGTCAATTATGTGAAATTAAAAAATAATAGAGAGATGGGACACTATGCCAATGAGTGTCCTAATCTCCAAGGAAACATTCCTCAAAAATGCGACCAGATCACGGGAAATCTTATGCAATTACAACTGTGGATGTTGAAGTTCCTAATGTTGTCGTGGCAGGTACTTTAATTGTTTACACAAAAATTTCTTACACTTTATTCTATTATAGATCATCACATTCATTTATATCATCCTAGTTTTCAATGAAAATTTGAAATGTAAAATTTTATTTAGTAATGTAGTTTTCAATCAAAACTCCTAGGGGGTGTATCATTTCAACAAAGGTATGTCGATCAGTCCCCCTCATGACAGATTAATTTTTTTTAGTTTCTAACATTATCAGCATACCAATGAACGACTTTTATTTAATTCTCTGTATAAATTGGCTTCAAAATTATTATGTAAAGATATATTGCATGAAGAATGTAGTTATAGTATTTCAAAATGGTGTAGAATCCCTAATTTTTAGAGCAGAATCATCTACATATGATTATTATATAGATCCACCCCCAGAAGCCCTAGTGAAAGAAATTCTTAGAGGGTACATGAACCAAATATCAAAGGGTGATGAAAGAAATATTTATAGTGAAGATGTACATAAAGTACAAGAATACATTGACGCATTTCCAGAGTATTTACCTGGACATACTCCAGAGTAGGAAGTTGATTTTTCTATTGATTGAATTAATGGTGGGAGACCTATATCAATGACTTCATCTAGAATGGACATTGTGGAATTAGTGGAGATAAATAAAAAACAAGTTAAATTGAGGGAAAAGGATTAATTCAACCTATTGGTTCTCTGGGGGGATCCAATGTCTTTTTTATCAATAATAATGATGGATCAATGAGGCTATGCATTGATTATAGGGAAATCAATATATTACGATAAATAATCAGTATCCTCTGCCACTAGTTGAAGATTTATTTTATCAACTTCATGAAGCACCATATTTTTTAATGATGGACCTTCCATATAGATAACATTAGTTGTGTGTTGGGAAACAAGATATTCCAAAACAACATTTATCGAACTAGGTATGGGCATTACAAGTTTTCAATGATGTATTTTTAATAGACTAATGCACCTATGTTTTCATGGTCTTAATGAATAGTGTTTTCAATGAATATATTGATGACTTTGTTGTGGTATTTATCAATGATATCCTAGAATAATATAAATGTTATGAAGACAATGAGAATTACTTTTTGTTTATTTTGAAAAATATTTGAATAAATGAATTATTTGAGATGTTTAGAAAGTGTCAATTTTGGCGTCAATCTGTTTCATTTCTATTCTATATTATCTCTAATGATGATATCCTAGTTCATCCTACAATGACCATGTAAATCCAAGATTGGATCATGCCAATGAATATATCCGATGTATATATGTTTATTGTCTTAGCAGGTTACTATTGGTGTTTCATTAAATAAAATTCCCGACTGGCTAACCTGGTAACCAAGTTCACATGTAAAAGGGATAAATTATTATGCAGCAAATAATGTATATAGTTCTGTTAAGTATTGAAAATAAGATTGTTATACGCTCTAATATTGACTCTTCTATCTAGAAATGATGTATTTTGGATATACAGTGATGTATCAAAGAATGTAATGGGTTTCATTCTTATGCAAAATGATCACGTTTTTTCTTATTCATCAAGGTAGTTGATGACTCATGAAAAAATACCCAACTCATGATCATGAGTTACAAGGCATACTCTTTTCTTTGAAAAATAAGAGTAATTATCTATATGGTAAAATAAGTGATATATATGTGGATGAAAAGTGTTTTAAATACATTTTCACACATATCGAAATCAACACAAGGCAATAGAGATGGATCAACTTGCTCAAATATTATGATTATTAAATACACTACCACCCCGGAAAGGAAAATAAGGAGGAAAATGAATTAAGAAGGAATGATCATGAACTATTGACCCAAATGATTATTGAGGTATATCCTATAATCATGGAACTACTAAATAGTATATTGGAATTGTTAAGTAATGGGAAACATCATTCCTTTTTCAAATGATTTTTAAAACATCATTACTAGAGAAGATAAAAAGATCTCATTTTGATAATGAGAATCTAAAAAAGAAAGTAAATATGTTAAGGATAGGAGATTGGCAAACTTCATGTATAAACAAGGGGTTCTGAAATTTGTGAAGATGTTATGTGTTCCATCA
Source organism: Viscum album (assembly GCA_963277665.1). Lineage (NCBI taxonomy): Eukaryota > Viridiplantae > Streptophyta > Magnoliopsida > Santalales > Viscaceae > Viscum > Viscum album. Next base: position 1,023,345,549 of record OY728120.1, on the reverse strand, counting down.
GTACCAGACATAAAAGGGAACTATTACTCAATTACCATAGCTCAAATCACTCAATATACCCTGGATGAACAAAAATGTATTGATATGTGTTGGAAAATTTTGGGGTAGGATAATATGAAGTGAGAAATTTTTTACTACGTGTTAGGGTGTCTAGTATTTCAACAAGTGGAGGTAGAGATACAACATCCAATAAGGGTGATACAACTTATACTTATTCCTATATTTATGGGGGATAACATTATGAGGGATTTTGTCATAGGAATTCTAGGGATTCCTAGACGGAATGATGTAGTATGAGTAATTATTGATCATCTCACAAAATCTGGACATTTCCTTTCTATAATAGAAGAATTATAACTTGAGTGCCAAGAAAAACATTATATAAAAGAAATTTGTAAGACTTCATGGTGTATCTATGTCGATTGTTTTGGATCAATTTCCCCAGTTTACATCAAAATTCATGAAAATTTCTCTAGAAGGACTTGGATACTGAGCACCATTTATTTTCTTCTTGTCACCACCAAACCGATGGACAACCTCAAAGGAAAATTAAAATACTGGAATATATGTTGAGATCATTTTCTCTAAAATTTTAAGGTATTTATGATCAATACATTACTTTGGAGAAATTTTCCTACAATAATAGCTTCAAATATTTCAATCAAATGGAACCATATGTAGAATTATATTGTAAGAAGTGTAGAACTCCATATCATTGGAATGAGGTTGGCGAGAAGAATATTTTAGACCCAGCACATATCATAGAGACAACATTAATGGTAGAGAAAACTCTGGCCCATATTAAAGTACGCCTTGTAGGAAAACGTGTTATACTGACAACTGAAGAAAGGATTTGGAATTTCAAGTATCAGATCTTGTCTATATTAAATTTATTTGTGGAACGGTGTCTTAAGGTTCATGAAGAAAGGGAAAATGTGCCCCAGGTAACTCAAATAGATTGAAATTTTTTAAAGGACTGAGATGTTGCGTACCGTTTAGAAATTCCATTGGCTCTGTCCATTGTTCTTAATGTCTTCCTTATGTCATTAACGAAATACAGGCCAGATCCAATGCATATATTCTTATATGAAAAAATATATCTAGAAGATGATTTTTCATACTATGTAGAGCCTATTGATATTATAGACCTAAGAGAACGTGTATTGAGAAATCAGATATCTTGTCAAGTACATGTTCTTTGGAGAAACCATAATATGGATGATGCAATTTGGGAACCTGGGGATGTTATAAAAAAGAACCACCCACATATTTGTAGAGGCTGTTATACATGAATATTTTGAGGGAAACATTTCCATAGGGGGGAATAATATAACACCTCAAACATTTTATTATATGTTTATCATAAATAATTTCTATTCATAGACTCTATTTAAAAAATCATTTAGTTTCATTGAAACAACTCTTGGATATTTTGGAGATAGTTATAACCTAGCCCTTAAACATAAAATTTTCACATTGGTGTTTTGAATTTTGAAAACCATAAATACACGGTTGTGATTAGGGTGATATTTTGTGTCTGATAGAGTTATGTTAATTTTTGGTGAATAGTAACATACCCCTATGAATAGTGACCAACCCTTATAAATACTAATGCGACTCTTTTGAATGGTAACCTTACTCATGAATGTATAAATAAATTTAGGCACCTAAAAAATGAAGTATAATATTTTAAGTGTATGTATTTTTTCGATTAAATAATTATTTTAATTAAAAATAAATTTTTTCATATTTAGACAATTATTTTTGAAACATGGAGTTTATTTTTGGATTCTACCTATCGAAAAATGGTTATGGTAAATTTTTGATATTTTTTTAAATACAAGAATTTTTTGTGAATATTAAAATATATTAATTTACCGTATAAATACATTATAATTCAAATTAATTATTCCTAGAATCATGAGTGATATAAGCACCCAAATCCTAAAATTAAATGAATTTATTACAATTCAATATCCTAGAATCCTTATGATTTCTTTTCTTTTGAAGGAATATTAAATTAATTATTATAATATTAAAGAAACTCTCATCTCCTCCACTCTATAATCCACCACTCACCCCCTATTCCTCCCACACCACTCTTGCTTCCATCCATTCCTAAATACTACACATATAATTCCCAAATCTCCCACCCAACATTTATGACCTTATGGTCTCACCCAAAATCCAAAAAATTCTGTAAGGAGTTTCTTAAGGAGTAGTACCCAAGAGGTGAACCTCTCTCCTCTTTTCATTAAAATTATTTTACCATATTTATTCTTTTGATCTCTCCTTACGTCCCCACATAAAAATGATATGATAATAATATTAGGTTACATGTACTGTAATTTTATTATGATAATATGATACTAAATCATCATATCTCTTTTCCCCCACCTCTTAAAAAAAAATGGAAATACTGTCTGAGATGCATTAACTTATCACAATCAAGGATGAAAGGTTTTCAATTTCTTATACTATATTCCAGAATGGTATTGATACCCTTTTAATGGATGAAACAAATCTTAATATATGTATTTTACCTTATTCAATGTTCTGTAATCCTTACACACTCATATAAAAAATAATAACACCAAACTAGTTCATTAGGTTCAAAACAGCCGTGTTAAATCAAGTGTGTATCATTAACTTTTAACTAATGAGTCATACCCCTGGTATATATTCAAAAATAATTATAAGAAAATTTTTATCACATTAATATTAATAATAATATATATTAATAATTCTATATATTTAACCACATTTCAACCAAACTCCCATTCATAAAAACAAGTAAACCGATCATGAAAACCAAAGAAGAAAATGATTCCCAAACAATAAAATTAAACATTATGAAACCATTAAAAATTAAATTAATGCTCCTAATAGGGTTATAATAAAATAATTAAATATTATTATGCTCATTAATTACAAGATAATGAATCTAAATTGGATTATTTAGGTCATTAAGATCAATCGATAACACCATCTAGCATAATGTATGGGATCCTCTCTTTCACGTTTATTCATGAATTCCCCCAATGATGCATCTTCTATCTTTAATTCATAATGATGTGGTATGTTTTATATCCTCCAAAATGTTATATTACGGTATATAAATTATGGCATAACCTTTTACGTCTCATTAAGCCCTCACAGGAACACCAATTACCATGCCGTAATGTCTGTAAGGGGTTTCTCATCTCACTTTCAGTTCAGTGGGATTCCCATTGTTCGCCTCTTATTTATTATATGTGGTTTATGTGTACTGAATCATGATATAAAATATCTTGATTATTTAATTCTATTCATTTTATTCTGTGATTCATTTGGTAATTTTTGATTTTTGATCATACGATTCAATTCATTACAATGTGGTATGTGGCTTTATCTCAATTTCCATTTCATTGAGTCCTACTTGGTATTGTACACCAAATCCTTATTATGTAGTGTATCTATGTCACATTTGATATAATTTTTAATTTGGATGTATAATTTGGGTAAAAATATATTTTCTTGTAGCATAGATATGATTATGACTTTAGACATATACCATTTCACATACGATGTTAATTTGGAATGTTGTTTTAAATATAGAAATATTGATAAATCTGTATTCTCTACTCTATACAAATACTGAGAAGCCATATAGTACTGGTAAATAATATATTTACAAATAATTATTTAGAATTATAGTGAATGGAGAGGCCTGGTGTATCCCCTTGATACATCGACATGTCTCATGAGACAAATTAGTTGGTGACAAACACTTCGAGTTTGTTTCAAAAAATCTGATGAGATTATACCAATATATAAAAACCATTTTAATAGTATTATGGTATCATGGGTCAGATACATTACATTCAATTAAAAATCATTCTTTTTATTCATTTTCAGTTATTACTATCCATTTGGTTTTCACTAGGACAAAATCTATGGATGCGGGCTGTTTCTTAATTTATAAATATCATATGATTTTCATTTATTCACTATGAAATACTTGTTTATGATTCATTTTTTACTGATCTATTATTTTGCTACTTGTAACCCACACTGGGCATTTCCTCTCACCCATTTCATTTTTTTATCTTCAATAGGTTTTTAAAAAGTAGACAATTTATTTAGATAATGTGGTTTCTGTATAATAGTTCTTGTTATGTACTGTTTTTTACCTTTTATAATGTAATTCGAGTTACATCTATGTATCTAGTTTCCTCAAGACCAATAAACTGATAGATCCTTCTCAATTTCATTTCTCTTAATTCTGCCAATGTAATAAGTAATGAAATAGATCCAGGCTTTTGGGGTTATGTAGTAATACTGAATATTACATAAATAGGATAAGGGTTCAAGATTTTGATCAGTGGTGTAATATCAAAAATGGATGTTATTATAAATTTAAATACAATTCCATACAAAAATATATGATAACTGAATTAGTTATTCAAACAAAGAAATCATGAATAAAATATAATATTTTTATATATTTTAGGAATTATAAAAATAGTTTCATAAAAATTATAAAATAATGGCATCAAAATATTTCAAGGATGAATATAAAATGCAACTCTCCCACTATAATCTTAGGAGAGGTCCTCATTCCAATGAAAATAATATATTCCCCAATCTCAATGTTCCCAACCTAAAACCCAAAAAAATAACTATGTGATCATAATCATTAATTTCAAAATAAAATTATCTATTAATATATGGAATGGGCCTAAATTAATAATGATTTGACTATTCCAAAAAAACTACTTATAAAAAAATTAATTAATTAAATTTAAAATATATAACGGTTCTCACATATTCATCCTTCACCAGTACTTAGATAAACTAAAATAAATGTAAAAAACCTAAATAAATAACCCTTTACATTTAAAATGATTCATATTATATGTATATATTACCAGATAATTATAATATATAATAAAAAATAATACGTAAAACTGGTCACTAGTGTCTTCTAATATTCCATGAAAATCCTCAAATATAGAACGAATTTTCTTGATCTTAGAGTCTCCATATAAAAATAAAATCTTTTATTAGACTGGTGAAAACACTAAGAATAATATAATGAATAATTCATGTGTGACGGAATACACTTATTAAGTGTGGAACAAGAACTGAATTTATCCATAATAAAATACCAAACAGTCTCCACTACTAACGTGCCTTTACACACACACAAATATATATATATTTATATATATACATCAAGGTCCTCCCAATTATGATTACAAATATGTTCCACATGAAATAAAATATATGATATATATATATAACTATATAATATATGACAATTATATTAAAAGGATGATTTAGGTTCATTGATTGCTTACCATGCCTCAAAAATCATTGTCCATACCAACCATTAAAATCATTGGTGTAGAAGTCAACACCATATCTCAAATGAGTATGAGGGGATTAATCCAAAATAATTTTTAATAATTGATCTTTTATTTCTATTTTATTCATCATTCCGAATGAATCAAAACATCCATCAAATTTAATGTCCTATCATAGACCACAATAGTCAAAATAGAAAAACAATATTAATCTATATTTTCATCATTAATCAAATATCATTGATCCCACTAGTCAACCCTAACCCCACTGGTTACATATCTAATATTAATATTAGTACACACCAACCTTGGGGAAAATTATTAACAAGTATCCTTTTAACATGTATAGATTTAATACAGGATAATCACAATGGTTATTTCTCATCAAACCATATAATTTATACTAATCCCAATATTCTATGATCATGGAATGAATAAATTTAGAGTAAAATGAGTGATCATATCTTATAAATACCATTTTTTCAATAATACTCTGATAGATATTATTCATAAACACCAATACAATATATTTTCCTCATTGGTCATGTCTTGGAAACATGGTTGATCAACACTAGACTTATTAATAATGTATCATAATCTCCATTATCTATATTGAATCTAGTGTTATATTCTAAAAATGATGATAATATATAATATAAAACATTTGATTTTAGAAAATCTAATTATCAATGATCAATGTCCCTACTACACCACACAAACCACAATGGCCATAGATTAGAAACTCTTCATGTATATATTGACCAATGTGAGCACAGGAGCCTCAACCCAGTTGGTGGAGATTTGAAATAGTGCACCAAAGAGACATGAATTCAATATCGAGTGGAGACATATTTCAGGGTTGCGGTACCAGTATTGTAGTAGCACTGTAGCAGTAACTGTAGCAGACAATGTTTGATACTATAGCTGCAAGAACAATTCATCTTTTTGGGCTTGGAGACCACCAGTTTGGGCCTCTGGTCCTTTAAGGCCTTCGGGACACCCATGGCCTTCGGGCCAGAATGGATTTCAGGACACCTCAAGACCTTTGGGTTCCTCAAGGCCTGTGGGATACCTCAAGCCATTTGGTCCACATGAAATTTTTCTTAAAAGATCAGACTTACTCTAAAAGGAACATACTCCAGAAGGGGATTTAGAGTTGGCACATTCACATGAGAAGAATCTAACTCGATTTTTCAGAAAGAGTGGTTTTGAAATTTCCATTGGTACTAGCCTGTGCTAGCACGGGAAGCCTAGTCGAAAAACCATGATAAGGTGGATAATTGATATCATGATGAAAAGGCTAGGAGGAAGTGTTCCTAGCATTGTTTGTATAATTACTAATACGTACGGGTCATGTAATCACAAAGAATACGGGCCTTGTAACGGTTCCCCCTCATCCCTTGAATGGGGGGTTATAAAAAAAGAAGAAGAAGGCCTTCGGGCTGTTCAATGGGGGGAGTGGTAATAGCTTATAGTTCCCCATGTATATCTTTACCATGGATCTAATGAAATACAAATATGTGGGCTCTATAATCCAATTACAACCTACATAAAAATATTTTACAATAGTATTCTCCCTAATGATCCCTCAAAATTTAATATAGAGATAACAGAAAAAATGATTATTATATAATAAATTATTTATGGATACCCACTATCATGAATGAGTCACACTTGAACCCATTATACAATGCTCATAGGATTGAATTTCAAATAAATAAATGTTGAACAATTTATGTTTGACCCTAATGGTTGTTTCTATATTAAATTTCTATATTACCTTAAAAATTATATAGGGAAATGAAAAAAACACCCTTATTTATTTTTATCCTTATAAAAATATCTATCCATGACATTTCACATTATATTATTTAACATATTCCTAATATATCTGAAATTTTATTTACAACAAACCCCAATGTTGTGATTTTTATTAATTTATTCATGTCACCATTATTCTTTAACATTTATCATTACCACCCATAAATTATAGTCTCTATTAACATTCCCTCTTTATATTTTAATTATTTATTCATTATTTTCCCACTTATGAAATATAGACATAGAGAAACTATTATATTCAATAATTCCAAGTTCTATCATCTAATTTTTAAATTACAACATAGGCTATAATTTTTTAATTATATATGTTATAAATATACTAAAAACCCAACCTACTTGTTTCGACTACCTAGGTAAAAAACCTATATAACCATTAATAATAAAATACTTGTATAAATGAACAATTATCGTTGTGAATATTTATAATTTACATACATTTCCTGAAAATAAATTTTTCTTTATAATAATTCAATGTATTATCTCTGACATGAAAAATACAAAATTCCTAAGAAACACCCTACAAATATCCCTATAACTCATCAAGAATAAGGAAGTCAAAGAAACACCCTAAAAGAAATATATTTCCATCATTTATTTGACATAGCACCATTATCAAAAAAATGACAAAAATATGAAATTTGACCTATCTATTTAGAATATTTACAAAAATAGGTGCAATGACATGGAAAACCCACCAAACCATAAAGCACACTAACCTGAATACTACACAACATTAGGTCCTTAAATAAATACATGGGAAAAATTAACCCCCATTCCAATCAATTTTTAGAAATAATCAAGACATCTATTAAACTCCAATGTTCTTATAAGGAAATTTTGGCCCTCTAATAAACCTCCATTAATGAGGTCATAAATCCTACTAACTAATTACCATATTAAAAACCCTCATGGTTCCCATAAAAGAATATTTCTGGAATCATTCTATTATATTTCAACTCCATTTTTACAATTCCATCAAAATTTAATCATTAAACATATATTTAGAATTATATAATTAAACAATAATGTAATTAATAATCATATTCCAAATCTGACAGTAATTATAAGTATTTAAAAACTCACACTATCATCCTTCCCATCCATGAGAGGCATCCTGAAACACCATTACTGATTAACCAACCAACATTACGTATTAATTTATTTTAATACCTAATTATATATATAAGAAAACCATACATTTAATGACTTGTAATTATTTTTTGTTTTATAATAATAATCACATACAATAATTCCTTATCCAAATCATCCATTGTATATCCTATTTCTAATCATCATAACATAAAATTCATATATCAACACTCACCAAACAAAGTATTACCTCGGATAAGCCATCCATCTTATCAAATTAAATTAACCACCTTTTAATACATTTTACAATATATAATTGATAATTACTCATATATTCATTTAACAATCTATAATAATAGTTAACTTATATAATAAATTTCTATACAATTAATGAAATAGTATATTCATTCCATTATTATACATCTCTCTATTTATATGTTATTATAGTAAAATTCTAAAACTATGGTTATGAATCTCCCCACCATCAGGAATCACCATCATAATAAAATACACAATTCTCATTTTAAATAATAATATAATACACAAATTCATAATTAGTAAATATCCAAATCCCAGTTCAGACATTATTTTCACACACTATTAGGAGGTATTGTTTTGGAATAACCCCATCTTATTCATTTATCTAACATGTAATTTCATGATTGAAAAAAATCATTAGTACAATTAGAAATTAAATATATATATCTCAAAGCTCGCAATATACCTTTAGTGGATGTTAACATACCAAAATTAATGAGTTCTCCCTTTTTATACACAGGTTACAGACTCCTATTATCAAGTCCACATCATAAAATGTTTAATGGAATCAATATTTATTTTTGAGTAAAAAATGTAATTTCACATTCCTACCATTAGGGGACCTTAATCAGGTACTCTTATAAATCAAATTGTAATATCTAATTAAAAATTCTCCTTCAATGATTCATTATAATGAGTTGCTTAGACTCACTACATACCATCAATCCTCCAACATCATACCAATTCACGTTATTGATAAATGATTATCCAATATCAAAAAACATTAATCACTCACAAAAGTAACTTATTCCTCCCAAACACTAACTTCTCAAACATCTCATTAATCTATGTATAAACATGTACATTATTCTTATAAGTTCATTTATCCATTCCATCATTCCTAAAAGTCAAAAATTATTTTCAAATGAAGGCGTTTATACTTTGAAAATTAATTACCAAGTCTCACTTAATGACTCAATTTACCACATAATATTATAACATCATCCTTCTTTTTAAATAAATTATATATTAATAGTATATTGATTGTGTAAAATTACACCCCATTTTATCAAGATACAAAAACAATGATGGACACCCATTCATTTTAAGCATGTCTCCCAGTCTATATCATACATGGAGGAATACCACTTGAGATGTCTTTATTTCACGTCTTGAAATACTACATGAATCACCTTTGAAAACGAAAATTTGAAATTATGTAGGATTTTTTTCACATATATGTCCATATTATAATATCGTACTTCTTGAAACTATAAAATACCTCAAAACACCCATCAATGGTTATCATATGGTAATTGTCCACATCACATAAACTCATCCCTAGTTCATAAAACATGGAATCCATACACTCAACCAACAGAGAAATACGAAATTAAAATAAATTCATTATGTAGCCATAAGTCCTGAATAATAATTATTAAACCCATTTCCACTATAATTTAAATGAAAAAGTTCCTCGTTTACATACTAAAAATTGATCTTCAAGTTAATTCATCATTTAGTGCCCAATTATGATAATGTCTTATCTTCAAATCCTTCCACATTAGAAAATATCACATCATAATTCATAATAAAGATATAAACCGAATAGAATTACAAAATACTAATCTTATATTATTATTTCCCATTAAATAATACCATTTTATTATATAAGAAATCATATTAAATGTTGTTTACCCTTATGATATGGATATATCAGATATAAAATATTTATTTCAATAAAATTAAAAACAAATATCTACAAAAAAATCATATATTTGTATTTTTTTAATCATACTAAAATCATTATAAAATTATGTTAAATGAGATTTTAAATTGCTTATTCCATTTCATTAAATCATTTTCTATTTAAATCCATTTCTCTACAATAATTTCATGACCTAAACCAATGGTTCATGAGATGTAACTACCCCATGAACACCTACAATTCGCTATGGCAAAAGTGTCATGTGGGAATATTATACACATAAGAGACTATAGCCTAATGTAACTATAAGAACACACACATATTCAAGCCCATAGAATGTTGAAAGGTAAAACAACTGATAAAAATTCATTAATACATCTATAATCCCATAATCGTAGTACCACATAAACGACTAGAACACATAAAATGGGTCCAAATTAAACCTACCAAAGACTATAAAATAAATCCCCACTTAAATATAAGGATGGGATAACATCCAAATGTTCCACGGTAGACACCTCAGTCTTTCTAGACTAAACTATGATGTACCTATTTATATTCCTACAACTATTCTATATAAATGTCCTTCATTCACATAGGATCTAGTATATACTAGAGGAGACCTTACAATGTTGAATATAATAATACCTAATATGATACCCCAAAAACACCAACTGTAAATCATCTAGAGTAGTTGGTTATTCAAGAACAGGTAGGTGAAATAAGAAATGAGACAGAACAGTTACCAAGGATATACTAGATATACTCATAAAATAATTTTACACAAAAAATTTTCCAACCACATTCATCTATACATCCTTTTTGAGATTGTGTTGGTATTGGTCATCCAAGAGAAACCCCTCTACAACATATCATTCCACTAAAAACACGCATCCCAAATGTATATATAATTATATATATTATAGAATAATATTGTAAAAAATTTAGACAATTTATCTAAGATACACACTCAAGCCTATAAATAACCCATAAAAAGGATCAAATCTCGAAAAAAAAAATATTGGGGATGATTACCAAGACTGACTTTGGAGACACACATCCATATAAGAAACATCCCCCAAGATAGGTTATTTATGCCCGGGAAAATATTGTTCATTCAAATTTATATGACCCTATCTAGGATACGAAAGCAATATATGTGGATCTTTCTATGACTCAAGGAGGAATAGATGCTCCAAGACTATGATGGGTTTTGTCGAATCGGACTCAGAAAACTCTGTCTAAAATAAGGTAACTTATCGATACTAAAATAATCAACTAGAAGCTTTAGAGGGGTTACCCATTATTAGTGGAATAAAATGTTTCACTAAACCATTATAGAAATTGATAAAAGGAACACACTCAACCAACATTGGTCGTTGTAAGCTCATAGAGCTCACAATAAAGTAAAATTGGAAGAAGGTGGAATCCAACCATCCATTGAAGGGGTATATGGTTTTTCCCTAGATGTACATCGTGTGCCTATCAATTTTTGTCAATTCCCAATTCATTAAATCATAAGAAATTTATTTCATAAATTACCAATGTGTCTCTCTAAACCTAGAACTTCCTTTGTCTTTGACTCACCAATAATGTATTCTAAAATTATATTTAATTTCCACTAAGGGTATACAGGGTGTAATTAGGGATATTACACTCAATCTGATGTTCCTTCTTAGTCCATATACATAATGATGTAGAAAACATATATCCTTCTAGACATAGTGGATGGGGACACACAATCTCCTATGCATGTACTCCATATAAATGTCGATCCACTTGATAGGGTGTACACAGTTTGTGGCATATACCGTAGGTTGTATAATTATACCTAGACTAATAGGCATGTACACCCTATAAATATTGAGAGAGATAGCTAAGGGCCACATGATGTGTGGTAAGGAAAACATGGAATGTTCTGTAACTGTCCACAGAAACCCAATCCACCACTCTGATGATGATACATGGTGTTTTTTCTTAAAGTATACATTGTGTATATCAATATTTTATAAAATCCCATATTTCATCAATCACATTATCTCACACTACAACCACTGATTTCACTTAAAATAAAGTAGTAACTCAAAGATCTATGGTTCACTGAACAATCACTTTCTTGTTGGATAGATTCCAGCGTTATTTTTTACATGAGAAGTACACAATGTCATGCCTCATTAGCATTGTATAAAAAACAATCTTGTTCACCCTCAATCAATTCAAAGATATACTACTATACTAATGCACCATGTTACCATCACTGATATTGAAACTAGATCTACATAAACTATTGTTCACACAAAATATCATATCTACAACAATCCCTTTATAGCTATTCATTGAACCACTGGCCAAAAGAGATGTCGAGGGTCATCATGCATAAAATGAGGGGAGAAAAACAGAAAACACAAGAACTGGTAATGAAACCTAAGAATGTTTATATTAAAAATGATAAATCACCTTTATAATGATAATTGAAAATAAATATATCATAATAAAAAATATCTCTTTAATATAAGAGAAAAAAATCATACCAACAATATGATTCATCCATGAATCAATCAACGTTTAACATGATTTATGTTAATCATATAGTATTAAAATGGGGATAAATCCAAAAATTAAATATCCTACCTCGATTTGGATCTATCAATGATAAAGAACAATTCCAAATTTATTATTTTATGAGATATAATGGTTTCATTTTTTTTGGATTTCATTACGGTACTCCAATCATCAATCCATGATCTGAATGCTAGCCAATAATCCTACATGATATCCTCTAATATATGATGGATATGAGGATAGCCTAAATAATTGGATATAAAAGGGTATTTATAGATGAAAAACAAGTTCCCTTCAACAATTTAATATGTAAATTAATTATTTTTAATTATTGTTTAATTTTTTCTCCCAATAGATAATAATAAAAAGACCAATACTGCCAAATATTATATTGCACCTAGGGTAAACCCAACATTCTAAAATCAACAATGGCCTCTAATTCCAACAACATACATCATGTAAGAGCTTTTGAACATTTTATGGGAAATGTTGTGCATGCGATATTAATATATTTAATATTTTTAAAATATAAATTCTGGATGAAATAGTCATCACAATATCATAATGTATCACTGCTCGGATAAAAAAATATTTATAGAACTTTTCAAATATATTAAATCAAAAAAACCAAAATATTTAATGATTCATCTATTTGAGAATTTTCATCCCACTAATTACACAATATAATAAAAAAATTTGGGGATTCCAAGATCCCAACAGTGACTCTCACTCCAAAGATCTCTCCAAACATTTTCATATTCTACAAAAAACACACCAAAGGAAAATAATTGAACATTTATTGTATTTCTCTATTAGTTCTCCATGCCACTACCTCCATGAAAATGGAAACTCCATTCTTAGGACACATCTTATCCAGGTTGATATCGTGAAATTATTTGTGAAAATTCCTCCTCAAGAGAAACATTTGGAGACCTTGAAGAAAAAAATTATTGTGGTCATAGGTTTAAGCAGTCTACTAGCTTGCTAAACCGATAGGGGAAAGGACGAATAAAGGAAATATAAAACAAGGAGATATCCTCACACCAAGGATAAGGAAACTAAAATATTAAACTCATATGGAATTAATCATTATTCCATAAAGGACTCCTGATGTTTTATGGGTAGTCCTCATCCACTCTTGGATGACTAAATCCTAAAATAAATCAATATCACTAAAACTAGGGCCAAGGTGTTTTCACCCACTATCTCCAACGTTTATTTTTGTGACATGCATTGTGTCTCATACATAGCCTCCAAAATGTTCTACACTGATTGTGGAGTGATGATATTTTTGACCTGAAAACTCTACATATGTTTGATACTCCACTCAGCTATGTATTAAAAATAACATGAAATCATTATGATTATTTAAGAAAAAACTAAATATTCCTCTATAACTAAAATGATTACAAGGGGAAAAAATATTCTCCATCGCAACTGAATCCCCAAAGGCTTCACAAATCCTCTACATAACTTTTTTGTGAACAATGAATCACAATCTGAAATGACCATCAAGGTAATTCCATGAATCTAGAGTGCCTCATGCATTAACAATAAATTTGAAGTATCCCAAAAAAATTGTCATCACCCAATGAAACCCAGGAAAATAGTTGTTTATCCTGAAACCATAATGAATCTCCCTTGGAATCCAAATCAATTCCATGATATCCTAATTAATCCTTTACTCCATCGAATTTAATAAAATGGGAAAAAATCTCATTTTTACCTCCTTCTAGAATATGAATGTTGTCACCTTCATTCATTGAACTAGGATGAAAACCTTACCAACATTGGAAAATCTATCAAGAACGTATCCCATGGATTTATGGTAATGAAATATCTCACTATTAACATTACTAAGGCATACCTCCTTGGCACTCTGAAAATGCGGAGAGGTAAAAAAATATTAACTTGAGGTAAAATAGAACATATTTAAGATTCATACATTCTCCAGCTCAAATAATAAGAAAAAATGTATTTCATTGAATAAAAATTTCACAAAATTATTCCATAAGGTTTAAGGATCCATTCCCTAAGTCTCAAGACTCCCCTATGGAATATAACATACCAAAGGGTATCACCATGACCCCAAAAAAACCACAGTAGATTTTTAATTTCCCTTATGTTATATCCTATTATAATGACAAATTATGGTGATAATCTTCCTTGAGGTCAAACTCCAAGAACCACTTCTCACCAAACCACGTTTTGAATAACTCATCAATTAGATGAAGTGGTTACTATTTCTCAAGTTAATTGGCTCAATTTACACCAATTAACACCCAACCTAAAAACTCATGATCCACTTAGGTGAACAACCTTGGGATACCAAGGTGACGATAATGGGTTAAAACCCCCCATTATATAGAAAATATTGTATGCTTCCTTATCTTATGATGATTAATAGGTACCATCTGATTTGTTGTTGTAATTATTAGGGGGATCCCTAGTGCCAATCCTTGTAGAACCCTTACTCTCAGTGATGAGATAAACCTAACATGTACCTTGGAAATACATCCTCATAATCCACCACCACTATTGGAAAACAATTATCATAAAATCCATGACTCCAAATTTATCACCAGCCAACTGATAAGAAGTCGGTCATAACATATTTTACAAGAACCCATTTGGATATTCCTTGTATCACTCATTATCATAGGAGGAAAACCCTATAAATAGATGACTAAAATAATTCCACATTCATTGGTGGTGAAAATGAACATGGATGTCAGGAAACCATTAAATTCTAATGGATACATTATATTCTCCAACTGCCACTATAAATAGATTCTGAGTGATTCTCTTTCTATCTCTTCCTAGAGTCTGATCGTACTATTGATAGATGAATTAGATCAATGATCCTCTCTACGAGTGTCTGAAATATATGTTTTGGGAAAAAGGATCAACTCATTTTAATATTTCTCAAATATGTCCTATTCTAAGTGATAAGTGGCTCAATTATCCATGTAAAACCTAAAAATGGGGCCATGATGACACACATCATACATCGAAGTATACATATAGCCTCTGAGAAACTAGCTTCTCCATAATGGAAATCATCCCCTCTCATTCACTCATGTTTACCTAAAATAATTATTATTATTACACCATACCACAAAAAAACCTCAAACAAAAAATTGAAAGGAACTCATCCACAAAACCACAACACAATCTTCTGTTGATGGAAAAAATAACTCGCACAGTTTTTGATTTCAACTCACGAAAACATCTATATTGGGGAATTTACCTCTTATTTATATTTCCAATTACAATTCAAAGATCACTAACATAGGTATATACTGACACTGCATGACTCCCATGAAAAGTATCAAAATGGGGGAAATGAGTGGCTACAAACTTTGTATTTTAGTACTATGACAATAGTAAAACAGACACATGTCGTACCTCGACACACTCATGGAGAAATTGGGCATTGAAACTCAAATTCCTATAACTGTACAGTATTTTGAACAAATAATTCTTCATCCTAGAGTGGTACACCACTGGGTGGGGTGATAGAATCAAACCAAAGTGTGAGCCACCACCTACTAATCCCCAAGCTACTCTATCGCATCCACTTCCTAGCTGACCTACATTCATTAATCTCAACCTATTAATATGATTTCATTTTTCCACCTCTCTAACTATAAGAAAATAAGTAGGATAATCTACCATGTAAAATCATCTTCCATAATAATAATAGTAATGATCATGCATTAGAGAATTTACCTATCATCGAGGTCTCTAGAGAAAGCTAATGTTTTTTAACAATGTCACAAACTAACTATTAGTGGGTACTGATAATCATAAAATTTAGGTGATACAAACCCAATAAGATCATGTCATTTGATCAAATACTTTTGGTTTTCATATAGTACCAAAATATCCATCCATGATTTAGTACGGCATGCTCCAAATACATGTACTCCATGAGGTAGATTTATGAATTTATTAACGGTATAAAGAACAACCTATTTAGTATCCTAAAGGAACACCACATCATTACGAAACCATTTTATTAAGGAATTATTGATCATAATGTCACCTCCCGAACCTACTAAGAAAGCCTCAATGGATGTTTTTAAGAATACATTCTGAAAATAGACTAGATGAACCACATTCAATGAGTATATCTTGTAGGATGACTGAACAGATAATTGAAACCACAACCCCTTCCTATATGATGGTTTTATCTATGTTATCCCCACAACCAGTTCATATATTTACCAAGTAAAAAATAAGGTTATCAATGTCCTGGTGAATTGATAATTCATCTTCCTTTACAACTATATATTATTTTTCCTAAAATCTGAGCATGAAATATCTTAACATTTTATCCCTAGTGTTCAAACCAAACCTCACATCTAGAAAAAAGTATTTATAAAAAACTATATTTAGATGAAAGGTCCTCTAATACCCCTCATTCATGACATGAACTGACAGGGAACAAGCCGCAACTACCCAATGAATTCATCGAATAGCTAAAAGGACAACATCCATTGTCCTATAGACATGTCACACACATGGGATGCATTTTATAATTGTACCTGTATTCATGCACTCATAACCAAGCCCATATGATGTGGAAATGTTCAAATAATGATTAAATGAATGTAGACATATATAATAACACAGTCAGAGTGCAACATCATGTACTAAAAACATGAACATTTCCAAATACAAGACCACCCAAAACTAGAATGAAATTTCTTACCTGATCAAGAGGGGACTACTTTCAAATACAATAACAGAATGATACAGGGTTTTTCTAGCCAAAATCATGTTCCACATACTCCTAGTCCTCTAAGGAATCTATAAAATGTATAATCTTCTGCTTAAGACTTGATAGTTTTGGGATGAGCCCATTTCGGGGTGAGTATAACAATACCCTATTGAAAACCACAGAAAAACTAAACATAATGTTTCATGAGTAGTAATCTAAACAAAAAAATTTTATTTCATACAAGATATAAGACATAATGAAAACTTATAGAATCCCAGATATACTCATAATATATAATGGTCCAAAAATGTTCTCAACCACTACCACCATAGATCCAATGTGATGATTTAAAGGTAACTCATTTCTAGGATGAACCATTCCCTAATATATTATATTACTGATGGAAGTCATCATATAGGCCATCTTGATCAATTATAAGGAAATATTGTAATATTTGTAATTATGGGTTCCAACCAATATAATCAATCTATTGTACTAATAACCCATCCGAAAGATCATCTCATGATACATTGATAGGGTTCAATGCCCAAGGGTCACTTGGGGGACACCCAACCCTAATAGAAACAACAACCATGAAGGGATCGATGTACATATAAATATTGGTCAGGCTGATTCCATTGACCCTACATAGATAAACATGATCTACATCTGGGTCACATCTGGTCCCTTAGAGAGATACATGATACAATTTTTTAATGGGTTTAATCGAATCAAACTATGAAAAATCATTATAGAATGGGGTAACTAACTGACACCAAACTAATCAAAAAGAAACTATAGAGGGGTCACCCCCAATGATGGGATGGGATTCTATATTGATCCCTTATATTAATGGACAATTGGAACACATTCCTCCAATAATCATCCATGTAATCTCACAAAAAATCTCAAAGAATCTGAATTGGGAAGGAGGAATCCAATCAATCCTCGAAGGAGTAGAAAATATATTCCTATTGTTACACGAAATGTCTCTATATGATTCTTGCAGCGCATGTCTCACACAAACATGGAATTTACCATAAAATGAAACCAATGTATCTAGTAAGGGTATAGGGTTTGTAGGTGTCGATCAAGCACTCAATGTTCATTTATACTCATTCCTATATACATTATGAGGTATATGACATGACTCCGAATACATATGGTGTAGAAGGCCATATTATATCCTAAAAGTGTACTCCCTATACAAGATAATCCCCCTTCCATGTTGTATATGGCATGTTGCATGGCACACGTCGAGTATAACAACACATGGACAACTAGTTTTTACTCCTTTTAAATGATGAGATATACAAATAGGGGCCACATAACATGCGGTAGGGACCATGCGTTTTGTGGTTCATTATTATCCATGGAAACCCGATCTGATACTCTAATGATGATTTAAAATGTGTGTTCTTGAAGTGAACACTGTATATTTCTCAATTTTAGAGAATCCCATATTTCTTCATTAGGTTATTATGAACCCATCATAGCCACTGGTTTCATTACAAATTATGGCATTCATCAAACATCTAGGGTTTACCGACCCATCTTTTTATTGTTCACCAGATTCGGACCATGTGCACTGCTTAGAACGAAACTATAATCATGCCTTGTTTGTGTCTCATAATGATACAACTATTGAAAACTGTAGTTCCATTCAAGGATCTACATACATCAGCAAACACCACTATCTCATTATCGATCCCTAAACTAGAGTTAAGAAATATTCTATTTCTCTAAATATTGAACAACTTCAATCTATTTTTAGGCATTCATTAAACAATCCCCCAATATATGTTCCAATTTTGATAACTTTTATAATGGGGAGAGAAAATCACAAAACAAAATAATAATGAATGAACCATTTCCATCTCTAAATTGGAATGATCTAATTCTATTAGAATGGTCATTAAAATAAGTCTAACAGAATAAAAATCATTCGCAAATCCATAAAAAACAATCCCATAATCGTAACATGATCAATATATAAATCCATTTTTTGGTGGATTTGTTCAAATTCATTATTGGATAACAAAATTTGGGTATGTCCAAAAAACAAATATCCTACCTTTGTTTAGATCATTCACTGAAAAAGAACAATCAGACATTGTTTTCATGGATGAGATCAACAAGATATGTTTCCATTGGCATTACCTATGGTACATCGAGTGACGAACTACAATTAAGATTACCAACAATTATCCTCCTGGATCCCCTCTAAATTAATAAAGTCTTATGTCAAACCCTATAATTATTTATGAAACTATATTTACAGTGAATTAACTCGGTCACTGTATAAATGTTATATTTAAATAAATTATGTTAATTTATTTCATTATTTAAACCCGTGAATGTTTTTTAATAAAATTAGTAATTCCAAAAATATATATTGTATAATGAATACAAGGAACCCTTTATTTGTAACTCAATTGTGGTATTAGAATTCCTATTTGAGGCTCCATTTTGGAGTTGTTTCATTTTTCTATAAAATGGTGAGAAAGTGACATTAATATGTATAGTATTTTTAAAATATCATTTCTAGGCTCACCGGGACTCTTAATACCACACCATCTCTACATCTAGATTCATAAATTTGATTATAAATATTCCAATATCATAAAATACAAAATTTGTACATTACAAATAACTTAATGGAAATCCTGATTTAAAACTTGTTTCAAAGAATCCACATAATTTCATAAATTATCATCTCAATCACATTGATTCTTTTTAAAAAAATTCTTTTAAAAATTACAAAAAAAATAAATGAATTTAACTTTAATATGAATTATGTATGTTACAAAACAAAATTCCAAATAATATTAATCATGCATAATTTTATATTAATGATCATATCATGTTCTTATGGTAATTCATGGAATGTAATTTGGATCACCTAATTCACCCAATTCATAAATACATCATGATTCAAAACATGTTTATAAACAATATACCACATGGTATAACATATTAAAATAAACATATCTCAAATTTTTTACCATAAAAAAACATCAAATAACATGTTAAAATTTATTATATATCTCTTTAACATTTCAACAATCCCTTTTATTTTAGTTAAACATCATCATAATGTTTTCTATCATTCATTATTCCCATTTAAATATATCATGCATAACATGAAACCATATCAATATATAATAAATTATAAGAAAAAATAATATTATTAACGTACAATTTCATTCAATTCATCCAAATAATTTGAAAAAATATCTTTAATATTAAAAATGAAAAACAATTAATAGACACTCATAAATAAAATTGCATTTTATAATTCTCAAAAGGGGAACCTCGGAATCATAATAACAAGAATAAAAAATTAATCTCAATAAAACCAGGAATATGTTTATATTAGAATAAATTTTAATATCTTTATATCACATCCCTAAGCATCATGTGACCTAAAACATTCCATTCTATACAGAAAAAAACCATTGACCAGTTTTTAGGGTAAGAACTAAACATGGGAAGACTGATCCTTGAAAATTAAATACCAATAGAAACAAATTTGAATATTTCAACAAGTAATTTTCCTAAATTAATTGTAATTTATCTTACATCAACGTATAACAAAATAAAAAATTTAAAAATAATTAATAAAAAATTTCATGTAAAATTAAATTTAAAATAAACCACACTAATGGTTATCCTAATATAATGTATAAAATGATATTAATAAGAGTCCATCAATGACCTCCAATAACCCATATAACCCATCCACATTATAAACACAAAACTGTATCTTCTAACACCATATTCATAATATCTACAATCCAAAAACACATAAAATAAAAACAGGATTACATAAAGATGATCATATGTGAACTGATTTGTATATATATGATGTGAGAATGAGTCACAATAGAATCTACTTTTATCATTAATCTAGTAACCACTACTAATGTAAATGTGTTGAAATATATCCTGATTACATGTTCCATAAATCAAAATATATTTCATATATAATGTAATACAATCCATGAGATATTATAAACTATAGAATGCTGAAATAATTCACTAAAAATTTATGATATTCCTACTTTGTCCAGTATTATCTCTTGTCATGAATGATTCATTCTTTCTCCTTATATCAGCATTATTGTCCCTCAATAGGGTATAAAAAGATTCCAACCCAAACTGTGTCATCATAACCCACCTGAATGGTCCATATCAATCATTATCTCTAATATCTCCACACAAGAAAAAGTTATAATAATATTTCACTGATCATATTGGTCTAAATTGAAATAATTATTCATATATCTCATCCCAATTTGACTTAAACATTACCCAGTATTCGAAAATGGAAATTTACTTTATTTTATATTGAATATACTAATCAAACTTCATAGAAATAAGTAGTATACAAATTCATAATTTCTATATACTAACCATAATATTCATAGTTTTGAAAATACAATGATCTATATTCCCATAAATCGTAATAAGTACTTTACCATTTCTATATACACTAATATCTATCGTCATAGAGAAAAGATTACACTATTCTACAATGACACCAATTGACATAGTTATTAAAATTCATAAGTCCATACGAACCTAAGTAGTGATATCTCTATATACCAACTAGTCTAAATATAAATTATTGATCATTCCAAAAAAAATCCAATAATTATATATTTATTTTCTACTGTACGTTATTCTCAAAGGACAAAGCTCAAAATCCAAGTGGTCTTTAGTAAAAAATATAATCATATAATGTAAACCATAGGGGTTTTAAATAATACAAAAAATCACATATGATTATAAGTTTTTTGTTATGTGATTTATTTTATGTAAATATACATTATGCAAGAAATACAGATTTTTTGCATTAAGATATATCATATTAATGATTTTTTATAACGAATAAGTGAAAATTAATTGAATTTTAAACATATATAAAACTCCATTGATTTGATTATATTTATTAAAAATGTTTAAGTAGTAATTTTATAGTGGATGTGTATATATGAGAAAATAGGGTAGACTAATAATGTAGAGAATGTATTTAATGCTACTATAAAATGAAAATGAGGATTTAAAATGGACCTATAATGGTATATTACCATGAGTAAGGGAAGAAGATAAACATGAAACATTATATACGTTTTAAATTAATATATTTCCTTATATAAATGAATAATGAATTGATATGAGTGAGATATATGAAATAAAATTACTACTTATGTGAGAAGGTCATAAAAAACAAGTTATTAATTTGAATCACATGGCAATGAATATGAGATGTTTTGTTTTAATAAGAAATTTATATCTAATTTCAGTATTCCAGATGTGAAATTTGAAGTATTTAGGTAAATAATTTTGGAATTCTATAGTGAAACACAACATAAGGGAGAAGATAAAATATTATTTTAATACCGAAACAAAATATAAACTTATACATTATCAATATTCATCCAAATATTTTATTTGGGTGTTTGATAAAATATTTAAACTTAAAATTTTGTAAATATTGTTGTCATGGTTATGGATGAATCATGGGATTTGGGAAATCGTTAACAAATTTGTTTATATAGAAAGAAATTTTTTTCATGGATCATGGGTTTAATGAAATGAATATAAAATATGAGTTATTTTTGTTAGTTTTGGTGTTTTTTAATTTTTTAAATATTGATGTTACTATTTAATAACCCATGAATGTATTGATGGTTTCTATTTTTTACAAAATAAATATGAAGAATACATGTAAATTTCTAATACATAATAAGTGTCAAAATATTAATAGCAGAAATCACATTTTTTATACCAATTAGAGGTGATTTATTAATGATGATAACGAATCACCATAATAATTTTCTAAATGTGATATGTGACGATGATTAAATAAAGATATGAAATACATGATTATAATTAAAATTTGATCTAGATATTGTAGCTCATAATTTTTATTTGTAATTTTTTTATATGGAATAGATTTATAAATATTCTCAATACATCTGTTATCTATATTAGAAAATATTCCCACCAACTAAGCCACAAAACCAACTCAATCCAACCCATGTGGGATGAGACCTCTACCATTGAGTATAGGTAACTCACAGAGGCTGAAATAGTCGATAAACATTATTATTTTCTGGGGCCCACCTATGTAGGTATGTGTATTCACATGGAGGAGCACAAGAGAATGGATATTATTCTCCGATGGTCGACTTTGGAAATTGGTGGGGGACTTGGGACTGGACCTCAATAATTATGTATGTATGTCAACCAATTTTTTATTTCCTATTATCTATAGTGATGATGAAAACAAATTTAATGTGTTTTTTATGTTGTTGATTGCTTCTCGACCATAAAAACATCATAAAAATATATTTGATCAAATGATCACTTATATCAAGAACTTTCTATTAGTGATGATATCATCTACACCCTTTTGAATATATTGATTGTTCCTATAGTTTTGGTTCATCATGGATGAAGATTTTGTCATGACCCGTCCCCCGGGGCCTGTTTCGTGACTACCCAAAGCCCACCTTCCATAGGCCATGGGCTAGTGACTAGCACCAAAGGTGTAAATCCCTAAAATTGGGAAGGCATTGCCTTTATAAAGAGTAATCACACACATAGAGTTCAAGATGGAATTAAAACACTAAGGATAACTATATAAAAAGGAGTGGTTAAAGTAAAAAGTGTTAAGTCAATAAGGTTTTCCGTATGACATTTAAATTCCTTCTTGTTTTGAAAATCATAAACACCTTATACTTAAGAAAATATATATTTTACTTCTTTAAGGAAAATTACGTTCCTTAAGGATATTTACCCTAACTTAGATTTCCTTACACATTTCAATATTCAAATCAAAACCTCGAAATCATATAATGATTAGATATGAAGCATTCTATTTTTGGATCCGAATTCTGGATATGAACTCTAATAAAGTTTCACTCCGAATTCTAGATACGAACTCTAATAAAGTTCCACTCCAAATTATGGACTTCGGATTTTATTAGTTTGACTCCGAACTTTTACTAGTTTGACTCTGAACTTTTACTAGTTCGACTCCGAACTTTTATGAGTTCGACTCCAGACTTTTATGAGTTCGACTCCGAATATTTAATAGTTAGTTTCCAAACTTTTACTAGTTCGACTCCGAACATTTATGAGTTAGACTCCGAACTTTTACTAGTTGGGCTCTGAAATTCTACAGGTCCGACTCCGAACTCTGTAAGTTTAGATTTTGAACTCTAGTGAAACTAGACTCCGAATTTCCTTTGAAATTCAAACTCCGAACTTCTACAGAATTCAGATTCTGAATTCTTATAAAACAGAATCCAAATATCCTTTTATTAAAGACTCTGAATTCAATTTTGGTTAGACTCTGACATTTTATTTCCTTACATTATAAATTTCAGTTTTTCTTATGATTACAGTAATTTCATTTTAAAATGATGTCATCCTTTCTGTTTCTAATTAACCGTTGGTTGAGTGACATGTGTAGAGGTCCCTCCGAATTTTGAGGAAAATATGACGGTAGGAGGAGGGAGCCAACCGTTGTTTGAATGACTTGTGAAAAATCTCAAGCTTTGTGGAAAATGTTTGAATGACCCGTTCAAACTTTACGTTGTGTGGATTGGTTCATGCGACTCTGAATGTTGGTGATTAAATTCGAGGGCTTCCGGGGATAGGAAGATAGAGGATCCAACACCTTGAAGATGAGGGCTTCCTTGCTGTGGAAGACAGACATTCCAACTACCTTGAAGTTGAGGGATTGTGGGGATAGCAAGATAGAGACTCTGATCATTGTATCGAGGGCTTACCCGGGTGTGGGTAAGATATAATTTCTTGAATTTATAAATCAAGGGACCGTTATCCAAGGTTGTTGGATACCTTTCTCTTTGGGTTAAAATATTTATATCTTCTTACTTGTTACAAGTTTTTATGATGCATTTTGTATTGTAAGGAAAGTATAACCTTCTTATATTTCCTTACACTTGTACTCTGATATTTTTAGATTCTATACACTTTAAGGTAGAATATCATATTGTAAACATTCATTAAGTTTCAGTTTTCCAGAATAATATTTTCGGATCCATCATTTCAGAATCATATTTCCGGAACCTATTTTTTGGAATCTCTTTCTAGTTTTAAGCTAGTGTATAGAACTTGAAGTTTGTAACTTCATACCTTGTTCCAATTATCCAATTAGTGTTAGAGATGTTGTGAATTTTCTTATTTTAACATTGTTAAACATATATAATTCCTTGTTTATGAAAATTTTTAAAGTGTACAATTCATCCCCCCTCTTGTATATTGAGAATCTATATCGTTATTTCGATCCTACCATTGGAATCAGAGGAGGTTAACTCAAATTCAAACCCCAAGGGTTAGTTCAATATGATTTAATCTCATGATTAAATTATGAAGAAAATTTTTCTCATTATTTATCGGAATATATTTTTTGGACTCATAAAGATCGGATTCATCTTTTTCTTACGTCCACTAAAGTTATATTGTTACATATAATATCTGGATTCAATTTTCCAGAGTCATATTATTTTTCTGATTCATATATTTTCTTTCATTACGAACTCTTGTTTCTAAAGTTTTTTTTGTGCCAAGGGTTATATTAACGATTGAAGGTTTAAACGTTGGATCTATAGACAACCTGAATCCTACAAGACCACCAATTTTTTATGGTAATGACTATGAATAATAGAGAGACAAGATGAAGACTTTCATTATCAACACTGGTGTTTAAAATTTCGTTATTATTACTGGTGGATATCAAATTCATGACAAGGAAGTGAGTACCTTTACAAATCAAGAGAAGCATGATTATCAATTGAATTATAAGGTACGTAATACTCTACTATGTTCAATGACTAGGAATATAAATAGCCAAATTTCTTTTTGTGAAACAACTAACTGTATCTAGAAGAAACTTGAAGTCAAACACTTTGGTACTTCCAAAGTGATTGAGACTTGGAGAGCTATGTTGAGGACTCAGTATCATGGTTTCAATTTTCCTTATGGAGAACCCATATGCAATGTGAAACAAAGATTTATGACTATTGTGAATAGCTTACAATCTATGGGTGAGAAAGGTCTGGATGATAATGCTCTTGTGGAAAAAAAATTATA
This sequence comes from Viscum album, assembly GCA_963277665.1. NCBI lineage: Eukaryota > Viridiplantae > Streptophyta > Magnoliopsida > Santalales > Viscaceae > Viscum > Viscum album. The sequence goes on along the minus strand of OY728120.1, from coordinate 1,023,318,887 downwards.
GATATTATGCCCAATGAGTGGGAATCCAAGAGAACTGATATTGATAGGAATAGGAAAGTTTCTCAGATTACTCTTGATGAATTATTTGGAACTCTTCTTCAGCATGAAAAGAGATTGAAGAGAGATGCTAACAATATCAAGAAGGAGAATGGGAATGGAAGAGTTGCTTTTACAACCACTTCTAATCACATGAAAGAAAAGACTCCTGAGAGAGTAACTAGATCCAAGTCTAAGAATGTTACTATCCAATCCAAATCTAGTGAGAGTGAAGTCTCAAAAAATGAGTTAGCAAATCTTGCTCGAAGAATGAACAAGATAGCTGGTCAAAGAAATTTCCAATCCAAGAATAAGAAGAAGGAAAGGAAATATAAGAATGATTCAGAAGTTACATTCTACGAATGTAAGATATGTGGACACATACGACTTGATTTCCCTATGCTCAAGAAGAAATAAATAAAATAGAGGCATTCTGAAAGGAACAGGAAGAAGTATTATAAAGATAGAGCTAAGAATGTTCTGAAAGCTAATGATACTTGGAGTGCTAGTGGTGGTGACTCTTCAGATGAATCTTCTGATTATGATTTTCTAGACAGGAGAATCTTGGTCTTATAGCCAGATTACCCATTAACAATCATTGATTTATGGATGAGGTACACAATTCAAAATCATTGACCAATGTTTATTTAAATTCTAATCATAGTAAATATTATCACTCTTTAGATGAAGAATCCTCTTATGATGAAGAAAATACATTACCTACCTATGAAGAAGTTTCTTGGTTTGCGAACTTCTTGAGATTGAGAATTCTAAACTCAATAAAAAACATGATAAGGAAAACTCTAGAAATACTATTCTTACGAAGGAAATATCAGATCTTTCTAAAGATCTTGATAAGAAAAATGATGATTTTATAAGTATTTCAAAAAATCTTGATGAAGTAAATTCTGAGAAGAATAAACTTTCTAAAGATCTAGATAAAGTAATTTCTAAGAAAAGTGTTTTCGAGCCTATCTCTAGATCCAAATCTAATGATTTTGAAGATAAAAACATGGTTATAAAACTCCAGTCTGAAATTTTTTCCTTAAATAAGTGTTTTTCAAACTTTAATCCTGGTAAAGAAAATTTTGATATGATGTACTCAAAAATATGACCTTTAAGAAACTGGTCAGGATTCGGTTATACCCATGCAAAACCAACTTTTCATAACAATTATTTTGTTCCTAAAAGTGGCCCATTTTGTTCCAAGTGTCAATGTGGTGGTCACTGGGCAAAGAACTGTTCTTTAAATAAAAACCAATCTTTAGGTTTTCGTAAGGATTATTTTTTAAAAAAGATGTGGGTACCCAAAATATTATTATATGAAAATCTCAGATCCAAACAAGTTTGGATTCCGGAAGTCTAATTCTTTTCTCATTTTCAGGAAAATATGGAGAATTCAAACAACAATACTTGGTACTTGGATAGTGGATGTTCCCAACACATGACTGGTAACAAAAACTATTTCAAAAATATTATCAAGATGAAAGGAGAAAATGTAAATTTTAGAGATAATGCTCAGGGAGAAATTTTTGGTATATGTAATATTGTTCATCATGGAAAAACATTGATTTCAAATGTTTTATTGATTAAGGGTCTTAAGAACAACATCATTATCATAAGTCAATTATGTGATGAAGGATACCATGTGAATTTTCGGAATGATAAGTACATAATACACAATTCCAAGGAAGAATTTGTTCTTTCTTCCAATAGGAAAGAGAATGTTTACACTTTGAACTTAGAAGACCATATGGGCCAAGACATACCACGCCTAAGTGTAATGAGAAGATCACTCTTGGTTATGGAATAGAATACTAGGTCAATGTAACCTTAGGAACTTATGTAAACTCTCTAAGAAGAAACTAGTTAAGGATCTACCGAAGCTTAGATTTAATTCTTCTAAAGTTTGTGATCCTTGTCAATATGGAAAGAAACATAAATCTAGTTTTAAATAGATTGGTGAAGTCTCAAAAACTGATTCATTACAGTTGGTGCACATGGATCTTTTTGGTCAAACACAAATAGGAAGCATTGGAGGCAAATACTATGTGTTTTTTCTAGTTGATGATTACACTAGATTTACATGGTTCTATATTCTAGAAAAGAAGTTTGAAGCTTTTTCTTATTTCCAAATTTTTAGAGCCCAAGTTAAACACGAGAAAAACCTTCCACTGAAAACTATTCAAAGTGATCATGGAGGATAATTCCAAAATTCTGATTTTGAAACATTTTGTAGTAGAAAAGGTATTACTCACAACTTTTCAGCACCTAGAACTCCTAAAAAAATGGTGTAGTTGAATGAAGAAATAGAACTTTTCAAGAAATAACTAGAACTATGTTGAGTGAATAATCAATAGATAGACATTTCTAGGATGAAGCTGTCAGTGCAGCCTGTTATACTATAAATCGAGTTTTAGTTTGACCATTTCATAATAAAACTCCTTATGAGTTATGGAATGGTAGAAAACCTAGACTTTCATACTTCAAGGTTTTTTTTGCAAGGTATTCATCCTATATACCAAAGATAATCTTCCCAAATTCACACAAAAATATGATGATGGAATTTTCTTAGGCTACTCCAAAACTTTTAAGGCCTGTAGAGTTTTCATCAAAAACACTTGTACTGTTGAAGAAACAATGCATGTAAAATTTGATGAATCTGATCCTTTTGTTTTCAAACAATCCCAACCTACATCCTCAGATGTATTTTCCAAAACTGATTATCATCATTTAATAGAACATCCTTATGATAAGGAAAATTTTCAAAAAGATGCTTCTTGAAACATTTTCCCCAAAAGACTTTCTACCCTATGTTAATGAACAGGTTTTACAAAATCCAAGTCAGGTGTTTCTAAAGAATCATCCCAGTGATAGTATCATTGGTGATGTGAATCAACCTGTAAGGAATAGAAGTTCCTTGAGGAATGAAGTAGAACATATAGCATACCTTTCCCAATTAGAACCAAAAAGCACCGATGAAGCTTTAGGTGATGATGATTGGATCAAATCAATGCAAGATGAACTAAATTAATTTGAAAGGAATAAAGTCTAGACCACGGTTGAAGGACCTAAGGAAACTTCTGTTATTGGAGTAATGTGGGTCTTCATAAATAAGTGTGATAAAAATGGAGTCATAGTTAGAAATAAAGCTAGACTAGTTGCTAAAGGCTATAATCAGCAAGAGGGAATTGACTATGAAGAAACCTATGCTCCAGTAGCTAGACTTGAATCTATTTATATCTTACTTTCCTTTGCAGCATTATTAAATTATAAACTTTTTCAAATGGATGTGAAATGTGCTTTTCTTAATGGTTATGTTCAAGAGGAAGTTTTTGTTGAACAACCTTCTGGCTTTGAAGATACAAAACATCATGATCATGTTTTTAGACTTACCAAAGCTTTGTATGGCCGTAAACAAGCCCCATGATCCTGGTATGATAAACTTATAGGATTTTTGCTTCAAAATAACTATGTTAAGGGAAATGAAGATCCAAAACTTTTTATAAAGAAAGATTAGAAAAATCTTTTTATTGTTCAAATATATGTTTATGACATCATATTTGGTTCAACTCGGCAATCTTTAACTGACTCCTTTACAAGTCTAATGGAATATGAGTTTGAAATGAGTATGATGGGTGAGTAAACATTTTTCTTTGGTTTTCAAATTTCTCAAAAACTAGAAGGTACCTATATATCTCAACATAAGTATATTAAAAACCTTCTTAAAATGTATGGATATGACAACACTAAGAGTATAAGTACTCCCATTGATACCTCAAACTCTTTATATCTTGATGAAGCTGGGAAACCAGTAGATCAAACATCTTTTAGAGGTATGATAGGAAGCCTACTATATTTGAAAGCTAGTCATCTAGACATAATGTTTTTAGTATGCTTATGTGCCATATATCAATCCAATCCAATGGAATCTCATTTAAAGGCAGTGAAAAGAATTTTTCGCTACTTAAAGGGAACCAGGGATCTTGGATTATTTTATACTTCTAGAAATTATTTTGTTTTAAAAAGTTTTTCGGATGGTGACTTTGGTGGATGTTGAATGGATATAAAGAGTACTTCTGTAACTTTTCATTTCATAGGAGATTTATTTAGTTTCTTGGTCCTGCAAGAAGCAACACTCAGTAGCACTCTCCACTGCTGAAGTTGAATATGTAGCAGCTGAAAGTTGTTGTGCTCAGGTGTTGTGGATGCAACACACACTCACCAATTATGGCTTGAGTTTTACAAAGACTCAAATTTTGTGTGATAACACATGTGCCATTGCCCTTAGTAAAAACTCTGCACATTAGTCTCGTTCAAAGCACATAGATATTAGGCATCACTTTCTTAGGGATCACACACCAAAAGGATATATAATTCTTCAGTTTATCGGAACGCAAGATCAACTTACTGTAATTTTGACAAAATATTTACCTTATCATAGGTTTTAATACATTAAAAAGAAGTTAGGAATGATAACCCAGAGGAAATATTTCTTCATTAACTTCTTGTTGAACAATTCTCCTTACAGTAATAAACTCCTTTTCATATGGGGAGTACATTTTCTCATTAGTGTAATCAAAAAAATTTGTATTCAGCTCTCTAAATTGTGTAACCAAATTTTTTGTACTGATATTTTCTTACTCATACTTTTCATACAAAGATTTTTGTACTCATACTATTTGTACTGATATTTTCATACTCATAATTTTCGAAATGAAATTTTCGTACTGGAATTTTTGTAAAGAAAATTTTTGGAACTGAAATTTTCGTAATGAAATTTTTTTACTGGAACTTTCGTAATGATGTTTTCAGAACTGTAAACTTTCGTAATGAAATTTTCATACTGGAAATTTTTGTAAGGAAATTTTTGTACTGGAAATTTTCATAATGGAAATATTCTGCACTAGAATTTTCATACTAATATTTTTGTACTCATAATTTTTGTACTGGAACTTTTTCGTAATGAAGTTTTTCATAGTGTGTTTTTTTTCCTTAGTCAAATTTTCTTCAAGACGAATATTACAAATTCTGAACAATATTTCTAGCTAATCCGAAAGGTATAATTTCCATACTTAAGTTTTTGGAGACATATTTTTCTTGCTGGTATTTTCCTATGAGTTTCAAAAATTTTGGATCTACTTTTCTTAAATCCGAATGTTTTTTTTCTAAAACCTCAAAAGATCGGATTCAAGTTTTCCTTGCGGGTATGTTATCAACCATCAGATCAGGTCAAATGGTTTTTCAACCGTTAGATGGTTTTGGAAGTTCAATGGTCAACCCCATCGCCTATATAAAGGGGACCCCCGAGAGTCATCCCACATCGATTTTTCAAATCTTTCGTGTCTCGAAGCCCTGACTCTCTTCTTACGGACCGTTCCAATATTTATCAAAGCCCGTTCCAAATTTTCCAGATCTCCCTGTTCCAAATGTCTGTTGAAGCTACATCCCAGGATATGTCAACTACCAAGCCAATCTCAAAATGGTCAGTTTTCAGGGAAAGGATAGTGCATCTGGATTTCTACAAGTTTGATTCTCTTATATCCACGAATATCAGATTGAATTTCTGGGAGGATGTTTTCTTTTCTATATCAGAGAAATAGGATCCAGTTTATACAGATTTAGTTGTTGAGTTCTATGAGTCTGTTTCCTTCCAGTAGGAAGATGGTAGAGAGTTATTTTCTTTCATGACTTATAGTAAGACATACAAATTATCTTACACCAAGGCTGCATGCTTGGTAGGTTTATCTTACGAAGGGGAAGATGATTTTTGCTCACATAAGCTTCTGGATGAGCAAGGAAGTTTAAACAATGAGAAGGCATTGAAATGTCTCGGACATAATGATACCAAGACTGCTAAGATTGCTCATCTCTCTCCAAATAATCGGATTCTACAGCTGTGGGTACAAGGTTTTCTCATACCAAGAAGGGTTGACAAGGATAATCTCAAGAAGAGTGACATTTACATCCAAGATTTCGTAGTAAATCTAAGGAAGATAAATCTGATGAGTCATGTTTTGATTACAAATAAGAATATAAAAGAAGGTAATTTGAATGCTCAGATCATTATGTACCCGACCTTGCTCTCCAAGTATATCACCAGGTGTCTTGATTCTTTCAAAATTTCTTGTGCTTCCAAGAAAATAAATTGCAAGGTACTGTTAGTAAGTGATGATACATTAAAGAGGATGAAGATGGGTTTTTCTGTTGAATCTGGAGAATTCTACCCTTTACCAGAGGGAGAGGCTGAGACCATTCTGGAAAATGTGCAGAAGGATGAACCAGTAATGAAAGTTACTAAGAAGAGGGAGCATAAGGAAGTGTTTGCTGATTATAAAACTCCCAAAGTTAAGGAAACCCAGTCCACACTACCCAAGCCAATGAAGAAAAAATATTATCTAGATTAAGTGGCTGCTAAGTGGAGAGAACACAAGGAGAGAGGAATGAAGTGGATCTACAGTTCGGATTGGACCCTATAGAGGATAAGGCCCTAAAAGAGAGAGCTACTGATGAGTTAGATAAATAAGAGAAATATAAAAAGATGAAAATGATGTCAGAAAAAGAGATTGTTCAATCTCTTTTGAAATCAACAGTGATGGCTTCTCAGAAGATTCCCATTCTGGAAACTTTTGATATCCAACCATCTTTACCTGCGACTCGAGGAAAAAACTATATCACTCAGGAAAAATCTAATGGTAAAGAGGTAGTTGATAAAATAGAAAAACAATCGGGTGAAGAAATAGAAGAAGATATTGTTGAAGAAGAAGAAGAAGAAGTAAGTGATGATCTGGATGAATTGATCAAACAAGTATAAGATTATCAAGAGAAGGATGAATCCGCAAAATTAGTCACTCTGGGAAAGGGAGTTGAGAAAGAAACTAGCAAGGAGGATGATAAGAAAGAGGAAGAGAAGGAAAATGTTTTTTATGATGAGGAAGAATCTTATGAATAGAATTTTCTTGAGGAAGGATCAGAAAAGGAGAAAATAGATGAAGACTAGATTGTTCAACTATCAGAATGTGAGGATCGGTCCCCAGATGATCAACCCATTCTAAAAACTGACAATGGTAAGCATGTAATCATGGATACACCGATAAAATACATCATCAGGAAGAAAGAAGTTGGTGGTTCTTCTTGAAGGAAATTAGTGCAGAATGAAGAAGAACAATCTCCAAGCAAGCTCTCTGATTCGGAGTCATCAGCACATGGTCATGACTTTGTTGTTGAATCTTTGAAAAAGTTGGTGGACACCATTTCAATATTCCCCACCATAGACTCCAGATGCCAGATGTTGTAACATAGTATGAATCAGAAATCGGATTCCTTATCCATGGTGATTGATATGTGTGTGAAGATTGATGATGATCATAAAAACATTCTTATCAATTTTGATGTGCATAGAAAATCTTGCACCAAAATCACTTTGTGGTAAAAGAAGGTGGATGTTGATTTTGTGGAGTTCGAAAATTTTCAGAATGAGGGGAAATATTCCTTTGACATCGAGGATAACAAGATTAAGAATATTCAGAATGAGCTGATCATTGAGAAATGTTCTCAGAATCAATAGGTTAGAGACTTGAATGGGAAGCTTAACTCAGTTTCTCAGAACTGGAAAGGGTAAATAGATTTCTGGATTGAGATTATAGAGAATCTGGAAAAGCAATAAGAGTTACTGAATATGTAGGAAGAGGCCATGAAGGCTCAGGCAGAAACTTTGAAAGCTCAAGATTAAAGGATAAAAGCTTTGGAGAGGCAAGCTGAGGAAGATCAAAGAGATTTAAAGAAACTGAAAATCTTGTTGAAGAAGCTAATCCCTAATGAAAAGGAAGACAAATAGACAAATCTGATTTTTTGTTGCATTTTTCATTCCTCGTAAAATTCTCTCATCTCTAATGAAATATTTAGATTGTCGTATCTTGTGTTGTTATACACTATGGTTTCAGTTACCATATTTTTTTCCATTCTCTTAAATTCTTTTTGAAAATCACAAAGGTGGAGAAGAAAAAAGAATCACTCAAAAGGGGAGAAAGAAAAATTTAAAATGGAGAAGGAATAAATTATAAGTGAAGATAACCTTAAAGTAAGAGGGAGTTTCTCATTATGAAGTTTTTTCATTCCCATAGTAATGAAAAATCCACTCCAGAAATTCAGAATAAAATCCTTAGAGTTTCAATTCCTAAGGGGGAGTCAGTTGTATTCACTACCATCAATGAACAAAGGGAGATAAGTTTTAATTTCAAAGTCTAGTGAAATTTTTCAAAGTCCTTATACACTGTTTCGTAAGGATTTTTGTTCTTTCCAAAAAGGGGGAGATTGTTAAGCCAATAAGGTTTTCCTTATGAATTTTTCATTCCTTCTTGTTTTGAAAATCACAAACACCTTATACTTAAGTTAATCTATGTTTTACTTTTATAAGGAAAATTTCCTTATGGTTATTTACCCAAACCAAGATTTCCTTACACATTTAAATATTCATATCAAAACCACGGAATCATATAATGATTAGATATGAAGCATTCTATTTTAGTATCTGAATTCTGGATACAAACTCTAATAAATATCCAATCCGAATTCTGGATATGAACTCTAATAATGTTCCACACCGAATTTTGGATACAAACTCTAATAAAGTTCCACTCCGAATTCTGAACTCCTAAGATTTATTAGTTCAACTCCGAACATTTAGTAGTTCGACTCCGAACTTTTACTAGTTCGACACCAAAATTTTAGGAGTTCGACTCTGAACTTTTATCAGTTCGACTCCTAAATTTTACTAGTTTGACTCTGAACTTTTACTAGTTCGACTCCGAACTTTTATGTGTTGGAATGTGAACTTTTACTAGTTCGACTCCAAACTTTTACTTATTCGACTCTGATCTTCTTCAAGTTTGACTATGAACTCTGTAAGTTCAGATTCTGAAATATAGTGAAACCAGACCCCAAATTTCCTTATAAATTCAGACTCCTGACTTCTACAGAATTCAGATTCTGAATTCCTATAAAACAGAATCCGGATATCTTTTTATTATAGACTCTGAATTCAATATTGGTTAGACTCTGAACTTTTATTTTCATTCATTCTGAATTTCAGTTTTTCTTATTCTTATACTCATTTAATTTAAAAATGATATCGTCCTTTCTGTTTCTAATTATCCATTGGGTGAGTGACACGTGTACAGGTCCCTTTGAATTTTGTCGAAAATATGATCATTGGAGGAGGGAGCCGACCTTTAAAATTTCGCCTATAAATAGGAGCACATTTGAAAATCTCCATACTGAGCTTTGACAACTTTGATAACATGTGCTTATATACTGTTGAAGTTATTTCTAGAGTGAGAGGCTCTTATTAACTCTAAAGCTTCGTGAAGAAATTTTGAACGACTTGTTAAAACATTTCCTTGTGCATATTGCTTCGTGCGACTCTGAATGTTGGTGATTACATTCGAGGGATTATGGGGATCGGATGACAGAGGTTCCAACACCTTGAATTTGAGGGATTCCTTGCTGAGGAAGACAGAGATTCCAACTACCTTGAAGTTGAGGTCTTGCAGAGATAACAAGATAGAGACTCTGATCTTCGTATCGAGGGCTTACCTGGGTTTGGCTAAGGCAGACTTTCTTGAAAGTATAAATCAAGGGACCTTTATCCAAGGTTGTTGGATACCCTTCTCTTTGCGTTAAAAGATTTATATCTTGTTACTTGTTACAATATTTTCCGCTGAATTTTTTATTGTAAGGAAAGTATAATCATCTTATATTTCCTTACACTTGTAACCTGATTCTTTTAGATTCTATACACTTTAAGGTAGAATCTCAAATTGTAAACATTAATTAGGTTTTAGTTTTCCGTAATCATATTTCCAGATCCATCTTTTCATAATCATATTTCCGGAACCTATTTTTCGGAATCACTTTCCAGTTTTAAGCTAGTGTATAGAACATGAAGTTTGTAACTTCATACCTTGTTTCAATTCTCCATTTGGTGTAAGAGGTGTTGTGAATTTTCTTCATTTAACTTTGTTAAACATAGATCTTCCCTTGTTTAAGGAAATTTTTAAAGTGTACAATTCACCCCCACCCCCACCCCCCCACCCCCTCTTGTATATTGAGCATCTACATCATTATTTTGATCCTATAAAAAGGGCCAGAAATACAAGCCCAACAGGAAAGTAAAAGTACAACTAAAAAACAACTACAACAGAAGAAGAGGTAAAGAAGAAATTGGATCATCCTATGGGGATTCCTACCAGTAGGGTAGGTACAAATAGCCTCCTCAGTACTCCAAGTCCATCAGTATCCTCTGTGTAACGACTCATCGTAAGGTCCACCTTTGAGTTCTGTCGAGTCCCGATACACTGATCCTCAGTCAGCATTGTCCGTCGTCTGCAACCAACACAAAGAGATGCGGGCATAGCCCGTGCATGGGTGAGTATAATGATACTCACTAGGGAACTCGAGACCCTCAAGGTCTCACAAAATCCAACAAGGATAATCCACAAAGTATGAAATCAATAGGTAAACTCACTTAGGTATATGCCCATTCATATACCTAAGTTACCAAGTAATCCATATCACTCCTGAGTTAAACAAAAAAGTTACTCACTCAGCTCAAACAAGATTTTATTCTAGGGATAGTATCAATCTCAACCCCTAGCTACTGGAGAACTCCTCCTCTATCGAGTATAGTGGGCCTGCTGCGCTCACACAGAGACACTTCCCACTAACCTTGGACTACTGAGGTACTCCTCCTATCGTGTACCGGGGGTTTGACGCGCTCACATAGAGGATCTCCCCACCATGGGTCTCTCGTGCTCACATAGAGGCGCTCCCCACTTCGGGTTTTCCATGACACCATGGCGCTCCCCGATTAGCTAGTAGAATCACTTCGAGTCAAACAGTCATCAGTCGTTAGGTCTCATCCTACTACGAGGTTCCCGCACAAATGCTTGCTCGTTTCGGGTAGATCCGCTAAAAAAGATACTGGTTGGTGCTCCAACTACCACGAAGTCCCATGAATAAGTAACTCAAAGGTCATCCACGTCATAGAGGTCTCAACACAACTGACGGCGGGTCAATCGGATGCTCGGTCTGTGAGTTATTAGCCTATTAGTCTCGGGGGCCAAGTTGGATTCAAGCACGATCCAACCTGACTGTATCCCAACATTACCCCGAACATTAGTGGGGTATACTCAAAGGTACCATCATGCCCCATGAAAACCTGTGTCGTTGAAGGATTGTCAAATAGTCATCTGGTACCAAAGAAATGGCCAAAAGAAAGTAAAGGGTCATGGTAGGCCCGGGTCTGGTCAGACCCAGTCGAACCGACCCAACCCCACCTAGTCGGGGCCGAACCAGTCTGGGTTGACCCAGTCAGACCTGTTGGGAATGGCCCGACCCATTGAGCGGGCCAGCCTGCTAGGTTCGGCCCGGCCAGCTAGGCCCTGCCTAGTAGGCCGTGAGGGCGGTTCGGCCCAGAGCGTAGTGAGGGCGTGGACCAGTGCAGCATGGCCCGGAGGGAGTGACCGGACCAGTTCGGCCATGACGCCGTGAGGTGGTAGCACACTAGCTCTGCTGGGAGGCCTCTTGGGGGCTGGTTCAGGGAGCAACGTGAGGCACGTGGAGGCCAGCCGGCGGGCTGCATCGGGGAGGCACGTGGGGTGTGCGCGGAGGCTAGTCGGCGGGCCGGCTGGTTCGGCAAGTCGAGGGCCGGCGTGTGCCGGCGATGTTCGACCGGGAGCACCGGAGCGCAACGGGGGTGGCGTGGTTCGTGGAGGCCATGGGTAGCGTAACCTTTGTCTCCACTGCCTTCTTCATTCTGTCGCCTCATTTCCATGCTGATGTTCATCATAAACAAGATTGGTGGAGGGGTCCTACCATATTGGTTTGGCCCGCACCCTCCGCATTTAGGGTGGTATCATTTAGTTCGTCAAATAAGTATGATGAACAACAATTATTTTTCCAATCTTCGCATCAGTTTCTTTCCAACCGAAGATAATTAATGAAAAGGATTAATTCACAAATAAAACCCCCTACCTTTTATTGTCGATCGTTGACATTGAACTCACAGGAAAAATATGATGGAGTTCTTCATTAGTTGCATCTATTGCACGCTTCCAATACCTAGTTGTGTTGGTTGTGCAAGAAGCTCCACATCTATAGGATCTAAAGGAGGAATTAGAATAAGGATCATTGGCGGCGTTCATCATTTTAAGAACACATTCTTCTTTCTTTTTTCATCGTTGGGATTATTTTAATCCTCCCAACATCTCATCTTCCCCAACTTCTACCCAAATTCCATAGTTTTTCCAAACAGTATATTTGAGTATCTTTTAATTAATTGGAAAGAAATCAAAAAATAATAATTCATTACTTAGATCCACCTAATTATTTTGAATGGTTAGCACAAATTAATTCCAGGAGTTTGAACAATTGAATTAAACGGAAGGTCAAGAGGATATCCCTCATAAATGTGGGAGAGTTTAGAGGTTTTACTCTATTCCATATATAGGGGATAAGCCCCATGTGGCCCCCATGAAAACCCAAAAAAATATTTTTTTCACGACTCACTATCGTCGAAGTGAAAGTCTTATTAAGAAAATACTGGCGATGTGAGTTAAATAGTGCCCTTAGATTTCAGTTCTGAGCACCGGTTAAAATGTTATAAAAACGTGCTCGTACGTTTACTAAATGTACCCAAAAAACTTCATATTTTCATTTTGGGAACATCGGGCATTAGAATCATGCGTCATCAATTTTCATAGACTTGTAAAATTCCCATGTATTTAAGAAAAAATAATTTTTCCACAGGAATTCCAGGTCTTTACATTTTCTCCACCTCAGGGCTTTACGTCCCTGTAAGCTACAACTGAAACTAAGGGAACAAGTGGGGGTACTGAGCACACATCTAAGCCTCCCTCTCCCATGTTCTCTCATGGAGGTTCTCATGCTTCCAGCAAACGTGCACCATAGGTATCGACCATCCACGTTGGACCTGCTCCTGTCGATCCTCAATCTCCAATCGAACCTCTATAAAAGTCACCCATCATCGACCTCCAGCTGTCCTTGGTCGATAATGTGAGAAGGGTCATGCACTTAACTCCTTAGCTAAGATACGTGGAAGACATCGTGCACCCAGTGCTAATGAGGTGGAAGAGTTAAGCGGTATGCCACCTCCCCAACTCTTCTGAGGACCTGGAAAGGTCTGATGAAACATAGAGATAAGAATCGGTCGTAGCCAAATATCCATAATCCTAGTCGATGTGAGACTCATAAAAATATGTGGTCACCATCCTCATACTCTAGAGGTCTCTGTCTCCTATCAGCATAAAACATTTGTCTACTCTTTGTATTCTTCATCCGCTCCTGGATGATCTGCACCCTCTTTGTGGTAGCTCGTATCATCTCTAGTCCCTCTAGTGCTGACTCCCCTAGGTCTATCTAGCACAGTGGAGATCTTCAAGGTCGACCATAAAAGGCCTCAAAAGGTTCCATCCTGAGGGTGGAGTGATAGCTATTGTTGTAGGAAAACTCCACCAAATGTAAGTGATCTTCCCAACTGCGATTGATGTCGAGGACAAAAGCACTCATCATGTCCTCGTGTGTCTGAATGGTCCGCTCAGTCTGACCATCTGTCTGAGGATGGAAGGAAGTGCTCAGATGAAGCTACGTCTCGAAAGCCTCCAGAAACCCCTTCCATAGCCGGGAAGAAAATCATGCATCACGATTGGAGAAATAGAAGAAGGTACTCCATGTAGCCTCACAATCTCCTACACATAGAGACGCTACAAGATCTCTACTGAACCCTGCCCTCTGATCAGTAGGAAGTGGGACGACATGGTTAGTTAGTCAACAATCTCCCAAATCGAGTTATGACCCCTGGATGTATGTGGAATTCCTATCACGAAGTCCGTGGATATATAATACCACTTCCACTATGGGACCTCTCAAGGCTGAACCAAGCCTGCTCGTACCTAGTACTCTATCTTCACTTGCTGATAAGTGAGGCATCGAGAGAAAAACTCCTCTACTGGATTCTTCATACCTGGCCACCTATGTTGTCAAAAAAGGTCCTGGTACACCTTTTCCACTCTTAGATGTACTGCTAGAGGGGATGTGTTGAACTCCCTTAACACTTCCTCTTGAGGAGACACAGATTCCATAATACGTCTTCTAGAGAGGAAGGTGTGCTCCCCACCTTCAAAAAATCCATCAGGTGCATGTCCTGTGGATATCTGAGCACGTCGTGTCTTACAGTCTATGTATCCATGTTGTGCCTCCTAGACTCACTGAAGAACTGTTGGAGTGACTGTATGAGACTGTAGAAAGGCTGGTCCATCTCTATCCACAAAGGATATTTGTAAGGCATCCAACTGCTCTGTCACCTCTCCTAGCAGTTGTATACTAGATCTCCTTCTGTTTGCATCTGCTACAACGTTCCCCTTTTCATGAGTATAGACTATCTTGATGTCATAGTCCTAGAGGAACTCAATTCATCATCGATGTCTCGGGTCCAGGTCCTTATGAGAGAAGATATACCTGAGACTATTGCGATCTGAGTACATGGTAAAATGCTCGTCAATCAGATAGTGGCACCACATCTAAAAGGAAAATACCACTACGGAAAGCTCCAGGTCATGGGTAGAATAGTTATTCTCATGTAATCTCAGCTACTAAGAGCCATATGTGATCACTGCTAGCTCCTGAATCAGGTCACACCCGAGTCTGGTCCCTGATGCGTCGCAATAGACTACGTACCCAAAAACTTCCTCTTGAAGCCTCAATATGGGGGAACTAGTCATCCTCTGTCTCAGGTCATGAAAGCTCAACTGGCATCTCTCCGACCACTTAACAGGTTGCCCCATCTTATTCAAGGCTGATAGTGGTGTTTCAACTCTGGAGAAGTCTGGTACGAAACTCCGCAAATACCCAGCCAAAATCAGGAGACTTCGTACCTTCACCACACTCATGGGTGGATACCAATCAAGTAAAGCCTCAATTTTTTCTAGATCATCTACAACTCTGGCCTCCGTGATGACATGCCCCAAAAATTGAACCTCTAAGATCCAAAACTGGCACTTCGAGAGCTTACCATAAACTTGTGCTCATGGAATGTCCAGTACTACCGGCAAATGGTTGGCATGCTCCTCCTCAGTAGTAGATTTGATCAGAATGTCATCGATGAAGACAATGAAAAAGTAATCATGGTATGGATAGATGATCTTGTTCATGAGTACCATGAACACTCATAGAGCGTTGGTTACGCCGAAGGCATAACCATGAACTCGTAGTAGACATACTGACATCTTAAATCTTTCTTCTACACATCCTCATCTCGAACTATGTGCTGGTGATAGCATGATCTGAGGTCTATCTTGGAGAACCATAGTGCTCCCTTCAGTTGATCAAAGAGGTCTTCAATAATCAAAAGTGGGTACTTGTTCTTCTTGGTCACCTAGTTTAGGCGATGTTTGTTCACACAAAGCCTCAATCTCCCATCTGCCTTCTTAGCGAATAAAATCGGGGCTGCCCTGAGAGAAACACTGGGCAGGATGAATCCTTTCACCTACAAGTCCTCTAGCTGTACATGCAGCTCCCGAAGCCTAGTGGGAGCCATCCGATATGCTGGTGTAGATATTGGTGTCGTCCCGGGGTACATGTCAATGTGTATTTCCACCTCTCTGTGAGGAGGTAGTCTTGGAACATCATAGGGAAAACATCCATGTACTAGTTCACCACTATAGGATAGCTCAGACTCTCCATATCCACTGCTCCTAGGGTAAGGCAGGCCAACTGATGAGTGATCTACTACACCCTCTTCCGAGTATGTTCGCCCTGTGCTGCAAAGGTTTTCTTCTCGCCGGTGAAGGTAAACCTAGTCCCATCTGTGCAGGCACACCACACATTGTACCTAATACAGTCTATCTGAGCATGGACAGTAGATAATCATTCCATACCCTAGATGATGTCGTAACGCCTCGTCACCGCTACTATGAGATCCCAGCCGAACCTCTCACCTTTTAGAGTAAGCTCACCCTGCTGGCACCAGTGCGTAATCATCGAGTCTGCTTCCGTAGGATTCTTTAGCCGTAAGTATCAATTCAATGGCTCTTTCGTAGTCTCCGAGCTCCGAACGAGGGCAGTGGTAATTAAAGAGTGACTGGAACCTGTGTCTATAAGAAATGTAGCTATGGTGGAGTATACAGATATCATACCTCGAATCATCGCTGGTGTGTTGTGATCGTTTGCCTCAGCTTCCTAGAGATGAGCTCTCCCATGTCCACCTTCTCCATGCGCTCAGGGTGGAACTCCTGGTGGTGGTGGCAGTAACACCATGAAACGTCATCCACCACTAGTTGCATGGCCAACACCTATGCCACGTCCACTTACTCCCTATAGACTGCCTCGATTGAATCTTTTCCTCTGAATGGGCGGTCCTTCAACCGTCTTCTGATCATCCGAATAGTGGGTCAGACTATCACGATCCAGGTGACCATGCCCGCCACATGAGTAACACTGGCCGCTACTGGAATGTTTTTCTCTGCCCCGGGTGCCCCGTACAACTAATCCTAAGTCTTGTGGTTGCCCCCCAATGGGTCCGGTCCTCTTAGACCTCTGAGACATCTGTCTACTGCTTGCTTCAGAAGACTCTGTTGCATGTCGGCTAGTGGTGTCTCTCACTGTTGGAGACTGCTCAGCAAGAAAACTCTCTTTTAATAGGGCACGCCCCAACACCCTCGATTGTGCCGGGATGATGAAGGAGATCATCAAAGCCCTAATCTCTCACCTAATCCCCTTCTCAAAGGTCTGATACCTGAAGAATGGGTCCTGCACCATATCTGTGGAGTAGAGTGAGAGGTTGTTGAACCTCACTGAGTACTATGCCATAGTCATGCTACCCTGGTGCAGATGAAGTAGTGCCTGTATCTGTACTGCACGTAGGGTGGCTGGGACAAACGTCTCCTGAAACAGGCTCTCGAATTCTATCCAGAGTAGTGTCGCCACGTCATGCACCTAGAGCATCAGGCTCACCTTCTTCCTACTACTATATATCGAAGGCTGGCAGAAAGAATCACCAAGAAGTTTGTTAGTGTCCCTACCATTCGGAAGACTCTAACCACAGCCTCCATCCACTACTCAACCGACTGTGGTTTCGTCTCTCCTTGGAACCTGGGTGGTCTATGGCACTAAAACTCAAGCAACATGCTCATGTGGCATGCATCGTCTTCTAATGGGGATGGTGGAATCGGTGGCCCAATTGGGAGTGGTACCACTGGTGCCTCCGCTGGAAAAGGTCAATGCACCGAGGCCACGTCGCTTGAGGGGCTATCTATGCGTACAACACTCGAGACTCTCGCTGGTCATCCATGGGAAGGCATTCTGAATGAAATAGATGTGACACGGTCAAAATTTATACTTGGTGATCTGACCTAGTTGAGCTAACATAAAGAAAACATTGAAAACACACACACAATCAGTGTTTTTGGGCACTATGATGGAAATCAGTAGTCAGGTTCCTGGTGTATGGATATGTCAACAGTCGTAACAACCCTGGACTCCCTGAACTGAAAACCAAACTCATTACCCTTAAAATAATTTCTTCACAAAAAAGAAAGATCAGAGTCCTATGTTATGTAGTAGAACCTACTCCTCTAATACCAATTTGTCACGACCCGTCCCCCAAGGCTTGTGCTCTCACAACCCCAACCCGCCTTCCATAGGCCAAGGGCTAATGACTAGCACTAAAGGCGTAAATCCCTAAAACTTGGGAGGCAATGCCTTTATAAAGTGTAAACACACACACATAGTAGGAGCTCAATGTAAAAAAATAATCAAAACTGTATACCAAGGAGTGATGAAAGTAAAAAGTGCTGGAAATACAAGCCCAACTGGAAAGTACATGTACAACTGAAAAAACATGTACATCTAAAGAAATTATAAAGAAGCTATTGGATCATCGTCCAGGGATTCCTACCTAAAGGTTAGGTACAGATAGCCTCCTCAGAACTCCACATCAATCAATCTCTTCTGGGTACCGATTCTTCGTTAGGTCCACCTCTGGGGACCATCCAGTCCTGCTACACAGATCCTCAGTTAGCGGTCTCTATCGTCTACAACCAACAGAATGAGGTGCGGGCATAGCCCGTGTAGGGGTGAGTATAACGATACTCATGTAGGGACCCCGAGACCCTCATGGTCTTACAAAATCCAACAAGTATAAACCAAAAAGTATTAAATCAACAAATAACATCACTTATATATATGCCTATTCATATACATAAGTTACCATGTAATCAATCTCAATCATGAGGTAAGCACAAAAGTTACTGACTCACCTCAACCAAGATTTTATTATCGGGATTGTATCAATATGAACCCTTAGCAGCTAGAGAACTCATCCTATATCGAGTATAGTGGGCGTACCACACTCACAGAGAGGAACTTCCCACTAACCTTGGACTAAGGAGGTACTCTTCTTGTCGAGTATCATGGGTCTTCCGCGCTCACATAGAGGCGCTCCCCACCGTGGGTCTGCAGCGGTCACACAGAGGCGCTCTCCCACGTTGCATGATGAGGTATTTCCACTGTCGAGTACCGTGGGTCTGTCGCGCTCACACAGAGGAACTCCCCACTCTGGGTCTGCCGTGACACCATGGTGATCCCCACTGGTCTTCTAGAATCACACCGAGTAAAATGGTCAGCAGTCGAAAGGTCTCATCCAGCTACAAGGTTCCCGCACAAATGCTCACTCATTTCTGGTAGATCCGCTCCACAAGCTACTGTTCAATGATATAGATTCCATGAATTCTCATGAATAAGTAACTCAAAGGTATGCCACATAATAGAGGTCTCAACGCAGCTGACGGCGTGTCAACCGGACGCCCGACCGGTGAGTTATTAGCATTTTAGTCCCGGGGGCCTGGTTGGATTCATGCATGCTACAACATGACCGTATCTCAACTTTACCCCGAACTCCAGTTGGTTATATTCAAAGGGACTGTTGTGCTCCAAGAAAACATGCACCATTGAAGGTTTGTCAAAGGTTCATCTGGTACAAATGATATAGGCCAAAATAATGTAAAGGCTCGTGGTAGGCTAGGGTTCAGTCCGACCTTGTCGGACCGACCCATCCCAACCCAGTCTGGGCCGAACCTGTCTGGGACAACCTGGTAAGACCTGTTGGGTCTTGCCCGGCCCATTAAGTAGGCCATCCTGCTCGGTTCAGCCCGGCCCGTTGGGCCCCGTCCAGCAGGCCATGAGGGTGGTTCGGTCTGAAGCGTCGCGATGGCGCAACCTGGCGCGGCTCGTCCCGGAGGGTGCGGCCAGACCAGTTCGGCCAGGGCACTATGAGGGGGTCGGGACACTGGCTCGGTCGGAAGGGTGCGAGGAGGCTGGTACACCAGCTCGGTCGGGTGGCCGTGAAGGAACCGGGACGCCGGCATGGCTGGGACGCCGGCTTGGTCATGAGGCCACGAGGGATCCGGGACGCCAACTTGGCCGAGAGGCCGCGAGGGGCGCCGTTTAGGCGAGGTTCGCGAGGTTCGCAGAGGCGGGAAGGATGGAAATATCGGGGAGGCATGCGGAGTCTGGAAGGTGGTCCAGCAGCTTTTGGCCAGGCAGGGCACCGCCAGGCGGGCCGGCGGCCGGGAGGCGGTCGGGCTGGCCGGTTCGGTGCGACTTGGGTCGGCGCGGGCCGGTGGTGGTTGGCCGGAAGCACCAGAGCACCAGTGGGGCGGTGCCGTTCGCAGAGGCCGCAGGTAGCAGGGCCTTTTTTGTTTTCGCCTTCATAGTTCTGTCCCCACAATGCCATGTTGAAGTTCATCCCAAACAAGATCGGTGGAGGGGGCAATGTTGGTTTGGCCCGCACCCTCCGCGTTTAGGGTGGTATCGCATGGTTCATCAAAGAAGTACTATGAACAACAACTTTTTTTACAATCTCTACATGGGTTCCTTTCCAACCGAATATGAGAAAAGAAATGGATTAATTCACCAATAAAACCCACTACCGTTGATTGTTTGTCGTCAACATTGAAGTAATAGGAAGAGGAAAACGGATTTTGTCATTTGTTGCGTCCTCTGCACACTTCCAATCCCAAGTTGAGTCAGCTGTGGAAGATGCTCCACGTCAGTAGGATCTGAGGGAGGAAGTCGAAGAAGGATCATCGCCGGCATTCTTCGTAGGAAGAACATGTTCTTCCTTCTTCATTCTTCATTGGGAGAATTATAATCCTCCCAAGCTCTCATCTACCCCAATTTCCACCCAAATTACAATGTTGTGAAATATAATAGATTTGAGTATCTATTAATTCCTTTGAATGAATACAAAATGAATGAATTAATTACTTGGCTCCACCTAATTAATGTGAAGGGTTGGAAAAAATTAATTAAGTGATTTGGCACAATTTAATTAAAGGGAAGCTCAAGAGGCTCTCCCTCATTAATGAGGTAGAGTGGAGTGGATTACTCTCTGCATCAATAGGGGGTTAAGCCTCGTGTAGTCCCCACGTCATAACTTCTTGTGGGAGGTTATGTTTGGGTGGGCCCCACCACCATAACCTCTCATGAGAGGTTAAGGTGTGGCGTTCCCACCTCCAACTTCCATAAGGAGGTTTTAACCACCAATCACCCACATGGAAGGTAAAATAAAATGAAGTGAAGATCACTTTATTTTATTACTTTCCAGGAAAACCCAAAAAAATATTTTATTCCCGACTCACTGTTGTCGAAGTGAAAGTATTCTTAAGTGAATACCAAGGCTACGGGTTCAATGGTTCCCTCAGATTTAACTTCTGAGAATCAGTTCAAATGTTATAAAAACTCACTAGTACGTTTACTAAACGTACCTGAACAAAAATTCAGAATTTGATTTCGGGAAAACCAGGCCTCAGAATCATGTGCCGTCAATTTTCACGAACTATTAAAATTCCAATTTATTTATGAAAAAAAATCCACTGGAATTACGGGTCTTTACATATTTAATGACCATGTTGTGTTTAGGAATGATATAATGTCTGTAATATGATTTTGTGATAAGACTAAAATTATTAATTATGATTTTTGTAGCATTTTTTTATGAAATAATAACATTAAACCAATAATGGACCCAAGAACATTAATTTTACCACATAATGATATGATGAACTATTTTAAATTGTTTATTTTAATGAATTATAAGAACTTATATGTATCTTGTTGTAAAATATTATGTGGTTGTTTGTTTCTATTATTTTGGATGTTTTGCAGCTCCGAAATAAATTTTAAAACATGTTGAAGGTTTTTTTGGATCGTTGAGATGAATGTGTAACTTCCTATAAAAATTAATTATGGGGATAAACGTCGGTGCAGTGCATATATAAAACTATTGAAATTGGAAATTTTAGTTTTATCCATCATCAAAGATGAGAGATTTCGGGGAAGGGTAAAATATAAATAGAATTATTTAATTTTACATTTGGATTATGTGCCTCATTGTGTAATACTGTAGCCATCACAACATCATGATGCCTAATCCATTACATGAAATTTCTCTTATGCAGATATATATTTATCAAGTTATATGAAGATATTATAAGGAGATATGAAATGTTAATAACATCATGAATTATGTTCATATGAGAAAAAATTTCAATGTGATTAGATTTATGTGAAGAACCTTATTTTTCAATCTCTAGTTTTCATGAGAAAAATAGTATATAAAAATGTGTTTCATGATGTAATAAACATAATGAAGTATTGACAATGAGTTGATGAACAACCTGATAATTTCATCCATTTGATTAGTGAGTTGAGTCAGAGATTCCCGTGAATAACATTCTATTTATATTAATTATCATGAAAATTATTTAAATGTACAAGAGTAATATTTTCATATAAAATGTATTTGATAATAGTGTGGAAAGGGTGTATCTATAACTAGTAGTGTGAATTAGTTGTACTTGTAAATTCTGTAATAAAATAATGTGACATTCAAAAACAAGGACTCTAAAACTAGGGAGAAAGTGTAATATCATCTGATTATAATGTCTTTGAAAAGAGTATCAGTTGTTTGTTGTAAGTATATTTCTAAGTCTGTGTGATATTTAAATGTACGTTTCTTGAAGTCTCATCCTCATATGATGGAGGTTAGGTGTCATCTATGACAAAATAAAATGCCTACCCAAAAATCTAACAATACTAGTTTCGAAACATTTACTGACACAAATACCAACACACTATGAAAGATCACATGGACGTAAAGAAAATATTGCGACACAAAATTGATATCCCACTTCATGAATATGTAATTAGAATATAGTACACTTTTTCACAGATTCTAAAGTCCTTGTATCTTAATTTCATTATACTAATTCTCATAATATACTATTTTCAGAGATTCATATTATTTCTTCTAAAAACACATTTTTCAACACTAATCGTAGACTATTCGCATTGAATTTTTATTGCATGTACATTTAAGAAAATCAAGAATCATAATGAAAATAATGTTATTAATTGAATCTTCATATATAACCAATTTCTAAAGTACATGAAATAATTTTTTTCCATGAAAACCCATTTTCAATTATTCATTATTAAACTAATCTAGTGAATACCCATCACTGTATAATTGATTTTATCACAACAAAAAATTATATAAAACATTTTTTTTTATTCATTATAATATCGTTAATATATTTTCAAGATGTTCAAAGAAATAATGATGTTCATAATTTCACATATATCATCTCTGTCTCCCCATGATATATGATGAATGTATTTCTACCCAACTATATGTTCATAGAATGTATCTGAAATCATGTAATTGGTAATGCTATGATTCATGAAATTCCCATGTGAAATAAAAGAATTTTATTTCTTATTTTTGGTATTTCAAAATATCTCTAATCTCTTTCAATAGATAAAAATAAAATTGATCTCCTGAAAGGATTTTCCTTTTGAGGCCCACCTTCTTACAATTAATTATGATATAGTGTTCAGTTGGATGCACCACATCAATTCATATTCATAGATATCCACATGATTTTCACCACTCTCCACCATCAAAAATTCTATGCACTCCATCATGCTTCGATAGCCCTCTAACATTATTAATGAAAAAATAATCACCATCATTATATTTTTCATCAGGTAGGCAAATATTCCTTCTACTGCAATTGAATACACAGAATCAAATAATGCATCACATCATTATGAGATCATGAACATGTTCTTATCACTTCCCCTAGTTCAATATTCTTCTATTATGGAAAAATATAATAACAATAATAACTTAAATTTCGTATAACCTAATAAAATAATGTGAATTATATCATCAATTTCATGGGATTTAATTTTTCATCATAGATTTATGTATAGATAAACCAATGAAAATTTACCAATAACATAAATAATATGTTGAATACAATCGTAATGATAATTTTATTATCCATATATATGCATCTGTATGGCTGAAGATATTTAAAATAAATTATGGTTGATAAATATTTGAACCACATCATAGATCCAATATTATGAATATTTCAGTATTTTCTATCATAAATTGGAAAAAAATGAAGATATTGACCTTCAAATGTGTATAACATTGTCTACTCAATATTCTAGTACGCAAATACAAAACTGACCAAGGATGCAAGATCTGCCTATAGATTTTTTTCCACTATAAGCACATACCACCCTACCAATTCATACCCCAATAATGGTTTTTTTCTCATCTACCAAGTTTGGATCAGTGAGAAAGATCCAAAATTTGGTAGAGGTATCCGTCAATATATGTGGTTTTTAGATGTTTCAATTACCTAAATGTTTGGTATTGTTGTAATAATGTCTTTTAAAAGTGTTATTAAAAATATCATTCTCATCCATATGATAAATCCATATATAAATTACAAAACAAAATCTCATTATTAAATTTTCTTTTTTAAAAAGATAATCCAATCATATTAAAATCATCTACTCTACTCACATATCATAAATTATAAAGAAGATCGACAATCATTATCAAAAAATATTCTTCGAAGGGTATAAAAAATATGAATTAACTTAAATGAATTTTTCTATTTTTTTTGGAATTATAAACAATTCAAAAATAATAATATTTATGGTTGATAATAACTATAAAAAAATTCATAATTTCATAGGTTCCTCAATCACAACCATTGTATTTATTTCCATCGTCGACAATTCACATCATTTTACAACAAATAATATTCATTTTCAAAGAAAAGTATTCTGAAAAAAAACATAAATAGGTAATGTTACTGAGATAATTTTGACTATATCTGAAATGTAATTTTTGACCAAGTCACATAGATTCCATCCAACTAATTTTTTCACTTACACACTATATTTAACATAACAAAAACCCTAGACTCCCTAAACAAAATATATGAATTATGCATTATTCTACAATTTTTAAAACTAAATCCCATGAATTGAGGGATGTCTAAACAATATCTATGTGGGTGAGGAAGGATGACCAAAAAGTATTATCATGTGTTCCCCAAATAAATATCTTGGCATTGAAAAAGTTAAGATATCAAGAATATAATATATTATGTATCTGAGCTCCACTTAAAGTATCCATTTTCGACAAACTAACTAATAAATTGATATTTATTATCTAAGTGTTTTGATCTAGAATATTGCACTGGGTTATATAGGATTTTGATTACAGTATGATGGTCATGAGATTTTCTCAATGGCCTATCAAAATTTTACTACATATTTTCAAGATAAAATATCATCGATAAAATTTTATAAAACACATTAGTTGCAAAAAATAGTCTATTCCAACTAAACATAAGAACATATAATTTTGAATCTTATGGTGCAAGCACACAAAACAGTCTCCCAAAATGAATGTTCCTATAGATGCTGATTTATCATCATTGAAATCACTAATCCATTCAAAAACATTGAATCATACTAAGTTAAATTGTCTATATAATTTATATATAAAATTATAAATTTATGATCCTTTAATATACCGTATATTTATATTGGAAAACTACGAGTTTGTAACTTTATAATCACATTTATATATATCCAAAATATTTATTTCATATAAAATGTTCAGTATTTATGTTTTATAACAATACAGGATCCCAATTAACTTCCTTTAATCATTTTAATTAATACTATATCTCATTTCACCTTTCAAGGAATCACACCAACAATAATAGGTGAAGAAACCACCTTTGCATATTCCATTCCAAATGTTCTCATCAATTCCCTTGAATATTTTGGATATAAAATAATTATATATATATATATATATATTTCTTTTTTGATGAATATGAAGTCCCATAAGGAAATTAATCTCCCTTAATGCTGACATTTTAATGCTCATCATTAATATATTAGCAAATTCTTCTCAATAATACTCATTGTCATGTGGAAAAAATATTTTGTCAACAAAAAAAATTAATGATAAAGTACATGTTTTCAAATCCTTCACATATAAGATATTATGTCAATATTTATTATAGAAATGTTGAATTTCATCAGGAATCATTCTTTTATATATTATTATGATCGACTATCCAATTTTATTATATATAAAGAATTTATCATCTTGTCGAATTGGGTTCTAGAATCATCAAAAATAAATCCTTTATATTGAAAATTGAAAAAACAGTATTCAATATATCTATTAAATATAGAATAATTCATAACCATGATGTAAAATTATGGTGTTTATGAGAATAAAATTCCCAAAATATTCTAATAGTGTTATGTCATGAAAAATTTTATACGTTTTCCTCAATATCTACCCCACCACGTTTGGGGAACCAATTTACACTTACATGGATTTATTACTTGACATCTATCCATTTTCATTATGTTTTTTTCTAAACACCCACTTGGTTCCTTTTATATTATTCACATATGGTATATGAATGATATCTTTAGAGTACATTTTCTCAATCTAGTATAGTTCCTAATTAATATGACTTGATAAATGATTATTTATATTATTTTTTTAGTATGTGTAGTCCAATCATAGAAATAAGTGATTTTTGTTTTTCGGCTCTCGGTCAACTTCATGTATATAATAGAGATTCAAGAGTGCTATTAATATTTTCTGATTAAATGAGTATTTTCAATAAGTAATTATTTATAATTTTCAAATTTATAGTTTTATCTACCTTTATTGTATTGTAAAAATCAATATAAACTCTCATTAGTGATTTTATTTTATATTTTTCATTCATTACCTGAGAAATATCTATTTTTTCCGTTATTTTTCTCAAAATACATATCACCTGTTGAATCAAATTTTGGTTTTTTTTAAAAATCATTATTTTATAACTATTTTGGGATTTCTGTAGATTTTTATTTCACTATATATTTAATTTAATATTTTATAAATATCACAGAAATATCAGTTATGCCTCTTTATCATTGAAATTTACCATTTTATCATTCTTGATCATAATGAATCATGGAAAACTAAAAAGATTAAAATATTTCAAAGTCAGGTTCTTGTTATACCAGATCTCATATGGTGTCATTTTGGAGTAGTTTCCTGAAAAAATTTATTCTTTTTATTGACAAATGTACACCCTACATCTCTCTAGTGTAATTTTGAATTATTATCTTTAGCCGGTATTCTTAAAATAACCCCAACTATTATAAATATATTTTTTATTGCATTTTAAGTAATTTTCTTATTATGTAAAATGGATATAGAAAAATCATTAATTTATTTGGTTTTATTTTATCCTATTAGATTTAATTTCCCAATAAGAATATTTGACAATGATATATAGTCACCAGAAATAATCACCTTGTTTGTATAAATATAGGGTTTTGATAAATTAAATTGACCCAATAAAATAATGTGATGACCTCAAATAGTCGGATCGAACCCTATGAATACCATTTGTCAACGATTATAAATGAAATAAAAACATCAATATTTTATCTTTACCAATCCCAATA
The DNA here is from genome assembly GCA_963277665.1 of Viscum album. Lineage (NCBI taxonomy): Eukaryota > Viridiplantae > Streptophyta > Magnoliopsida > Santalales > Viscaceae > Viscum > Viscum album. The sequence continues at coordinate 1,023,291,911 of OY728120.1, read as the reverse complement.
TGAGATCCAACAACTTATGCATGATCAAAATCATTTATTGGATATGATCAAGCCTATTAAGATCACAACACAAATCGTGTGCACCCAACCACCCCATGAAAGTCTCACTACCACTCACCTTGCCTATTGTGAATTTTTTATGGTATACCCAAGGGATATTTATTAGGCCCATAATAGTATGAAAATTTATATTCTATTTTTAATAGAATAATGTTTATATTTATATCTTATCAGAATATTATAAACAATTTAATTATTAATACATTAAAAGAGAAATTGAATTTTTAATTGGAAGTAAATTAGAATTAATAAATTATTATTTAATAATTAATGGTTCTTTGAAATAAATCAAATTTCCATAAAATATATTTATAAAATAATTTTTATCTAATATATGTGATCATTTAATTTTTATGACTTTAAATGAATTTTTTTAAGGGTTCGAATACTATTATTGTCTAAAAACCTAGCATTTATCAATAAATATACATTCTTTTTTGAAAATTGAAAATTAAAATATTAATAAAATAATATAGTTAATAAAGAAAATTATATTCAGAATAATATCTTTGAAATTATCAAATGGTTAATTTTTAATACTTTTTTGAGTCTGAAAAATATTTCGGTAAAAATTAAATTCGGTATAAATATATGGTGGGTATTGTGAAATTATAATGACCCAAATGTTATTTAACAAATAAAATAAAGGGTATCCATAACCAAGTATAATTATTTTACTTTAAAATAAATTTATTTTATTCTTATTTTATTAAATTTAAAATGACATTATGATTCCTTAAAAACAATTAATATATTTTACCGTTTTAAAATATTTTCTTTAAGATTATGACTCACTTCCATGTGACCAAAGGTATTATTTATGTATGATAGGCACTATTACATTTAAAATAATAATGAAACGCCAATTTATAAAAAACATTGGGGAATCCCCTAGGAAGGTTAGTGGTTTTGGCAATACTATTATATAGAGTCCAAAACTGATGTTTAAGAAATAATAAATAATTCCTGACTCATTTCCTATATAAACACTCTACAAATCCCATTTTTCTTCACAATAAATCATTATAGACATTCCATTATCTTCTGTTTCATATATATATTCCTCCAAAGGTTCCCCCAAGATCTATGAAGTCCCAATCAAGGATTTGGAGTCACACTCTCAATATATGAATTTTTTCCTTTCTCCTCGTTATTCATGTACCTTCATTTTCAAATTCCCTTATTGTACAAATTCCTAAATTTTGTAAATATTCATCCATATACCCCTTACATAACATATAATTAATAGATTATTATAAACTCATTATACTTTCAGTAATCCCATTCAGGTACATTTATACACTCTCTTTATGTGGACGAAATTTCACCATGATTTTCCATGACAAAATATTGTGTAAAGAATATGTGAACTCATATAATATCAAGGGAATTCACCTTTATTCAAATATAAATATTTATGTTGGACATAAATGTATTCATTTAATAATTTTTTATCATTTAATAAAATTATTAAGAATGAATCTGTAAGAACCCGAACCTTCTTTTCAGGTATGTTTTTGCTTTTTCTGGAGTTTTTTAGAAATGAGAAGTTTCTGGAAATTTTTGAAGTACACTCTGTGTACTTTAAATGTACACGTCGTGTACATTGATGTCACTTGAGGCCATGTTTTGGTCATATCATGGCCACACACACGGCCATGTAGGGGTGATGTGGAGGCATCTTAAAGCAATGTATGGAAAAGCCTATTACAAGTCGTGTACTCCAAAAGTACACAACGTGTACATAATTGTTTTCATTAAATGGACCGGGGTCACATCTTAACCCCAGAACCATCTTATTCTCTAGCTTCTTCAACCGATAGCGATGGTATGGTCACTGATCTTCTCTATTCCCCTGAGCCTCTATCCTTTCTCCAAATCGACCGCCATCGATTACATTGGAACCAGAGCAGTAAGCTTTTGCTTCTCCAAGAGCTTTGTTTTCCAATTCCACTTCTTTTTCATGTTATTGTGGGTTGAATGTTTTGTGCATTCTCATAGATCTACGATGTTATAAGAATATTCAGGCCTTTTTGTTCAAGTATATCGATGTCCTAACATCAAGGTAGGTGGTTTTTTCCTTTCCATTCAAAGTCTTTATGTTTTATGTGCAATTTCCACCAACACCCGTGAACGGGGTATTGCGTGTTTACTGTTTTACCCCTGTTGTTTCATGACTTTATTTTATGATTTTGTATAGGTAGTATGGTTATGTATGAGTATAATTTCTATTCTTTGATGTTTTGCCTAGGCCTTGTTCTGTTTACGACCTTTTGGTCTTGTTCAGCCTTTGGCTGTTATGCCTGTTTTCCATGCCTTCGGACCATAGTATGAAGTGTTTTTTCCTCACATTGCTTGTTTTTCTATAGACTGGTTATCCAAGTAGCTCTATAGGTTTAATTTGGCCTTATAGCATTATTATGCACTGACAGGCACGAGACCGTGAGAACCTGGTGCTATAGACTATAAGGGGATAGACCGAGTTAGCTTCCTTAGAGAGTCTTGAATATTATAGACTATATGGGATAGATAGAGTGATCTTCCCAAAGAGTCTTGGATAATATAGACTACAAGAGGATAGACCTAGTGAGCTTCCTTATAGAGTCTTGAGATTTATAGACTACAGGAGGATAGACTGAGTTAGCTTCTTTATAGAGTCTTTGTTTTGTTTGAATTTCCTTAAACCACTACAGTCTATATGAGGAATTAACCGAGTGAGCTTCCTTAGAGAGTATCTAGACCTTGGGGATATAAGGATATTAGACCATGTGATCTTCCTCAGAGAGTCCCTAACTATCTTGGACTATAATATGAATTGACTGAGCATGATTCCTTAGAGAGTCTTATATTTTCGTAAGATCAAACCAAAGGGGTTAGGCTGAGTGTACTACCCAGAGGGTTGCGGGTACTTCATGGATAGGATCAGAGGGGATGGTTGTGAGTACTTCTTGGAAAAATTCATGCTTTTGGTTAGTTATTTTCTTCACTACTACTTGTTGATTTGTGAATTGTTTACTACTGTGTATTATCCTATTACTGCCTAATGTTTAATTCTTATTGTATTATTACCTGCCATATACTCACTGACTATTAGGAAAAAATATTTGCGTGGTTTCCTACAGGGATTTAGTCTCACACACTATCCGGTTCATGCTTTTTTCCCTAAACAGATTATATTTTTGCAGGTATAGAAAAGATAAAATTCCCTTCTACTTCAGGTACTTGATGGAATTGGAGCTGGAGAGCATGGGACCAATCCGAGGCTTGTGATGCTGAGGAGTTTCCTTTCTGTTTTCTTTTTTTACTTTGGTTGAATTCTATATTCAGCATTGTGACTTGTTTGGATACTTTCCTAGACATATGTATCATGAATCATTCATATATATGTGCGTGCTCTTGATATTTATCATATTTAGTCTTCCGTTGTTTACTTGTGTATGGATCATTTACTGCTTCCGCTATTGTTTATTGTTTTCTATTCCGATGTGTACTCTTCCAATGAGGGCATAGTTTTCCCACTGTCACACCCAAAGCCCTTATTGCAAGTCAGTATCCTCTGACATTCAGGGAAATGCGCTTGAGGCCGTGTGACCAACTAGGTACAGGGCGCCTCTGGGTGGCTTCCCGAACCAGGATGTTACAAAGTGGTATCAGAGGAAATCTTTTCTCTTGACATACTGTTTGGAGCATATATCCAGGTATAGTACAGAATAGGTACTCGGTAAAAATATTTGACCAGGAGTAGCTAACCTGTGTACAGGGAAAATCCATACTACCTCGTTTATTAAAGATTTACTAGTTTTCACTTTTACAATTGATTTGATTTCACTGTTAGGTTATTCACAGGCTTTTTGATGTTACCGTTGTTGTCATTGCGGTTCTATTTCTGTTGCAACCCGATGAGAAGAGGGAATTCCATCTCATGCATCATATCGGTTCTTGTTATAAATCACATGCCATGAATTATTTCCATGCAATCTAGGAAGCATTAGTGATTGAATGTTGTTGTGATAGATGTTGTGTAGATTATGAATGTTGTGGTGATATTTGATTTGATTGAATCTATTCTCTTTGATATAGAATTTGTTTCTATAGTACTTTCCTTAAATGGACACCAAAATTTTGTTCTTGAGGTGTTTTGGGCCCTCTTGAATTCGAATTTGGTGGATCATTTCTTGGATTCCTTGTTATAACTTTTATATGATGACAAGATTTGATTCGCAATAGTATGGGCCCTCACGGATCGAAATTTGGAACCTCAACTCTGGTTTTCTATGTTTTATAGGCTTCAGAGTAGTTTCAGAGCTACTTCCCGGAAAACCCCAAAATACATGGTGTGTACATTATTAATACATGTCGTGTAGTTTTTAAACCATGTCACTGACTATGTGGGAAGAAACACGGGGTTGTGAAAATTCTTCAAAAACACGCAATGTATGGTAGGTACACGCCATGTTGTAGAGATCGTTTGTCTACCTATGTGACTAACTACACATATGGATAAAAACCATGACTTTACACATTGTGTTTTGTTTTCACACGTCGTACCGTGTATCCTAAGTACCTGATCATGCCACGAAGAACACGAGTCGGGGAAAACCATCAAGTACACACAGTGTTCCCATGGAACACACCGTGTAGAGTTATCCATGTAGCCTTCTGTGTATCAAACAACATGGGTTGTAGAATCCTTGCCTAGTATACACCGTGTGGAGGTTATACACATCATGTAGTGTCGGATTAAGAGGACCGTGTGGGTTATCTAGGTAAGGAGACTAGGGTAGGGGAATAGATTTCAATTACACACTGTGTGTGGGAGCAACATGCTGTGTGGGTTGGGCATTACATGCCCAGTTATGGAAGAGGTACACACCCATGTGAATGGCTTAGAATAACACGTCGTGTAGTTTTTATACACACCATCTAGTCTTATTTCATAAAACATGAGTGTTTCTTTATCTTATTTTCCTCCGGTACTATTGTGTTATGTCTTTGATAATCCTGATCGAAGGTGTACTTTTGACCTTTCAGTGTTATGCCACTGAGAAAACCTCCTGTTGAACGTCAGCAGCAATACGGTGATTAGACACCAAATATGGCCGATCAGGGACATCATATAGATCCTCCTATTGTGCCAGCCATGGCACCGGTAGTTATACCAGTTGCAAGCACCGATGCGCAGTTTAGGGAAGATTTTATGAGGATGATGCAGACCTGGCAGGGAGGGTCGCCTCCTACCCCGTCAATGGTAGAGTTGACGGGGGATTTTCAGCAGCAGTATCCTCCCACCTTCTCAGGGGAAGGAGGACCTCGGGCTGTATAGTCTTGGATAGGGTCCACACTCACAATTTTCAAGAATCCGGAGATACCTCCCAAGAAGAGGGTGAATCTCGCGACCTATATGCTCCGAGACTCCGCCAAGAGGTGGTGGGAGGTGATCTCATAGTAAGGACCCCAGCAGTGTATGACTTGGGATTAGTTTCGGCGTATCTTATATGATTACTTCAACCCAGAGACCTAGAGGGATGATCGAACCCAGGAGTTTATGACTCTGGAGTAGGGTACTCTTTCGGTTATGGAGTACTCATCTCGCTTTACAGAGCTGCAACATTTCTCACTGATTCTAGCAGGTGATGAGTTTTTCCTTGCGCGGATGTTCAATGATGGTATGAGGCATGACATCTACTCATAGGTGAACATATTCATGTTGAATTCGATATCATAAATCTTCAATCATGTGCTGATCATAGAGCACAATTTGAGGGATTCTGGGGCAGCGAGTCTAGGCAGTTCGACACCCAGAGCTAGTGTTCCTCCTATTGATAGTAGAAAGAACCGTTGGGAGTCTACTTGATGAGATAATAGTAGTTAGAATGTATCTTCGGGCAGCCAGGTTGTATGCTACCAATGCAGGAGGAGTGGGAATACTAGGCATTTGTGCCTGAGAGACCTGATGGAGTGTCGATCTTGCGTCCAGATGGGTCATCTTCAGCATTTTTTCCAGATCATCTCACCTACAGCTGGTGGTAGGGGTTCTTCTATGAACCCATGTATATGAGATGCATCATCAGTTTCTCACTAGTCTAGGAACTGGAGTTCTCCCGGCCGTTCGGGCCGAGGTGGATGTCGCAGCCATGGTGGTCAGTCACCAGGCTACCAGTGACATCATAGTGGATTAGCTCAGAGTGGTCTGGAAAGGTTACAGGTCCACGGTACAGGCTAGACTTTTGCAGTGGAGAATACCCATCAGGTGCCGGATCCCGTCCCTTCTACTGTTCGAGGTAAGATCTTAGTAGCCTCAGTTTTATCTTCATACCTTTTCGATATTGGTGCTACGCATAGCTTTATCTCTGTTGTTGTTGTTGAGATCCTTAGGATTTGCATCTTTTCCTCTACCGATAATTTAACGCTAGACATGTCTTTGTAGAATAGAGCATTTAACATATGTCAGTGCATAGAGTGACCTCTTGAGTTTGTCGGGTGTCACATCTTATGGGACCTCTATGTCCTAGAGATGATGAGCTATGATGTCATTCTTGAAATGGACCAGCTAGTTACCTTCCAAGAATTTGTTGACTGTTATCACCATAGGGTGATTTTTGTATCACCTGAGGGTTGATCATTTCTTTATAAAGGTTAGTGGGATGTTCAAGCAAGTCAATCAGGACCCGAGCATCATGGGCTAGGAGGAGTTATAGCCCAGATTTTCAGTCAATAACTGGATGACCAGGGGACTTCACAGTAAGACTTTCCTCCAGTGGTGGCTCGTTTCAGATATTTCTTTCCAGAATACTTTTCATTTGACTTCAGAGTGTTAGGTAGTACTTTCTATTGAGATTGTGCCAGGAGTGGCACTGGTGTCCATTCCTCCTTATTGGATGGCTACACCTGAGTTGCAGGAGCTCAAGAAGAAGTTGGAGGAGTTGTAGGCGAAGGGTTTCATCCGACCCAGTACTTCTCTTTGGGGTTCACCTGTTGTATTTGTGAAGAAGTCAGACGACACCCTTAGGCTTTTTGTGGATTATCAGAAGCTGAACCAGGTGACGGTCAAGAACCGATATCTCTTTCCAAGGATCGATGACCTCTTTTATCATCTTCAAGGAGCCTGGTTGTTCTCGAAGATCGATTTGAGTTTCGGTTATCATTAGTTGTGTGTTAGATCATCTGATATACATCTTAAAGCTTTCAGGAGCAGGTAGGGACTATATGAGTATATGGTTATGTCGTTCGGTCTCACTAACGCGCTTGCAGTTTTCATGGCACTGATGGACCAAGTGTTCAATCCATACTCGGATTCCTTCATAGTGGTTGTCTTAGATGACATCTTGGTGTACTCTCACACTCGACACGACCATGCTACCCATCTTGAGATCGTATTGAGTAAACAGAGAGATCATCTTCTATATGCTAAGATCTCAAAGTAACACTTTTGGATGGACCAGATTCACTTCCTGGGTCATATTATCTTAGAGGCAGAAGTTGCAGTAAACCTGGAGAAGGTGAGAGCAGTAGTTTCTTGGGAGAAGCCTAAGAACGTGTTTGAGATATGGAGTTTCTTGGGGCTGGATGGTTACTACAGGTGCATTATACATGACTTCTCCCACATAGCAGTGTCGTTGATGGGTTTGACTAAGAAGGGTGTGAAGTTCATTTGGTCAGAAGCTTGCGAGAAAGCCTTTCAGTAGCTAAAGGGAAGGATTACATCAACACTGGTCCTGATACTTCCAAATCAATGGAAGAGCTATACAGTTTACTATGATGCATCAGGTATTGGGTTGGGAGTAGTTTCGATGCAGGGTGATCGAGTAGTTGTGTATGGGTCACGGCAGTTGAGGCCACATGAGGGGAATTACCCGAAGCACGATCTGGAGTTGGCAGCGGTTGTTTATGCTTTATGTTGTTGAAGACATTAACTTCTCGGAGAGCACTTTGTGGTGTTCACCGACTACAAGAGTCTCAATTACATCTTCACTCAGCGTGATCGGAATCTGAGACAATGTAGGTGGGTTGAGTATCTTCAATCCTTTGACTTTGAGCTCGCCTATACACATGGGAATGGAAACGCAGTGATTATTTTGTTGAGCAGTAGAACTCAGATACAGGCAGTTCAGGAGGCCAGGAGTGAGTGGAATCTTATGGATCTGTTCTCTGAGATGCATTTGGAGGTTCACGATAGTTAGGGTTAGAAGTTTCTTTCTTATTTAGATGTTACCTCTACACATCATGATCAAGTATGAATGAGGCAGCTATTAGACTCATATGGCCAAGTCCTGTGGAGAGTGTGTCACGAGAGGACCCTATTCCTAGGTGGACCATAAGCGAGGATGAGATCTTGCATTTCCTAGGACGTGTATCTATTTCAAAAGACATATGTGTGGAGAATATGTGGGACTTTCATTCCTCAGTTTGGGCATTTCATCCTAGAATCACCAAGATGTATCGTGATTTAAACCACCAGTATTGGTGGCCATGTATGAAGAGAGATGTTACTGGTTTTTTCATGAGGTGTTCCACTTGTCAGCAGGTGAATGCAGAGCATCAACGAACAATAGGTCTTTTGCAGAAGTTACCCATTCTTGAGTGGATGTGGAACGATGTCGTGATTCATTTCGTGACAGGGTTGTCGAGGTCTCCTCGAGGGAATGACACAGTATGGGTTGTCATTCAAAGACTCACTATGGGTTCTCACTTCTATCCAATCAAGGAGACCTTCAGTTTTGATTAGCAAGGAAGGTTGTACATCTGAGAGATTGTACATCTGCATGGAGTTCCGACCTCCATTGTTTCAAACAGGGATGCATGTTTTACTTCTCGGTTCTGGCAAGGGATTCTGAAGGCTTTGGGTACAGGGGTACTTCTGAGTACATCATACTATCCCCAGACAGATGGCCAGTCCAATAGAATGATTCAGGTGCTTGAGGATATGCTCAGAGCTTTCATTCTAGAAATTGGATGTTCTTGGGAGAATCATATATCTCTTGTGGAGTTCGCCTACAAAAACAGTTTTCAGTAGACTATTCAGATGGAACCTTACAAGGCTTTGTATGGTAGGCCATGCCGATCACCTTTATGCTGGCTAGAGGCAGGAGAGGCAGATTAGCCTGGACAACATCTTGTTCAGGAGACCTCAGAGAAAATAGATTTGATACGAAAGAGGATGGCTAAGGCACAATCTCGTCATAAGTCTTATGATGATCAGTGGAAACGGCCTCTATAGTTCGAGGTCGGAGATCACGTTTTTCATGCATGTCGCACCGAGGTTTAGACACAAGAGGACTCAGAGACATGGTAATCTTTCACCACGGTACGTCGGGCCTTTTGAGGTTTTGGAGAGAGTTGGACCGGTTGCCTATCGGTTGTAGTTACCTCAGAAGTACCGGACTATGCATGATGTCTTCCACGTTTCTCAGCTCTGACGTTACTTTTCTCACCCGTCTTGTGTCCTTCAACCTAAGGAGGTTGAGCTCGAAGTGGATTCATCATTTGAGGATCATCCTATATGGATTGTCGATCGCAGTACGGAGGTTCTCTGTGGTCGGTATCTTCCTCTAGTTTGGGTGCTATGGAAGCACGAGCGAGTACAGGATGAGACATTGGATAGGGAGGCCGATGTACGATCTCAGTGGTTGGAGCTGTTCAGGGTTTCTTCTTTTATGCCTTGCTAGGGAAATTTGTGGAAGAATTTCTTTAAGAGAGGAAGTTTTTAAGAACCCAGACCTTCTTTTCTGGTATGTTTTTTCTCTCTCTGGAGTTTTTGAGAAAAGTGGAGTTTCTGGAAATTTTTGATGTACACGATGTGTACTTTATAAGTACATTCCATGAACTTTGATGCCGCTTGAGGCCATGTGTTGTCCATGTCATGGCCACACATATGGCCATGTAGGGGTGATGTGGAGGATGCTTAAAGCCGATTACAGAAAAGCCTAGTACACGCCGTGTAATCCAAAAGTACATGAAAGGTATATTTTTCATTAAATAGGCTGGGGTCACGTCTTAACCCCAGAACCGTCTTCCTGTCAAGCTTCTTCGACCAAGAGCGAGGGTATGGCAGTAGATCTTCTCCGAGACCCCGAGCCTCAGTCCTTTCTCTGAATCGACTGTCGTCAATTGTGTTGTAACTGCAGCTGTATGATCTTCCTTCTCCTAGAGCTTCGTTCTCCAATTCCTCCTCTTTTTTATTTTATCATGGGTTAACCATTTTGAGTGTTTTCATAGATCATTGACGTTATAAGAAGATTCAGGCCTCTATGTTCAACTATATCAATTTCATTGAATCATGGTAGGTGGTTTGTGCCTTTTTGTTCAAAGTATTTGAGTTTTATGAGCAATTTCCACCAATACCCATGAACGAGGTATTGTGTGTTTACTATTTTTCCCCTATTGTTTCCCTACCTTGATTGTATGCTTGTGTAGTGGTAATTTGGTTATGTATGAAGATTATTTCTATGCTTGGAAGTTTTTCTCATGCCTTTTTCTGTTTACGACCTTTTGGTCTTATTCAGCCTTTGGTCGTTATGCCTGTTTTCCATGCCTTGTGACCATAGGATGGAGTGTTGTTCCCTGACATTGCTTGTTATGTTGTAGACTGGTTATCCAAGTAGCTCTGTAGGTTTACTTTGGCCTTATACCATTATTATGCACTGACTTGCATGGGACCATGAGAACAAGGTGCTATAGACTATAAGGGGATAGACCGATTGAGCTTCCTCAGAGAGTCTTGGACATTATAGACTATAGGGGATAGACTGAGTGAGCTTCCCAAAGAGTTTTGGATATTATAAAGTACAGAAGTATAGACCGAGTGAGCTTCCTCAGAGAGTCTTGAGCTTTATAGACAATTGGAGGATTGACCAAGTTATCTTTGTCATAGAGTCTTTATTTTGTTTCAATTTCCCTAAACCACTCCAGACTATAGGAGGAATTTACCAAGTGAGATTCCTAAAAGAGTCTCTATACCTTTGAGCTATAAGGAGATTATACCGAGTGATCTTCCTCAGAGAGTCTATTACTACCGTAGACTATAAGGGGAATTGACTGAGCGTACTTCCTCAGAGAGTCTAATATTTTTTTATGACCAAACCAGAGGGGTTAGGCTGATTGTACTTCCCATAGGGTTGTGGGTACTTTTTGGATAGGATTAGAGGGGATAGTTGTGAGTACTTCCAGGAGGTAATTCCTACTTGAGGTTAGTTGTTTGCTTCACTGCTGCTTGTTGATTTGTGAGTTGTTTACTGCTATGTATTATCCTGTTACTACCTATTATTTACTACTTGTTATACTATTACCTGACATATACTAACTGACTCTTTGGCACAGATCTTCGGGTGGTTGCCTACTGGGATTTATTCTCACACCCTATTTAGGTCATTCTTTTTGGCCCTAATAGATTGTATTGATGCAGGTGTAGACATGGGTAAACTCCCTTCTACTTCAGGTGCTTGAAGGCATTGGAGCAAGAGAGCATGGGACCAAGCCAGGGCTTACGATGCAGAGGAGTTTCCTTTCTATTTTCTTTTTTACTTTGGTTTAGTTCTGTATTCAGCATTGTGACTTGTTTGGCTTCTTTCCTGGACATATTTATCATTCATCATTCATATATATGTGTTCTTCTACGGTTTATCATATTTAGTCATCTGATGTTTACTTGTGTATGGATCATTTACTGCTTTCTCTACTGTTTATTTTTTTCTATTCCACTCTGTACTCTGCCATTGAGGACATAGTTTCCCTACTATCACACCCAAGGCCCTCGTTGCTAGTTTCCTGACTCTACCGTTCGGGGAAATGCACTTGAGTCCATGTGACCAACTAGGTATGGGGTGACTCTGGGTGGCTTCTGGAACTGGGATGTTATAGAATCCATCTTGTATGATCTATGTGGGACACATAATTCTGAAAATGAAATGAATGTGATAACAACACCCGGAACTATATAGTTCCATAATGAATTTGATAATTTTTATAATCATGATAAATAATGAAAGGGATTTTATATTGAACGTAATATATTATTTATCATTTAATAAAAATATTTCATGTAAATTATCCTTGACCTATGTTTACGATAAAGTGTCTTAAGTTGATGTCACATTTCCCATGTAGCCATTATTTTATATTTTTATATCATGCCTCATTATTCATGTTTATGATTTTAAACACTTTTATGACCCACTGACATGCCAATTTTGTAAAATGTATTACATTATTCAATTTATTTTAGGTCCATTCCCTTATTGGGCTTTAAATGTCACCCATTTAATATGTATATACCCTAGTTATCCCATGTTGTTTTGAGTATGATCATGTTAAAGATGGATTCAATAAAGATTATGTATTTCATGTTTAATGTTTTTATACGATGTAACTAATTTCCAAATAATGTAGACATATATAACATCATGGTTTTTTATAACAAATCATCGATTAATATTTAAAAAGATAAGGGTTTTAATAGTTGGTATCAAAGGAAAATATTAGTTATTTATTGGATTTGGATTTAAAAACTATAGTGAAAGAAATAATCATAAGAATAATTGTAATAAAACATCTATAAATTTTGGTAAATATAGATTCTATGGTACACTAGGAAAATGAATCCCTCTTAGGATACTACAACTGGATGTGGATATAGAACATATGTATGTAGTTATAAAACTTGGAAACACCGCATTGAGCTAGACTTGACCAGGAACTGGTGCCCAATAATGGTCCTTGATACACACCTAGTTTGACACTCATAGGGGATATGATTTGGTAAATTCAAAATCTCATTACAAACCACTATTAAGGGAACCGAAAATAACCATAAGAATTTATTTTAGGAAATATATCATGGATAACATAGACTGAAGGCTAGAAATTCATAAATAAAGTAAACAAATATAATATATAAGTTATAAATTTAATGTCATTGGATTAATTTTTTTGTTTTTATTATTTTAAAAATAATCATCAATATTTTTACCCTTTGTTCTAGATAATGTATATAAATGGGACGATTCAGTTAAAAACCCCAATGTGGAGGGTAATATGATGACATCCCCATTGTGATGACCAACCCAAAGGGAGTGTGAATCATAATCACTTTGAAAATAATCTCTCCATTGAATCATGTTATGTATATAAACCTGTATCATATGGTGTGACCAAATACCCTTAAGATAGAATAGCTTCAATTGAGACTATTAAGCCAAAAAGGCATTCGACATTCAATATATCATATAATCCCTCAATCATATAATAGTTGATCAAACGCATTATGAATATCATATCCATCATTCAATGTTTCATACAATTGAATGTTTTACTGGATATTTATAATATGGAGGTAGCATCTAGTCAGCTGTGGACATTTATTAAGAATAAGAATCTCAATGAAGAGATCAATGGAATGGGGTTAGAATAATTCTTGAAAAATTGATTTCTATAAATATTTTCCTCAAATTCACTATATTAATATTTAAAGTTATTTACATTCCTTCAATAAGGAATATGAAACATCTATCAGTGTATACGAGTAAAAACATCAAAATACATTCATAATACTCCACTTCATTCATTGTTTACCCCATGTTAAATGCTGACAGCTTCTTTGCTGGGCTAAAACCTAGTATATGAAAATCCCTCCTTTTCAAAGACATTAAAAGTTATGTGGAATGTTTCTAATGTTCCATAAATTTGGATATAGAGATCAAAAAATATCAAGCATATCATTAGTATATGAACCCGAAAGTGTAGTTCAATTATAGTAGTCCAATGGAGAAATATAACAGTGATAAAAACAATTAACATCCCACTTGATGAATGTATTGAATGTTTAACCCCCAAAATATCATAAATTGGATGATGAAATGCTTTATATGAAGAACGGAAGGGAACCTAGCTCGAGATTTTCATTGGGAGAAATCCACTAATTCTATAGAGGAAATGAAGGCTCTGGTCAACCCTCAACGTGTAATTAAGTGGTGAAAGGTACAATAGTTATTCATTCAAAAATAGAGACCAATTTTTTTATTATAGTTTAAATATTTCCTTTATATCATGCATGTTTAGTATAACTATTTAAACACCACAACAACAAAAATATTAGTGATTTCAATGAAAATAGAAAATGAATCAATTTTGAATCCTGATTATATAACTCTTCTCCTATAAAAAATTGTGTGATGAACATCCTGTAAAAAATGTTGATACTACCTATAGTGTAATATGATTCTATTTTAGGAATGGATATGATTTACCTATTTATGTCCCACATAAATTTCTAAATGAAGTAAATCACTCTCTATATAATGAATTGAACCCTGATTCTGTTAAAGTGAAAGGTGGAGGATGAATATTTTTTCGAACCAACATCTCAATCATGGATGTTATTTCCATATGATCATGAATATCTATAATTATTGATTAATTTGACGGAAATAATCATCCTTGATTTCAAGGCCATTTTGGGGTAATAAAATGATATGTTTTGAGAAGAATTTTCTAGTCTCCCTTTTTTAGGAGAGGATGAATTTTCAATTTAGATTATACCTAGGGAATTACCATTATCCAATATTCCATATATAATGTATTTTGTGTAACTTGGGGAACTAAATAATCAAATATCGGGAAATTCTAATAAATATTTCATAAAAAATGTTATTTACTATGGAATGCACCACTCCTCTTCCCCAAGAAAAAGTATGGGTCATTGTACCTTTGTAATGATTATTATGACCTAAAAAATATCATGATAAGGAAAAGGTACCTCATTCCATGCATACAAGATATGTTCAATCCACTACATGGATTTGAGTACTTCTATATGGTAGATCAATATTTTCGATATTTCCATGTTAGTTGGAAGAAGGTTGATATCCCCAATACATCATATCATAAAAGTTGAGGGCCCTATGTGTTTATAGTAATTCCATTCTGACTAAAAAATGCAATTAAAATAAATATACACTTGATGAATAGTTTCTTAAGAGATTACCTCAGCAATTTTTTGGTCATTATAGATAATAATTTAATATACTCTAAAAGAAAGGTGGATCATGTTGATAATGTGAGAACTATGCTAAATAACTTATTAATGGAGAAGAATAATTCCAAGTAAAGAAAATGAGAGTTCTTGTTGATGGAAGCCTCATTCTCGAGGTCGTATTATAATAAAAAATGGGATTTATATGGACCATTAAATGACAAAAGTAATTAATGGATAGATCAGGACAACATCTGAGGCAGATATCCACTAGTTTCTTAAATTATTTGGGTACTATAATCGATTTTTTTGAAATTTATTATGAATATTAAACCCTCTAACCAATCAATATTTGAATGGAGTCAAGTTTTCCTAGAATGAAGAATGTGAGAGTAGATTTGTAGTGTTTAAAAATAGTCTTATCATTGAACCCATACTCACACTACCCACTAGTGGATGACTTTTTTTGTATTCAATGATGCTTGGATGTCGGGATTGAGTTGTGTGTTAATGCATAATTACACAATGATTTATAATGCCTCAAGGAAATTGAATGTTAATGAAAAAAACTACCCAATGCATGATCTAGAGATAGATTTAGTGATATACACAATAAATACCTAGATTAATTATCTATTTGGGGTGAAGTGTTAAAAATATATGGATCAAATAATCATCATTTATATAGTAAAAAAGAAAGAAATGAATACACACAAGTCAATAGTATAAGACATGATCGTGATCTATGACAACTCAATCAACATCAATCCTATAAAATTGAATAAAGTGGTATTTTATCTATGTAGAAAGTTTATAAAAATATTAAAATTGATAATAATTGAGATATATCTAATCATATTAGATTTTAAATGGATATACATGTGAATCAAACAAGAAGAAACATCAAAAATCATTTCATAAATGATTATCCAATCATCTCTTCTAGAATTGTTCAATGAATCTCAAAGAAATTGTTTTGAAATTTAGATGAAACAAGAAACAATATGAAAAGGGAAATAATCATATCTCAATTTTAATTAATTATAAGTTATGAGATTTGGTTTAAGACTATGTGTACCATAAAATCATGAGTTAATAAAGGATATGTTGGATTTTTCACATAATGTGATATTATTTGATATCATGGAAGCACATAGATGTATCGTGATCTCCAAGAGAACCATTGGTTGGACAATATAAATATGGTGATCGTAGAATTTACCCCATAATGACTTGTATTTCATTGTGTGAATGATGAAAAGAAGAAAAATCAATGTAATCATTCAACCATTACCCATACCTAGATAAGAATGGTAAAACATCACCATGGACTCTGTCATTGGTCATCTATATACATCAAGTGGAAATAATTATATCTAGGTTATTTAATATTTTCATAGACATAATACAAACTTTATTTATATTTTAGATAAATTCTAAATTGATCAACTTTTAGGGATATACATAAGAGAAGTGGCGAGGTAGCATGGAACACAAATATTGGTTGTATCTGATCAAGACACAAAATTTACATCCATGTTCTAGAGTAGTCTCGAACCTATTCTAAAAACATATTAAAACATTATCATAACATATCACCATCAAATAGATATCCAATATAAGTTGAATATCTATTCACACAAGGAATCATTCAGATAATTCTCAATTGACTTCAATGGTTGATCATATTAACATATTCAACTGTTCGAGTTCTCATAAAATAAACATTTCCACTCAATAATCTCAACTGCCCCATATGAAGACCATTACAGGTAGATGTGAAGAACACATACTCACTTGGATGATGTTGGGGAACACACTCAACTAGGTTCTGAAATGATCATGGAAATGATGGAAAAGGGAAAGATCATTCAGTAGCACATCAGGGCTGGTCATAGTCAAAAATAAATATCTTTTCAAAAAATTAGTGATGACACATAGAGTTTGAGGTTGGAGATGGTATCCCTCCATTCATATCCTTGGAACAATGTCATGATACTTGGGATGAATGGAATTCTTTGGGTAAGATACATCAATCGATTTGAGATCCTTGATCACATCAGAGTTGTGGAAAATTGACATTGACTCCCACCTAACCTAGATCAAATACATGATGTATTTCAATTATCTCTCTTGAGGAATTACATACTAGACCCCCTCCCCCTCCCCCACATGCACTAAATCTAGATGTGGTGCCATTGGAGTGTGATATCTAATATGAGGTGTGTCATGTGAAAATAATAGATCATAGTGAAAAAATTCAATGAAATTATACAATATAATTGGTCAAAGTAATATGGAGAAACCAAATGTTTGAAGATGTAATATGGGAACTGGAATAAGTAAAAAATTAGAATTATCCAGATATATTTTAGTGTGGGAAAATAAATCTTCAAGGGTTAAATTTATGAAAGGGGTATATTATAACAACTCAAAATATTTTAAATGAAATTCCCTAGGAAATTTAATGAATTTTATTATAATCTATTAAGGATATATATAATCCAATAAATTATTTGGTTTTATAATACCCTGTAGGATTTAAAATACCATTACAAATTTTTACAATTGATAACGTAGTTGTTAAACCATTATCATATTAATAGTATAAATATAGGGTTTTCATAAATCCAAAAGATACAAAGAAATGATGTGATGGCCTCAACAAGATGGATAGTGCCCTATATATATTATTTATCAGAGCATCAATGGAAGATAGAATGAGTATTATTTTCCCTAGACCAATCCCAATTTGAGATCCCATAACATCAACATGAGCGAATCAACTTATAGGACACGTTCAAGCTCATTAAGATCATGAACCATACCATGTATGTCATGCCACCCAAAAAGGGTTTCACCATCACACAACATACCATTAGGGAATTGAATGATGTAATAATGGTATATGTATCATGACCATAATAATGTGAATATTGAAATTGTATTTTCAATAGAATAATGTTTGTATTTACATATAATAATTAATTTATAAACAATTTTGTTTTTATACAATAAAAAAAATTATATTTTTCATTGGAATTATATTTCAATTATGTTTTTTATTTTGAATAATTAAAGGGTTTTTTAAATAAAAAATATTTAAATAAAACACTATTATTAAATAATTCAAATCAAATATAAGTAATCATATAATTTTAATTAAGTGATTTTTATTTATAATAGTTTGTAAAATGATATTGTCAAGAAACCCAAAATTTCCATTTAAATGTCGATTCTAATTTACAATTTGAAAACTCTCATATTTATAAAATTAGTTAGACCAAAAGAATTTTATTTTTTGAACAATAACATCTAAATTATCCAATGGTTAATTTTTCATAATTTTATAAGAAGGTAAAATGTTCGGGTAAATAGTTAATAAGATATAAATATAAAGTGGGTATTAGGCCATCATAATCACCAAAATGTGATTTAATAAATACAATATTATATATCCATGAGCATATATATGTCTCCCCAATAAAAAAATTGTTTTTATTTTTATTTTATTTATTTCATAAATCCTTTATAAATCCACCAAACCCTTTATTTTTATCTTCACTAATAATACTTGTCAAAGATCATTATTTTTACCTACGCACCCTAAAGTCTTAATAAGGATCCCCAAGGACTTAAGAAGATTATCCCATGAATTTGGAGTCACACTCTCAAGCTGATGGGTCTTTTCTATCTCCTCTTTATTTATGTATCTTCATTTATTATGCCCTTTTTCATTCATTCCTATGGTTGGGATGTGTTATTAAATATACCAATTATAGACCATATTATTCATAAATGATGATATACCACTTATAGTATCATTGATACATTAAATGAACATTTATACACTACTGTATTACTGCTAAAATGTAACAGTGATTTTATATGCAAAACAATTGTATAGCGAAAAC
This sequence comes from Viscum album, assembly GCA_963277665.1. Lineage (NCBI taxonomy): Eukaryota > Viridiplantae > Streptophyta > Magnoliopsida > Santalales > Viscaceae > Viscum > Viscum album. Next base: position 1,023,272,972 of record OY728120.1, on the reverse strand, counting down.
CAATAAACATTTTTGATCAAGGATGTTCACCATTATTTAATTATACATATTTCATGGGGGAATAAGTTTATTTAGTTCACATTCCTTGGTAATGGTATAATATATTATGGAGAATGAGTCTCAATTGTAAGATCTATGTGACACACTTACGCATGAAAAGGAAATGAATGTGATGGGTGTGCCTGGAAATATATAACACTCTATTTCATTGGGTAATATTTATGACGCATGAGACATCATGAAGTGGATTTTGTAGTGAAAAAAATATATCATCGGAATTTATCCATCATTGTTTCTGGGTAGTTATCCTTTAACTATGTTATGATTCAATTTTTTATGTTGTTCATCCATTTCCCCGATTGCCTTTATGTTATCATGCAATATCATGATTCATTGTTCATGTTTATTATTACCACTTCTTTCATGATACATTGATATTCATATCTTATAACATGTATTACATTTTTTATTTTATTCCATGATTATTCCATCATTGGTCTTTATATATCACCCCATTATTATGTATATCCCCATGTTATCCAATGATGATTAAAGTATGATCATGTAAAAGAGGTTTTCATTAAAGATGATATATTTCATATTTTATGTTTTTATGTAATTTACCTAATTCCCAAATACACTTGAATTTCTTTTCATTTGTGTTATTTAACGTAATAAATCATGAATTAATATTTAATAAAGATATGGGATGTCATAATTTATTTACAAATAACAACAACACTTCTATAATTTTTTACCACTACTCTATTTTTTTGATGAGTATAATGAGAACTATATTGATTATAAATTACCTATGTTTCAAGATATTTTTCAAATTTATTACCTTTTAAATCCCCTATATTTTCATTTTTTTAAATAAACTCATATACCATTCAATATTTATTTTTTTATAGTCTTGAACAATTCAATTTCATCTGAGTTGTGATTAATTAACATATAATTTTTCTTCTAGATGAAATATTAAATTAATCCAATAAAATAAAGTTCACTAATATTAGTTTAATGTCTCATAGGAACACAAATATTATACTGAAATACGTCATATGATTTTATATTATAAATCTCTACACATTAATGAATATCATACACATGCTTTCACTTTTATCAAGTTTTATATATAGTTTCTCACTCCCTTTTTATATGGTCCAATCACTACCAAAATTTTCAATTCTAATTTACTGATGTTTAATTATCAACAATTTCCAATACATAAATATAATAGGCTATTTTAATCTTTCATTATCAAATAATATTAATTTTAGGATCACTAATTTATAATAGATTACTAATGTTACTTTATCCTATTATATTAGTTATTACATACATTATGTTTTTATTATGCTTCAATAATTCTGGAAAATTAATTCATTTCCATAATCAAAATGTTTTTTGACATGCATTGTATTTTTTCACTTAAATATATATATTTGAATTTTATTGTTTGGGATTCAATCTCAATACTACCATCAAATTTAATTTTCAGATAACATTTATTCTAAGAAGTCCCTGCTACATAATTTTGTTAATTATTTTTTATTATTTTTTTCTCCTCACCTATAATATGTTATGAAAAAAATTATCAATGATTCATGGATTTTTCTATATTAATGCTTTCCATATAAAATAAAAAAGTTATCATTTATCTTCCATCTTGGTAGTTTGAATTATTTTTCACATTGCATCACTGTAATGATGTTGGGAAATATTTTTCAAATATTAATTATATTAAAAACCATACTGATCACATCACCCAAAATTTGATCTAAAATGTAAAATCTTGTTTGAAATGATGGGTTTTATGTGGTATTGTCTATTTTTTACTAATTCTTTGATCATCTCTAGATAATTATATATTTTATTCTTTTCCTCCCTGTACCATTACAACTCATCTCATAAATTCTATTACTATGTTACTATTTATACCATTTGGAACATGATTTTTACAAAAATATTCTATAGAACTATTAATAACCATAAATTTTTTATCATTTGTTCTATTAATAGTTCTATTCAGGAATCATTTTTTGGTTACTACCACAGTCATTCTTCCTTCACTCATGAGTGGATATCTCTCTTAAATTTGTACAGATAAATATTTATTATAGATTTATATTTCACATTGTTCTTATCATTGTTATTTTTTCTATTGGTCATTAAAATTCCAGATTTTTTAGAAATATCATACTTACATTGAGTATTAGTATAAGAACATGATACTAGTTTCATTAGAAAATCTTTTCCAAAATCTTGAGGGTTTTAATCTTTAACTTATACACCATAGATCACTTCCACCATTTTGTTTTTATAGAATTTTAAACTTAAGATAATTTTACAATGTTTTATTCAATAATAAATTTTATTGTGTTATTTTTACTCCATTTATCTCACCCTTTTCACTTCTTGTATAACTTATTGCTTGATATTTTTTGATCTCATAAATATAACCATGTTCTCTTTTTATGAATTCTTATTTCCTTCCATTATTATTTAAAATAAGTGGTTAATAGTATGATTTCTTTTTTGAGCCTTGTATTCTTTGGAGACAAGATTAATGTTCATATTCCAATATATGTTACATGTAACTCTCTAAACTATCTTCTTCCCCACTACATAAATTTCAATCACACATTATAATTTAATCCAAAAACATAGAACATTTTTTAAGAAAATGTTATTAACAATGACTACCATTATAGGTCTTATATTTATATCATTTACATTGAATATTATTTATTTCAATAATTTTAATCGTGTATTGTTCTCAGTAGATTTTCAAACTTCCATTGACTTTTAACCCCTTTTCATATTAAAAAATATTTCAAATTAATTATCATTATCATTTCAATCACTTGTTTCTTTGGGAAAGTAACTACAAAATGTCATATTACCCCATAAATGATATATTTTAGTCTTTTTTTCCATTGTACTTTTCGGTTCCCAATTGGATGTTTCTTGAGATAAGAAACATGATTTTCTTATAATAACAATCCATAACATATCCATCGTTAGAACCACATGATTCTTTATATTCATCATTCCATTTAATTAGTTTATTCATGGACTTTAATTCAATTTCTTCTTTATCATTTTTCTTCGTAACCAAATCCAACCTCATCATATGGTTTAGTAACTTATTCATGAACATAGTAAGAGATATGTTTTCCTTGTTTTATGGGTCATAGATTTTCAGGACAAATCTATATGGACTGTTTCTCTTGTACTTCTAAAAATCAATTGAATAACTAAAATTTTCTACACATCCATTCACAGGACTGATAATTTAATTAAATCTATAAAAATAATTGATTAAAAATAGTGACTCCTCCAATTCTGATACCTTCAAATTCACCCCCAAAAATTTTCAGTTTTAAATATTTATTCATCACAATACCATCATATATGGTACTGATTTTATCCCATATCTCCATTGATATTTTGAGTCCCATAACCTTTGAGAATACCTTCCCATGAAATATTGATAAAATTTCATTTTTCAATCTCCCATTGAATTATATATTTCATTATCCATCCATTTTCATGGGAGAATATTTCATAAGAAGATGAAATCCTAATATCCTTGTATTAAAAACCACAAAAAATGTGATTTTATGTATGAAGTAATTATATTCATCAATCCATGAATTTTCATTTAATCATAAATATAAAAAAAATTGTATTTATTTCAAATTCTAGTTCCCTACTTTTTTGTGGATCATTAATATAGAACATACACTAATAGTTATTGATGTATCCATGAATGAGTTATACCAAAGACAAGGGGGGGTTGAATCCGTGTTAATAAAATTATTATTTAATTTTCTAGAGTTGTTTAATCAATAAATTCAAGAGAAAAATAATAATATCAAAATTTTACTAAATAAGGTCATGATGTTTTGTCATTAGATTGTTAATCATATATTTATACTATATGTTCATGAAACTATTTCATATGACTGAAGAATATGATTATATTATATTTCTGGATTAATCAAGTTGTAAAATTAAATGATACATATAAATACTATTATATGATACATATATATATATTAGTATATGACACAAAAATATAAATGTTTTGTTATATTCATTTTTTTTCTTCATCATGTCATGTGGCCATATATTATTCACTATCTATTTTTTAACATAATAATTAATGACCAATTATATTGTTGTGGGACAATAGCCATACAACAATAGGGAATATCACCTCACTATTAAAATTTTTTATCGTTAAACCGCTTCTTGTTATACTTTTATAAGTTTTATTTAAATAAATTATTTTGTTAGATTCATACAAAAATAGGTCTCAATTTATAAGGAATAAATACCTATGTGACAAAATTAACATTTTATTTATTTATGCATACCCTTTCAAATTCACTACACACGTACTCATGGAAAATTTATAGATCATTTACCCCCTAGACTAAACTAAAAATATTATTAATGATAATCAACACTTACTAATATTTCCCAAAATTGTAAATGAAGTAATATCGTAATAATTTCACCAATAGTCTCTTATTACCAATTCCACACATGACTATAAAATATATTCACCTAATATCCTATAAAAATGAAATAATCATAATCATAATTCATCATTTTATATAACAAACTCTGGGTGATCAACAAAAACTCAAGGAACCAATATCAACCCATTAACCTTCCCCTGTACACGGGAATTTCAACTATTTTTACATTTATCAGTTTTATGTAATCTCAATGATCATTCTTTTATATATATACCATTTCATAAAATTAATTGTAGACCAAACATGTCATTAGTCCACTAATTCATCATCACACCCTTAGATGAATATTTATCATAGACAATTTACAATATACTAATTCACTTAATCATTCCCAACCAAGAAAGATCCATTCAAAAAACCCTAAAATCTATATATAATGTAATGTATATTACATTGAACCTATATTCCTTATAATTTACTCTATTTGCCATTTGTCTTAGTAAATTATACTTACACACTCTACCTTAATTTCCCAATATTAGTAGGCCATACTTTGAAGGTCATTATTTCATTTAATTGTACATTATAGGGAAAAACTTAAAACTATTCCTTGGTAATTATAAACTCTATAGAATAAAAATCAATTATTTATAAATTTATTAGGGTAATATTTCATTTTCATGATTGTAATTATACTATTGTTTTTTCATTTTGATGAATTCATTCACTAAGCCCCATGAAATTGTTCTTGTAAACTGTTTAAGAGTATAAAATTATTAAGGTCACATGCCTCATTCATTAATAGTTTCATGCATTTCATTGATCACCGGCTAAATCAACCTCATTAATACAAATTCATGAAATATAATAAAATCCCCAAAATAATTATGTAACTCATCCAGAATGGCTATATAGATGAGGCAGAAATCAGCCTATATGCATGACCATAAAATTACATGACTTAATGAAAATATTTAAGTATATTACATATCCATGACATTTTAGGTTTATAGTATTAGATAATTTGGACCACCCATTAACTAACAAAACCCTTTTAGTTTTCATTTAATAGACATTTTTTACAATTTTGAAGAAACTACAAAATCCAAGAAGTTTCATCAAAATCTCCCACAAATTTTCAACACCTAAAAATATTCTAGAGATTACACGCATTTTTCATTGTTTACGTTCTTTGAAAAAATTAAACATAATATTGGGTGAGTTATAACTCTCTGAAAGGATAAGAAAAAATAAACAAAAATAATAAATAAATTTTGAGGATAAAATAAAAATAATTTTATGAAAATTTAATCCAGAAAAATTGAAATAAAATGATTCCTAATAAAAAACTGGAGGATGGTCATATGAAAAGAAACATGACATAAAGAAATTATATCGTATGATCATAAAATCATGGATTATATAGAATTAATATAATTCTTGATATAAGATGTATATGTTAAGGCGATCTATTATGTCTATCAATATGGATCGAGTCCCGCAGTGTATTGGGTTCACTCAAGATTACTATAATCAAAGTGTACGGAGTCTGATGAAGGAATATGATCCCTCAATAATAACATAAATAACATATCATGATATATAAATAATTACCCATTATTTTATAGAGTTTTATAATTCTAATCCCACCATTTAATAATTTAAAATCATAAAATTCACAGTTATACATGTATAACTTGAATAAGTGATTACACACATATAGTATAATAATGATAAAACCCAAGATATGGGAGTGGTTTTCATAATCATTTCTTAAGGAACATACAAGGTCTAAAAGAATTTTTAATATATGATGTAATTAAATCATTTTCAAAATTTATATTTTATTAAGAAAATAGTTATTGGATTTTGAGTTCCATTGTAAGAAAAAGAAATATATTGTTCAAGGATAATTATGAACAAACAATAACATATGTGATTATTTTATAAATTCTCATAAGATATTCAAAAATGGAAATTGTTTATTACTATCATTTTGATAATAATTTAACTGAGATGGTTTACCCGTAAATAGTGAGGTTTTTAAAAATAAAATTCAAGTGGTTAAAATTTTATTAATTGAATGTTTTCTAAAAATAATGTGTCATAAGATTCTATTTTTATATTTTAAAAATAGCTTTTTTGAAATTCAACATCATAAAATGGAAAATAAATTATTATTTAAATATATGTTAAGTAAAATATTATAATCACTAGATATAAAAAATAATTATTTTTAAAATGTTTGAGGAGAACATTATCGGGAAGGAAAAAATGGATAAGGAGGGGAAATTGTCATTATATGGGATGTGAAATATTTATAACAATAATATATATTTTTTGAATAAAATTTGTAAACATTGTTATTTGAATAAAAAGTTCACTTTTTATATATAAATGAATAATAATATAATTATTGAATATTGGAAATATTTCATCCAAAAACATATTAAATTAGGATTCATTATTAATTTATAAAGTAGGTGAGTTAACAAAAACACTTACAATTTTTGAAAGTTTTCTGTCCAAAAACCCGTGAGGTAAAATAAATTAACAGAAGATTTAATATATTCAAATATAATTGAATCATTATTTATTATTTTTAAAGTGTGGTAGATAAAATATTCTAAATAACATTGTGTATATTAATAAACATTTCTTAATGGGTGAACATTTTCAAAATAGTCCCTTACATTGTTTCTACCATATTTGGTGCATGCCACTAAATAACTTTATAATAAAATTAGGATAATTAGAAGTATTTTGTGTAATCATGTTATTATATGTTTGAATTGATAAAACAATTTATTATCACATTATATTTTTTACTATATTTTTTTCTTAGTATTCCAAAAAAAATTGAAATGGTTATATCTCATTTCATATATTTTAGCAATTGAATATGATATTTTAATAACATGTTAATTTCATAATAAAATAATTCTAAAACTAATAAATTAATAAATTCCTTATAAAATTACTATATAATTATTATTTAGTTTCCCATATTAATCCATGATATAGTTGTATATCATTATTCATGTATATTGATAAATCATCCAAAACATTAACACACCATATATGGATGGGTAAGTATGGTTATGTAAATATATAATATCATTATCAAATAATAATAATGAAATTTTTAAGAATTGTTTTTGAATGATATTTTCAGTTTTTACTGAAGTATTAAAATCATGATTATAAATTAAAAACATCACATCCTGGATCTGGTGACCGTATTGCGAACAATATAAATCAATATTTTTCAATGTGTATGGTAGGTAATAAATTATGGTTATTCAATTAATATAATAAAAAATTATCATAATAATGATATAAGATCATATTATAACATTTGTTTATGTATATTTTGGAAGATAAATATGATTAAAATGGGTAAGGAGTATGTAATAATTACTTTAGTACCATGAACATTCTCTTTTATGTCTCATTCGAAATAAGGGGATTATGTGGAAATATTAGGACTGTATACTTTTGGAAACCGTGTATTAATATATTTTGTTATAAATGGTTGATTTTTCAAATTTTATTTGAAGTAACTGGAGTTACATAAAGGGGTGGAAGAGTTACATTTTATGAGTGAACAAAGTGGATCTTTGGTTAATACATTTTATTTACAATTTTTACATTATAATATTAAAGGTTAATGAACAAAAAACTATAGAAATAATATAATTTTAGGTGGTATTGGGTTCTAAAATACTCATCCATGTATTTATAAATATTTTATAATCATATTGAAAATAATGTATTCCTATATATTATCATTCCACTTTATTTTTTTATTCGAATAACTAGTATATATCCAAGTAATGTTTTTATTAGTTATTATATAAAATATCATTTTTTATCAAATTTATGATATTTTTTACATTCATTTATTATCAATTTAATATCATAATATTTATAATTAATCCAATATTAAATTTTAAATCAAATCATTTTATATATTAATAATTTATTCTATTGAATTTTTTTTCAAAATTAACAATTATAAATAATTTTTATTGATTTCTAATATAATTTTTAATAATTTATTAGAATATAAGAATCAATATATTTTTAAATTATTATTTTTAAGATATTAAATTATTTTACAACATAAAAATTTAAAAATATCAGCAAAATAAATCATTGAAAATAACATTTTTATCATTATCGTGGTACTTAATATTAGTCATAATAATTATAATTTTATTCCTAGAAATGAATTTTAACTTATAAAATATTATGAGAATATTTGAATAAAATATAATATAATATTTTTTTAGGAATCAATGTATAAATGTGATGAGAAAAAATTATAAAATCTATAAAAATTATTCACTTAATAGAGAAAAATAATACTTTTTTTTCTAATAATATATATATATATATATATTTGTGTGATTATAAATAAAAAACTAGAAATATTATAATATTTAATTATGGATAAATATATATATTTTATATAAAATGGTCTCAATATCATAAATACCTATTTTATTAGGATAATTTCAAAAAACTTATAGGTTTTAGTAATATTGGTATTTATTTTTATTACCCATAAAATGTTATATTAAATGAATTATTTTACTAAGAAATACGTAATTACATTAATAATTACAGGATTATAAAATAAATTACTGGTTAGTGAGCCACTAAATATTTCTGCAAAACACGTAAACATATATTAATCTCAAGGGGAAGTAGAGGGTGGTGATTTCATTTTTATATATCTCATGGATGTCTCCATGAAAGTAAATATCAATCAAATTCAATTTCCCTAAAACTGTGATTATTTGAATTTGGAATGGGATGAGTTCAAAGAAACCCCATATGATGATACCACCTTCATAATATCATACAAATGCTCTTCAGAATGGTGACGTGCTCCGTTGATTATTTTTTCTTTTTTTTATAGATTTAGTGATTTGTATATTTTAATATACGCTAATTTTAATTTAATATAAAACTATTAAAAAAATTAACATATAAGGATTGGGTTTTCATTATGGATTTCATATTTATAAATATATTAACAAAAAAAATTATAAGGATAGTACATAGATAAATCATAGTTCGTTGCATTCCCTGTTATATAAATTACATCATCATAATTTTAAAACACATCGGATGGATGTATTTCAAATAGTATTTTACTAATTTATTATACACTGATTATTAATTTTGTGTCGATATATGATATGATTTGATATTTACCAATTCAAAATTATTAATGATATCTTTTAAAAATGAGATAACCCATTCTGATTAGGACAATAATAAATGAAGAAGAGATAAATCCATATGATGTAACCTCCAAAAAAAATTAAATATGATCGTTATAATTTTGTTATAATAACCATGAAATCGAATTATTTTATTTGTTAATAAATATATAATATTATAAAACCTAAATGGAATAATAGATATTCAAAAGATTGAAAATTAAATTTCTGTATTTATAATAGTTATTCTTCAGGATTATGCTAGATCCAATGGTATAATGTATTGTTGGGGAAAATTTTTCTTTATATTCCCATTGATTGGATTATTTATTTGACTAATTATAAATTTCATAGAAGATGATTATTTCTTTATGATTTTCACTTTCCTTCAAATATCAGTTTAGATGGAATTTAAATCCATAATTATCGAATCTATCCATACCTTTAAGAAAATATCCCCCATTATTCATTCCACATTTATGACATGTAGGGAATTTTTTTTCCTCAATTATTCTTCACATAAGAAATTTTAGGTGAATAAAAACTTATCTTCATTAGATTGTTTGAGACAGTAACAATGTTATCATTTATAATCATATTCCAAGATACCTAGTTTGGTATGTTCACAAGGATTCTCACTATGGATCCCATCCATATCTGTTGTTCCATCACAATGTAACTATCACCAATTGTTCTTTCTAGTTCCATTAATTAATAAAACTAAAAGAGATTTACATGAGTTAGCGTTAATTGAAATTATAATATTATTATCATAAATATCAATAGGAAATTTTTACCGCAGTATGAACTATATACTGAAATAATCACACTAACATACATTTATTTTAGTTCATATAATATCATTCTCAATTTATCCCATATCATTTAGGATTGAAAAAATGTCACTTTAAGTTATGTTTTCTCATATATAATAAACTAATCGCTTAAAATATCATTGGAATATATCGTTAATAGTTGTTTATAACCTGCATATGACTATTGAAAGCATATACATTGAGAGATTATACCCATGTATGCATTTTTATACACCATGTATTGGTCATGATAATACCTAATGATCCATTGTATGATATTACCCATAGTTATATATATACAAGACAGTGTATACAAATTCAAATATCCACATATCTCTGTAATTTCTATTAAATCCCAAAACTCTACAAATAAAAAATATTAAAGATTTTATCCTAGAAATTTTTCTTATACCAAGGGTTTTCACAAATGTTCTCCCATACTAATCACTAATTTTTTTTAATATTTTAATAAATGAAATAAATATTTATCGATTCCTTGGGAATTATTATCAATTATAATATAGAAATATTTAAATAATCCCCAACTAGAATACTAAACTTTAATGATATCAAAAACATAATCTAATACGAACTATATTATCGTAAAATCATAGCCATAAAATTAAATGACATCATGAAAATATTCCATTATAATATAAAAACATTATCATTTAGGTTTATACTTTTTGAGAATTGGGATGGAACCTTAACTAAAAACACATTCCTTTTTTAGAAAATTGTTATTTTCCCATTATATAAGAAAATATTATGTCTATAAAAAGGATTTATCATCTCAAACAAATATTATATCAATATAACCTTCATGAAAAATAAAATAGGTTGAATTCATTCATTATAAAAGGAAAAGGAAACATGATATAGGGAGAGATAAAACACTCAGTAAGGGTAATCATAAGAAATTATAATCAAATATTATAAGTGATTTAATGATTAACATAAGGATTTGAAAATTCAATAAAGTTATATGAACATAAAATTTATATTTCATATCCAATAAAAAAAAGGTTGGTCAAATTCATAGAAACATGACATAACTAAAGTATATCATAAGAATATGGAATCATGTAATATATAGAATAAACTTAAGATATGACATGAAGTGAATAATTCATGGATCTATAAATTGACAATGGTAGTTTAATGTGTTCTATGGTGGACGGGGTTCACTCTCCATTCCAATAAACATAGTTAATAGAGTACTTTGGTAGATCTGGATCACTCTATAATCTCCTACATAACCACTCATGAGATATAAATTTTACCCAATTCACCAGATTTCTATATAATTATATGTCCACCAATAATATAATTAAAATTATAATAAATATTATCATATAGGTTACTTGTGATGAATATAATATATTCACAAACGAAAATGAATAATAATCCCCATAAAAATGAAGTGGGCGTCTTAAAATTATCTCTAGAACAACCAAGAAATATACGTATTCCAAGTAAAATAAATAATTTAATCATTTTGGATTAATATAATTTAATAATGAAAAATTTTATGTGAACATTAAGTTCAAATGTCTGAAAATTCATTATTATAGTAATGGAGTATGAATAAAAATTAATCAAATAGGTATTGATATTAGAAATTATCATAGGTACCTTAAATGAACTGTGACAATATGGTGTTTTTTATGTTTTTTATTTATTTCGACCATTTTTATAGACTTTATAGGTTATTTATCAATATAAATAGGAATTTCATATTTGTATAGGGTGGCACGTATTTTATTTATGGATAGTAGAAACAGTAAACCAGCCTCCCATGAACCATGCAGCGTAGAAAGAGGCACTTGAAAGATAAAACGGTTTGGAACATGACGATGTTTCAACCCCATGAAAAACATGTGGCCCCCTTTTGGGATAAAAGTTCACACAATGTGGGAAAAATGTCTATATGACCATGAATGTGGCTTAGATTTTAAAATTTTTTGTTTTACAATTTTCTCTTTCTTTATTTTTCAACTCTTCCACCCAACATTGCACTATGTTCACTTCTCTAGATCTCGGTGTTCTTCCACTATCCTACACCTCCCACTATAAATTATGTAATTGAGGGGTTTGTCTTTGTTCTTAATGAAATATTTGTGTATGTAACTCATTTTATTTCTGTGTATCCTCTTATTCCATTCTTCTTGGGTTTCCTTATCTTTAGTGGTTGTGGTGACCTAGAATGTGTTTTACCATGAAAATTGATTTGGGTTATGATATTGGTGGCGTGTTCATTACTCTGTTTGATCTCCACAATTCACTAAAAGTAGATATCAATCGATAAGTGGTTATATCTTGGGTATTCCAAGTGGTTATGTGTTATTATATTATTCGATGACTTATATGCTCAGTAATCTATAAATAAATACATTATAAAATGACTTCTATACTAAAAAATGGGATTAAATATATTTGCTGTGTATAAAATGGTTTAAATGTTATATCCCCATTGAAATACTGTGAAATGGTATTCTTGTCTAGCAATGACATTATTTTTTGATGAAATGGGATTGGAATGGTTTAAAATAGAACAAAGAACATGGGAACCCTGGGTTTTAAGGCGGCCAAGTAAGGACTATTAGCTAAGTGAGCTAGTCTGGCTGCATCATTGATTCGCAAGATGGATTATTATTGAAAAACATACTAAATGATATGATATTGATTATTAAATATTTCACATAATTTCTCCCCTCAAAGGTAGTTCAGGGGAAGGATATTATAAGTTTCATCATAGAGATATGATGTTCCCAAAATAGCCCTATCATATACATATAGTGTATTCCCAGGATTCTTATACTCATTTAAACCATTTTTTATTAACTCGTAAATCATTCACATTATTTAAAAAGAATAATCAAGTATATAAAAAATATTTTCTTTTCTAAAAAATATTCAATTTATATATCTTATAATTATTATAAATTGATAATGAGGAGGGTGCCTACATTGAAATTGGGATGGAACCCAAAAAAGTACACAAAGAGTATATGTATAAATTTGTTTTCTTGTTAATGAAAACATAAAGGCCACATTGGTTAATGATAGATATTATTTATAGTGAAATAATTTTTAGTGATATGCCATAGTGGTGGAATTGTGGATAACAGCCTTCATATCCCGAGGAAGTAATGTTTGTTTTGTTAGTCCCGCCACATTTTTCCCTATTTTTGGTTTTGTTATTAAATTTGAATTTAAAGTTGATCTATAAAAGATTTTATAGTATATCATGTTTTGTATTAATGTTAGGGATATATATGAATTTTTTTATTTAATGTAGATTTTTATTACTATCATTACGGGAAAAAAATTTCCCTACTGATATATTTTATTTCTGTGAACTATTTTGATGCTCAGGGGGATCAGGAATGCCCATCGGGACATTCCATGGCCCTGTTTAGGTGTTAGGATTCATGGGCAGGTTGCCTATTTTTTGATAGTGTGGTAAAAGAGCCATGTTTTGACCTTTACATGGGCCTTGAAACTTTGGATGGTCTGGATAAATGTAATCTTGGATATCTTTATATTGAGGTTTAGGATATGAGTTGGGTGTCAAGATAAGACACCCCAGGAAATTATTTGGATCACTATGTGATATTGTGGATATATTTGACTCTTATTTCTAATGTAATGAATAGGCTACATACTAGGCATGGGCACCGAGTTAGGATGATGTGGATTAAATTGTTGATTGAGTTTTTTTGATTAAATTGAGATTTATATTGATGTTTTTTCTTCTCTATTTGATTGTATGTGGGATATTGGGTTGATATATTATATAATTTTATAATTTCAATTATGTCTAATATAGACTCCTAGAAGAGATCTTTTTTTATGGGATAAATTTTGAGTTATTTATTCAGCTCAAGTTAATCAAAGATTATTTGAGGCTATGGTTTGACCCATCCAATATATGGAATAGGTAGTAGGATCTGGTACAGTCTATTTTATAGATGTGAAAATTAAATTATAAAATGATAAATGTAATATTTTTCTCAGGAAAAAACACCATATAATCTAGGAAATCATATTTATCAATGAATTAGATTATTGGTAGTATATGATAGAGGGAATTGTTTGAATGAGGTTAGACTCCTAAAGTCGATCAAGAAAATAGTGACACATTTTTATTGGATGGCCCAAATCTCTAGTAGTGGGAGTTAGTTGTATAGGATGTTTTTTTATATATGATAATATATATTTCAATTCCAAATTCCGGAATTTGTTCTTCATTGAGCCTTTTTCCCTCACCAACTCCCTAGATATCAAAGACATCGTTCATGGATAGTGTAATGTGTTGTAGTATTCTAACTGCTTCATTGAGATGGTTAGTTTTTCTCCCAATGTATTTACCATTGAAATGTTGAAATAACCACGGTTTGAAATGTTTCTGTATTTGTACATCTGATATGGGGACTTCTTATTTAATTTAAATATGTATGTAGTAGTGGATGATCTATATTGCGTTTTAGATATTAACCATGCATATATTTTAGGCATTACTAGGACCCTTCTAGAAATAAGTCAGATTATGAGTGGATTTTTTAAAAAGAATATGATGCATAAGGATTTGGGGAAGATTTTTTGTAGTAGCTCTATATCACAACCCCATCCTCCTTTTCCTGTAGTAATATTAGATGGTTATATTTTTTTCCACTAGTGTTGATGATCTAGACATGTGTGATCTACAGGACTGGCCCCACCTATGTCATTCTATTTCTGTGCATGTGTTGGATATTTTTAATGGTTTTTAATTTTTCCACTCAACCATAGGACAATGAAGGATATAAATATCTATGTGAAAAATAATCTCAATCAGATGAATTAATAGGTAGGGGTCACATTCATGTAAGGGTGGATGTAAGTTTGGATATTTTTATGAGTAGAGTTAGCTTAATACAGAGTCTTTAGTTAGTAAAACACTTTAGGATTTCACAACTATAAAGAAACATTATGATATAGATTATTCACAAGCTAAATCAGATATAAGTCTTGTGAAAGTTTGAGGTACGGTCTGTATAAAATATTCTAATTTTTCTTATTTTATTGATATAGGTTCATATATGAGTTTTTTTCTTCTCACCTTGTGAATTCGTTTAATATCCTTATTGAGATTTTTTTATGTCATAGAATTATTTATTCCACATATTGGAAGAAAGGACTATAGTTATTGGTGGCCATCCTATGTTGTTTCCTTGTTAATGGATCTATGGATGATCAAAGAATGTATCTATGGAGGATATTCTCTCTCTTTTGATCCGATTGAGATCTATTCCTGGTGATGGTCCTCCTTGGATATGTGAAGTATTGTTCAATAACTTTTCATTTTCTTTTCTTAGGGATTAAATATATTTTCTTAAAGTGATGAATTGGGATTAGTCAAACGGAATTCCTTTGGAGGTCATGATCGGGGTTAAATATTCATGGCATAGGGTCTGAGTACACTAACGATAGGAATTCATTTTTCCCTAATTTGAATTTTTATTTATAATATTTATAGGGTTATATGTGTAACCTATGAGTCATTTTATTTTTATGATATCTTTTGTGTGTGTGTGTGTCATGTGAGACCTATACATTTTTTGAAATACATGTGGGAGTGTGTGTCCCCTGTGAAAATTGTATATATGATGTTCTTTTGTATTTTAATTTTATACATTATTTTCGGATGTGTTCATATATTATGGAATTAATATTATATATATCTAAATTAATTTATTGATTTTAATTTGTTGGTTATCCACTTGTAATGGGAGAGTGAATGGCATGATTGATAGCCTATGACTATTGGAGACATATTGGTTATCGTCGAAAAATAGCACTTTAAAATGATGTGTGAATGACCAAATGAATTTGGAAGATGAGCATCATTCCAAACATTCAATACACTGGTATAATGGTGAGCACACCTATATATGAGTAGAGTTCCATAAATTTCGGTGTGGAAACTGTACACCCCATCATATAAAAATGAGAGCGCTTTGAGGTAAAAAAATATGATCTCTAATAATATGTGGCTTTTGAAATACCATTAGTGATGAATATGGTATCTTTTCCTAAATGTTGAACAAAGAAATATGGATCAAATTTTTTTGACATTCCTTCCAACATAGGGTTGTTGTACTGAGTGGTGGGTTTTTTATTTGGTTCTATTTCACACAATGAATCGATGAGTGATTCTTTGTTTATTCATTTTCATTAATATTATATAATTAACATTTAAACATTACTACACATATGTTATGGATGAACTAGTTTCATCCTAATAGGTTGTACTGACACACTTCATGGGAATCTTTATGTACACACAATTATATAATTAATGGTTCCATCTAAGGGAATGTGTCTTACATCAAGTGTTTGAAAAGGATGGTCTTAGTGGATAGAGGCAATAGAAAGATACAGTCCTTAATATTACTATGGTTTATTTATTTCATTTTATAAAATATTTACACATTGATAAACCAACCACATTGGGGGTCCTTTGGTTTATCATATGCAACTTGTATTCTAATATTTAATATATAACCTTATTGTTTCAGTATATTCAATATGTTTATGTTGTTACTCATTTTATTGTTATGTTTTTAATGTATTAATATTATTATTATGGCATGGAATCCTCATGAAATCATTCTGACCCTTACCACTAGTTGTAAAACTACTTCATATTGGGAGATATACATGTAGTCTTACGGAACACAGTTTAGACTTGATGATTTCATTTAGTTGCTACAAATTGATATTATTGGGAAGCTTCCTCATTTATTACTTTTATATCATTATTACAATATATGGTCCATGTTAGAATTAATATAGAATATATATAGGTTTTGTAATGGGATCGTGTGTGTTTCTAGTATGCTCGTGTATAATGAAGCTCCTATTTATAAGGGTTGGTATTTTTTTATTTGTTGATTTCTTATACATTCATAATTATTTCATGTATTATTATTATGAATATAAAAAAATTCATGAGAAGATAACATGGCTAATGCCCTTGGTTGTGCTAGGGGGTCATTCCATGTTTTTGTTGCTAGCCTATTAGGATCTGTCTTTCCATAATGATCCTTAGGTTGTGTCTATAAAATTATTTGATTGATTAATATATTTTAAATGACAATGGTGTTTCAATGAATTATTTATTAATTTCATATAATTACACCTCATCAAAAAATTTGGGGACCACATAGGTATGATGGTCATAGAAATGTCCTATGGTAAGATTCCCCTATATTACTACTAGAAATATTGAAGAATTTAGGTGATCATGCTCCTAGATCTTCTCTAATGCTTTTGGAAGTAGAATATATCTGGTTAGAAGTATTTTCATCTTGAATGTTCAAGGATGTGTAGTTTATAGGTCCAAACTAATGGTTGTTATTTATTCTTTGGAAATATATCCTCATTATCATCTAATGTACGAGGGAACTGGAGGGAGACATGATGAAAATGGTGTTATGGACATAATAGAATGAAAATTTGACACATTTAAGACTCTGGATAAATAAATTGTGATTTTGACCGCATATATTCACCACATAATAGTTTTTAGTTGGGGGAGTTTCATGAACCCGAATAGGATGATTGAGATTCTGACATGGGAAACCATTAAGGTACTATTATTCTGGTTTACATTATAGGTTACACTAAATCTAGACCATGTATAGGTGTTTATTGAGAATTAGTAAGTAATGAAGATAGTCAATAATTATTATTCTCATTTAATGATGTTATGTCTTTTCATCATATTTTTATAGGAATAAGGTACAAATTTATAAAAATGTTTATGATAGGACGTTAAATAAAGATGTGTCTCAATGATTGAAATTTGAACCATATTATTGTTTCAAAAATTATTCATAATTACATTAATAATGACATGGTTCTAGAGAAGGAGAATGAAACCAATTTTCTCCCAACTTTTAGTGGACTAATGATTGGGATTTCTTGTGAATTTTTAGGTTCCCCTTTTTTTAATATAATGATTATGGTAGGGAAAATGTGAAGGATTTTAGTGGGTATCAAAAATTGAAAAAGGTAAATTTGACTCCCTCAATCGGTGGAGGCTCTATATTGTATTACAGCTATTAGAAAATGGTAATTATAGTATTTACTATTTGAAATTTCATAAGGAGTTTCACTGAAATGAAAATAAGGGTCATATTTAGCTCATTTTCCTCTATAAAATTAGGGATGGACACAATGTGGTTAATCCATGTTATAGACATATAACCTCAACTATTGGCGTAGAATCTATAGAATTAAACTACTCAAAAAAGTTATGTGACCACAAGAAAAGCTCATGAATCAAATACAAGGAATGTTTATATAGTAATCCAGGTCACATCTAATGGTTCATAGGAATATTAGTTTCTAGGAATTATTGTCAATATTATATATATTATTTCTTATCTTCGATAAGATATGTGATCTTCCAATTAATTCATATATGGTCTAGTTAAAACATACATGGACTTTCTAGTTTATATCTTCCTTGATTTTCAATCTCATCACACTCCCATTGAAAATAGATATATCATATTCATATATACTTAGATTCTTTTTTTTTTGGAGTTTCTATATATGAACATCAATTTTATTTTTTGGTTTTTTAAATGAGAAGATTCAATGTGATTTTTGGTTAGAATTGTTTTACAAGATAAAAACCCCACATCGATTGTTACTAGAAATAGGTGACGGCAACCACTCATATGGGATAGAATTATGTATGGATAGGATAGTGGGATTGATAAGGAAGTTTAATAGGGTTATAATATGTCAAAATTAGAGACAATATGTAATTTTTGGTTAGTATCGTTCTTTTGAATGATCAAGAAATAAATTTTTCTTCTATTAAACTTATTGTGGACCATTATTCTTTTATATATTATGAAAAAATTATTTGATTAATCCTTTGGGTATGTGAAATGATTTTGAGACTGAAATCATGGAAGGTTTTAAGCCTATATTGATTCAACCCAACTCTATCTATTCAATTAACTCGATTGAAATAATGGCATTGCTTATGGACATAGAAGTTAATGGATTTATTAAACTGAAAACATGTCTATGAGTTTTTTTCAATGAAGCAAGTTAGTTTCCTACAGTTGTTCCTGGATAATTGGAATATAAATCAGGTCTTGGAAAATAAGTTCTATCCTTTTCCAAGGATCTAAGATTTATTCAATTAAGTGGGGACAGAACTATGGTTCTCAGATATAGACTTTTGTTATAGATACCACCATCATTTAGTAAAATAAGGGGACAACTCAATGATATCATTTAGGAGAATTTATAGGATTTATTGGTATCCATAGATGAAAATTACTTTATTGAATAATTATATATTTTTGGGGATATCAAAAAAGTGATCGTTCACCAATACATGGACAACATTTTTGTTGAATTTAACATTGATATTCATATATATTGATGGACATCATAATTTCATGCTAGGCCCTTTCAAATCATATTGAGTAAAAACCTAATAGAAAATATTTATTGTAAACATCTTATTTATCAATTATGAATATAATAAATATGTTTCCTTGGGAAAGTTATTTCAAGACTAGTATTTCCATTAATTCGGAGATGGTGGAAGTACTTAAATCAAGGGAACAACTAGTAAATGTTTTCTTGATTTTGAGAATCCTTAGTGTGCTAAGATATTATATTCAATTAATTCTAGAATATTCCAAATTGGTAGAACCTATTAATAAACATAACATGAATTGGATAAAGTTGGGGTGGATTGAATAGTGTGATGAATACATCATAGAGAAAATAAAATGATTAACATCTAATCTGATATTGATTCTATTAGAAAATGGAATTAACTATGAATATTACTACAATGCTTTTGGGTATGGATCTAGATCTATCTTAATGAAGGAAGATTAGGTAGTTACATAATGGTTCATCCAAGTAAGACCACATAATAAGAACAATCCAACACATGACCTCGAGTTTACTATAATTGTTCATTTGATGAAATTTTATTGATATTATTTATTCAATGAGATATTTTAATTTTATAACAAACAAAAGAGATTTTTGTGTATTATCTTCCAATGAGGATTTAACCATCTATAGAATCATCTGTTTGAATAATTGTAGCATTTTGTATTTGATATTAATTTTGATCATAGGAAATGGTATGATTTTTCAAATGTTCTCATTAGGAAGACATAGGATAATAGAGAGTGATCATCAAAATGTTGGTTGATGTTTATGTGTTTGTTAGTGTATTAGTTGATGGGTGTAATCAAGGACCAATGAGTGATTACCAATTCACCCTAAGTTAAAACATCAATCATGATGCATGTACTGAATTGTAGTATTATAAGGCCTTATCCTTAAACATTACATAATCATTAATTAAGTAAATAATTAACATTGAAGATATTTTTAGGTATAGTGTTTTAGAGAATTATTCCATAACTATGACGTTTCATTTCATATATTATAAATTATAAACTTATACTCATAATCCAATTTTCTCTAAAAAATACTATTAAAAGAAAATAATAATTCATTTCTTGATATAAATAATCTTTGATTCTTCCTTTCTCTTACCCTTCCATATTATCTTTGAAAAAACATTTTGAAAACATAGTATGATAATAAAAGGTTTAGTAAGGTATATAAAAATGAAAAAATAACATTTTTTCACCAATACATGAAAAAACTTCCCTATTTAAAATACCTAGTTAAATAATAAGATTTATGAATAACACATAGAAATCATAAATCATACCAGGTAATGTGTTTAATCCATAACATACACACATTGTAGCTTTCACAACTATATAGGGAGTTACGTTTGGAATACCCATCAAAGTATATTCCCTAAATCTCTTAGGAGAAACATTAACATTTACCTTTGTCACATTACACAGTGCATTGGAGAGCTATCTTAGTCTCACCCTCCCAAGGATTAACAAGAAACTACCCATATACATAAGCAATTCCAAGAACCATTACATAATCATAAAACATTAACAATTATAATTGAATGTTAAACTTTCCACATTGTAATCACAATATAGAATTTCAATATATTAACATAATAAATCCATTCCAAAAACAATTTTCAATAAAAAATACGTAAAAATAGTATATGGTATTTCTTTTCCATTTAAAAACCATATGGTTTGTTAAAGTAGCCAAATATCAAATAATGCTCACGGGGGAGGAAAGGTCGTAGTCACCGCATATATTAAAAAGAAACATTCCCTTTTCATTTAGTAAAAATATACATAGAAAAATGATTCCATTTTAATGAAATTAATAGTCAAATGGGTCTACACATTGTATAAAATAATATGGTGTATAAATCAACGTATCCATTAATGAAAGGATATTGAGGTGAAGTCTCTTACAAAAATTTGGTAGATTAATGACGTTATGTAAAAATTCATAAAATGAGTTGATGAGAGATAAAAGGATCTATAATCATTTGGAAATAAAATGGATAAAATTAAGAATATATAATCACATACCCCTACATAATAAAGAGGAAATTAAAACACATAACATAAAAAGAATTCATTTACTAAAAGAGGTGGGTGAACAGTTCCCTAACCTTGTGTTCGACATGACTCGTTCATTCATTAATCTCATTAATAACAAAATAAAGTTAATTTATAATTGATTAAAAACCTTTTTCATGTTTATTATTCAATTTATATCACTTTTTACCTTGTTATAAACATTACATAGAAATTTAAGTTAATAACGGCCATTTTGTCGGTATTTAGTACATGTGTCCAAAATAAACATCTTATAATTAAAAGTAGTCCTTGTGGTCAAAATTACAATATCTAAATAATTATATTCAATATTTAGATATCATCTATATCATATATATCCAGTATATATATGTATTAATAATTTTATATAACATTTGGATTTAATAAATGAAATGCACCATTCATGGAAACGGTAAGTCGTACGTACGCATGAACGCTACATTAATTTCATTTTCATTTTTAATGGAGTAAAAAAATAATTATTCCTAGGTGTATTATAATTATAGTATAATATCATATTTATTTAATTAACTCCATACTTTATATGTTCCACATATGACAAGAACGAGTCATATCCCTTTTGAGAGGGCAATAGTATGCACTTTCTCAAATGAAATTATTTTATTTTCCCATTATGGAAACCATAGATGTATAAGATAAATTAAATATAAAGAAGCATAGATGCAATATAAATATAATATATGTCACATATAAATATATTTTAATCATAATGGCCAACATGAGAGGCAATAAGAGATAATTGAACAATCATTATTTCGTGAGGAAATAGTTCTCCATCCTAAAAAATGATACGTTCTAAATTCATTATATGGATGTGTGTGTAAGTTTAGATTGGATACCTCTCATAACAACATACTAGTATATTTAATATACAGGTTTTTTTACATAATGTAATTACTAGAGTTTCGGGTTTTGGAGAAGGAAAATAAGTGAAAAGAACATCAGAGAAGTTGTTTCTTTTATATCGGGTAACTCCCTTTGGATTGAACCAAAATGATTTTTTGAATTTCATTATTCCAAAAGTAATGATTATAAGTGGATGATTGGGATGTTGGAAGATTATTGGAGAAGAGTTTTAAAGATCCAAGGGGGATTGAGAGGTTTGAGTAATCGGATATAGGTGGTGGCCTTTTATAAGAGGGAGGAGGTTATCTTTAGTAAATATTGAATGTATTATTTTATTATATATTATTTTTAGGTTTAAAAAGATCCAAAACTAAATAAATTCTAGTCTAATATGATTTTTGATCGAAATAAAATCATCCAATAATAATTTTATTAGTTTTGGATATTTTTTAATCCTTATCTTTTTTATTTATCCCTTTTTACACTTACCATTTTATCAAGCATTTTACACTTTGAGAATAAAAATTGTTAACAAAACATGACAAATATCCAATTAAAAAATCAATAGTAAAATTTTAAACAATTTATAAACATTTGGACTAATATTATATTTTTTTTTGAATTTTATAATATTTAATAAAATATTTTATATTTTAAAATATTAATTATATCAATTTTGCCACTATTCATATCAGGACTTTTTTTAAAATATATAACAACATGATTTATTCTAAAAATAATCATCAATAAAAAGATAATAGGTAACTAGCATCTTGAAAATTCTTGGATGATATCTAATTAACACAATTTCATTTATTTTATCATTTATAATATCATTAATTTGAATTAATTATTAATGAATAAACCACATCATCGTCATCATGTCATAACTAAATTTATTTATTTATTGTCTAAAAATAGTAAATAAAATACAACTATTTAAGAAATATTTTTTTGTTTCTAATTAAAATTTATATTTGAAATGATAACTTATATAACCCGATATAATTTTTTAACTGAAATATATATATTTATTTTACATGTAACTTAACATTAAATTATTTTTTATAAAATGTCATTTTCACTTACAAGAGGCTTTATGGGGTCCAAAAATCACCAATGGATTCCCATGTTTAGATATGAATCATCAAAAAGGATTAGGCCACTTTTTTGGGAAATTTAATATTATTATAATATAATTTGTTTACAATTATTTCAAGTATTTACCCTTT
Source organism: Viscum album (assembly GCA_963277665.1). Classification (NCBI taxonomy): domain Eukaryota; kingdom Viridiplantae; phylum Streptophyta; class Magnoliopsida; order Santalales; family Viscaceae; genus Viscum; species Viscum album. The sequence goes on along the minus strand of OY728120.1, from coordinate 1,023,248,773 downwards.
AACTATGGTAAATAAAATATTTACTAAAGTTACTATTCATTACATCTAAAAAAAGTTACCTATATACACAATTTGGACATCCTCATTCCAAATACAGAATCTATTTTTCCAAATTCAAAACATAGATATTTCAGAAATTAATGTTAAATTAATTCTCATTGTCAAAACCAAAAAGCGTGTTTTTATGAAATGATAACTATCGATAGACTGACATCTGGTTATGTCTAATTTAAAAAATAATCATCCTATGAATTTAATTGGATTGAATTATAAAAATATAATCCAATTACACATTAAAACCAATTAAGAGGAAAATATAACGATATCTAAAATCATATGAAAATACAGTTTTGACAGAAAATGTAATATTTATAACTATTCATTAAAAATGAACTTTAATAGAAAAATACCAAATATTTACCTAATGTAAATTCTGATGTACTACATCTAAAGAAGAATATTATTTTGTAAAATGGAACATATAATTGTGAAAAAAACTATATTAAAAAGGCTGTGTTTTCATCAAAAGGTTGTAAAACGACCTTTTAATAAAAATAGATTTTTTTATTCATAAAATAAGATTCATCCTCATTTTATGCCACTAAATTTTATTACATAAATGTAAAAACAATTAACAAACATGTATAATCAAATTTTAGTTAGTTCTATTCATTCCCATGAATACTATTGTTATGTGTTAACTACCATTTAAAAATAATATTTTCTTTGAATGACTCATCCTTGTGTGCGACATGAGATTTTGGAGAAACCCGTTGTTGCGTGTTGGGTACGCCAATGAACATAGCATACCTATTAAAGTAAAATTAATATATAATTCACAAATATTAATAAATATGAAAATATCATATCCTGTATTAACCTGGGATGTTACATCCTTCACCCCTTTTGGAGAATTCTGTCCTCGCATTTTTTGTTCACTTATCAAATAAGTGGGGGTATTTATACCTCATAACATTCATAGATTCCCATGCTTCCCCTTCAATAATTTGGTTTATCCAAAAAAACATTACCTAATGAATTACCATATTTTGCAACACATTCAATATTCTATTTATAATCTGGCCTCATTGTTCCTCATAAGAATGATTCTCTTCCAACTAAACAACTCTGGTCTCAAAACATGTGATGGATCCGGAATATACTTTCTCCACATTGAAAAATGAAAAACATTTTTTACCTAGGTTAAACATGGTGGTTAATCTACTTTGTATGCAACAAAACAAATATTCTCCTAGATTTCATAATTTCCAATGAAGCTCATACTCAACTTTTCCTTCTTACCAAAATGAATCACACATTTCCATGGAGAATCTTTGAGAAAGACAAGATCACTTTCCTCAAAAGAAAGATCCTTCCTCTAGATATCCACATTATGTTTCTGCCTGCTCTTAGTTGTTCTCATGTTATTCTAAATCAACTAAAAAAAATTTAGCATCTCTTCTACAAATTCTTGTTCTATTAACTTCCATTCACCATCTTTATCCCAAAAAGAAGGAGTTCGACAAATCTTTCCATATAATACCTCAAATTGTGCCATCTGCATACTAGAATGAAAACTGTTATTATACTAAATTTAAACAATATAATGATGTTGGTCTAAACATCCCTGGTATTCCATTGAGAAAGTACATCACATATCATCCAATGTCTAAATTGTTTTTTCTGACTGCCCATCTGATTGTGGATGAAAATATATACAAAAATTTAAATCATTACCCAACAACTTCTGATGGTCTTTCTAAAAGTTATAAGTAACCCTGTTATCAAAGTCAGATAAAATAGAGTGTGGTACTCCATGCAACCTAACTATATCTTTAATATACAACCGAGAAAATTAATCTAGAGACAAAGTATCTCGAGTAAAAATACAATGAGCAGATTTAGTCAATCTATCAATAATAACCCTGATTTCATAGTTACCTTAAGATATATTTTGTAATCCCAAAATGATGTACAATGATATATTTTCCCATTTATAATCTGGAACTAGAAAAGAATGAAGCGTCCCTTTCAGTAACAGCTGCTCTGCTTCAACCTATTGACAATTTAAAAACATCATAGTAAAGTCAGGAACATCACTTTTCACTCCATCCCATCAGTAATACACTTGAAGATCTCTGTACATCATTGTACTACCTGGATGAACTGAAAACAAAGCACTATGAGCTTTGAATAACAACTCATTATTCAAACATCACTACTAAGGCACACATGATCTCTTCTCAAATATCAAGATACAATAATTTTGAATGTTAAATTCAAGAAATTTACCCTTCTGAACAAACTCTACCATTTTCTCCAACACACTATCTTACTTCTACACTTGCTTAATTTTTTCTAATAGAGAGGATTTCTATGAAACATAAAACAAAACAGAGGAATTTCATGCTCCAACAACTCTTATACCAATGTTTCTCAGATCATTAATCAATGGATCATATTCTATATTTAACATGGTTAATGTTGAATTACTTTTTCGACTGAAATCATCATCCACATTATTTTCATTTCCCATATAGTAATGGATTGTGAAATCATAATCCTTGATTAATTATAACCATATCCAATATATCATGTTTAATTCTTTCTAAAAGAATATATACATCAATAATTTGTGATTAGTATATATTTCACACATTACTCTATACAAATGATTACTCCTAATTTTTAAATCAAAAAAAGAACAGCAGTTAATTCCAAATCATGTGTAGTGTAATTTATCTCATGAGGATTCAACTAAAGTGAATCATATGCAATTACTTAATCATTCCTCTTAAGGGAACTTCCACGTCCTTTCAACAATCATCATTATATGTAGGACTCTTTATGTTTCAATCATGTTTTAATGATCACAAATCAAAAACATCTTGTAAAACATGTTAATCCTGATTAATCTATCTTAAATAATGTATACAGATATTAGGTTTCATTATGCTTTAAATAAACCTTCCCAAGATCTTATGTTCTATATTAGATTGTTGAAAACAATATTTTTCTTTTTTCCTATAATTATTTTATTTATGAATGATTAAGTCTAATTAACTTTGTGAATATTATATCTCAATTCTATATAATGATATTTGGATAAGTCTGAGAAACCATGAGTCTGCCAACAATTGTTTTTTTTGGAAATGGACCTAGACACCATGACCCGGACACCATGACTAGACACTGTGACATGACACCATGACCCAAACAACATGACCAGAAACCATGACCATACATTGTGACCCAGACACCAAAACCAGACACCTTGATTCTAACACTGCATATGTGCTACCAGTTCCTAATCTCTATAGATCAATGCCATCATAATTGTCCTGCCACTCAAAGGAAACAAAGGAGACACTATTTCATGCTGACACCTTTTCCAGGTGACATTGTTTCCAAAGATACTATGACACCATTCTTTAATCTGTTTTGTCCTTTTCAAATTAATTTTTTATGGTCATATTTGAGTCTTTTAAAATCATTATCATAATTAATAATTCTTTGTAGAAATGTCACCTGATAGTATGAGGTGCGAGGTCCAGAATACTTGAATCTCATTGGCTCTAACACATGCACTCCAAGAATAAAAATAATTGTGAGGCCCAGAATCTAACAAGGACATATAGTGAAGAACTGACACATGCAACAAGATACACTTGAAGAACCAACAAAGCATTTAGGAATCCAAAAGATATGATACCACAGATCATATTCAATAACATATTCAAAATACCAACATCACAATGAACACAGGAAAGATATAACTGGAAAACAGAGCATGAGACATGCAATACTCTATTTCTCGCATGAGGACTCAATTAATGCTTCTGCTTCATAAAAGAAGTCCAGAGGTGAATAGAATAATGCTCAAAGAACTTCTATCCTTATCCCGTCTTCTTTTCTCTGTTATGTACTATTTTTTTATCATTTATAGAGAGTGTGTGTGTCTGTATTAAAAGACACACTATCCCCTTCACCGAACAGAATGATACAATATATTTTTCAACTCAAATATTTTTACACTTGTTTACTACCATGGATAATTGTGGAATAGGTCCCTATGTGAACTTTTACTTTATATGCATGAAAAACAGTGGAAGAGGTCATGTGACCTAGACAATCTTGAGTACTGTCGTTTACCCCGATCAATGGTGTGAATCATGTTTATTTTTTAAAACTATGTGGTGGAAAGTGATCAAAAAGTTGAGTGGATCAGGTCTCGTATTGAGACTAAACCACTTATTTTATATCTGTTGTATTGTTTAATTTAGTTATCTCTATTTTACTGCATATATGAGTTATCACAATATACACTTTGATAGTTAATCCTGGACAGAAGTTATAATTGTTTTTCCTTATTATAATAAGTTCAAAAGTAATATCAATAACTAATATTGAGATTACTGAGAATTAATCAATCTTCTAAGAAATTTTTTGAACAATCAAACATTCATAATAGTATTAAATTAATTACCTTTTCTGTATTTATTTTTATTAGGGATCCTTTTAAGAAAATTTTTCTAACGGAAATATTTATAGGTTCTCAATTCACCCTCTCTTGAGTAATCTACTCTGACTAGCATTTAGTATTAAAGATTGTTCATTATTCCTGTTAAGACAATTTTTTTGACATTATCAAAAAATGACTTTAGTTTCACTATAACGATCTATATATTAATGTTAGTTGTAAATTTAATTCTCTTTAAATGTATTTCTATATTATATAAAATATAATGGATTTTGATAAAATAAAAATACAACCATTCTTAAAAGGAACCAACTAGGCCCAATGGAAAATTAAAATGAAAATTAATTTTGAATGATTGTGTTTTGAAATATGGTGTTCAAATATTGATGTGTATAAGATTCCTTCTACTGATATAATCGGTTGGGATGAAATATCCAAGACTGCCTATAATAAAAATTTAAAATCTATGAATTATTTATATTACTCGTTTGGATATGAAAATTTTAACCGAATTTCAGAAGGTAAAACTACCCATGAAATTTGGGATACTTTTTCTATTTCACATGAAGGAACATATAGTGTGAATAAAATGAGTTATAATACTTATACTATTAAATATAATTACAATAAAATGAATCTTGATGAGATAATTTATGACACGTATCTTAGCTTCCACAAAATTGTTGACATAATGATTTCTCATCAGAGAGAAGTCACTACTAAAGAACAAATTATGAGGATTCTCATATTCCAACATGATAGATGGAGTGGAACATATGTCTCCATTAGAGAGACATGCAACATTAAAAAGTTACCTATAAATGAACTCATTAGTAAAATAATGATGTATAAAGAGGAGCTGAAAGTCAAAAAAGGAGAGGAAGATGAACACAAAATAATATCTATTCCATTTATGACCACCACCTCTTAACACAAAGAAAAAGGGAAATTCGATGTATTTGTAGAATTTTCTGACAGTGTACGATCATCACCTAACTGTGTTGAGTTGATGGCTCAATTATCTAGAAGGTTTATATTATTTTAAAGGTGAAGAAATATTTTAGAAAGCCTAACATTAAAGGATGATATGATCAATAAGGAAGATGGAATAAGGATTGGAAAATAAGTGACATGTCTGATGAGATAGTATCCTATGAATGTAAGTGAAAGGGACATATAAAGGCTGATTTTCCCTAAATGAAGTAAAAAATAAAATATGAGGACAATGATAGAAATTATGAAAATGAAATAAAAGAAACTTGGATTGATTATAAGGATTTTCCAAGTAACTCATAATCTTTACATGATGAACTGGCTAACAAAGAAAATATGTGTTTGAGGAAAAATACATCAGAGGTATCACTAAAATATTTTTTACACAATTCCTATTATTCGGGAGATAAAAGAGATTTAGAGAATATGTCTAATGAAGAAATGTTTGAGTACTGTAATACACTTGAAGAGAAATTTAATGAACTAAATGATTAATACTAGTCTTTAAAGAAACATCATGCTCTTACCTCAACAGTTACATATTAATTGAAGGTAGAAAGGGAGAAAATGACCATTTACTCAAAGAAAAAATTGCACTAATTCTACCTATAAGAAATTGAAAAAGGACCTTGAATGGTTTACTAATGTTAAAGATGCATTGGTACAAATTTTAGGTAAATAGATTGCTCCTAAATATACTACTGGTATTGGATATCAACTTTCTAAAAGAAATTTTGGAAAAACTAATTTTTTTTCTAAATCTAGGGCACACAACATTACACCTAGTTCTGGAAAACATACACCTAGTTCAAATTATGATGCACTATTTACTGTCTCAAGATTTTCTAGAACAAATGGAGTTTATTTTTAAAGAAAATTACATAAATCATATAGGACACCTATGAGGGATATGTGGGTTCCTAAAGCACAAGTAACTAATATTACTGGTCCCAAAAAAATATGTGTACCAAAGTCTATTTTTATTTTAGTATTTTTCAAAAATTCTACTTAAATAGATCCTCTGAAAGATTATTGTAATTGTATAGTGGGTGTTGAAGACACATGATAGGGGATTATTCATGAAACATCCTAGGTAAATAAAGAATAAGACATTTTCATATTTATTAATATTTGTGAATTAAATATTAAATTTACTTTAAAAGGGATTCTATGTTCGATAGCGTACCCGATATGCAACAACAGGTTTCTTTGAAATCTTACGTTGCACACTAATAATATAATATTATTATTTTAAATGTTAGTTAACTCATTGCTGTTGTATTGGTGGGAATGAAAAAAACTAACTAAAATATGATTACATATGTTTGATAAATGAATTTACATTTATCCAATAAAATTTAGGGGCATAAAATATGAATGAATATAATTTTAGGCATTAATACTCTAATATTCAGTAAAAGGATGATTTACAGCCTTTTGATGGAGAACACTCCGTAAATCTAGTTCTGTTCATTTTTATATGTTCTATTTGAAAAAATAAAATTCTTATTTACATTCGGGACATAAAAATTTACTTTGGGTAAATTTTTGGTATTTTTCTGATAAAGTTCATTTTTTAATGAATAGTGAAAAATACTGTATTTTAATTCAAAAGTTCCTCTTAATATAATTTCTTTATACAGTTATATTATATTTTCAATTAGTTTTAATGTTTAATTAGAATATATTTTTACCATTTTATCCAATCTGGGTCATTGTAATTAATTTCTCTTTGAAATTGGACATAAACAAGTATTAATCTTTTGACAGTTATTGTTTCTTAAAAACAAACTATCTATTTTGACAATGGGAATTAATTTTAAATTAATTAATGTGACTTCTATGTTTTGAATTTGGTAAAATAGTCATCATTTATGAATTTAGAATATAAATATAGCTTAGGCTGAGTTTTTGGTATTTTTCCGAAAAAACATCAATTGTTAATGAATATTGAAAACACATAGTAGTAGTTAAAAAACTTACTTTTTCATTTAAATTTAATTTTACCTCTTCGGTGAATTGAATTTCGAATATCTGAAATACGTGGTTGTTATTAGTAAGTAAAATTTGGTTCAATAAGATTACAAATAATTTTTCATGAATAGTAACTTTTGACTTTTATTTGTCGCTGTTAAAATTAAATAGGGTAATTCAAGGTAAAAATAATATTATAAAAATTTAAAATTACCTTAACACTTGTCCTAACCTTATTGAATGAGTAATTACCGACCATAGGCATCATAGGGTTAGTTTTGGGATCCCATAGAGAAACTTATGAGTGATAATGACACTTTATTTTAATTAACATAATGTAAAGGTAAAAAATACATAAACAAATATCTCTTTGTAAATTAATTTTTACATGGGGTTATATAAGTTATATTTTAGACTATAAATATTCATTGTAAATATAAAAATATTTCCTACATCTATGTATTTTTCTAATAATTGTAGACATCAAATAAATTAAATTATTTATGACATAATAATGATGCAGTGTTTACTCATTAAAAATGATTTAAATAAATAATATTATTATTATTAAAATAATATCCAAAACCTATCTAATTCTTATTGTATTATTTTATTTCGACCATGAGTCATCTTATCTTTGACTTTAATGATTTTTTGACCTTTAGAAACCGAATATCTTTTTATATTAAAATAATATTATCACACATTCCTAAAGATCCCATCCTCCGCCTTATAAAAAGTCCTCACTCATAACCAATTACTCACACCCATAAAGCCTTTTGTCTCATCTAAACTCTACCCAATTAATATCCTTGCATCCCTATCCTCCTACTAGAAGCCTTACCTTATGCAAAAGGCACTTCAAGAAAACCTTTAGGTTCATACCAAATAGAGTTACCCAAATTAAAGGTAACAACTTCTCTTAACTTATTTTCATTTAATTTAGTTATCCAACCCCTAAACTCTTTTAATTACTTTATTTTATAACACCACTAGTATTCTAAATATACTAGGATTTTATTAAGAGAATTATTTGAACTAAACATACACACACCTCTATCTAATGGGTACAGAACATACTGTTTCTATGGATGGAAAACTAATGCCTCACGAAAGGATGATTGTTCGATTATCTACTACCACCTATCAAGGTGAAAATTATGATGGAACTATATTTATATATGATATATTTTATGATTATTTTTTCTTTATGCTTTTTTATATTCCTTTTATATAATACCTTTATGGTTTCCATTATGGGTAAACACAATAATTTCATTTGAGGAAGTGCGGACTACCACCCCCTCAAAGTGACATAACTCGTTAATGCCATATGTGGGTTTTATAAATGATAGAGTTAATGATATTATGTATTATATTATACTTTAATTATAATATATTTATGTTTCATTAGGTTTTAATTCCATTAAAAATATGAAATAGCAATGAAAGAAGCGTTCATGCATAAGTACGGCTTACCGTCTCCATAAACGGTGCATTTCATTTATTATCTCCAAAATTTTATGTAATGTTATAAATACATATATATAATTAATATATATGATGTATATAATATCTAAATCGTGAATATCATTATGGAGATATTGTACTATTGACCCTATGGAGCACTTGTAATTATAAGGTGTTCATTTTTTACTCAAATACCAAATATCGAAAAAAACGGCCGTTATTAACTCAAATTATTGCATAATGCTTATAACATTGTATAAGGTGATAGAAAAAGAATAGTAAGCATGAAAAAGGTTCTTAAGATATTATAAATTAACATTATTTTATTATTTAATAGATTAAAGAATGATCAAGTCATGTCAGACAGGAGGTAAAGGACTTTTTCTCGATCTCCTTTCATTGAGGCATATTTTTTTCTTATACACGACTTTCTTTTATAAGATATATAAACAACATTTAATTTTCTTTTCGTTCAAAGAGAATATTTTTATACAAATATTTTTACTAAATATCAAAAAATAATGTTTCTTTTTATCCTAAGTGGAGACAACGACCTTTCCACTACTGTGAGTATTATTTAATATTTGGCTTCCTTAAGAAGTTGTAATATTTTTAAAAAGAAACAGAAATACCATATACTCTTTTATGTATTTTGGTGTTGAAAATGGTTTTGATAATGGATGTGTTATGTCAATGTATTTTAATAATATATTGTTATTGAAATTCAGAAATTTTATCATTCCTTTATGTTTGTTTTATATGTTATGAATATGTTATGGTTCTTGGGAATTGTTTACGTATACAGGTTGTTCTGTGATAAACCTAGGGTGGGTGAGCCCGAGATAGCTCTCCAATGCATTGGGTAACGTGACGGATGTAAATGTGAATGTTTCTCTTAAGAGATTTAGGGAATATACTGTTATGGGTATTCCAAAGTAACTCCATATGTAGCTGTGATAGCTAAAATGTAAGTATGTTATGGATACCACAAGTTACCTTTATGATTTATGATATCTATGTGATATTCATAAATCTTATGATTTCATGAGGTTAGTAAAAGGAGGTTATGTTTTGTAAGTATTTCTGAACTAACTTTTTCCTTCTTTGTTTTATATCCCTTACTGAGCTTTTTATTCTCATTCTAGGTTTTGAAATGTTTTCACATGACATAAAGATGAATAGTGTCAAGGATGGTATCAAGAAAAAGTCATGTTGTCTAAAACCAGAAACTAGACATGACTCTTTTTTTCAATAGTTTTTATTTTATGAAAAAAATGGAAACTGAGTAGAAGTGTCTACATTGTAATCTTATGAGATGTAATAGTTATGTCCTAATTCTCTAAAACACTAAACCAGAAAATATCCCCAATGGGAATTATTAGTTTAATTCAATATTATGTGATGTTTTAAGGTCGGGTCCTTATAGTTTTCATCAGAGGTCAGTTTAGATAAATTTAAGAGTTATGGTATTTTTAAATTAATATCCATAAAGCATTTTATGTTAATATTGAAATCATATATCATTTATAGATTACCATGTTTCTTCTCTAAGATATATCGGTGTTCAGAATGGTTTTTCACAGAGGAAACAGGAAAACTATGTTGTGACGACATCAGGAGGAAGAAAAACATAGAAATTAGCATCCTAATATGGTCGGAATTAGAACTGATTAGCATCAACATATGAATTCTGAACTTATGGTAAAAACACCAGGGCGAATGTTGAGACAAAAATAAATTATAAGAACCATCATGTCCTTTTGTGCACGAATAATCTACCTAAAAGCCTTATTTTTTTTGTCTCTAGTATAGTTCTATGTCATTTTGGGTTTAGATTGGCTTTTTGTTTATCATGGTAAGATTGACTGCAGAGATAAATAGATTTCTTTTCATATTTTTTTCAGTTTCTATAAAAGAATGAACCCTTGATTTTGATAACATATTAGGAAGCTAAGAAACTATAAAAAGATGGAAATGAATGTTACCTTTCTCATATTGTTGAAAATAATGAATGTGGTGAGATTAATGATGTTCCAGTGGTAAATGAGTACCTTGATGTTTTTCCAAATTAGTTGTCTAGTATTATACCTGGTCAGGAAGTTGAATTTATTATTGACTTAGTTTCTGATGCTATGCCAATTTCAAAACCCCCTTATCGAATGGCTAAAATTGAACTATTAGAGTTAATGAATCATTTTAAAGAGTTATTAGATAATGGTTTCATTAGACCTAGCACATCACCATGGGGTGCCCCTATCTTGTTTGGTAAAAATAATGATGTATCAATGAGACTTTGCATTGATTATAGACTATTGAATAACATTACTGCTAAGAACATGTATCCTTTGCCTCATATAGATGATTTTTTTAATAAGCTCAAGGAATATTAGAATTTTTCAAAGATTGACATGAGATTGGGGTACCATCAGTTGAAAGTGAAATAAGAAGACATTCCGAAGACCGTGTTTCGTACTAGATATGGACATTATGAATTTGTAGTTATACCTTTTGGTTTATCCAATGCACCTACTGTATTCATGGATATTATGAATAGAATTTTTTATTTTTTCTTGGATAATTTTGTTGTTTTTTTTATTGATGACATTTTTCTTTTTCCAAAAATAAAGTGGAACATGTATAAGGACCCAACCTTAAACCTTAACATAATCTTGAATTAAATTAATAATTCACATTGAGGATATTTTTAGGTTAAGAGTTTTAGAGAATTAGGACCCAAATATTACATCTCAAAAAAATTACAAAGTAGACACTTCTAGCCAGTATCCATTTTTTTACAAAACATGAACTCTTGAAAAAAAAAGAGTCATGTCTAGTTCCATATTTAAGACAACATGACTTTTCCATGATCCCATTCTTGACCCTATTACACATTATTTTGTGGGAAAAACATTTCAAAAACTTGGGGTGAGCATAAAAACCTCATTAAGGGATACACAAAAAAGGAAAACTGTTAGTTTTTTAAAACAACAAGTAAACCATGAATACTTTAACATATGTAATACTTTTCAAATTTATGAAATAGTAAATACTTTTCACTGAATAAAAGATCATTAGTTACCCTTTTGTAACAAAAATATTACAATAAAACCCATATAAAGAACACATAACATAAAATGGTAAATTAGGACATAAACATACTTAAATAGAATAACCATACGGTTGACTTCCACACATATCACTAAATCAAATAGCCATATGACCAACAATTATACGTAATTCATTGGAGGTTATAAAGTAACCACCCCTCCTGGTATTCACGACACCACCCGTCATTTTCTTTATGATGTAACCACTCATCAAATGTCCAAGTACTAATATAAAATCATAACACATACAACAAATATAAAGGTAAGAAAACATTTCCACATTTCAATCAAAATATATCACATAAATATATTGACATAACAAATACATTATCAAAACCATTTTCAATACCAAAATACATAAATTATTATATGGTATTTATTTTCTTTTAACAACATTATGGCTTGTTGAGGATACCAAAGATCAAATAACACTCACAGCGGCGGAAAGGTCGTTGTCACCGCTTACATTAAAATAGAAATTCATTTTTGTTATTTAGTAAAATTATATGTAGAAAAATATTCCCTTTTTAAAGTCAAGGGAGTTTATACTACGTATAAAAGAAAGTCATGTTTTAAAACAATATACGCCTATATGATAGGAGATTGAGACAAAGTCCCTTACCTCGTTTCCAACTTGACTCGTTCATTCTTTAATATCCAGAATTATAAACTAAAGTTAATTTTTAACTTTCTTAAGAAAATTTTTAAAGTTTATTATTCCTTTTATATTACTTATTACCATGTTATAATCATTATGTAATCATTTAAGATAATAACGTTCATTTAGTCAATATTTGGTACTTGAGTCAAAAATGAACACCATATATTTACAAGGTGTCCATGTGGTCAATATACCACTATATCCAGAATGATATTCATGATTTACAAATCATATGTATCATATATATCCAGTATATACATGTATATATAATAGTACATAACATTTGGAGGTAAGAAATGAAATGCACTGTTCATGGAGATGGTAAGTCGTACGTACGCATGAACGCTACTTTCATTTATGTTTCTTATTTTAATGGAATTAAAAAATAATGATCCATAGGTATATTATAATTCCAGTATAATATCATATATAATATCATTAACTCTATCCTTTATTCCTCCCACATAAGGCCTTAACGAGTCACATCACTTTAAGGGGCGGTAGTCCGCACTTCCTCAAATGAGATTATCGTATTTACCCACTATAGAAACCATAAAGTCTTGATATAAATGGGTAAGTACAGAAGAATAATGAAATAAAAATCATAATATATATCATATATAAATACATTTCTATTATAATGGCCACCATGACTGGCGGTAAGATGTAATTGAACAGTCATCGTTTCGTGAGGCGTTAGTTTGTCATCCTCAGAAAAATTATGTTCATCATCCAATAGATGGAGTTGTGTGTAGGTGGAGATCGAATATTTGTTAGAACAAAATCCTATTATATTGAGGATACTTGTTTTGTTACAAACTAAAGGAAATAAAAAGATTATAGGGTTTGGAGAAGTAAAATAATAAAACAATTTAAGGGAAACTGTTACCTTTAATTTGGGTAACTCCCTTTGGTATGATCCAAAGGACTTATTAAGTGCCTTATGACTAAGGTAAGGCTTCTAGGAGGAGGAGAGGGATTTAGGGAGTGTAATTGGTCAGAATTTGGACGATCCAAATGGCTTGAGAGGTGTGAGTAATTTGTTTGAAGTGGACTCTTTTTATAAGGGTGAGGAGGGGCTCTTTAGGAAAGTGTGAAAATAGTATTTTATAATATAATGATAATAGATTTCTAATGGTCGAAAAATAATTAAGGTCGAAGCTAAGATGACTCGTATTCGAAATAAAATCATCCAATTATAATTGGACATGTTTTGGAAAATAATTTAGTCATTAAAATCTTATTTATTTAAATCATTTATTAATGAGGTAAATACTTCACCATTATTGTGTCATAAATAATTTAATTTATATGATTTCTAAAAATTATAAAAAAATACCATGATGTATTAAATCCCTTTATCTTTCCAAATATATTTTTATTCGAAAATATTAGTTACATAACACCATATAAAAATTAATTACTAAAATCTTTTTGTTAATGTCAATTTTGTCATCACATTAAATTAATTAATCTAAATTGTCATTTTCACTGCCATGTGGCTCAATGGGGTCCCAAAATCAACCCAAATATTTCCATGGTCGTTAATGACTCAACCAATATGGTTTGTACAAGTGTTAAGATAATTTTGAATTATTATAATATTCTTTTTACCTTGAATTACCCTATTTACCTTTAACCGTGGTAAATAAACGTCAATAGTCAATATTCACCAAAAATTATTATCATCATATTGAACCAAATTTTACTTATAGATAACAACAATTTATGTCATATTTTCTAAATTCAAATCACAGAAGTGGTAAAATTTCATTTAAATGAAAAATGCGGTTTTTTAACTACCACTAAGTGGTTTCACTATTCATCAAAAATTCAAGTTTTTCATAAAAATAGCAAAAATTCAGCCGAACCTATATTTTTTATTCCAAATTAAAAAATTATATCTATTTTTCCAAATTAAAAACATGGAATTGGAAATAATTAATTTTATAATTAATTCTCGTAATCAAAAAAAATATCGTGTTTTTCAAAAATAATAACTATCAAAAGATTGATAATTGTTTATGTCCAATTTCAAAGTGAAATTAATTCCTATGACCAAAATTGGATTAAATGGTAAAAATATATTTTAATTTTTCTTTAAAACCAATAATAATGATAATCGAGCCATATAAATAAATTAGATTAAAAGGCACTTTTTAATTAAAATACAATATTTTTCACTATTCATTAAAAATTGAACTTTATCAGAAAAATTTCAAAAAATTACCCAAAGTAAAATTTTATTCCCCCATTATAAAGAATGATTTTATTTGGCCATATAAAATGTATTAAAGTGACCAAAAATATATTTAAAAAGGGTTCGCCATTAAAAGGCGATAAATCGGCCTTTTAATGTAAATTATGCTTAAAATTAGATTCATTCATATTTTAAGCCTCTAACTTTTTATTGGATAAATGTAAATAAATTTAACAATCATGTATAATCATATTGTAGTTAGTTTCATTCATTCCCTCCAATTACAATGGCTAGGATATGACTACCATTTAAAATAATAATATTATATTATTAGTGTGCAAAGCAAGATTTTAAATAAACTCGTTGTTGAATATCTGGTACGCTATCGAACATAGGAACCCCTTTAAAGTAAAATTAATATTTAATTCAAAAATATTAACTAATATGAAAATATATTATTCTTCATAAACATGGGATGTTACATCCTTCCCCCCTTTTGGAAATTTCTTCCTCACAATTTTTATTCACTTATCAAAATAAGTGGGGGTATTTATCCCTCATAGAATTTTCATATTCCCACACTGCCTCTTCAACCATATGGTTTTTCCAAAAAACCTTTACCTGGTGAATTACCTTATTCCGCAACACTTTCTCTCTGTGGTCAAGAATTTGGACTGGTTGTTTTTCATAAAAGAGATGCTCTTCCAACTGAACTATCTCTGGGCTCAAAGCATGAGATGGATCTAGAATATACTTTCTCAACATCAAAACATGAAAAACATTATGTACCTAGGATAAACTTAGAGGTAATGCCACTCTATGCACAACTGATCCCACATTCTCTATAATTTCATAAGTTCCAATGAACCTCATACTCAACTTTCCCTTCATAACAAAACGCATCACACATTTCCATGGAGAAACTTTGCGAAAGGCAAGGTCACCTACCTCAAAATAAATATCCTTAATCCGGTTATCTGCATAACATTTCTGTCTACTCTGAGTTTTTTTCATGTGATTCTAAATAAACTGAACATTCTCTACCATCTCTTCTACCAATTCTGGTCTCATCAGTTTCCTTTCACCTACTTCATCCCAAAAAGATGGAGTTCGACAATGCTTTCCATATAATTCCTCAAATGGAGCCATCGGTAAACTATAATGAAAACTAGTATTATAAGAAAATTCACCTAAAGAATGATATTGGTCCCAAATTCCCTAATAATCCGTCAAGAAAGCACCTAACATATCCTCCAATGTCTGAATTGTTCGTTCTAATTGCCCATCTGATTGAGGGTGAAAAGTTGTGCTAAAATTTAATTCAGTACCCAACGACTTCTGAAGGCCTTTACAAAAGATAGAAGTAAACCTAGGATCGCGATCAGATACAATGGAGAGGGGAACACCATCCAACCTGACAATATCTTTAACATACAACGGATCATGTTGATTTAGAGACAATGTATCTCTAATAGGAAGGAAATGAGCAGATTTAGTCAATCGATCAACTATAACCCAGATTTCATTATTATCTCGATATGTCTTTGGTAATATCACAACGAAGTCCATGGATATATTTTCCAATTTTGATTCTGGCACCAGTAAAGGCAGAAGAATTCCTTTCCGTAACTGTCGCTCTGCTTTAACCTGCTGACAAGTCAAACGCTTCACAGCAAAATCAGCAATATCTCTTTTCATTCATCCCACCAGTAAGACTCCTGAATATCTCTGTACATCTTAGTACTGCCAGGATGAACTAAAAACAGATAACTATGAGCTTCACATAACAACTCATTATTCAACTGTGAATCACAAGTCACACATAATATCTTTCCAAACCTCAAAACACAATCATCGTCAATTTTAAATTCAGGTAACTTACCCTTCTGAACCAACTCTTCCTTTTCTACAACTCACTGTCTTCCTTCTATGCTTTCTTTATTCTGTCTGATATAGATGATCTCACAAACACCTAAAACAAAACAGAATAATTTCCTGCACCAACAACTTCTATGACAAATTTAATCAAATCAAAAACCAAAGGATCTTGGTCCACACGTAGCATGTCTAATGAGACATTACTTTTCCGGCTCAAATCATCGACCACTTTATTTTATTTTCCCAGATGTTAATGGATCATGCAATCATAATCCTTGATTAATTATAGCCATCTCCTCTATCTCTTGTTAAATTATTTTTGAGTGAATATATTGTTTAAACATTTGTGATTAGTATATATTTCACATTTTACTCCATACAAATGATGCCTCCAAAATTTTAAAGCAAAACGAACAGCAGCTAATTCCAAATCATGTGTAGGGTAATTTAACTCATGAGGTTTCAACTGACGTGAAGCATAAGAAATTAATCATTCTGCATTAGGACACATCTCAGTCCTTTCATTGAAGCATAACTCTATATAATAATCTCACCATTTCTAGATGGAAGTTCCAAAGCTTGAGCATTCACCAATCTTCATTTCAATTCCTAAAAACAATCATCACAATCTTTTGTACAGATGAACTTAATACCTTTTCAAGTTAACTTATTCATTGGACTAGATAACCGTGAAAAATGTTCAACAAACCTTCGGTAATAACCTTCCAAACCAAGAAAACTACGAATCTTGGTTATATTTGTCTGTCTTGGCCATTCTTCAACAACCATTGTTTTAACAGGAGCAACAATTATGCCATTTTTTGAAACAATGTGACCAAGGAATGAAATTTTTTGTAACCAAAACTCACACTTTCTGAATTTCCCATAAAGTTTATTTTCATTTAATGTTTGCAAGAAAACCCTTAAATGACTTTCATGTTCCTCCTTACTTTTGGAATATACCAAAATATCATCAATAAAAACACCCACAAACTTATCCAAGAACTAACAGAAAATTCAATTCATAAGATCCATGAATATAGCAGGTGCATTGGTTAACCCAAAATTCATAACTAAAAACTGATAATGTCCATATCTAGTACGAAACGCGGTCTTTGGAATGACTGCTTCTTTAACTTTCAACTGATGGTACCCCTACCTCAAGTCAATCTTCGAAAAATACTGAGCTCTCTGGAGTTGATCAAAAAAATCATTGATATGAGGCAAATGATACTTATTCTTAACATTGATGTTATTCAATGCTCTATAATCAATGTAAAGTCTAATTGAACCATATTTCTTTTTAGCAAACAATACAAGAGAACCCCATGGTGATGTGATAGTTTGAATAAAACCTTTATCTAATAACTCTTGCAATTACTTCTTTAACTCTAAAAGTTCAATTTGATCTATTTGATAAGTGGGTATTGAAATTGGCTTAGCATCAGTAACTAAGTCAAAAGTAAATTGAACTTCTCGATCAGGTATAATTCCAGGAAAATCATCTGAAAAAACATCAAGTTACTCATTTACCACTGGCACATCATTAATCTTAAGAGTTCCTTTATTTTCAACAATATATGCAAGGTAACATTCATTTCCATTTGTTACTTGTTTCTCAGCTTCCTGATATGTTATGAAAAGAAAGGGTTTATTCTTGTATAGAAACTGCAAATTGTTATGAAAAGAAACCTCTTTAGCTCTGGTGTCAATCTTAGCATGATAAACAGAAAGGCAATCCATGCCCAAAATAACATCAAACTCTACTAGAGGAAAAACTATATGGTTTGCGGGTAGATTCTTTCCGCACACAAGGACATGAATGTTCTTATGTTTTCTTTTTGTCTCAATATTTCCTCTAGGTGGTTTTACCATAAGTTCAATATTCATTTCATGAGATGGAATTCCCAATTTACTAAAAAAATTCTCCGAAATGAATGAGTGTGTAGACCCTGAATCAAACAACACATTGGAATAATCTGTACAAACAAACCGTGTACCAAATACTACTTCATTTGAGGGCCCAACATCTGCTAAAGTAGTTTCAAAGGATTTAACCACCCCTTTCTTCTTGTTGTCTGACTGCTTTCCCTCAGTTGAGTTCTTCATTGGACACTCATTTTCCTAATGACCCATTTCTTTAGACTTAAAACATCTTACTAATGGCTTTTCATTGCCTACTTGTTCATCTTCTTTACAGGTACGAGAAATATGACCAGACTTACCACACCAGAAGCACTTTCCAGTATTAGATAAAAATTCTCCAAGATGACTTTTACCACAATTTTCAGAAGTTGGATATTTAGTTTTCTTACCTCTAGGATTATTTTATGAATTATTCCTCGTTGTCTGCCAACAGGACCTCTTATTCTGTTGTTTTTAAAGAAAACTTGATCATCAAAAAACTCTATTTCCACCTTCTCCGCACTTCAAAAAAGTTTTTCATAACTTTTGAACTCATGAGAGGCAAACAAACTTAGATATCATGGATTCAGTCTCGAGTAAAATTGATTTATCTAACTATCAAGATCTCAGATGATATTTGGTGCATACCTTGCCATTCGAGTAAACTTTTCTTCATAAGCAGCCACTGAGTCATCCTCCTAGCTTAATTATAGGAATTTTTTCCATCCTAAGACCAACCACCTTAGGAAAATATTTTTCAATAATCATACATTTGAATTCATCCCAATCAAGAGCATCAATATCCTCACTATCCCATATATTTTTCACCATCAACCACCACTGATCAGCTTCATCTTCAAAATAGTAAATAGTGAGACTAACTTTTGGATATTCTGAACAACCCATGACATCAAAAAATTTCTCAAGTGCTTTAATCCACCCTTCAGCTAGCACCAGATCAGATGATCCTCTGAATGATGGGGGATGTTGCCTCATGAAATGTTCCACTACTGACATGTTCCTTTGTGGTTGATGTGGCTTCTCTCGTGCATGGATACCACCTCCATTTATCGCCAGAGTCAATTGTTCCATCACTACAACAAACTGTTCAGTTCCGATTCCGACCATTTCAGGTTGCTGATTTGGAAGGTTGTCTTCCTCCTGATGTAGTCCCAACATAGCTCCCTATTTCCACTGCGGGAAACCATTCTAAACATAGGAATAACTTAGGCGAAGCAACATGGTAATTTTTAAATTCTATATTGTATAAATATTACCATAAATTAATTTATGGATATTAATTTATCAATACCCTAACTTCTAAAGTTATCTAATATGTCCTCTAATACCAACTATAAAGACCCGGCCTTAAACCTTAACATAATTTTGAATTAAATGAATAACTCACATAGAAGATCCTTTCAGGTTTAGTGTTTTAGAGAGTTGGGCTATAAGTATTACATATCAATAAAATTACAAAGTAGAAACTTCTACCCAGTATCCATTTTTTTACAAAACATGAACTCTTGAAAAAAAATAGTCATGTCTAGTTCCATATTTAAGAAAACATGACTTTTTCTTGATCCCATCCATGACCATATTCCACATTATGTCCTGCGAAAAACATTTCAAAAACTTTGGATGAGAATAAAAAGCTCAGTAAGTGTTACACAAAGAAAAAAAATGATAGTTTTCAAAACAACAAGTAAACTATGAATACATTAACATAAGTAATACTTTTCACCATTATGAAGTAGTAAATACTTTTCATTGAATAAAAGATCATTACTTACACTTTTGTAACCAAAATATTACCATAAAACCCATATAAAGAACACATAACATATAAAGGTAACTTGGGACATAAACATACTTAAATGGAAAAACCATACGGTCGACTTCCACACATATAACTAAATGGAATTTCCATAAGGCTGACTTCCATACCCAATGTATTGGAGGTTATAACGTAACCACCCGTCATTTTGTTTATCACATAACCACCCATCCAATGTCCAAGTACCAATTTAAAATCATAACACATACAAAAAATATAAAGGAAAGAAAACATTTCCACATTTCAATCACAATATATAACTTAAATATATTGACATAAAAAATCCATTATCAAATCCATTTTCAATACCAAAATACATAAAAGAGTTTATGGGATTTATTTTCATTTAAAAACATTACTGCTTGTTGAGGAATCCAAAGATCAATTAATACTCGTAGAGGCAGAAAGGTCGTTGTCACCGCTTACGTTAAAAGAAAGAATCATTTTTTTTTGTTTAGTAAAATTCTTTGTAGAAAAATATGCCCTTTGAAAATTCAATGGTGTTTTACAGAATATAAAATAATTTCATGTATTAAAACAAAATATTCCTCAATGAAAGGATATTGAGACGAAGTCTCTTACCTCATGTCCAACTTGACCCGTTCGTTCTTTAATATCCTGAATAATAAACTAAAGATAATTTTTTTACTTGCTTAAGAACCTTTTTCAAGTTTATTATTCCTTTCATATCACTTATTACCATGTTATAAACATTATGTAATCATTTAAGATAACAATGTTCATTTTGTCGATATTCGGTACTTGAGTCAAAAATGAACACCTTATATTTACAAGTTGTCCATGTGGTCAATAGTCCATTATATACAGAATGATATTCATGATATAGATATCATATATAACATATATATCAAGTATACATGTATTTTTAATAGTACATAACATTTGGAGTTAACAAATGAAATGTACCGTTCATGGAGACGGTAAGCTGTGCGTACGCATGAACGCTACTTCCATTTCTATTTATTAATTTAATGGAATTAAAACATAATGATACATAGGTATATTATAATTACAATATAATATCATATATAATATTATTACCTCTATCCTTTATGCATCCCATATAAGGCATTAACGAGTCATATCACTTTAAGGGGGTGGTAGTCCGCACTTCCTCAAATGAGATTATCGCATTTACCCAATATGGAAACCATAAAGGATTGATATAAATGGGGAAGTATAGAAGCATAAGGAAATAATAAAAATAATATATATCATGTATAAATAAAGTTCCATCATAATGGTAACCATAAGAGGCAGTAAGATGTAATTTAACAATCATCGTTTCGTGAGGCGTTAGATTACCATCCATAGAAACATTATGTTAATCATCCATTGGATGGAGTTGTGTGCAAGTGTAGTTCGAATATTTCTCATATAAAATCTTAGTATATTGCTGACACTGGTTTTTTTACAGATGAATACAAATAGAAAGAGTATAGGGGTTGGAGAAGTAAAATAAAAGAAAACAATTTAAGAGAAACTGTTACCTTTAATTTGGGTAACTCACTTTGGTTTGAACCAAAGGACTTCTTAAGTTACTTCTTCATAAGGTATGTATTCTAGGAGGAGGAGAGGGTGGTAGGAAGTGTAATTTGGCAGAGTTTGGATGAGCCAAATGGCTTTATAGGTGTGAGTAATTGGTTAGAATTGTCTCCTTTTATAAGGGAGAGGAGGGGCTTTTTAAGAAAGTGTGAAAATAGTATTTTCTAATATAATGATATTTGGTTTCTAATGGTCCAAAAATAATTACGGTCAAAATTAAGATGACTCAAATTCAAAATAAAATCATCCAATCAGAATTGTACAAGTTTTGGATAATAATTTAATCATTATGATATTATTTATTTAAATCATTTATTAATGAATTAAATACTGCATCATTATTGTGTCACAAATAATTTAATTTATATGATGTCTAAAAATTATAAAAAAATACAATGATGTAGGAAATCCCTTTATCTTTCCAAATAATATTTGTAGTCGAAAATAGGAGTTACATAACACCATATAAATATTAATTACTAAAAGATTTTTGTTAATGTCAATTTTGTCATCACATTAAATTAATTAATCTAAATTGTCATTTTCACTTCCATGTGGCTCAATGGGGTCCCAAAATCAACCCAAATATTACCATGGTCGTTAATGACTCAACCAATATGGTTTGGCCAAGTGTTAAGATAATTTGGAATTATTATAATATTCTTTTTACCTTGAATTACCCTATTTACCTTTAACCGCGGTAAATAAACGTCAATAGTTACTATTCACCAAAAATTATTATCATCATATTGAACCAAATTTTACTTCTAGATAACAAAAATTTATGTCATATTTTCTAAATTCAAATCACAGAAGTGGTAAAATTTCATTTAAATGAAAAAGGAAGTTTTTTAACTACCACTAAGTGGTTTCACTATTCATCAAAAATTAAAGTTTTTCATAAAAATACCAAAAATTCAGCCGAACCTATATTTGTTATTCCAAATTAAAAAATTATATCTATTTTTCCAAATTAAAAACATAGAATTGGAAATAATTAATTTTATAATTAATTCCCTTAATCAAAAAAAATATCATGTTTTTCAAAAATAATAACTATCAATAGATTGATACTTGTTTATGTCCAATTTCAAAGTGAAATTAATTCCAATGACCAACATTGGATTAAATGGTAAATATATATTTTAATTTATATTTAACTCCAATAAAAAATATAATCTAATCATATAAATAAATTAGATTAAAAGGCACTTTTGAATTAAAATACAATATATTTCACTATTCATTAAAAAATGAACTTTATCAGAAAAATACCAAAAAATTAC
Organism: Viscum album; assembly: GCA_963277665.1. NCBI lineage: Eukaryota > Viridiplantae > Streptophyta > Magnoliopsida > Santalales > Viscaceae > Viscum > Viscum album. Next base: position 1,023,225,416 of record OY728120.1, on the reverse strand, counting down.
CCAATGTAAAATTTTATGTCCCCATTATAAAGATGGATTTTATTTGGCCATATATAATGTATTAAAGTGACCAAAACAATATTTAAAAAGGGTTCTCCATGAAAAGGGGATAAATCGACCTTTTAATGTAAATAATGCTTAAAATTAGATTCAATCATATTTTAAGCCTCTAACTTTTTATTGGATAAATGTAAATAAATTTAACAAACATGTATAATAATATGTATTTAGTTTCATTAATTCCCACCAATTACAATGGCTAGGAGTTAACTACCATTTAAAATAATAATATTATATTATTAGTGTGCAACATAAGATTCCAAAGAAACTCGTTGTTGCGTATCGGGTACGCTATCAAACATAGGAACTCAATTAAAGTAAAATTATTATTTAATTCACAAATATTAAAAAATATGAAAATATCTTATTCTTCATTTACCTGGGATGTTACATCATGAAATTCATTTAAGGGTTGTTTTTCAAACCTTAAAAGAAAAGAAACTGTTTGGGAAATTCAAAAAGTGTCAGTTCTGGTTACATAAAATTTCTTCCCTTATTTACAATGTTTCAAAAAGTGGAAAAACAGTAGATCCAGCTACAAAAAAGTTGTTTAAGAATGACCAAGACCAACAAATATAACCATGATCCGTAGTTTTCTTGGTTTTGCAGGTTATTACTAGAGGTTTGTTGATAATTTTTCATGGTTATCTAGTCCAATAACTATGTTAACTTGGAAAGGTGTTAAGTTCATCTGGACAAAAGAATGTGATGATTGTTTTCAAGAATTGAAAAGAAGATTGTTGAATGCTCCAGTTTTGGCACTACCTCCAAGAAATGGTGAGTTTGTTATTTACAGTGATGGTTTGTTGAAAGGACTTGGTTGTGTCCTAATGCAGAATGATTAGGTAATTTCTTATGAATCACGCCTATAGAAACTACATGACTTAAATTACCCTACACATGATTTGGAATTAGCTACTATTTTTTCATTAAAAATTTAGAGGCCTCATTTGTATGGCGTAAAAGGTGAAATATATTCTGATCACAAAATTTTATAGTATATATTCACTCAGAAAGAATTTGACCCGAGACATAGGATATGGTTGGAATTAATGAAGGATTAGGATTGCACGATCCATTACCATCTTGTAAAGTCAAATAAAGTGGCAGATGATTTGAGTTGAAAATGTAATTCTTTATTAACCATGTTACATTTGGAACAAGATCCTTTGGTTTTTGATTTGATATACTTTGGCATAGATTTTGTTGGTGCAGAAAATTCATCGGTTTTGTATCAGGTATCAATGAGATCATATCTATCTAACAGAATTAAGCAAGAATAGAAGGAAGATAGTGGGTTACAGAAAATGGTAGAGTTGGTTTAGAAGGGTATGTTGCCTGAATTTAACATGGATAATGATTGTGTTTTGAGATTTGGAAAGAGATTATGCATTCCTTGTGATTTACAGTTGAAGAATGAGTTATTATGTGAAGCTCATAGTTCCCCATTTTCAGTTCATCCTATCAGTACTAAAATGTACAGAGATATTCAGGAGTATTACTGGAGGGATGAAATGAAAATAGATATTTTTGATTTTACTGTGAAGTGTTTGACTTGTTAGTAGGTTAAAGAAGAGTAACAATTACTGAACGGGATACTTCATCCTTTACCTGTACTTGAGTGGAAATGTGAAAATATATACATGGACTTCATTGTGGGATTACCAAAAACATCTCGAGGTAATAATTGAATTTGGGTTATTGTTTATCGATTGAATAAATATTCTCATTTTCTTCCTATTCTTGATACTTTGTCTCTAGATCAACTTTCTCAGTTGTATGTTAAAGGAATAGTCAGATTAAATGGTGTTCCCCTCTCTATTATATCTGATCGTGACCAAAGGATTACTTCAATCTTTTGGAATGGCCTTCATAAGTCCTTGGGTACTAAATTAAATTTTAGTACAACTTTTCATCCTCAATTAGATGGGAAATCAGAATAAACAATTCAGACCCTGGAGGATATTCTATGTGCTTGTTCACAAAATTACCAGGGAAGTTGGGACAAATATCTTTCTTTGGTTAAATTTTCATATAATAATAGTTTTCATTCCACTATACAGATGGATCCATTTGATGCATTATATGGAAAGAGTTGTCGAACTCTAGCTTTTTGTGATGAAAAACGTGAATGGAAGTTTATGTTACTAGAATTGGTAGAAGAGAAGGCAGAAAAGGTTCAGTTGATTAAGAAGCACCTGAGAACAGCTCAGAGGAGGTTAGAAAAGTTATGAGGATAATCGGAGGAAGGATCTTTCTTTTGTGGTAGGTGGTCATGTCTTTCCCAATGTTTCTCTATGGAAAAGTGTGATGCATTTTGGATAGAAGGGAAAGATGAGTTTGAGGTTCATTGGACCTTATGAAATCCTAGAGAAAGTTGGATCAGTTGCGTACAGAGAGGAGTTACCTCCAAGTTTATCTTAGGTACACAATGTTTTTCTAGTTTCAATGTTGAGAATGTATATGCTAGATCCATCTCATGTTTTGATCCTAGAGGTAGTTCAGTTAGAAGAGAATCTTTATTATGAAGAAAAACCAGTCCAGATTCATGACCATAGAGAGCATGTGTTGCAAAATAAGGTAATTCACCAGGAAATGGTTTTGTGTAAAATCTATATGGTTGAAGAGGCAACGTGGGAATCTGAAAATGCTATGAGGGTTAAATAACCCCATTTATTTGAAAAGTGAAAAAAAATTATGAGGATGCAATTTCCAAAAGGGGGAAGTATGTTACATCCTAGGTAAATAAAGAATAAGACATATACATAATTATTAATATTTTTGAATTAATTATCTAATTTACATTAAAGGAGATGCTATGTTCGATAGGGTACATGATACGCAACAACAGGTTTCATTAAAATCATACGTTGTACACTAATAATATAATATTTTAATTCTAAATTCTAGTTGACTCCTTGTCCTTGTATTTGTGAAAATGAAAAAAAATATTATTATACATGTTTGTTAAATTTATTTACATTTATCCAATAAAAGTTAGGGGCTTAAAATATGAATGAATCTAATATTAAGCATATATACTCTAATATTCAATAAAAGGTCGATTTACAGCCTTTTGATAGAGAACCCTATTGAAATATAGTTTTGGTAATTTTTTTATATTCTATTTGGAAAAATAAAATTCTTCTTTAGCTTCAGGACATCAAAATTTACTTTGGGAAAATTTTTGTTTTTTCTGATAAAGTTACATTTTTAATGAAATGTGAAAAATACAATATTTTAATGAAAAAAGTTCATTTTAATCTAGTTTATTTATATGGTTATATTATCTTTTTAATTAGTTCTAAATTGTTATTAGGATATATTTTTACCATTTAATCCAATGTTGGCCATTGTAATTAATTTCACTTTGAAATTGGACATAAACAAGTATCAATCTTTGGATTGTTATTGTTTCTTAAAAACACGTTATTTGTTTTGACAATGTGAATTAATTTTAAATTAAGTAATGTGGCATCTATGATTATAATTTGGTAAAATAGTCATATTTTATGTATTCTGAATATCAAATATATCTTATTCTGAATTTTTGGTATTTTTCTGAAAACCTTCAATTTTTGATGAATAGTAAAACCACTTAGTAGTAGTTAAAAAACTGGCATTTTCATTTAAATGAAATTTTACCACTTCTATGAATTGAATTTCGAAACTCTGACATACACGGTTGATATGATTAAGTAAAACAATTTTCAATAAGATGAAAATAATTTTTGGTGAATAGTAACTTTTGTCATTTATTTACCAAGGTTAAAGGTAAATAGGGTCATTCAAGGTGAAAAGAATATTATAATAATTCAAAATTACCATAACACTTGTCCTAACCTTATTTTATGAGTAATGTACGACCATGGGAATCCTAGGGTCGATTTGGAGATCCCACGGAGCCACTTATGAATTATAATGACACTTTATTTTAATTATCTTTAAGTAAAGGAAAAAATGACATAAACGAATATATTTTTTTAATTAATATTTATATGGTGTTAAATAAGTCATATTTTTTACTATAAATATTAATTTAAATCTAAAAATAATATCTAAATCATGGTATTTTTTTATAATTTTTAGACATAAAATAAATAAAATTATTTATGACACAATAATGATGCATTGTTTTACTACTTAATAAATGACTTAAATAAATAATATTATGAAGGTTAAAATAATTTCCAAAACCTGTCCAATTCTTATTGGATGATTTTATTTCGACCCTGAGTCATCTTTTCTTTGAATTTAATTATTTTTAGACCATTATAAACCGAATATCATTATATAATAAAATAATATTATCACACTTTCCAAAAGAGACTCTCCTCCCCCTTATAAAAAGACATCACTTATAACTAATTCCTCACACCTCTTTAGCCTTTTGGCTAATCCAAACTCTAGCCAATTACACTTCCTACATATCTATACTCCTACTAGAAGACTTAACTCAGGTAGAAGGCAATTCAATAATCCTTTTTGGTTCATACCAAAGAGAGTTACACAAATTAAAGGTAACTGTTTCACTTAACTTTTTTTCATTTATTTTACATCTCCAACCATAAACTATTTTTATTATATTATTTTATAACAACACAAGTATCATAAATATACTAGGATGTTTTTATGAGAATTATTTTAACTACACTTACACACACCTCCTTCTAATCGGTGTAGAACATACTGTTTCTGTGGATGGAAAACTAATGCCTAACGAAACGATGATTGTTGGATTATCTCCTACCACCTCTCATGGTGTCAATTATGATTGAAATGTATTTATATATGATATATGTTATTTTTATGTTTTATTTATGCTTCTGTATTTTCCTTTTATAGCAAACCTTTATGGTTTCCATTATGGGTAAACACGATAATTTAATTTGAGGAAGTGCGGACTACCGCCCCCTCAAAGTGATATGTCTCGTTCATGCTTTATGTGGGGAATATAAATGATACAGTTAATGATATTATGTATGATATTATACTGTAATTATAATATACCTATGTATCATTGTTATTTTATTCCATTAAAAGTATGAAATAGAAATGAAATTAGCGTTCATGCGTACGTACGGCTTACCATCTCTATGAACGGTGCATTTCATTTATTATATCCAAAATGTTACATACAGTTACAAATACATATATATAATGAATATATATGATGAATATAATATTTAAATAGTAAATATCATTCTTGAAATAATGGACTCTTGACCACATGGGAAACTTGTAATTATAAGGTGTTCATTTTTTACTCAAATACCAAATATCAACAAAATAATCGTTATTAACTTAAATGATTGCATAATTCATATAACAAGTTATTAAGTGATATAAAACCAATAATAAACACTAAAAAGTTCTTAATAAAGTATAAATTAACATTAGTTAATTATTCCGGAGATTAAAGAACGATCGAGTCATGTCGGACACGAGGTTAGGGACTTCGTCTCAATCTTCTTTCATTTAGACATATTTTGTTCCAATACACTACTTTATTTTATAGGCTGTATAAACACCTTTGAATTTTCATTTCATTCAAAATTAATATTTTTCTTCAAATAGTTTTACTAAATGAATAAAAATAGTGTTTCTCTTAAACATAAGTGGTGAAAATAACCTTTCTACCGCCGTGAGTATTATTTGATCTTTGGCTTCCTTAACAAGCCGTAATGTTTTTAAAAGGAAAATAAAATAGCATATACTCTTTTAAGTATTTTGGTATTAAAAAAAATTTATAATATTTTTGTTATGTCAATATATTTTAACAATATATTGTGATTGAAATGTGGAAATTTTATCTTTCCTTTATATTTGTTTTATGTGTTATGTATATGTTATAGTTTTTGGGAATTGTTTACATATACGGGTGATTCTGTGATAAACCTAGGGTGGGTGATCCTGAGATAGATCTCCAATGCCTTAGGTATTGTGAAGGAGGTAAACGTGAATGTTTCTCCTTAGAGATGTTGGGAATATTCTGTGATGGGTATTCCAAAGTAATTCCCTATATAGCGGTGATAACTAAAATGTAAGTATGTTATAGATTCCACAATATTCCTTTATGATTTATGATTTATATGTGTTATTCTTAAAGATTATGATTTCATGATGTAAGTAATATTGTTTATGTTTTGTATGTATTTATGAAGTAATGTTTTATTTCATTGTTTTATAATCCTTAATGAGATTATTATGTCCATCCCATGTTTTGAAATTTTTTCACTGGACTTAATGATAAATAGTGTCAAGGTTGGGATCCATGAAAATCCATGTTTTCTAAAACATGAAACAAGACATGACATTTTTTTCAAGTGTTTTTATTGTTTGAAAAAAATGGAAACTGAGTAAAAGTGTCAACCTTGTAATCTTTTGAGATGTAATATTTATGTCATAATTCTCTAAAACTCTAATCCTGAAAAGACCCTCAATGTAAATTATTTGTTTAATTAAATATTATGTATTGTTTTAAGGCTAAGTCATTATAATTCATGCTTCAATAACATAATAAAAAATGATGATGGACATGTCACCTTTGGTGACAATACCAAAGGAAAAATTGATTCCCATGGACAAATCAGTAACTATAACTCAGTTTTAATTCTCAAAGTACTTTTTGTTGATGGATTGAAATATAATCTATGTAGTATTTCACAACTATATTATGATGGATTTAATATTAAATATGAAAATGATTCATGATATTTTATTAATTCTAAACATTTATTATTGTTTTCTACATTATGAAATGAAAATGTATACATTGTTACCATAGAGTCTTTAGTCTCTAAAAATGCTTCATGTTTAAGTGTGTTTAACAAAGATTCATGGGTTTTGGCATAGGATAATAGTACCCTATAATATTCACTCCCATATAAAGATATATTTAAAAATATTAGACAATGATCTACCCAAACATGAGTTTCCAAATGATAAAGTGTGTAATCCTTTTCAAAAGGGAAATCCACACAAAATTTCCTTCAAACAAAAGAAAGAAGTGAAAATTTTCAACCTCTCGAACTGGTTCACATGGATTTGTATGGACCGTCTATAGTTTATAGTTTAAATGGGATGAAATATGTTTATTATCTTATAGATGACTTTTCTAGATATACATGGACTTTCTATTTGGCTCACAAAATTTATGCCATCTCAAACATTAAAAAATATGATAAAATTGTAAAAAATACTAGTGGTCTTAGAATTAAATCCTTAATATGTGATCATGGTCGTGAGTTTGAAAATCATGAGTTTTAATCCTTTTTTTAGAAATTGTCTATAGTCATAATTTCCTTACCCCTAGAACACCTCAACAGAATGGAGTTGTGAAAAGGGGAAATAGAACCTTGTTAGAGATTGATAGAACCATTCAGAGTGAATATGATGTACCTATTTATTTTTGAACTGATGTAGTAAATAAATCATGCTACATTATTAATATATTGATGATTATAACCATTCATAAAAGAACTCCATATGAGTTATGGAACAATAGAAAATCCAATGTAAGTTACTTAAATGTTTTTTATTTCAATGTCAACATCCTTAATACTAAGGAAAATCATGAAAAATATGCATCCAACAATGATGAAGGTATCTTTATTGGATATTCAATTGCTTGTAATTCCTGTAGAGTGTTTAATAAAATATCAAATGGCATGGAGGAATCTATCCATGTCAAATTTTATGAATAAGATCCATATGAGTCTATGACTACTCTTAGGAACCTGGAGGATGAAGTCTTAAATTTCATCATCAATTCAAAATCCTTTAACCATCCGGTAAAGGAGTCTATGAAAACAACCATTTCTAGAGATTCTTTATATTTAGTTCATAATGAACCCGATCCTGTTAATGAACCTGAAATCACTAGTCCTTCTTTTTCTTGAGCTATTAGAACTCCTATGAACCATCCATTTGATGCCGTTTTAGGATATTTAGATAATGGTACTCAAAATATAGCTTCTATTTGAAATCAGAATGAACATCAAGCCTTCCTGTTACAACTTGAACATAAAAACATTAAAGATGATATTAATGATGATTTTTGGGTGATTGATATAAAAGAAAAACTTATTCAGCTTGAAAGGAACAATGATTGGAAAATTGTTTCCATAACCAAAAACATATCTATAATAGGCACTATATTGGTGGTCAGATTTAATGTAGATGAAGCTGGTTACATAGTTAGAAAGGACAGATTGGTTTCCCAAGGCAATAGTCATGAAGAAAGAATTGAATATGAGGAAACCATTTCACCAATAGCAAGAATTGAAGCCATCAAAGAACTTCATTATTATGCTTCACATCTAAATTTTAAACTATATCAAATGGTTTTTAAAAGATAATTTCTATATAGGTATATAGATGAGGATGTCTTTGTTGAGAAACCCCATGGTTCAACAAATCATCATTTTCCCTATCATTTTTTTAAATTATCTAAAGAGTTAAATGGTTTACAACAATATCCAATAGCTTGGTATGATAGATTAAGTACATTTCCTATTTCCAAATGTTTTACAAATGGAATATCTGATCTTACCCTTTTTATAAAATTAATTTCCAATTATTTTTTAGTAGTTAAAATTTATTTGGATGAAATTATCTTTGGATCTTCAAAAAATTATTTATGAATTAAATTTTCTAAATTTATGCAAAACAAATTTGAAATGTGTTTAATTGATGAACTAAAATTCTTTCTTAAAATCAAAATCATTCCAAATAATGATGGTATTATTTTAAATAAAAGGAAATATACTATAGATCTTCTACAACTTTTTTTCTTGGAAAAAACTAAATGTAGTGACACTCTAATTAGTATTAGTTGTATGTTGGATCATGATGAAGATGTAAAATTTTTTGTTCAAACCACATATAGAGGAATGATTGGAAGCCTACTCTACATTATTCTTAGTCGACCTGACATTATTTTTAGTGTTTTTATGTGTTCTCATTTTCAAGAAACCCTAAGGAATATCATTTAAATGATGTTAGTAGAATTTTTATATACCTCAAGCATACAACCAATCTAGGACTGTTCTATCCGCAAGGAAAATACTATGAGTTAGTTTGTTATTCTGATTCTGATTTCAGTGTTTGTATGTTAGATATGAAATGAACCATTGTAAATTGTCACCTTTTAGGAATGTCACTAGTATCATGGTGTAGGAAGAAAAAAAACGTTGTTGCATTATCTACTGCTAAAAATGAATACATAGCTACTGGTAGTTGTTGTGCCCAAATTTTGTGGAAAAAACACACATTACTAGATTATGGATATAAATTCAAGAATGTACACGCAAATTGTGACAATACATGTTCCAATATCCTCTCATAAAATACTGTTTCAAACTCTAAGACAAAACATATTAATATAAGACATCAATTTTTGAGAGACCATTATCAAAAAAGTAATATCCAATTGGAATTCATTAGAACTGAATATCAAATCGCTCATATATTCACTAAACTATTAAATTATGAAAGTATAGATTACATCATACATGAATTGGGACTGATAAATCTTATGTTGTAAGTTTTCATTTTCACAACATATTGTTTCACAGTTTAAGGTTTCACAAGTCACTGTCTTACGATTACTATCTAACTCTTACAGTTCTATAGTATTATGTCCTAATAGTTTTTGTTTCATATTTACATTATTACAGTTAAAATATCTCGGTTACTGTTTGTCACATGTTGTTTAAAAAAATATGGTCGCATAGTATTGAAGTCACATAGTATAGATCTCACCATGAAAACCTATTATGGTCTCATCGTGAAAACCTATAATAGACTCACCATGAAAGGTTATTTCGATATCACCGTAAGGAATCTTTATCTTTTTATTTACATATTATAATTTGTATTGATGTACATGATTATTTTATTCATTTTCTTTCTGGTGCTTTGGAATTTTTGACGCATGAGATCCCAAAATGATAAAAACAAATGAAGATTCACCACTTTCTTTACTCGAGCCTTCTTCTCTCAGTCCCGAATATTGTCTCTCTCTTGAACCTTTGTTAAATTCCATGAACAAAATGCCCATAATCATAAACTCGTAAGAAGTGATAATCAATGAAGAAGATGAAAATAGCGCCAAAGATATCTCCCAAAGGACCTTTGAATCCGAACCTGGTGAACAAAATAGTGGTATCTAAAAAGGAAATCTACATAAAGTTGTTGTTATCAAGTAATTCTTTTGTATTGAATGTTCTAAAAGAGAAAGGATGGGAGGATTAGTTCAATAAAGTGGAAATAATGATTTACCCAAATCCAATTGCTTAGTTTTACCACTTTGTTTAATACTCTTTTGATACAGAAGATGATTTTATTGTGAGAAGCTGGAACAATGGAAAAATATGCACTTATTCATCAATGTTATGGGCAGCCAGCCTATGGATAACTCATGAATAAATTTTTGAGGACTACCTGAGTGGTCCTCATCCTCCAAGTGATACCTTTGTTTTAAAAGAAGACTTTGGAAGCTTGACAGGAAATAAAACAAAGAGAAGAGATATTACTACTGAGATAGATGGTGAATCCAGACTATTGTTTAAGTTTTTTTAGAATCTGATTAGTCCATGAAAAGGGTTATAATTCTACACTCAAGTATATCTATTTATTTATGATACATCTTGTGATGAATGGACACAAGGTTAACCTATGTAAGTATGTTATACTTCATATTTGTGATTTTATAATGACAAAATCAAATTCAACCTCCCTATTCTACTCAAGGTTAATATCTTATTTGAATCATTTTAAATGGTTGGTTGGACTAGATGAATAAGTCATTAGTGTCTATGAATTTATTTACTCTAAATTTATATTCAAAAGAGTGATAATCAGTTAGAATCCATGTAGAAAATCATGGGTAGAGGATAATGACTATGTTTATGAAATGATCAACCCTATTGAGAATTCATCATGACCTAATGACATTTCTGATCCTACTCTGGTACCAGATAAGATAGCTGACTATCCTATTCAGGAAGAAGATGAAGAGGTTGTTTCACATACATGGGAAACTGTCCTTCATTTGAAAGGAAGTGGACTTATTCATCATGTATTAATTAAGAAGGAATTACCTATTCTGAATGAAATTATTGTTTTGGAAGAAGATGAATCGTCTTCTAAAGAGTAATCTATTATTATTATATGGGAAAAGGATGCTATCGAATAACATATAGAAGAAGATCTTTCTCCAAAGATAAAATCTTCTTCTAAGGAACACATAGAGGAACATGTTGTTCCTGAGATTATCCTATATGTTGCGGAAATAATGGAGAAATCCATTAGGTTAGAAAGAAACGAAACCGGGGAGAATATTAGGGACGAAATCATGGAAAGAGATCAATTATGTAAATCTCTTAGTCATTTGAGATATGAAATTGTTGAGGGGGAGTGGCACACTAATCTAGAAAGTGTTGAAATTTCAAAACATATTGATCCAATATTTGAGTATACATGGTATAAATTCACTAGGTATTTTGATGTAAATGATTCCCAGGAAGCCTTAGATAAAGGTATAGATCTATATAATGTGTTTTAATTGAAACTGGTTTCTTCTCTCAATGTTATCTCTACAATGTAACCTGAGACTATCTCATCTTCTATTCCTGAACCTTCACAGGAAACTTATACCTTAGTGAGGATGTATTATTTGATAGCCTTTAGAGAAACCTTATTTCCTAGAGTTGAAAAGAACATGAACACTCAACCTACTCCAATAACCAACTTGAGTGAAAGAGATGTTTCCCTATTATTAGAGAAGATATCACAGAATATTCCACCATATATGCTTCATGAAATTCAAGAGTCCAAAACTATGAACAAATAGTTCTGTGATGATGGGACGTCTATCAAAGAAATGGTTGATGATATGCAGAGAGTATTGAAATCAAAACAATAACCTATTTCTTATCCTGTTGGGGATGTTAGTTGTCGTATTCCACAAGAATTTGGCTCCCTAATTCAACCTAACATAACTTTTGTAGCTGACAAGGTGGCTAAAAGAAACAAAAAAATAGTTGACGAAATGCCTGAGCATGTTATTGGTCTCAAAAAACAAAATGATGATTATAAGGGCTATCTCCAGAATTTTCTAAATCATCTAATGTCCTATATTTCATTTGTTATAGCTTCTAGTACCTATGAACCGAAATCTCAACCATCCTTATTGGTGATTTTCTCAGAGCATTTGTTAAGGAATAACTTCAATCAGTGCTCGGGGGCTTTGACAAGCAGTCCCTATCTGTGGTTGTCATGAATAGTGAAAGATTTTTTGATTTGTATGAATTCATTTTCTAATTTGCAATGATTCTCAGGATGAAATTTCTAAGAAGGTGGATTTTTTACTTCAATAGGACTTTATCAAACCATGATATGATAAAAGATTTCAAGTACCTCATAGAGAATTCGAAAATCCCTCTCGTCACTCCTGATTTCTAAACCCAAGTTCAAAAGATGAAGTACTTCACTCCTTTGTTGGACATGTTCATGGAGAACAATAATGACATTGAGGAAGCGATACAGTATGAGGTTGAGATTATTGCTGAATTGATCATGATATTGAGGCCTTATATTCATGCGCAGAGTACTATTATTGTGGCTCCTACAGCTACACCCATGTGACTTGGTATTCCTCCTTCCACATTCAATGTCTTTGCCTCTACATCTATGTCAGTCTCTCAGGATCTGAGTTAGATCAGAACTATTATCCTTGTACAAAAATTACCTTGGTCTTCTACGAAACCCACATCGGCCCCTTCTGTTTTTATGGACTCCCTCTTCCTTCTCTGACAGGTTGTTCACTTCCTTAATAAACTTCTTCCTCTTCTCATGTGTCTTCTCCTGATGTTCTTGACAAGGGAAAAGGGAAGAAATCCAATACTGAGGAAATGTGTACACAATATTTTGATCGGTATATTTTTGAGTTTTTGTTTTCTAATGTTTGTAAGGACGGATATTTCTCCATATAATTCATTTTGAACTCTTCAAGTCTATTCTCTTATTTACATTTTTGGACATTTTGATTATCCCAAATGTGGGAGAGAAATTCACTCAAAATGCACACTAAGGGAGAGACATATCCAATAAGAACAGATATCTTGCTCAAATGATTTTCGATCATCAAAAGGGGGAATATGATTGGAATCCTCATGATTTAATCATGTTTTAATGATCAAAAACAATATATATCTTATAAAACATGTTAATCTTATTTAATCTGGATCAAATCATGTGTACAGATGGTTTATTTCATTATGATTTAAATAAACCTATCCACGATCTTAAGTGATATGTTCGATTATTGTAAAAAATATTTATCTTTGGTCAATAAGGATTTCTTTTATGAATGGTTATGTCTAATTCACTCTGTTAATATTACTACTCAAGTGTATATAATGATATTTGTATTAGTCTAAGAAACCATGAGACTGTCACCCATTATATTTCTTTAGAAAAGGACCCAGACACTATGACCCAGACATGATTACCAGACACTATGACCCAGACACCGTTACCTAGACACCATGACTAGACACCATTACTGGACATCGTGAACCAGACACCATGACTAGACACAGTGATCCTAACCCCAAAACTATGCAACTGGTTCCTGATCTCTATACAAACATGCCATCATAACTATCTCACTACTCAATTTCAATGAACGAGACACCATTTCTTGGTGAATCCATTTCCAATTGACACCTTTTCTTGATAGACTATGACACTATTCTTTAATATATATTTTCATTTTCAATTTAATTTTTAATGGTCATATTTGAGTCTTTTAAATTCACTGAAATAAATAATATTACGTCGTAGATAATTCACCTGACATAACGAGGTACGAGTGGAAGAATACATGGATCATGTAGTCTGTAACACATGCAATCCAAGAATAAAAATAAATGTGTGACCCAAAAACTAACATGGTGATATAGTGAATATCTGACACATGCAACGAGATAGATTTGAAGAACACATGAATCCTTCCTGAATCTAAAATTTATGATACCATAGATTATAGTCAATAACATCTTAGTAATGCCAACTTCATGAAGAACACGAGCTTGATCTAATTGGAATCCAAAGCATTAGACTTGCAAAAATCTATTTCTCTAAAGAGGACCCAATTCTTGTATCTACGTCATCCTTGAAGTCCAGGGCAGAAAAGAATAATAGTCATAGCACTTCTTACCTTATCTCATCATATATTCTTTATGGTGTACTTTTTTTATCTTTCAAGCAAGGTGTGTGTGTGTCTGTATTAAAACACGCATTGTCTCATGCCCTAAACTAAAGGATACAATATATCATTCCTCTCATATTTTTTTAAACTTTTATAATCCCACGGATAATTTTGGAAGTGGTCCCTATGTGTCCTCTTAGTTTATACCCATGAAAAACCGTGGAAGAGGTCGTGTGACCTACACATTTTTGTGGACTATTTTTTTACCCGGTCCAGGGTTTCTATCATGTTTATTAATATAAACTTCATGGTGGTAGGTGATCACCATTTGGGGTGGATTATGTCATGGCTTGAGACTGGAAAAACTATTTTATATCTTCTATTTTGTTTCATTTAGTTTTCTCTGTTTTTTTGTATGATTGATAAATCACTAGATTCAATTTGATAGTTAATCTTGATCAGAAGTTATACATGTTTTGTCTTATTAGAATAACTTTAAAAGTAAAATCAATAACTAATATTGAGATTACAGGGAAGTAATCAATCTTATAAGAAGTTTTTTTATCTATCAAACTTTCATAACTGTATTAAATTGATTAACAGGGCAGTATTTATTTTTATAGGTAAACCATTTAAAAAAACATTTCAAACATAAATTTTTATAGATAATCAATTCACCCCCCCCCCCTCTTGAGAATTATACTCCATCCGACATTGTAGATTAAAAATTCACCATCAATGGAAGTTAATGAATAAACTATAGAATTCAAAAAAAATATTTTCAATTCCTGAAATGAATCATCACATTTTATGGTCAAAATTAATTTTACACCTTTAGGAGTAATCATAGTCAGCGGTCTAGATAACTGTGAAACATTTTCAACTAAACACTAGTAGTAACATTCTAAAGCAAGATAACTGTGGATCTCAGTTGTATTTGTGGGTCTATGGCATTATTCAAAAACTTTTTTTATCAAGATCAATAGTTTTTACAATTTTTGATACAATTTTACCACGGAATGAAAATTTTTGAAACCAAAACTCCAACTTTAAGAATTTCCGATATAGTTTCTTTTAATTTATGGTATTCAAGACAACCCTTAAATGTCTTTATTTTTCCTCTTTACTTTTGGAATAAACCCAAATATCATTAATAATCACACCCACAAACTTATCCATGAACTCATAGAAAATTTTATTCATAAGATACATGAATAAAATAGATGTATTGGTTAACCGAAAAGGAATATCTACTAATTCATAATGGTCATATCTGGTATGAAACACAGTCTTTAGAATGTCTACTTCCTTTAAATTCAACTTTTCATGCCCCGACCTCAAGACAATATTTGAAAAATTTTAAACTCTCTAGAGCAGATCAAAAAATTCATCGATATGAGGAATTGGATACTTGTTCTTTATATTGATGTTCATAGATGCTATATAATCATTGCAAAGTATCATTGAACCATATTTCTTTTTATTAAATTAGATATGATCACCCCATGGTGATGTGCTCGTTTGAATGAAACATTTTTCTAATAACTCTTGAAATTGCTTCCTTAACACTAAAATTTCAACTTTATTCATTTGATAAGGGTGTTTTGAAATTGCAAAATCATCAGGAATAATTCAACTATATATTTCATATCCCGATATGGTATTATATGTGGAAAACCATCAGTAAAAACTTTCATCCACATCATGAATTCTTGTTGGACTGGAATAAATTCAAAGCACTTTCTGATAGTATGAACAAATTTGTTGCACCTCACACACAAAACTACTTTGTCTTCATGAAGAATCTACTTTTTGTTTTTAGTACTAGCCATCGCTTGTGCATCTTCCATCTTTCCCATTCCTTCCAAATCTTCTGGCCAAACCACCAATATATCATTAGGGACCGAGGAATCAATATTGGATCTTCTACAAGGAATCATCTGAGTGTCATCCCTATTAGTAGTTCTTTTGGATTCACCACTCTTCAACTTCAGGGATTTAGAATCCAAGGGATTCTCAACTTTCCTCCTTATACTCTTCATCGGAGTGTTTTATTTTCCAATATTCTTCTAACAACATCCCAAGGATGCTTTTTCTTTATTATCCATATCTTGATATATTATTTTTTTATCATCATTGGGTACCTTTTGAAATGAACATATACCATTCATCTGACTAATCCTATTGTATACATCACATATTTTATCTAACATTCCAAATCTGCTTCCATTATACAGATCCTTCTAGATCTGTGGATGTTTCTTCTTCTTCTCTGGATTTCTCCCTATTGATATGGTCTTTCTCAATTCTTGTACATTTATAGTGTTGTACCAAAAATCCATTTCACAATGCCCAAATCTATAAGAGAACCACTATTGACCAACAATCCTTTACTTATTCCCATCTTCCTTATTAGGTTTCTGAATGTTCTTCTTGAATTGTTGTGATTTCTGTGGGGAGGTAACTTCCACACTCCTTCCCCTATCCACCATATCAATGGTGGAAGGTTTCTTCTCATTGTTCACTATCCATATTTGTTTAGAATTTTTTATTTAACCTTATCTTTTTTTAGAATAAATTTGAGCGACATTAGTACAAGTTTGTATAGATGGTACCATTACATTATCAGCAGCCTGTGGTAGATCGATGAGTGATGCCATGACCTTATTATAACATGTTTGAGGAATTTTGATAGTAGAATCTTCTAGTAAGCATTGAGTACTAGCAGTAACTATTTTCTTCTTTTGTGGAGACTCTATATGTGTCTTTCCAATATTGATCAACTTAGATTCCAATTCTAGACATCTCACATTGAGGACGACTTCCTGATGTTCATTTGTTGACATATTCTCTTCACATGACCTCTTTAATCTTTAAAATTCATCTTCATGCATCTTTAAATTGTTTTGTAACAAAGAGTCATGTTGTTTGATCTTTTTGGATTTTTCTTTCAAATATTACCCCTTTACAATATTTCCCTTTTTATGCTCATCTTCAAGTGCATGGATCGGGTTTTCAAGAGTCTTTTTTTCTCCCTCTTTCTCTTCAAAATATTTTAGAAAATTAGAAGAACTTACTTAAAACCCCCTCTCTGTTGCTTCAAATACTCCAACTTATGAGGAGATTATTGAACATTTGAAATTTTTTCTTGTAAAACTTTCTCGAACGCATTAGTTTCTTCTTCTAGAAGATTAATATTTTGTTGCATGCACTGAAATAAACTGCAAAACAGGGATGTAATTTCTTTAGGGATCCCATACAGAATAATTCTTAATCCATCAACTAATATTTTTTGAGTTGTTGTAGATTGAAAATCACCACTTGTGATAGAATTTTCATAATAAGAATAATTTCCAAATATACTAACACATAACTCTTGATTAGTTTAGGAGGGAAGGTTTTCCATATTCTTGGTGGGATCTGAGGCCACCTTCTCATTACTTTCTAGGTCTGATGTATCTTCAATGTTAGAAAGATATAGAGAAAATGATGCATCTTATTCATTAGATTTGAGGGAATTCTTATTCAACATTCTATTATCTATCATTTTTCTATTCAACATGGTCTTGGTAGATATAGCATTCTGATCAAAGGTAAATGGATATTCACCAACACTACTCTTCTTTAATGACTCGATAAAGGAACTCAAGTCTTCAAAAGAGAATAGGTTCACTATAGAGAATCCAACTGAGGTGAACGAATCCCTCTAATTCCTATTGAGAGGACCAATTTGGGATATACCTGACACTAAGAGGGGGTGAATTAGTGTTGGGGACTTTTCATAATAATTACATCTTTTATCTTTGCACCACTTAACCTATTAGGATCTTGATTCTCTTATTCTCTTTCCCTTATCGCATGAAATAATAGAAAGCAGTAAAAATATGAAGACAATATTTTTACAAGGTTCACCACTCAATAAGAGTAGCTACATCCTTGAAAAGCATGGATATGACCAGTGCATGGATTCTCCATTATGATGTTATATGATATTACAGTGGAGTGGCTTGGAAAACAATCATCTAGCCAGAGTGAGTCATTATACTTTAGAGGGGGTGGCAAAAAATCCTTTTCCCTGGACAGGTGATAGCCCGGTCCAACATGCAACCTCTATCTGGTTCATTATACTACCTTTGAAGACAGTCTTCTTCCTTCTTCAAAAGGTAGGTTCTGCTCTTGGACTTCTTTAGTGCTCTTCAGTTGATTACTTATAAATAAGTAAGAAAGAAATTCTTCTTTCTTTCCTTCTCTTCTTCTCTAGTGCAACGCCAACTGAAATAGACTTCTTCTTACTTATTCATTGTGAAACAACCAACTGCACTAAAAATTATTATCACTTCTTGGCTATAATCACATATACCAATGTGATTATTCTGACAGCGAATATCAATTCTCTTTTTATCATCTGAATAAAAATACCCTGAATAATTGTCAGTTCAATTGGGCATACTCTGTTCTTCTTCTTCTTCTCTTCTTTCTCTTTGACACGGTATAATAAGGAATAGTACTGTAGTGACTTAATCATTTTCATCAATTCTCAATACCATTACATGAGTGTATCGGTATACTTCCTTCATCGTTTGGGAATATGTTATTTTAGTTTCACATTTTTCTCCACATCACTCAAGAAACAACCCCATAGAAACAATCTATATAAATCGTGCAACCAGAGAGTGTTCACCTTCGTGAAAGTAGATAGCTCCATGAATCTTCTTCTTCACACAGAGGACGTGTGATTCTTCTTTCACTGTACCAGGGATGATTCATGGATCTATCTTCAAGAAGAACTACACGGGTGAGTATTCACCAGTTGTGTACTCACAGGATCTCCTTCGAAAAACACTACATGGGATTGAGAAAACAAATCTCATGTTTGTGCATTCTTATTCGCATAATATAACGACCCATACTTTACATACATTATTATTACTTCAAAATTGAACATACTTATTACACATATAACAAAACCATGAAAAGACCATATAGGTATAGTGTCTTTAGAAAGTGGGAAACATAAACAACTGGTTCATAAAGCGTCTACACTGTCTCCCATTTATTTCATCATATCTATATACCCTTTTGGAATATAATAACTAATAAGATTCTTCCTGACCTGGGGAAAGAAAACATACAAAAGGGTGATCTTAAATGCTCAGTAAGGGTAAACAAAAGAAATATCAATCACATCATATTCATAAGAACATAACATTTTGGAAATCTTAACCTGCAAAAGAGAGAATAATTTCATAACATGGGATAAATCATAGTAGCGAAATGAAATCCCAATAATCATAACTTATAACATGAAACTTTGTGGAGTACACACATAATCATAGAGAATAATTTCTTATTTGTCAAGACTCATTTCCAAGACTATCTTGGTGGACAAAGTCCATTTTTGAATCGAGTTCACTCCTCGTTTCAGTCCTGTTTCACTGAACCGGTATAACCTACCGTTCCAGCCATGTCTATCTCATGAGATATAAAATCTTTACCCAATGAATTGGAGGGAGATATAGGTCCCACCCATCTCATAATTATACCATTCTTAGGTGTTCCTCAAAATCATAAACCATACATCATAGCATAACCCATGTAATAAAAATGGGAATCTTAAACATCGTGACATAATAAAACAACTCATATAAAATAAAGGAATTCATAAAAATAATTCCATCACAACATAATAAAATCAATGTAATAATAGGGATATAAACATAACCCTTTATTACATAGATGGAAAATAATTTTGATAAAACACTTGAACTCCATTCTTGATGAAAATATCCTTTCTACTTCAAAAACACTTTCCTTTCTTTAACATGTCATAAAATTTTAAACTAAAATAAGTTGATTAAAATTAAACTTGGAAACTTGTAAAGTAAGCTTCTTGGAAATAATGTTTTAAAAATCCATTCATGTCGGATAAGTTAAAAACATTCTTCGTACTTTTGTCGGAAAAGTCAAAAAGTACCTTGTACGAAAAATGACAAAAGATTCCTTTCATATCCTTGACTAAAAACTCACCGAAGGGTAAATTTGAATTTAAACAATTGTAGGTGGATGGAAATAATATTAAATATTGAGGAAACATGTATGTGGATGATAAAATACAACCCAGTAAATACTAAAGTATAAACAATCTCGGATAAAAATGAGATTGTGATATTTCCCTTACCTTAGGTCTGATTTGCTTCGTAAGTGTCCGAACCTCCTGTATAATGATTTAAATAATGTTATTGACTTATTATAGAATCATAATTATTGTTATGATATCATATATGGTCATATTCTTAGCTTCTTAGTAGTAATATTTCATTGCTACTTGTTATTCGGGTGTTTATAACTTTTTGTTCTTATGCGTGTTTTGTCGAATAAATTCTTATTCTTCTCTTTAGGATATAGATACATCATTTACAGAATGTGATTAATGTACTATATATCATATTTATTCATTAAATTAATTTATATAATCATTATGCAATGAAGATCATGTAGAACGAATCGCATCACATCGTGGAGACAGTATTCCGTACGTACGCACGAGCGATGATATCGTTCCCATGATCGTGGAATTGTATTGGAGTGTATGTATACTATTTCAGAATCAATTTCACTTTATAATAATCATATATAGTAATTATTTACACCATTATACCAATCCAAGTAAGGTGGTGGGGGAAAATAGATTACACCACGGCGTGGAGACGGTATTCCGTACGTACGCACGCGCTGTGATTTTGTTTTCCGTAGGATGGATAGATGGTGAAATAGGGTTGTTTCATACTTTTAATAACATATCAGTATATGATTGATACTTATGTTATTACTTCATAATGAAACAACTAAATAAGAATAATTTGAAGAAGAAAGTATTTGGAAAGGATCGGTAATGGATATTACCTCTCTTTTTTTGACGCGCCTCTTTTTAACCCCCTCTTAGGGCACTAGGGTTGGTCTTTGAAGAAGACCAGAACCTCTAGGATGATTCTAGGGAAGTGGAGAGGAGAAAGTGTTAGGGTTTTTCCTATCTTGAAGGCTCAAATTGGTGTGAGGAGGAGAGGGAGGAGGTGCCCTTTTATAAGGGAGGAGAGGGGCACCTTTGGAAATATAAGGAATATTAGTTTATATTAAATCCCAACCCCACTTAAAAACTTCCAAAATGACTCATATCCAAAGATTATACGAGATAGGGTTTTAATATCATCAAAAAATAAAATTTAGACATGTTAGGAATTTATTTTAATCATTGTCAACTTGATTTATCCTTATTTATCAATTTAATTTTATTTATGGTAATAATATTATAATTTTTAAATTATTATAAATAATTACATATGTGTTGTGAAGTTTCCATAATTTTACACTTTATGACATTAGAGACCATATAAATTTTAATTTATAATTTTTAAATATTTTTGTTATTTTTAAACAATTTTATAATATGTTATTTTTATAAAATAACAATAGTGTCAATTTTGACACTATTCATTTATTTGAATTTAAATAAAATATATACAGAAGCTATTTTCGAAATAAAAGAATTAATATATCCACAAAATGTCATATGTATCTAGAAAATTAGTTGAGCACATTAAATTGTTCATATAATATTTATTTTATTATTTTTAAAACCATTTATTTGATATTTTACTTAATAAAATAATTTCAACATCACTATTGTGTCATAATTAATGATAATTATTTAATCCCTAAAAATTCTAAATAAATTCCTATGATGTATATAATTATATTAGATTTCTGTAGACTATTCATGTTTGAAGTTTCATGAATTTTATCACTAAATTAAAATTATTATACTTATAAGATTTAAGAAAGTGACATGTTGTCACATTCTTTGGTTTTAATAATAATTAAATTATTTTCATGGAAAAAGGTCCATTAAATGAATCTAATCCGACCCTTAGGTGATATGGGTCGACTTTTAGTCATAAAATAGGTTTTTTTCAGGTGTTAGGGTAATTTTAAAATCTTATAATTACCCTTAATTACCCGATTTACCTTTAACTATGGTAAATAAAATTTACCGTAGTTACTATTCATAATGCCAAAAAATAAAAAGTAGTCTATTAACATAATTTGGACCGACTGATTCTGAATATGGAATCCATTTTTCAAAATTCAAAACATATAAGTTGCAGTAATTAATTTAAAATAAATCTCGTTGTTAAGAAAATGGGTTTTAGAAGTTAAAACATTGCCAAAATTGAAAAGTTTTTACCTATGAATTCAATGTGAAATTAATGCTAATGACATACATTATATTAAATCGTAAAAATATATTCTATTTATACTTTAAAACCATTAAATATTATAATTTATCCATATAAATTATCTCAATGAAAAAAGTTGTTTTTAATTAAAAATTAGCGTATTTTTACTATTCATCAAAATATGAAAGTTATCAGAAAAATATCAAAAATTTATCCAAAGTAAATTTTTATACCCTGATTCAAAGGAAGAATTTTATTTTGTCAAATTGAACTTATAAACATGTCAAAAACTATATTTAATGTGGGTTCGACATCAAAAGGCGGCAAAACTGTATTTTTTGAAAAATATTTCTTTTATCCAAAAAAATTGATTTTGCTTTTATACCTCATTCTAAAAAATGTATAAGTTGAATTAAAATGTTATAAAATTCAAAATTCAGTTAATAATATTCATAACGGCTAGTTTTAATAATATTTTAATAGCATATCGTTGTTTAGTGAAACTCGGTATTGCGTACGATGCAAGCTATTGAGAAAGGCCGCGGTTGCATGTAAAGCAAGCCAAGATATTGTTGTGTGTAGTGAAAGATTCATTTGATGATTTATATAACATAAAAACAAAATATTTCTCATAAAAGTCTCAAGTGTTACATTCTACCCCCCTTAAAATGAATTTCGCCCTCAAAATTCGTCACTTTGTAACAAATAGATGGGGATACCTCTCCCTCATCATATCCTCAAGCTCCCATGTAGCTTCTTATAATTGGCGGTTCCTCCATAAAACTTTCACCAAGAGAGTGGTCTTGTTTCGTAGGACTTTTTCGCTACGATCCAGATTCTCTATCGGCTGTTATTCATAAGAAAGATCTTTCTGCAGTGGTACAACTTCTGAGCTGAGTACATGTGAAGGATCAGGTATGTACTTTCTCAGGAGAGATACATGGAACTCATCGTGAACTTGAGAGAGATTCGATGGAAGCGCCAATCGGTAAGCTACCTTCCCAACACGATCCAGTATTTCGAAAGGACCGATATATCTAGGGCTCAACTTCCCCTTATTTCCAAATCGCATGACCCTCTTCCAGGGAGATATTCTTAAGAACACTTTATCACCCACTTCAAACTCCAGGTCTTTTCTTTGGTTGTTGGCATAACTTTTCTGTTGACTATGAGCTACTCTTATGTGTTGTTGAATAGATCTGACATTTTCTTCCATTTCATCAACGAGATCAGGTCCTAATAGCTTTCTTTCCCCAACTTCATCCCACCAAGTTGGAGTCCTACATTTCTTTCCATAGAGAGCTTCATAAGGAGCCATCTGAATACTGGAGTGAAATCTATTATTATAAGAAAATTCCACCAAAGGTAGGTGTTGATCCCAACCACCTTTGAAATCCATAGAGCATGCCCTCAAAAAATCTTCTAGATTTTGAATTTTTCTCTTAGACTGACCGTCTGTCTGAGGATGATAAGAAGTGCTAAAACTCAACTCTGTATCCAGAGTATGCTGAAGACTTCGCCAGAACTTTGAGGTAAACCTCGGATCCCGATCAGATATAATAGAATGTGGTACTCCATTCAATCTTACCACTTCCTTCACATATATCCTGGCAAGCTGATCTAGAGTGAAATCCTCGCTAATAGTGATGGAGTGTGCAGACTTTGTAAGACGATCAACTATGACCCAGATAGAATTATTTCCTTTGGATGTTTTAGGAAGTCTTGTGGCAAAGTCCATAGTGATGTTTTCCCATTTCCATTTGGGTATGGGTAATGGTTGTAACATCCCCTTAGACTTCTGTCCCACAACTTTAACTTGCTGACAAACCAAGCATTGAGAGACATATTCAGCAACATCTCTTTTTATGCCATCCCACCAGAATTACTCTTTCAGGTCCCTATATATCTTCGTGCTTCCAGGATGAATAGAGAATGAAGAACTGTGAACCTCATCCAGTAGCTCCTTCTTTAATTCAGGGATGGGAGGAACACAAACCCAATTCCTGAACTTTATTATCCCATCACAATCAAGGTTGAATTCAGGAACATTTCTCACCTTCTTTTGTAACTCGACATCTTCTTCCTATGCCCCTTTAATCTTCACATGTATATATGGTTGAACATTCATTTGAGAAAGATATGATTTTACCCCTTCCATTATAATTCCAAGATCCATCCTTTGTAAATCCATAAATATTGGATCTTTTTTTATCCTCATCATGGATAAACTGGCATAGTCTTGTCAACTTAATGCATCTGCCACCTTTTTTGCTTTCCTAGGGTGGTAATGGATTGAGCATTTGTAATCCTTAATCAGCTACAACCATCTTCTTTGGCGCATATTCAGCTCCTTTTGTGTGAAAATATACTTTAAACTTTTATGATCAGTATAAATGTCACACCTTTCTCTATAAAGATAATGCCTCCAAATCTTTAATGCAAAGATTACCGAAGCTAACTCCAAATCATGAGTTGGGTAATTTTGCTCATGGATTTTCAATTTTCGTGAGGCATAAGCTATCACCATAACATTTTTCATAAGAACACATCACAGTCCCTTCTTGGATGCATCACTGTAGATCACAAACATTTCTCCACTACAAGGCAGTGTGAGCACAGGTGCACTGGATAACCTTCTTTTCAACTCCTTGAAATTATCTTCACATTCCTCCGTCCAAAAAAACCTAACTCCTTTCCGAGTCAACCTGGTGAGTGGATTAGATAATCGTGAAAAATCATTCACGAAACTTCGATAATATCGAGCCAAACCAAGAAAACTTCAAATCTCAGTTACTGTTGTTGGTCTCGATCATCTTTCGATAACCTCCGTTTTTGCTGGATCCACAGATATCCCCTATTTTGAGATTATGTGACCCAAAAATGCAACCTTTTGAATCCCAAATCCACACTTGGTAAATTTGGCATAAAGCTTCTCCTATCTCAGGGTCTTCAATATAATTATCGAGTGATCTTCATGTTCTTCCTTGCTCTTTGAATAGACAAGAATATAGTCTATAAAGACTAGCACAAATTGATCAAGATAGTCTCTAAAGACTCTATTCATCAGATCCATGAAGATATCAGGGGAATTAGTAAGACCAAATGGCATTACTATAAATTCATAGTGTCCATACCTTGTACGCAAAGCTGTCTTCGGTATATCCTCCCTTTTGAACCTTAATTGATGATACCCTGAATGAAGATCAATCTTGGAAAAGTATCGAGCTCTGCGTAGTTGGTCAAATAAGTCATCAATGCGCGGGAGAGGGTGTTTTTTCTTGATATTGATCTCATTGATCCATCTTTCTTCTTAACAAATAGAATAGGTTCTCCCCAAGGTGACGCACTAGGGCGTATGAATCCTTTATCAAGATTCTCTTGGAGTTGCTTCTTCAATTCCTGCAACTCAATTGGGGCCATTATATAAGGTTTTTTGAAATAGGTAAATCACCTGGTATGAGTTCTATTGAAAACTCAACTTCACGATTTGGTGGAAGATCCGGAAATTCCTCCGGAAGGACATCATCAAACTCCCATACAATGGGCATATTATTAATCGTGAGTTTCTCACCAACTATTTGAGATAAATAACCATCATTTAGTGGAATCAATACCCAAAAAATGGAAGAAATTTCCACTAGAAGGTTATGTTCATCCTTGCATTGAAAGATGATCATAGATTGATCTGGAATATGAAATGTGACTTCCCTTCTTTGGAAATTGATATGAGCTCTATGTAGACAAAGCCAATCCATGCCAAGAATCACATCAAATTAAACTATAGGAAGGATCACAAGATTTGCAGGAAGCAATTTCCCACAAACATTAATCGGAGAAGAATTATAAACTTTTGATGCGACTGTTGTGCCATTAAGGGTTGTCACAGCTAACTCAACATCTAACTGTTGAGGTAATATGGTGATATCATTAAAAATTCTTCAGAAATAAAGGAGTGGGTGGATCCAGAATCAAATAAAACATTTTCTACATTAGAGTGGATGGTATGTGTACCTTTCACCACATCGTTATCATACTCCACATCGTTGATAGAAATTGCATGTGACTTTCCTTTGTCTTTATCCTTAAGATTGTGTTGATGTCGATCATCATCAACAACCCTTGGATTAGGGCATTTATTGGCATAATGCCCCATCTCCTTGCACTTGAAACATTGAAGTGTAGTAGGTTCATTCTGTGTGTCCCTTACTTTGTTTGTATCATTATACATCTTCATCCCATTATTGCGGAATTCAAATGCCCGATGACCTTCCTTTCCACATTTGAAACATTTACTTGTCCCTTTAAGACAACTCCCTCCATGTTTCTTTCCCACTTTGAGCATAAGGGAAAGCTCATTTTCTTTTCAGTGTGCTCTTTATATTTTCCTTTGAATTCCATTTTCCTCTTCCTATCAAACCCATATGACTGATGGGTTACTCCAATCTCCATCTCGACTTTCAGATCACATCGAACGATTTCCCCGTAGCTATTGAAGTCCCTTGTGGCTAAAGCCCTTCGAAGACTTGGTTTTAAGCCACTAAAGAATCGATCAATCTTACTCTCAGGTTGGATAACAATACCATAAGTGTACCTTGCAAGTCTTGTAAAATTTGCTTCATAGGTACCAACAGATTCATCATCCGTTTGCTTCAGTTCAAGAAACTCTTTCTCCATCTTTGTTTAGAGAATATGAGGGAAGTAATTATTGAAAAATAAGTTCTTGAAATCGTCCCATTCTATGGACTCAATTTCATCCCTTTACCTCGTATTATTAATAATATTCCACCATTGATAAGTATCTCCTTCCAAACGATACACTACTAGGATGACTTTATCATGTTCAGAACATTGAAGAACTGAAAATAACTTTTTAGTAGTACTAATCCATTGTTCAGCAACTAATGGATCAGTAGACCCGCTGAAAGAAGGTGGACGCTGCCTCATCAAGGATTCAATATAATGTTGCTCCTTCCTTTGTTCATTTGGAAGTCCTGCATGATTCATAGCTTGAGAAAGTTGTGTGATCATGGCTACAAGATTTTTCATTCCAGCTCCCATAACGTTTGGTTTTTTAGGGGGAAAATCATTGCATTGCCCGTCACATTCCGCATTAACACGGTTCCTTCGGGTTCCATCCATTGACTAAAACAAAGAAGAATAGTGTGAGCAACACTAATTATAATAGGAAAACCACATAATCAAGAATAAAATTTCACACTTAAGGTCTTATCATAGGTTGTTCGTGGCCATTTCTAAAACACTAAGATTGTGTTCTATGGTTTGACTTATCATTAGGATTCTTACTAAGGCTTTCACATCCTAGTTTCCAAAGGTTGACTATAACTTTCCCCTGATACCAACTATAACAACCCATACTTTACATACATTGTTATTACTTCAAAATTGAACATACTTATTACAACATATAACAAAACCATGAAAGGATTGTATAGGTATAGTGTCTTTAGAAACTGGTAAACATAAACAACTGGTTCATAAAGCGTCTACACTGTCTCCCATTTATTTCATCATATCTATAGACCCTTTTGGCATATCTTACTTAATAAGCTTCTACCTGACCTGGGGATAGAAAACATACAAAAGGGTGAGCTCAAATGCTCAGTAAGGGTAAACAAAAGAAATATCAATCACATCATATTCATAAGAACATAACATTTTGGAAATCTTAACCTGAAAAAGAGAGCATAATTTCATAACATGGGATAAATCATAGTAGTGAAATGAAATCCCAATAATCATAACTTAAAACATGAAACTTTGGGGCATACACACATAATCATAGAGAGTCATTTCTTATTAGTCAAGACTCATTTCTAAGACTATCTTAGTAGACAAAGTCCATTTCTGAACCGAGTTCACTCCTCATTTCAGTCATGTATCACTGAACCGGTATAACCTACCGTTCCAGCCATGTCTATCTCATGAGATATAAAATCTTTACCCAATGCATTGGAGGGAGATATAGGTCCTACCCATCTCATAATTATACCATTCTTATGTGTTCCACAAAATCATAACCCATACATCATAGCATAACCCATGTAATAAAAATTGGAATCTTAAACATCGTGACATCATAAAACAACTCATATAAAATAAAGGAATTCATAAAAATAATTCCATCACAACATAATCAAATCAATGTAATAATAGGTATTGAAACATAACCCTTTATTATCTTATATGGAAAACAATTTTAATAAAACACTTGAACTCCATTCTTCAGGAAAATATCCTTTCTACTTCAAAAACACATTCATTTCTTTAACATGTCATACAATTTTAAACTAAAAGAAGTTTATTAAAAATAATCTTGGAAACTTGTAAAGGAAGATTCTTGGAAATAATGTTTTAAAAATCCATTCATGTCATGTAAGTTAAATAAACATTTTTCATACTTTTGTCAGAAAAGTCAAAAAGTACCTCGTATGAAAAACGACAAAATATTCCTTTCATATCCTTTACTAAAAACTCACCGAAGGGTAAATTTTGATTTAAAAAATTTTAGGTGGATGGAAATAATGTTAAATATTGAGGAAACGTGGATGTGGATGATAAAATACACCCCAGTAAATACTAATGTATAAACAATCTCAGATAAAAATGAGATTGTGATATTTCCCTTACCTTAGGTCAGATTTGCTTCGTAAGTGTCTGAACCTCCTGTATAATGATTTAAATAATGTTATTGACTTATTCCAGAATCATAATTGTTGTTATGATATCATATATGGTCATATTCTTAGCTTCTTATTAGTAATATTTCATTGATACTTGTTATTCGGGTGTTTATAACTTTTTGTTCTTATGCGTGTTTTGTCGAATAAATTCTTATTCTTCTCTTTAGGATATAGATAAATCATTTCCAGAATGGTATTAATGTACTATATATCATATTTATTCATTCAATTCATTTATATAATCATTATTCAATGAAGATCATGTAGAACGAATCACATCACATCCTGGAGACGGTATTCCGTACGTACGCACGAGTGATGATATCGTTCCCATGATCGTGGAATTGTATTGGAGTGTTTGTATACTATTTCAGAATCAATATCACTTTATAATAGTCATATATAGTAATTATTTACACCATTATACCCATCCAAGTAAGGTGCTGGGGGAAAATAGATTACACCACGGCGTGGAGACGTTATTTCGTACGTACGCACGCGCGGTGATTTCGTTTTTCGTAGGATGGATAGATGGTGAAATAGGGTTGTTTCATACTTATAATAACATATAAGTATATGAGTGATACTGATTTTATTACTTCATAATGAAACAACTAAAGAATAATAATTTGAAGAAGAATGAATTTGGAAAGGATCGGTAATGGATATTACCTCTTTTTTTTACGCGCCTCTTCTTAACCCCCTCTTAGGTCACTAGGGTTGGTCTTTGAAGAAGACCAGAACCTCTAGAATGATTCTTAGGATGTGGAGAGGAGAAAGTGTCAGGGTTTGGCCGAGCTTGAAGGCTCAAATAGGTGTGAGGAGGAGAGGGAGGAGGTTCCCTTTTATAAGGGAGGAGAGGGGCACCTTTGGAAAAATAAGAAATATTAGTTTATATTAAATCCCAACCCCACTTAAATACTTCCAAAATGACTCATATCCGAAGATTAGAAGAGATAGGGTGGTAATCTCATCAACCAATAAAATTTAGACACGTTAGGAATTTATTTTAAACATTATCAACTTGATTTATCCTTATTTATCAATTTAATATTATTTGTGGTAATAATATTCTAATTTTTAAATTATTATAAATAATTACATATGTGATGTTAATTTTCCATAATTTTACACTTTATGACATTTTAGAACATATAAATTTTAATTTATAATTTTTAAATATTTTTTTTATTTTTAAACAATTTTATAATATGTTATTTTTATAAAATAACAATAGTGTCAATTTTGACACTATTCATTTATTTGAATTTAAATATAATATATACCGAAGATATGTTCAAACTAAAAGATTTAATAGATCCATAAAATGTCATATGTATCTATAAAATTAGTGGATCACATGAAATAGTTCATATAATATTTATTTTATTATTTTTAAAACCATTTATTTGATATTTTACTTAATAAAATAATTTCAACATCACTATTATGTCATAATTAATGATAATTATTTAATCCCTAAAAATTCTAAATAAATTCCTATGATGGAGATAATTATATTAGATTTCTGGAGACTATTCATATTCAATGTTTCATGAGGTTTATCACTAAATTAAAATTATTATACTTATAAGATTTAAGAAAGTGACATGTTGTCACATTCTTTGGTTTTAATAATAATTAAATTATTTTCATGGAAAAAATTACATTAAATGAATCTGATTCTACCCTTATGTGATATGGGTCGATGTTTAGTCATCCAATAGGATTTTTTAGGTGTTAGGGTAATTTTATAATCTTATATTTACCCTTAATTACCCGATTTACCTTTAACTATGGTAAATAAAATTTACCGTAGTTACTATTCATAATTCCCAAAAATAAAAAGTATCCTATTAACATAATTTGGACTCACTGAATCTGAATATGGAATCCATTTTTCAAAATTAAAAACATATAAGTTGCAATAATTAATTTAAAATAAATCCCGTTGTTAAGAAAATGGGTTTTATAAGTTAAAACATTTCCAATGATTGAAATGTTTTTACCTATGAATTCAATGTGAAATTAATGCTAATGACCTACATTATATTAAATGGTAAAAATATATTCTATTTATACTTTAAAACCATTCAATATTATAATTTATTCATATAAATTATCTCAATGAAAAAAGTTGTTTTTAATTAAAAATTAGCGTATTTTTACTATTCATCAAAATATGAAAGTTATCAGAAAAATATCAAAAATTTATCCAAAGTAAATTTTATACCCTGATTAAAAAAAGAAGAATTTTATTTTGTCAAATTGAACTTATAAACATGTCAAAAACTTGATTTAATGTGGGTGCGCCATCAATAGGTGGCAAATCAGTATTTTTTGAAAAATATTTCTTTTATCCAAAAAAACAGATTTTGCTTTTATACCTCATTCTAGAAAATGTATAAGTTGAATTAAAATGTTATAAAATTCAAAATTCAGTTAGTACTATTCGTAATGGCTAGTTTTAATAATATTTTAATAGCATATCGTTTTTTAGTGAAACTCGGTATTGCGTACGACGCAAGCTATCGAGGAAGGCTGCAGTTGCGTGTAAAGCAAGCCAAGATAGTGTTGTGTGTAGTGAAAGATTCCATTGATGATTTATATAACATAAAAACAAAATATTTCTCATAAAATTCTCGGGTGTTACACATAAAGGGTGTGGTTCTCCTTCTTCACAAGACACTTCAAGAGTTCATAGCACTTGTTAAAGGCATGTGGTATTTGCAAATTTTTTGTGCACCCTTCTAGAGGAATTGCGTGTAAAAATAATACCTTGTGGGTAAAAAACCTTTTGGCATAAAAAAGTAGTTTTGTGCAACTCTTCTTTTTGGCGTAGCATTTCCTTTTCACGTAGCACTACACTATTTCACACAACATTATCTTTTTCCTGCATCACTCTCTGTTTCATGTAGCACTAGGTTTTTCATGTAGAACTTTATTATTCATGCACCACCTCTTTTTCGCACAATACATTCTCTTTGGTGCACCACTTCTTCATTTCGCACGCTTCACAATACTTCAATTTTTTCGCAAGTCAGTGCTCGGGATTGGTCTAAGTGTCGATCATTAACAAATGGAAGGGTTCACCTCATATTTATAGGCATTTATGACCCTGTGTGTAAAATAGTAATCCACGCATAGATCCCTCTTCATGCACGTAAAAATTCTTTCATGAAACTTCATATTTCGCACAAAGCTCCTATATTTCGTGCACCTCATGCCATTACCAATTTTCAAGCTTCGGATCTTGAAACACCTCTTTCATGGAAAAATTTATTCCTATATTTCACGCACCATTCCAATATTTTGCGCACAATATTATTTTTTTTGTATCCCACTACAATTTCATGCACCACTTCATTTTTCATGCACCCCGCTAATATTTCGCGCATCCAGCTAATATTTCATGCAGCCTTTGTTTTTAGTGGACTTTGCCTTAATTTTCGTGCACTTCATGCCATTTCCATTTTTTTATCTTATAACCTTGTATCTTGTCTTGGGCATAAAAAATATAAAACATCTTCAATCTTCTGTGCAATATCCATTGCCAAAAATATATTTCTTCAACACCCGATTTTCATGCCCTAAATTTTGGAAAACATTGGAAAAAGGAACCACCTTAAAATTTTATTTTGTGACACCTCCAGAATGTACATTCTTTTTTCATTTCTTTCTTCACTGCATCCCGTAAACATTCATCAACTTTCATCACGAACTTCATTATTGTGATATATATCCTTTGATAGACCAGATTTAGCATCGTCAGAATTACATTGTGAAGTACTAAAACATCCCAATCATCCAGTTGCATCATTCAATCCAAATCATCATCTGGTTTAATCATCATCTGGTTTAATCATCATTCATCATTTTTGTAAACAATGTATCACCTTTGATACACGTTCTTTGAACTTAGGATCAGTTCAACAATCGTCAGAATTTACATCATTGATAATTTCCAATGTATGACATCCAATGATATGATTTCATAGCAATTCTGCAAGCATCCTCACTTCAGCCGATCTCCATTAACGTTGGTGTCCTTCTTTATTTTTACAGATATTGACAATTATTGACAACAAATAAAATATTCATACACAATGTGGTCCCATCATATTATTCGTTGTTTTAATGGTTTATGTTTGAATTGATACGTTTAATTTAAAACATGATTCTCTTCAATTGGTTAAATCGTGATAAATTTTATTTTAAACCAACTTCCATTCGTGGGATACTCAATGAAGAAATGATTGTCAACCCTGTATCTCTTCTATAGGTTATTATATGATGAAATATTTTGGGTACCCATTTCATTTCACTGGTTATTATATTATGTTTACGAAACCCATATATTTTTAGGGGTCATGATATGATGAATGTTTTATTATCATTTGAAGAATTTACGTATTATTTAATTATATGATGGGCAGGACAAATATCTCCCTCCAGTACATTGGTTAGTGATAAATGATATATTATCTGAAAGGGTACATGGGTTATAGCCCATGTCTGAAACAATTTCGGTGTACGGGTTTTATCCCAAGCCTAAAAAAGTAGAGTACACCAAATGGAATCTCATTCCCATAAAAAGAGGGTGCATTAGTGTTCATACTGTGATCATAACAAGAGGGAATATGAGAGGGAATCACAATCCTATAACAAGAGGGTACATGGGAGGGAATCTGAAGCCCGTAATAATATGGTACAAGGGGGGAATCCCAATCCTTTGACAAGAGTGTACCTGGGAGGGAATCCCTATCATGTAACAACAAGGTAAATGAGAGAGAATCCAGATCCCATAAACAAAGGGTACACGGGATGGAATCCCAATACTATAATATGAGGGGTCATGGGATAAAATCCCAATACCGTAATAAAAGGTTACATGGGAGGGAATCCCAAGACCATTATAAGAGGGTACAATAGAGAGAATCACAATCCTGTTACAGGAGGGTACAAGAGAGGTCATCTCAAGCCTGAAAGAAGGGGGTACATAGGAGGACATCCCAAGCTAAAGATGTTTTACCTGTGATTATACCAATCCTAACATGATATGATGGTATATTAGGTATCCATGACAAAATATTTTCTACTCTAATGTGTCTTCGACAATTCCATGTATTATTCAGATGTTATGATATCATTGCACACACTATTAATTTTCATATGATTCTTGTCTTATGACATCCAAATAAATAATCCATGAATCACGTTAGTGGTGTTTCACATGGACGGAATGATCTTTTAATGTCATTACCATGATCTGATACAATCATGATAATTTTATTTTTATAGATCTTAATTTTTTACCCATATGTAGTATCTGATATTAAACTTCATTATGTATCCTTTTTCAAGGTTATGAAGAATGGTTTTAAATAAGATGACTAAATGGGATGATATTTGTGGAAAATATTGAAGGTCATTCACTATGTTAGAATATTTTGATCAATATTTCTCAAGAAAGTAAACAATTATAGTCCTTGGGTATGTAATTTTGTAACATTTTGAATATTCAATGATAATTATGTAATATACATTTTTATGATTGGTTTATTATAATTGGTATCAAAGGAGTGGTTTAGTCATTATTTGGGAACTAGTATGAGGAAAAGCTAGTGATATCAAATGGGATATTTCTAATGATATGTCTAGGTATGTATCTAAAGATAATCCTAATATGGAATATATTTAAAATAGTTTGTCGAAAATTATAAATCCTATAAATAATTTTTCATAGTTTTTTTGTTTTCTTTTATGATATATGTTTCTCAAAAAATAATTTTTGGTCTTAGTTAGTATCGAGAACTATAAGGAACTAAATAATCCTTTAATGTTTCAAATGTAGGATTTATGATAATTATGATAATAGAAGTCCTTTGTAAAAATATAATGATGATAATTATGTTGGTGTCATGAGTATTTGTTATATTGTGGAGGATAAAGAGACATTTAATTATATGTGAATTGTTTAGGTTTCTCTAAATGTATTATTTAATATAAATGTATGATTAGTGATTAAATTGAGGTTGAGGATCCATAAGACATGACTCATATGTCATATTCTAGGAATAGGGTTTTTGGGAATAATATTATGAATCCATGGAAATGGTTTAAGAATTGTGTTGGATGACTATATTATATATAAAAAGGAAATCAAGAATTATGTTACATGTATCATGAAGTATATGTCTTCCATTATGGATTTTCAAAAATCTATTGAATGGTGTTGATGACCTGGTAATGTTATTTAATAGAACTATGATATTTTTACTAATGGAAGGTTACTCTTATTATGATCAGGATGTTAAAAAAATTGTGTTTAAATAGGATAAAGAAGTGATTATAGGTAATTTAAATTGAATAGTACTTATTTCCATGGAATATATTTTTGATTGGTTGAAAAAGTGTTCAATTTAATGATGGATGGTGTTTACAAATCATTTTATACTTAAATTATATAACCAATAATATTTGGAATAAGAAATAATGCATGTTTTCAAGAGGATTTTATGGAAATTTAGGGCATTTCCAGGTTTTATGAGAATACATGATTGAGGTATTTACATAATTTTTATGTGAAAAATTAGAGACACATTATGATATATAAAGGATAAATGCTATGCTATTTTTGAGAATATTTACTTATTTTTTTCTAATGATTTTTTACTATCATATTTCGTAAGGTTTATAAGGTTAAACATTTATGTAATGGTTTTTGTTAAAAATTTGATGTGGTTTTATAGATTACATTTTCGTTTAATTATATTGGTATTTATTCAAAATATATAATACATGATAATAAATTTTTTTGTTAAAGATAGATGGAAAAAACTATCTTTATATTTATGGATCCTGTGATCTAATAATTCTTCAGGAAGGAATAATTTACCTTCAATTTGTGGAATAAGAGATGAAGTGTATATTTATAAAATCACAATATAGAGTGAGATTGGGATGAATTCATATAATTATTTATTCCCATGAAAATTATTCAACATACGTAAAAGGGTCTTGAAATATTATTTTGTCTTGTTATCATCATTATTATGATAATAATGACCATTTCAAAGCCTATTTATATTGTGGCTTTATGATCTTTTACTTTCTATTAGCCATGTTCTCAATCACTCTCCATCATAACTATATAGTTATATTTCTCTTCCATGTCTATTTTTTCCCATTCCACCAATTTTATCCTATACAGATTCCTAATATTGAGAAATGTTGGGTAACTGCTATGTTTTTTACTTTCCCTATTTAATGGGTGTATTAGTATAAATATTATGGATTATGGTTTCTCTAAAATTAAAATTCATAAACTAAAACTTCAGTAACCCAAATTAATTTTTAGGTCAAAAATATTTTTATGGGTGGGGGGTTAATGTTTGTACCAAACTGCTTATGAATTAATTTTGTTTGATTAAATTAAATTTCATTGATGGATTTCACTACGCTGTACAAATTTTTTTTCTTGATTTATATGCAGCTATATGTTATAATTTCACTAGATGAAACACTTATATTAACTTTTAATACATGAAACACTATGTTTGGATTTATTTTAAACAAAATTCAGAGATCATTCGATAGCTTGTGTTATACAGAACACTAATTTTTACCAATCTACAATATACTATTAATATTATTATTAATATATTTTATTTTTCATCATCTATACAATGGAATGGTGGAAATGTATAATGTTAACTAAATTTAGATACTAGGTTTCAAACATTTTTATGAAATAAATTCATCTATTATCAATTAATAATAAGTGAAAATAAAAAACAATTGAATAAAAAGGAAGTGGTTTTATGAGAATGCCTTTTTTGGCCTATAAAGATGTTTTATAATAATAAATTGAATTATTCACTATTATTCAAATATATTAATGAAATACAGATATTATAAATTAAAAAAATGTTTTTATATTCCTCTAACAAGTATTATAGGTGTAAAATAAGATGAAATCAAATTTTATGCATAAAAGGTAAATTTTTTCTAAAGGCCAGTTTTACCACTATTTAATAGAAGACTCTTTTTTAACAAATTATAACACTTATAAAATTTTTATTTGAAAAAATAAACATTATTTTTGAAATCACCATATCAAAATTTACTTTGATTATGTTTTGGGTATTTTTCTAAGACGTTTTTTTGATTATTTGGGAAAAATATTGGATTTTCCTTAGAAAATATATTTTATTATAAATTTATTTATATAGTTAAAATATATTAATAGTTTTCTAATTTTTATTTACTAAAAAAAATAATCATATTTATTTCACTGGAATAAATTTCACATTTAATCTAGCTAAAAACATTTTAAACTATTTATCATTTTCACTTTAAAACCATGTTGTCTCATCTCATATATGGGGAAAATGTTAAATTAATTTCAATAACTTTTCTGAATATAATTTGTAAAAATATATTCTATATTTTATTTCATAAGGATTTATAATTTCTATTAATTTCAAAATATTTTTTGATAAAAAATAATATTGATTTTAAATAAAATTAATAATAGTGATTAAGGATAAAATGAGTTCACATAGAATTAAAATAGTAATTAAAGGGGAAAATAACCTTGAAACATGATCAAAATATATTTTATACACATATTTCAAAAATATAATCACCGTTATATAATATTGACCATTATTATAGGCACATGATGTAAGGGAGACCCCATAGTTGTTTTGACCTTTTTGTATTTACCATAATGACACTCCTCCACTATAAAAGGGGACTCACCCCCTCACTTATATACTAATCTCAAGCACATTTCCTCATCCAAAAAAATATAATATCAAAAAATACCTCCTTTCATGATATATGCATTACATTGATAATGAAAAATAATTATGTTAGTCCTTTTGTGGAAACCATAATAAATTAATTATATAAGCAGTAACATCATTCAATAAGTAAATTTGATTAATTTCATTCTGCTCTTAATAAATTCTTATTATAACAATATTATATAATAAATTCATTGTCCTAAACATATTATCTGTTTTTTTTGTTAATGGTTTTATGAAAACATATACACACTTCCATCAAATGGGATACACAACCATCGTTCATGTATGTGGAAGACTACCACCTCATGTTAAAATATCGTTAGATCTTCTATTATGACCATTAATGGTCTGGAAAAATGATGGGTTTACTATATTTATATGTAATTTTTGAAATTTATGTTTAATTAGTTTTTATTTAATTATTATGTAACACATAACATCATTTTACCAATTTTATTCGAATATGAT
The DNA here is from genome assembly GCA_963277665.1 of Viscum album. NCBI lineage: Eukaryota > Viridiplantae > Streptophyta > Magnoliopsida > Santalales > Viscaceae > Viscum > Viscum album. The sequence continues at coordinate 1,023,186,919 of OY728120.1, read as the reverse complement.
AACTTTGTTTGTTGACGTGTGGAATACCACCTCCTTAAAGAAATGTTATTTTTTCTCAGATCACTTGTTATGAATTAAGGATCAGTTTATTAAAAATAAGTGATATTTATGAAAAAATAATTCTAAAATATTAAAATATATAAGTTGATATAAATCTGTTATTATTTATTTATTTTAAATAAGAAAAGCAAATGGAAACAACGTTCTGGAGTACGTACGACCAACCCTCTCCATAAATAGTGCATTTCATGTAAAATTTCTGTTTTTATAAATTATTATAAATATTTATATACTGAATATATATTATATTTATTTCTTTTTTTATTCTGTGAATTATTTAATCATGATGTAAGTAAAAGGATCAATAATAATAAGACGAAACACATATAAAAACAAAAGTTGTTATTACCTGAAACATAAATTTAATTGGAAATTATTTACAAATTTTTAATATAATTTCATAATAAATTAATACACAATATAATATAAAATAAACTGTTTCCTTGATATATATAATATAATTATATTATTTATGAATGAGTTTTTATTTTTAATGAAAAAAATCATGATATAAGGTAAGGGTTTTCTAATCTCACTCTTATTTGTATGAGATATATAATATATTTTCAACTTATACTTATTTAGTGATGTATATATATACATATGATATGTTATATCATGAATAAAATTTATTTAATTATGTAAAATGTTTGAATTTATGTTATTATTTCATTAATCGCACGACTTAAAATTTTCTCATGTAGTAATGTAATTTCTAGTCTCACTTTTTTTTTGGAGACTTATGCCTTATTCACAAATTGTTTTTTTTTTTTTGTGAAAATAATGCACATAAATGTATTATATTATTTTTTATTATATTTTTATATTAATATATCAATTTTATGATATTTGTTTCAAGGGTTTAATATTAACAAATTTACCAAACTGGTAATGTTGTTTGGTTTCAATTCTCTTTCTTTCAGACACATGTTCTATAAGGCCCCAGCCTTAAACATTACTTAATCTTGAGTTATTACAAGATTACACATTGAGGATCTTTTCAGGTTTAGAGTTTTAGAGAATTAGATCATGAAACTTGCATTACATTCCACATTTAAACAAAGTGGTTACATAAAAGACAGTATTCATTCTTCCCATCAATGGAAACATATTTAAAATATAACACGGATTCTTTCTTGACACATCCTTGACACTATCATCACATCTTGTACCTTTCCCTTGACCTGTGAAAAACATTTCAAAAACATGGGATGAGCATAAAAAGCTCAGTAAGGGTTACAAAAAATATGGAAAGGAAACATGAGTTCATATATATACATGAGAATGAAATCATACTTTACCCATAAAACATAGGCACTTTAACATACCTCTTCAAACCATGAATAAATCATATAAAACATAAGACATAAAGGTAACTTGAGGCATTCATAACATTCTTACGTAGGGAGTAACCCTCTTGGTTACGTTTGGAATACCCATCACAGTATATTCCCTAAATCTCTTCGAAGAAACCTTAACGTTTCACTCCTTCGCGTTACCCAATGCATTGGAGAGCTATATCGGGCTCACCCGCCCTTAGTTTATCACGGAACAACCCGTTTTCATAACAATGCCCAAGAAACATAACATAAATGTATCACATAAAACATGCATAAAGGAAACATAACATTTCCACATTTCAGTCACAATATAACATTTTAGTATATTGAAATAATGAATCCATTCAAAAATAAACCATTTCCAAAACCATTTAAAACATTTAATAAAGAGATTTGTGAATCAAAGTGTCCCATACCACCTTGAATCTTAAATTTTTAAACCATTAATATCCATATAAATAAATCCTTAAAACCATTTTGAAAACATGGATATTAATAAGAACAAATGATTAAAACATTTAAAATGATATTTTGGTTAAAGGGGTTTTACCAAAATTAGAGACACTTGAATACAATAATTGAGGAATAACATTTAGTCAGAACTTTATAATATCATGAGAATAAATGGATTCATGATATAATACTCCAAAGTACAGTATATACACCATATAAGAGTGAATTGGTGCATAACAACAATGAACCATCAATAGAAATGTCAAATGTGATGAAATCCCTTATAAAGAAGGTATCCTTAAATTAAGGATAAATCAATATCAAAATTATGTGTGACAAATATAAATACACCCAATATAATTGGATATTAAGTGTAAAACAATAAAAGTTCATTCACACATATTCAAAGGATGGCATATTCAATGACTACATGTTGAACCCAAAGAAATCGAAATTGGGTTAAAAAGTTCCCTTGACAGCCTAACGGCATCACATCAAAATGAGTTGATGAGAGATAAAAAGTGTATCTCATCACTTGGACATAAAATTTACATCAATAAGGATATATGATAACATATCCCAACATAACAATATGTAAATTAAAATACCCAACAAAAGAAGTCTTTTAAAAAAGAGGAGAGTGAAAGGTCCCCTTACCGACTTGGGTAACTTTCGAAAAGTACACCCCATTGAAGAAGTGTCATACAATGAATATGTAAATACCCATAAATGGAATTATATTACAAAAGGATTTTAATAATGGGTAGTACATAAACCACTCAAAGGAAATTGTGGCAAATATAGCATAAATCGCACGGGAATAAAAGTGAGATGAAACATCTCTTACGGAAACTCGGCAGCCTAACGGCGCCACTTAAAACTTCCAAAAAGGATTGATGAGAGGAAATAGGGTCTCTCATCATATGAACATAATAAGTACAGTGGGAGTAATATAAAATAACATCCCAGTCATAAGAAAGATGAGCTTAAAAGGAATGACATAAAAGAGTCTACTTAAAAAGAAAGAGAGGTGTAGGATCCCTTACCTCGGGTCCGACTTGACTCGATCGTTCTTTAATCTCCTGAATAATAAACTTGAGTTAATTTCTACTTCATTAAGAACCTTTTTCAAGTTCATTATTCCTTTTATACCACTTATTACCATGTCATAAACATTATGTAATCATTTAAGTTAATAAAATTTGTTTTGCCGATATTTGGTTCTTAAGTCGAAAGTGGACTTCTTACAATTACATGTTGTTCGTGTGGCCAAATGTTTATTATATCCAGAATTTTATTCACGATGTAGATATCATATATGTCATATATATCCAGTACATGCATGCATTTATAACATTACATAATCATTTAGAGGTAAGAAATGAAATGCACCGTTCATGGAGACAGTAAGCCGTACGTACGCATGAACGCTACTTTCATTTCTATTTCGTATTTTATAGAATGGAATAATAATGATATAAAGGTATATTATAATTCCAGTATAATATCATATATAATATCATATTTCCATCCTTTATACATCCCACATATGGTATTTAACGAATCAAATCACTTTGAGGGGGCGGTAGTCCGCACTTCCTTAAATGAAGATATCGCGTATACCCATAATGGAAGCCATAAAGGTAAGAAAAAAATGAAAAATACAGAAGCATAAGGAAAACATAAACATATTATATATCATATATAAAAATAGTGACTTCATAATGGCCACCTTTGAAGGTGTTAAATGAGTATTGAACAATCATCGTTTCGGGAGGCAGAATTTCACCATCCACGGAAACCGTATGTTCTATAACCATTTGATGTAGTTGTGTGAGAGTGTAGCTCGAATAAATCTTATAAAAACATCCTAGTATATTTAAGATACTGGTTTTTTTACAAAAGAAGTAAATAAAAAGAGTTTAGGGGGTTGGAGAAGCAAAATAAAACAAACGAACATGAGAGAATGAATTGCCTTTAAAAGTGTAACTCCTTTTGATTTGAGCCTAAAGGCTTCCTTTGAAAGGATTCTGCCCAAAGGGAATCCTCTAGGATGAGGAGAGGGATGTGGAGAGAGTAAATGGGCAGGGGTTGGCCGAGACAAAGGCTTGATGAGTGTGTGAAAAGAGGTAGAGGTGGGGGCCTTTTATAAGAGGAGAGGAGGGGCACTTTTGGAAAGTAAGGAAATATTACTTTATTTGAAAATGTGTTTCGGTTTTAAAAGGTCCCACATTGATATAATTAGTGGATAAGGTTATAAGGGATCGAAATCCACCCATCCAATAAGTTTTGTACATGTGTAGTTCATAGATATTATATTATATTTCCATTTTATTTTAATCGTTAAATAATGATGTCGTCACTGCATCATTATGATGTCATAAATAATTTAATTTATTTAATGTCTAAAAATTATAAAAAAATTACTATGATGTAGGAAATCGTTTTATCTTTCCAATTACTATTTATAATAAAAAATATGACTTGTATAACCCTACTTAAAAATTGTTTTAGTAAAACATATCATGTTTGTGTCAATTTTACTTTTCCATTAAATAAAAATATATTATTGTCATTTTCCAACTAAAGTGGCTCCATGGGGTCCCCAAGTTGGCCCATGGATTGTCTTGGTCGGCCATGACTCACCCAATAGGTGTAGGACAAGTGTCATGGTGTTTTCACATTCTTATAATATCATTTTTACCTTAAACTACACTAATTACCACTAATCGCGATTAAAAACATAATAAGTTACTATTCACCAAAAAATTATTTTTATCCCATTGAACCACATTTTACTTTTTAATGACAACCATGTATGTCAGATTTTCAAAATTCAATACACATTAGTGGTAAACTTTCATTTAACTGAAAAATCAGTTTTCTTGATTACCACTTAGTGGTTTCACTATTCATCAAAAATTGGAGTTTTTCAGAAAAATACCAAAACTTCACCCTAAGATATATTTGATATTCCGAATTCAAAAATGAAGTCCGTTTTACAAAATTCGAAACATATAAGTCACATTAATTAATTTAATAATTAATTCCCGCTGTCATGACAAATAGCGTGTTTTATGAAACAATATGTATCAAAAGATTGACACTAGTTTAAGTCTGATTTCAAAGTGAAATTGATTCCAACGACCACTATTGGATTTAATGGTAAAAATATTTTCTAATTTAACTTTAAAACCAATTCAAAATATAATCTAATCATATAAATAAATAAGAATAAAAAGTGGTTTTGAATTAAAATACAACATTTTACACTATTCATTAAAAAAAATGAACTTTATCGGAAAGATACCAAAAATTTACACAAAGTAAATTTTGATGTCCCAATTCTTAATAAGAGTTTTATTCGGTCCAAAAGAATGTTTAATAGTGAACAAAACTATATTTAATGATGGTTCTCCATCAAAAGGTGATAAGTGAACCTTTAGTGAAAACTAGGGCATATACGCCTAAAATTGAATTCTTTCCGTATTTTAAGCCTTTATCTTTTATTGTATAAATGTAAAAATATTTAAGAACATATATAATCATATTTTAGTTATTTCTATCCATTCCCTCCATTACAACGGCTACATGTTAACTACCATTTAAAATAATATTATTTTATTATTAGAGTGCAACGTAAGATTCCCAAGAAACTCGTTGTTGCGTGTTGGGTACGCCATCGAGCATAGCGTCCCCTTTAATGTCATATTAATATTTTATTCACAAATAGGGATAAATATGAAAATGTCATATTCTTTATTTACCTGGGGTGTTACATCCTTCCCCCCTTTTGGGAATTGCGTCCTCACAATTTTAAAATTGCGCTTGGAAACATCCTTAAAAGTCCCACATCGGAACAAGAGTTGGTAAAACAATCACTTTAAAATAAAGAAAGATAAGTACAGAGGTCACCCGAGTTAACCCATACTAGGATTCTAAGTATGAAAATATGGACGTGGAGGAAAAAACAAAGGGTCATGTTCTGATGGAGAGTGATAGAAAACATGTTTAGGAGAATGTTAACCACGAGAAAATCACAAACTTGTGATGGGTTAAATGGTATTCGATTCCCCAGTAGGAAAAGTTAATAGACAACATTTTTGTTTTAAGTTACTTTTTATTGAGGAATTTATTCATAAGGAAACATAATCACTTATCATATTGACTTTCAACTTTTATTAGATTCCTTACAAAAACTCATATTTTCTCCAAAAGACGAGTATTTAGGAAGACTTGTTCACATTAAGAGTACTATAATCAACTTCTAGAGAATCACCTAATCTAAAAAATAGAACTATATACTTCCCATGTCTTTAGACTTTAACCAAAACCAAAACCAAAAAGGCTAGTACAAGATCAGATAATCCAGAAAAGGATAACCCTTTATAAAAAGAAAATCTATTCTTAATCTCCAAAATTTTTCCAACAAAACCCAAAGTTCAACGAGGACCATTAGATAAACAATTTGTCCATAAAATTCTTCAAAGTAAACCAAAATAAGATTGAAACCCAAATATTTGAAGGATTTAGTCACATAGTCTTCCAAGTTAAATCGTAACATTTATCTCCAAACAACATCAGTTTCTCCTAAAGTCTCGTATTGAAAAGTAATTAACCTAATCACATATCCTCCATGATAGGATAATCATTTTCATAAATAACCCAAAATCAACTTACTCTTAATTCATAAAATCATATAACTAGAAAGAATCAGTCAAACTAACCAGGGACTTCACGTAGTCCAGTGGTAGGCGATGAATACTAGTTGCACTTTCTTTTTGTGGGTTCGATTCCCGCAGCTTTGTCCGACGCGACGGGTTGTCACACGGTCTGCGTGTTGTCCTTTTTATAAAACTCCAAAAATAACCCCAACATGTTTTAAACTCAATATTTTCCTTATACCTTTAATTTTCATCCAAATTCATTATGATCTCAACACCTTAATTCTTGAAGTCTTATTTCACCACCATAAGATAAAATAAAACAATTCCCAAAATGAATAACATCATACCTTGATCATGGCATCCACTCGGTCTCATCGTCATCTTGCTCACGTAGGTAGAAGTACCATGCATTACAACAATGATTTAGAGATCCTTCAAAATCATTTGCTTCCTCCATCCAAATACACCTCGTGCAACATGGGTCATATGGGTGTTCACAGAAAAAACAGTTTTGGAAAATAATCATGTATGACATATAATTCCAAAACATCTGATAAAACATGATTTCTAAAAAATAGTCGGACCGAAATTGAGTTGAAACTTTCTATCATTGGTCCTTTTAAAATACCATAAGTATGTGATGTGAGACTATATTTTAAAAGCAAATATAAATAGTTTGCGCGAGGGTCTCCTTCCTCAGCACCATTTTGAAAATCATAATATGCTTCAAATTCTTGTGATAAGGTAAAATATTTGAAAATACCTTGATAATATTTACCTCTCTTGAAAACATGAGAATATTGTGAAAATAGTATTTTTTTTTAAAACAACCCATGATCCACGATGATAACGAGGTATAGCGGAGGTGTTTGATATCTCAAACAAATGCTTGCAAGTGAGTTGTATGCTAGAAAAAGTTTCACAATCATCCGAAGATGACTTTGAAATAATTATTGCAAGCATGTCATCAGGAAGAGATAGAAATGTCATTTGAGATCCTCCTCCTTCCATTCGTAACCGAATTTACTTGACCTGAAAAAAAAAAATTTAAAACAAGGATTTAACTGAAATAATAGTTATAGGGACTGATCATGTGCCTCACAAAAACTCCTAATCCCTAAAGTTGTCTAAACCGACCTTTGATACCAACTATAAGGCCCCAGCCTTAAACCTTAGTTAATCTTGAGTTATTACAAGATTACACATTGAGGATCTTTTCAGGTTTAGAGTTTTAGAGAATTAGATCATGAAACTTGCATTACATTCCACATTTAAACAATGTGGTTACACAAAAGACAGTATTCATTCTTCCCATCAACGGAAACATATTTAAAATATAACACGGATTCTTTATTGACACAGCCTTGACACTATCATCACATCATGTACCTTTCCCTTGACCTGTGAAAAACATTTCAAAAACTTGGGATGAGCGTAAAAAGCTCAGTAAGGGTTACAAAAAATATGGAAAGGAAACATGAGTTCATATATATACATGAGAATGAAATCATACTTTACCCATAAAACATAGGCACTTTAACATACCTCATCAAACCATGAATAAATCATATAAAACATGAGACATAAAGGTAACTTGAGGCATTCATAACATTCTTACATAGGGAGTAACCCTCTTGGTTACGTTTGGAATACCAATCACAGTATATTCCCTAAATCTCTTCGGAGAAACCTTAACGTTTCACTCCTTCGCGTTACCCAATGCATTGGAGAGCTATATCGGGCTCACCCGCCCTTAGTTTATCACAGAACCACCCGTTTTCATAACAATGCCCAAGAAACATAACATAAATGTATCACATAAAACATGCATAAAGGAAACATAACATTTCCACATTTCAGTCACAATATAACATTTTAGTATATTGAAATAATGAATCCATTCAAAAAGAAACCATTTCCAAAACCATTTAAAACATTTAATAAATAGATTTTTGAATCAAAGTTTCCCATACCACCTTGAAGCTTAAAATTTTAAACCATTAATATCCATATAAATAAATCCTCAAAACCATTTTGAAAACATGGATATTAATAAGAACAAATGATTAAAACATTTAAAATGATATTTTGGTTAAAGGGGTTTTACCAAAATTAGAGACACTTGAATACAATAATTGAGGAATAACATTTAGTCAGAACTTTATAATATCATGAGAATAAATGGATTCATGATATAATACTCCAAAGTACAGTATATACACCATATAAGAGTGAATTGGTGCATAACAACAATGAACCCTCAATAGAAATGTCAAATGTGATGAAATCCCTTATAAAGAAGGTATCCTTAAATTAAGGATAAATAAATATCAAAATTATGTGTGACAAATATAAATACACCCAATATAATTGGATATTAAGTGTAAAACAATAAAATTTCATTCACACATATTCAAAGGATGGTATATTCAATGACTACATGTTGAACCCAAAGAAATCAAAATTGGGTTAAAAAGTTCCCTTGACAGCCTAACGGCATCACATCAAAATGAGTTGATGAGAGATAAAAAGTGTATCTCATCACTTGGACATAAAATTTACATCAATAAGGATATATGAGAACATATCCCAACATAACAATATGTAAATTAAAAGACCCAACAAAAGAAGCCTTTTAAAAAAGAGGAGGGTGAAAGGTCCCCTTACCGACTTGGGTAACTTTCGAAAAGTACACCCCATTGAAGAAGTGTCATACAATGAATATTTAAATACCCATAAATGGAATTATATTACAAAAAGAGTTTAATAATGGGTAGTACATAAACCACTCAAAGGAAATTGTGGCAAATGTAGCATAAATCGCACGGGAATAAAAGTGAGATGAAACATCTCTTACGGAAACTCGGCAGCCTAACGGCGCCACTTAAAACTTCCAAAAAGGATTGATGAGAGGAAATAGGGTATCTCATCATATGAACATAATAAGTACAGTGGGAGTAATATAAAATAACATCCCAGTCATAAGAAACATGAGCTTAAAAGGAATGACATAAAAGAGTGTACTTAAAAAGAAAGAGAGGTGTAGGATCCCTTACCTCGGGTCCGACTTGACTCGATCGTTCTTTAATCTCCTGAATAATAAACTTGAGTTAATTTCTACTTCCTTAAGAACCTTTTTCAAGTTCATTATTCCTTTTATACCACTTATTACCATGTCATAAACATTATGTAATCATTTAAGTTAATAAAATTTGTTTTTCCGATATTTGGTTCTTAAGTCGAAAGTGGACTTCTTACAATTACATGTTGTTCGTGTGGCCAAATGTTTATTATATCCAGAATTTTATTCATGATTTAGATATCATAAATTTCATATATATCCAGTACATTCATGCATTTATAACATTATATAATCATTTAGAGGTAAGAAATGAAATGCAACGTTCATGGAGACGGTAAGCCGTATGTACGCATGAACGCTCCTTTCATTTCTATTTCGTATTTTATAGAATGGAATAATAATGATATAAAGGTATATTATAATTCCATTATAATATCATATATAATATAATATTTCCATCCTTTATACATCCCACATATGGTATTTAACGAATCAAATCACTTTGAGGGGGTGGTAGTCCGCACTTCCTTAAATGAAGATATCGCGTATACCCATAATGGAAGCCATAAAGGTAAGACAAAAATGATAAATACATAAGCATAAGTAAAACATAAACATATTATATATCATATATGAAAATAGTGACATCATAATGGCCACCTTTGAAGGTGTTAAATGAGTATTGAACAATCATCGTTTCGGGAGGCAGAATTTCACCATCCACGGAAACCGTATGTTCTTTAACCATTTGATGTAGTTGTATGAGAGTGTAGCTCGAATAAATCTTATAAAAACATCCTAGTATATTGAAGATACTGGTTTTTTTACAAAATAAGTAAATAAAAAGAGTTTAGGGGGTTGGAGAAGCAAAATAAAACAAATGAACATGAGAGAATGAATTACCTTTAAAAGTGTAACTCCTTTTGATTTGAGCCTAAAGGCTTCCTTTGAAAGGATTATGCCCAAAGGTAATACTCTAGGATGAGGAGAGGGATGTGGAGAGAGTAAATGGGAAGGGGTTGGCCGAGCCAAAGGCTTGATGAGTGTGTGAAAAGAGGTAGAGTTGGGGGCCTTTTATAAGAGGAGAGGAGGGGAACTTTTGGAAAGTAAGGAAATATTACATTATTTGAAAATGTGTTTCGGTTTTAAAAGGTCCCACATTGATATAATTCGTGGATAAGGTTATAAGGGATCGAAATCCACCCATCCAATAAGTTTTGGACATGTGTAGTTCATAGATATTACATTATATTTCCATTTTATTTTAATCATTAAATAATGATGTCATCACTGCATCATTATGATGTCATAAATAATTTAATTTATTTAATGTCTAAAAATTAAAAAAAAATTACTATGATGTAGGAAATCGTTTTATCTTTCCAATGACTATTTATAATCAAAAATATGACTTGTATAACCCTACTTAAAAATTGTTTTAGTAAAACATATCATGTTTGTGTCAATTTTACTTTTCCATTAAATAAAAATATATTATTGTCATTTTCCAACTAAAGTGGCTCCATGGGGTCCCCAAGTTGGCCCATGGCTTGTATTGGTCGGCCATGACTCACCCAATAGGTGTAGGACAAGTTTCATTGTGTTTTCACATTCTTATAATATCATTTTTACCTTAAACTACACTAATTACCACTAATCGCGATTAAAAACTTAATAAGTTACTATTCACCAAAAAATTATTTTTATCCCATTGAACCACATTTTACTTCTTAATGACAACCATGTATGTCGGATTTTCAAAATTCAATACACATTAGTGGTAAACTTTCATTTAACTGAAAAATCAGTTTGCTTGATTACCACTTAGTGGTTTCACTATTCATCAAAAATTGGAGTTTTTCAGAAAAATACAAAAACTTCACCCTAAGCTATATTTGATATTCCGAATTCAAAAATGAAGTCCGTTTTACAAAATTCAAAACATATAAGTCACATTAATTAATTTAATAAGTAATTCCCGCTATCATGACAAATAGCGTGTTTTATGAAACAATAAGTATCAAACGATTGACACTAGTTTAAGTCTGATTTCAAAGTGAAATTGATTCCAACGACCACTATTGGATTTAATAGTAAAAATATTTTCTAATTTAACTTTAAAACCAATTCAAAATATAATCTAATCATATAAATAAATTAGATTAAAAAGTGGTTTTGAATTAAAATACAACATTTTACACTATTCATTAAAAAAATGAACTTTATCGGAAAGATACCAAAAATTTACACAAAGTAAATTTTGATGTCCCGATTCTTAATAAGAGTTTTATTTGGTCCAAAAGAATTTTTAATAGTGAACAAAACTATATTTAATGAAGGTTCTCCATCAAAAGGTGATAAGTGAACCTTTAGTGAAAACTAGGGCATATACGCCTAAAACTGAATTCTTTCTGTATTTTAAGCCTTTATCTTTTATTGTATAAATGTAAAAATATTTAAGAACATATATAATCATATTTTAGTTATTTCTATCCATTCCCGCCATTACAACGGCTACATGTTAACTACCATTTAAAATAATATTATTTTATTATTAGAGTGCAACGTAAGATTCCCAAGAAACTCGTTGTTGCGTGTTGGGTACGCCATCGAGCATAGCGTCCTCTTTAAAGTCATATTAATATTTTATTCACAAATAGGGATAAATATGAAAATGTCATATTCTTTATTTACCTGGGGTGTTACATGTTCAGTTACGCACCTATATTATTTTTCAAGGTGTATATTCTTCAATTTTATATGTTATAAGATGAATCTAATTCATATCATAATCTTTTATTACTTATTTATTGGTATTCTTTCCTGGGGGTCATAATTCATATATTACAACATTTAACATTTTATTGAAACAATCTAATCGTATCATAATTGTTTATAATTTTTCCTCCCTTGATGTAATATAATGATTAATATCTCAATAAAACTAATTAATTTTATCATCATATTTTTATTCAGGATATATTCATTTAATGGTACAATTTTCCACTCTTTTATTCTTATGATAATTAAAAATTTGTATTTATTATAATTTGACTTCATTTCTATCTTTTGTCAGAAATATATTTTTTACTGAAATCATATTCTATAAAAAAGTTATAATTTTTTTAATTTATATTTTAATATTATTTTAAATTTAATGGATTTAATTTATTTCAAAAACTTCTATTAAATTTATTTAATCTTATTATTAAATTAACTGTTTTTCAAAATGTTTTATGTTTTAAAATGTGTTTTTAAAGGTTCCTTCATCTGTTTTGAATAAAAAAATATTTCAAAAATTTCTAATGATTATAGAGTTTTTTAGAATAGGAAATAATATTTTCTTTAATAAAATTTTAAATTTATTTTTAAAATATTCCTTTAAATTTTTTTCAATGTTTTTTTTAATGAATATGATGTTGGAAATGTTTCATGATTTTTAGAAGATGTATTTTTTGTTTATGAAATCCCTTAATTAATCCATAAAATTACTTATCTGACTAATATGAAATTATTTGATATAGTTTACTATTTACTAGTGGATTAATTCATCTATCCAATCTTATTAATTCATTTAATTTTTCTGTTTAAGATGGTATTTTTTTATGTAACCAGTTTCTCTCCCATGTGTTAAAGCAGGAAAAAATTCTTGTGATACCTGATTGCTTTCATGGGTAATTATATGATGAAATGATCATTAACTTGTTTCTTTTCCATATTTTAATATATGACGATGAAATTATGATACCCATTTCATTTCATGGTTTATGATATGGTTTTTCTGAAACAATTATTTTTTGGGTCAAGATATGATCAATGATTGATTATCATAGGGAAAATGCATGTATGATGTCATTACGTGTCAGTTGGGATAGATATCTCCCTCTAATAAATTTGGTAATTTTAAAATGTTATATGAGATAAATGGGTGCACTATTTTATCACGTTAATCTTAATATAAGTGTAGCTCGATTGTAGCCCTTGGTCAAAAACAAGAGTGTTCAGGGGAATGAATCCGATGAAAATAAAAAGAGGGTACACGGTAGGGAATCCTAATACTGTAACATGATGGTACAAGGGAGTGAATCCCAATCCATATACCAGAGGATACATATAAGTTCATTAAAATCTTATATCAAGAGTGTACACTAGAGGGAATCTCATTCCCATAATAATGGGGTACACATGTGGGAATCCAAAACCTGTAACAAGAGTGTACACAGGAGGGAATATCAAGCCCAAAACAATAGATTACATGGGAGGGAATCCCATTCCCTAAAAAAGATGGTACATTAGAGGGAATCACTTTCCCCAAACAAAAGTCCACATGGGAAGTCATCTCGAGCCGTAAAAAAGAGGGTACCTTGGATGGAATCTTATTACCATAATTGTTGGGTAAATTAGAGGGAATTTTCATAGAATAACAACGGGGATTAGTGGAGGACTTACCTATCCTTAACCAGATATACAAGTGAATTTCATAGGCCAAACATGATCTTATGTTCTTGTTAGGTATCCCTGAAATATGATTTTATATTCTTTAGTGTATACCACAATTTTATGTCTTACACCTATGTTATTCTATCATAAATTATGATCTGTATTTTATAATGATTCATGCGTTATGAACCCCCAATATTTATTCAATAATTTATTTATATGATATTTCCCATGTACAGTATGATATTTTAATGTTATTTTTGTTCTCTCATACCAATATGTTCATGTTAGGATTACATTCCATAGTTTCACACCCTTATTAATCATATTAGATCAACCTTTATTGTACCATCCCAAGCTTGATGTACATAGACATTACATTACTTTTACGGAATACTTAATACATAACAAAAATAGTCACCAAAGACCCTTAATAATTTAGTGTCTTTGGAAACTCGAAACATAATCTTCTAATCATGGTGACAGATCCTTAACATCTCCCATAAATATCTTCCCCTTTTGTTTTGTAACCAAAAACCATTCTCTAAATATTCGAGAAAAGAAAACATATAAAGGGTGAGGTAAAATGCTCAGTAAGATAAATTTTGTAAAATATAAAAAAACATATAAATCTGAATATAAAAACATGAACATAATGATTAAACATCAAAATCATGAGTTGTGAAATAAGTCATTGCAGTATGTAAGACATTGATCACAAAGGAAAATTAATCATGATTAAATAACATGGGAATAAAACATGTAATTGTGGAAAGCAATTATAATCAAGGTATGATTTCTATAGTATCCAAGGCATTGCGGCCAAGACCATCATAGTTGACAAATTCCATTACTAAACCAGGTTTTCTTTCCATTCCACCCCTGTATTACTGAACCGAATTTACTTTCTGTTCCAACCCTGACTATCTCATGAGATATAAATCATTACCCATTTCATTTGAGGGAGATATAGTTCCCACCCATATAATAATGAAATAATTCTTTCATGTCCCACAAAATAAACATAAATCATTCAACATAACCCAACGAATAAAATGGTTTTCATAAACATCATCCCATCATAACCTAATACATATAAAACAATGGATATTATTTCATCATAAACAAAATCACACCATGTAAATAATAGATACATTAGACATGAAACATAACCATATCAAAGAATGTCATTATATATGGAAAATAGTTTTGATAAAATACTTGAAATGAATTCTTTAGGAAAATTTCAGTTCTTCTTTCAAAACATTCTCTTTTCTCAAAATGACGTGAAATTTTAAAAGAAAATAATTTTGTTGAAAATAATCCTGAAATCTTATAGGGGAATCATTATGTAAATTAGGTGTTATGAAATAATAAAAATACATTCACGCCATATAAGTTAAAAAAACATCATCCCTGTACTTTTACTGGAAAATTAAAAAAGCACCTCATATGGTAAACAAGTGAATGATTACATCCATAACACATAGTAAAATTCAAAAGGGGGTAAAAAAGACATTAAACATACATGGAATAATAGTAAAAACTTTATTATAACATTTTTTATAAAACATCTACATGGATGATAAATATAACCTCAGTAAATACTTATGAATAAAAAAACATAATAAGAATGAGATTGGAATAATTATCACTTACCTTAGGTCCAATTTCATCTGTACGCGTCTGAACATCCCGTATAATGATTTAAATAATTACAGTTAATTATTAAAGAATCATATTCATTTTTATGCCATTCATATTCTATGTTTGGAATTTTTGTTCGTGATATTATTAATTATCTCAGAATTTACATACTTTCATAATGTAAAACATGATTTATATAACATATATATATTCAATGTATATATGAAATACACCATTCTTAGAGACGGAAGGTCGTACGTATGCATGGATGTTGTTTTCCTTTCCGTATTGATTTGAATGTAAGTAACTAGATGACATAAGTATATATATATACATTAATCCTATAGAATTATTATTTCATATATCTTAGTATTATGCATTATACATACTTTATAATCATTCTTGAATGGTAAACATGGAGAATGAATCTCATTGCGTCGTGGAGACGGTAATTCGTACGTACGCACGAGTGATGATATTATTCCCATAATTACCGTATAGAATTGGAGTGGATGATGATAATATCTCATAATTAGTATCATGTTATAATAATCTTATATAGTTATTATTTCTACCATTATACCCGTCCAAGTACGGTGCTAGTGGAAAAAAATATTACACCACGGTTTGGAGATGGTATTCTGTACGTACGCACGCGCGTTGATTTCATTTTTCTTAAGTAGGATTGAAGGTGGAATAGGGTTGTTTAATATTTATAATGACATATCAGTATATGAGTGATACATATGTTATTACTTTATAATTAAAAAACTAAAGAAGATGACGTAGAATAAGAAATAAATTTGAATGAATCGGTAGAAGATATTACCTCTTCCTCGAAGTGTGTCCTTTAAACTTCTTCTTAGGGCACTAGAGTTGGACTTTAGAGGAGACCAGAACCTTTATAACATAAATATAGAGGTTTATAAGAGTAATTGGTAGGGGTCATCCAAGCTTGAAGGCTCAAAATTGAGTGAGGAGGTGAGGGATGGAGGTGCCCTTATATTGGAGGGGCGAGGGGAACTTTTGCAAACCTCATAAATATTAATTTATAATAAAACCAAACCCCACATAAAAACCTCCAAAATTACTCAACTTAGAAGATTATATGATATAGGGGTAATATCATCTACCAATAAAATTAATATATGTATGGAATTTATTTCAAACCTTATCATTTTGATTTATCATATTTTAATCTATTTTATTTTATTTGTGGATATAATATTCTAAATTTTAAAAGGTTATGAATGCTTACTCATGTGTTGTGTAGTGTCCATAATTAGATAATTTATAAAATTCTCAACCATATAAATTTTTATTTGTAATTTTTAAATATCTTTGTGATTTTTAAATAATTTTATAATATGTTATTTTTATAAAATACGAATAATGTCAATTTTGACCATATTCAATTATTTTAATTTAAATAAAATACACATAGAAGACATGTCAGAACCAAAATATTTAATAGATTAATAAACTGTCATATTTACCTATAAAATTCCTGTATCACATTATTTAGTTCATATAATATTTATTTTATTATTTTTAAATCCATTTATTTGATATTTTTCTTAATAAAATAATCACTAAAACATTTTTTGTATAATTATTAAAAATACTTATTTGTTGCATAGAAATTAAAAATAAAATACTATGATGATGAAAAATGTAATATATTTCATATGAATACTTTTAGTCTTACTTATCTTCTAAAACATCCATCATTTAAAATGTTTTGTTTATTAAATTATGAAGGTGACAACTTAGACATCATTTAAAATAAAATAATATAAATTTCATAATCGGTTTTATAAGGCTCCAAATTGTCCACAGGTAGAAACCTGGATGATTATGGTGTATATATAATCGACCAATAGGTTTTGGTCATGTTTCTGTGTATTTTTATGGGTATTATTATTTTTATGGAAACTATATTATTGATATTTCAATAAATAAATAATTTTAGCATCATTAATGTATAAGCTATTAAAGTAATTATATATTTTCTTAAAAATTATAAATTAATTACCATGATAATGAATAATATTTTATAATTCAAATTATTATTTGTAATAGAATTCATATTTTCTATAACATTATATAAATAATAATATAATTATTAGAGTTTGTGTGAGACATATTTCACCTTCCTTTAAATAAAATAAATTAAAGGTATTTATCTCCTCCAAGTGGGTTCCAAAAGATAAAATTTCAACACAAGTATATTTTAAGACTAAATATAATCATCCAATTATATTAAGACAAGTTTTAGGGTAATTATATAATATTATTTTTACCCTTAATTACCTGTTTTACCTTTAACTAGGGTAAATAAAATTTACTGTAGTTACTATTCATAATGCCCAAAAATAAAAGTATCCAATTAAAATAATTTGAACCTACTAATTCCAAATATGGAATCCATTATTCTAAATAAAATAAATAGAAGTTTCATAAATTTAATTTAAAATTAATCTTGTTGTCGAAAAAATGGGTTTTTGTTTAAAACATTGCAATATATAGAAATGATTTTACCTATGAATTCATTGTAAAATTATTGATAATGACATAAATTAAATTAAATCGTAAAAATAAATTCTATTTATTCATTAAAACCATTAAATATTATAAATTAACCATTTAATTATCTCGATGAAAAAAGATTCTTTTAAGTAAAATTTATCGTAATATTATTGTACATCAAAATATGAAAGTTATCATAAAAATATGAAACGTTTATCCAATGTAAATTTTTATATCCTGATTCCAAATAATTAGTTTATTTTTTCAAATTCAACTTATAATCTTGTCCAAAATTATAATTAAAATGGGTGCGCCATCAAAAGGCAGCAAAACTGCATTTTTTAAAAAAATACTTCATTTATATGAAAAATTGATTTTGTTCACATACCATGATCTAGAAAATATATAAGATGAATTATAATGTTTTAAAATTAAAAATTATGTTAATACTATTCATAATGGCTAGTTCATAATAATATTAAATATATCATTATTTAGTGAAACTTAGTGTAGCGTACCACGCAAGCTATCGAGGAAGGTCGCTCTTACATGTAGAAAAAGACACGTATATTATTGTGTATAATGTAATCTAATATTGGTGTATCTTAAAACAAGAGGTGTCATATAAATTAATAATAAAATATCTCATAAAAACTCAGGGTGTTACATTCTACCCCCCTTAAAATGAGTTTTTCACTTGAAATTTTCTGGGGTTATAATTGGTTTACTACAAGGAAGTTTCTTTCATAGAACCCCAAACCGTAAAAAGGAATTCTAATACTTAATTCTAAAAACTAATGTATAAAATGTAATAGTTACCCATATCAACTCATCACTGGGTTTCCACATAGGCGAACATAGGTGAAATTTTGGATATGTAAGAGAAACCTAATCATCAAGCTCTAATGGAGAGCGGTAGAGAACATGGTTATGAAAAATCTGAACTGCACTGTGTTGCATTTGTTGTCAATGAGGCATGATGTTGTCATAAGATGAATGGATGTCAAGGAATTTCAATATGTGAATGACAAAGGATTTGATGGTGTTGGTGAGGAAAGGAGAATGGCCATGGTACTAAGATGCATGTCACTTAAGAGATTCACTAAGTGACATAGGATGTTGTGGTTGAAACATTCTCTATGTGTATCAGATGATTGTATAACTGATATTAATGTTTCAATACTTGTATCAAGATTATACTAAGTTACACCACTTGAAGAATGGATGATGACGGAGCATCATCATTATTACATCTGACGATTGTTGAGCTGATCTTTAAGTTCAAAGAACTTGTATCAACTGGATACAATGTCACAACAATGTCTGAAGTCCATGCATTGTATTGATAACACATGAGGAGTGGTAAATGATCCATCCACACCTCCTAAGTGGATGAAGTGGATTAATGAAGTCCATGCACTATCACTTAGTGCATGTGAATTTGAAGAAGATCAAACTTGATCTCTGATTGGATCAATGAAGAACATTGAAGATTATCTGATTCAGGAGCTTTAGTTGAAGGAAGAAACCTTTGTGACGTCCCTCCTAAGTGAAGAATACAAATTGATGAAAAGATGGAGGAATTATTTTTAAGAAGAAGAAGAATGGAGAAGAGGAAGAAATGGAAGTGGCAATTGGAATTGGAAACTTGGTCACTTTGTTTTATACAAAGTCCTGAGATTTCCCCTTAGCAAAAATATGGGCCACCAAGGAGGCCAGCCGAGGGTCAACACCCAAGGCTCTTCTAGGACTCACAGTCCCCACGCCCATGGGGAACCCTCAAGGCCAAGGCAGCAGCCCTGAGGCAGGGGCGCACCCACAGGACGTAGCGTGGGCGCCAGGGGAACGCCCGGAGGAGCGCATGGTGGGCGCATAGCGCGCCCGTGTGTGCATAGTAGGCGCCAGTGGCGCGCCCAAGTGGTAGGGGTGGGCGCAGAGCGTGCCCGCAGAAGAACTCAGTGCGGGGCGGCACCGAGAGGGGAGGATATTCAACTGGCCATTCATGGGAGCGGAACTTTGATAAACCGCGAGAATTCCGCGGCCCATTTCGATGTGGGATGAAAAATTTCTCCGCGGATCAGATCTGAGCCGTCCAAGCGATCTCGCGTCTAATCCGAGCCGCTCATCTAATCTCGCGTGCCGTGATCTAATCCTAGCTGTTGGAGATCATTAAAACTCCTATCCAACGGCCGCAGCATTATCTCCTTCCTCGAGCTTGAGCCGAGGACACCCCATGCCACCCGACGTCCCCCGCTGAACCAGAGGGTCTCCGAGCACCGATTTCAAGTTCTCGGCCTCTGTTGATCAAGCCGAAGGCACCATGAAGCTCGTCTGGGAGTAACAAACGCATTCATGCTTAAAAACGGGTTTTCGTGGAACAAATGAGAAATTTCGATGAAGGCCGAAGGCAAACGAAGTGACGAGGCCATGATGTTTATGTTTTGTATGGATTAGTTTTAACCGAAGGCCATGCATGTGTTCGAAATCGCATGCACGTAATGAAAGGAGAAGTAGAAGAAGTCCGCGTTGAACAGAGAGAAAGAAACGAGATTCTCGGCCCACATTTAAAGATTTTCAAAGAACCGAAAATCTCGGTGGTTCAATATTTATATCCCGCGGAGGATTTGAGGTATCCCTCTGCCTATAAAAGGAGAGGCCGAGGATCTGAATTAGCTTGCTGAGTTTTTGAAGAACCGAAGTCCCGTGAGAGCACCCTGTGTCTCTCGAAGAACAGCCTGCGCGCACCACTTGGGAGACAGCAGCCCGAAGCTCCCCTAGCTCCATGAGGTTCCTTTCGCGCACCCCTTGCGCGAAAGAGGTGAAGGGAAGGTCCCATGCGCGCCTCCCTTGTGTGACAGGAAGATCCCTCCCTGCCCACATACTTGCGCGGCAGGAGGAGCTTGCGCGGCAGGAGCAGCTTGCGCGCCCCGCAGTTGGTTGCACCCTTGTGGCTTGCGCTACCCAAGGCCACCACACCGTGCACGGTGCTTGAAGGAGAAGGCCCTATGGGTTGTGTGTGCAATAATTGAATTGAAGGCCACTATACCCTACGGGTTAAGTGTGGGTGATAAGTGAACAAGAAGGTAGTAGCATTTTGTGTGTGCAAGAGGAAGAAAGAACAAAGTGTTTGTGCAAACTTGAACTAAACAAGTGAAGGCTGAAACCTAGTGTGTGCACAAATTAAAGTGTATACACTTAGAAGAAGAAGGACAAGACTTACACACTAAAGTATAACACACATTTATGTGAGTGAACAAATTGAACAAAGTGTGTGAATAAGGGAGAAGGTGTGTGTGCTTAAGGAGATTACACCCTTTAGGGTTTATCACACCAAGAATAAGGAAAGGGGAGTGCATGCATGCATGCATGCACGTGCACACAAGAACAAGTTGAATCTGCTTGTGTGAATTTTGAGTTGTCCAAGAATGAAAGTTCTTGAAGAAGATTTTGAGAGGCCATGCAGTCAGTGCATGAGGAAGAAGAGTTGACATGCACTCAGTGCATGATGTGAAGTCAGACTGAAGCCAGACTAAAGATAACGAAATCAGTTTTCTGAGTTTTCAGTAGATTGAGAAGATCATGATCAACTGAAGTGATCAGAAGTCTTGAGCAAGACCAACAGACCTTATCAGAGGCTGTTGCAGACTCTTGAAGTGAGAGGCCAGGTCATCCTGAGAAGAAGGAGATAAATCCTGAGCAAGACGAGAAGACCTGTTCACTCAAGTGATCAGAGGAAGAGAGAAAGGCCAGCAGCCTTTATCCCAGGTTTCTGAAGATACTTGAAGAACTTGAAGTGAAAAGGTGCTGCTCGTGTGACTCGAGAAGCCAGAAGAAGCCCCCTGTGAGACTCAGGGTGGAAGAAGTCTTCAGTGGGATTCTGGAGTAGGCCAGTGGGACTCTGGTAACACTGTGGGACGCAGTATAAAGACCCTCCTGTGGGACTCAGGAGAGATACAGTGGGATGCTGTATCGACCATTGTAATACTAACAGATTATAATGGAAGAAACCATGTTGGGTCGTATAACCAACATGTAAAGGACGTAGGCCTTTGGTGCCGAACCTTGTAAATCCTTGTGTCATGTGCCTTTATATTTACTACATCATTCGAGGAAAGGTGAGAGATACAATAATAGTGGATCGAGGCTTTAACCAGCCATAGAGGTTTAATTGATAAGAATCAATTAGTAAAAAGTTTTAAGGGATCACTGATTCACCCCCTCCCCCTCTCAGTGATTCACACTGATTTGGGCACTTTAATTGGTATCAGAGGCAGGTTCCCTCTAAAAGATCCATGAGAGTCTATATGGAGTGCAGATTTGAGGAAATGAAAGAACAGCCTCAAATGGAGATATCTGCCAAGACTCTGAAAAACAGAATGAAGAAACAGACAAAGAAGATGAGGAAGAAGGTTGTTGCAATCAAAGAAACTCCATCTATGGAAAGAAATGTGAAAGTCACATTAGATGAAAATTCCATTTATCATTCTTCTGATGAAGCCTGCTCTAGCTGTGATGAAGATGGAAGAAACAATGATCTTCTAAATTCAATCAAATATATTCAGAAGACAGTCCCCAAGGAAGTGGAAATGTGTATAGCTACAGGCATCCTTGATCTTCAAGAAGAAAAATTACAGCTAGAAGATGAATCCAATTCTCTGGAAGTCCAATTGGCAAAAAGGGTTGGCATAACCAACACTCTCAGAAAGATGGTGAATTCCAAGGATGAAACGGTTTACCATTGCAATGAAAGATATGAATACACTACTGAATAATTGCAAAGAAGCCTTTCTGAGAAATAATTCTTTATGATAATGGTTAAAGAAGTTTTTCATGCACTGGAAAAGAGGCAAAAAGTTTCAATGATTGTCAGAGATGCTCAAATTGAAGACAAAGTCAAAATGGTGAAGGAGCTTGACAAATCATTACATGAAATAAAGAAGGTGAATGATGACCAGATGGAACAGCTGAAACAGAATTGGGAAGGTAGGCTAAGATTGGTTGAGGATGAGAAGAACTCCCTCAACATGAAATGCTTTGAACTGGAGGTGATATGGAAAAATCTTCAATCACCCAAAGCTGAAGCCTCCCAGTCAGCTGAAAGAAGAAATGTTGCTACTCAAGTGAGCTTTGAGAAGGATGATTCTAAAAGAAATACATCCTCTAATGAAAGGTCAACATCTTCTAAAAAGAAGGTACCATCCATACCATCTTGTAATCATGTTTTTAAAAGTGTTTCTACTAAAAGTGAAGGATGGAAGAATGAATCCAAACAAGTATGGATGAAGACGGTGAAGAAGGAAAGCTGTCCTGAAACAGCACAACAAGTCAAGAAAAGTACCCTACAATCAGAAGGACTCAAGAGGTCAAGATTTGTGGGTCAATGTTGGTGTTGTAACAAGTATGGGCACTGTGCAAAGGATTGTTGGTACAATCCACTGAATGTCAAAGCACAAAGGAAGCACATGCCAAGGGGGAGCAAGCCAGAAGGAAAGAAGCAACATCCACAGGTCCAGAGACATCTGTTTACTACTAACAGATTTGGATTGCTTGATAACATCTGGGATGTGTGAAAAAGTTGTCAAATAGATACATGTCAATCTTCAACTGTATCTAGAGCTCAAAAGAAGAAAAGATCACAGAACCTGGCTCAGAAAGAATCCTTGGGAAGCAAACAGAAGAAAGGCGACAATGCTCCCAAGAAGATGTTGAAAAAGGAAGAGAAGTCCTTGGATTCTAAGTCCAAGGAGGGTGATGCATCCTGAAGGACCACCAAGAAAACATGCTTCTACTGTGGAAAGAAAGGTCATACCATGGATCTTTGTGAACAAGCCATGGAGCTGAATAGAAGCAGACTGGACTCAAAAAGACAATCAATCCAGAAGAAGCAGAAGGGACTGATTGAAAACAAGTTGCCTAAGAAAGGTAGCTTGGAAGCATCAAAAGAACCATGTGGAACTTCCAGAACTGAGGCCACACATCCAAGTGACTTACTTGTCATATGGCCAAATCAGTTGCAACTTGCCAGAGAACTACAAAGAGCTGAAGATAAAGTTATGGAAATTGCTAAGGAAAAAGGGAAGAAGAAGATTTCACATGAAGATCATGTTCTGTGTGTGAGCTGCAATCAAGCTAGACATACTAGTGATAAATCCATGATATTCATTCTAGCTCAGAATGGATTCTTCAAAAGAATGAAGATTACACCAGGAGACTCTAGTGCTCAGAAGGCACCTAGAAATAGAGGAGTCACACACAAAGAAGTTAAAGAGGTGTTGAGATCCACACAAGCACAAACATCAATGAAGATCAAATGTTCAAGTGTGAAGAATGGTGAAAATGGGACATCTCGATTGAGAGAATCTTCTAAACCTTGTTGTTCACATTGATGAACCAAGGAGGTTCCATCTTATTCCCTAATCACTTGTATTTACATGTGATAACATTGCAGGGAATTGAAGATGATGTTCATTCTCAGCTGGAGGATGGTTTTGGAAATAATGGAGTGCACCCCTTGAGGGGGAGCCAATCTGTAGAAGATGGGATTCTGAGATTTAATACCATCTTGAGAAAAGTGAAGGTATTCCAATCATACTTTCATCCCTTGTTTCTTAATTGTATTCATCATGACAATTAAGGGGGAGTATTGATTGAAGACAAATGGTTGAAAGGGGGAGCTTTATCTTTGTACTGAACTTTATAATGAGTTTTGTGAAGTATGTGCAGGATTTAGAAATTCATTGTTATATCTGAAAAATTTCAAACCCCTTGAAGCATGATCTCACATATATAGTGAATTTTGGATAGCATTGAGTTCCTTGGTTACATCACTCTTGTTTTCTACACCGGGTTAGCCCATGTAGACTTAGAGTTGATCTACTAAAGGTTCTTTGCTAAATAGAACATGTGAAATCATCCCTCTCTTAGTGATTTTGAAGAAAATGCTTTTCTAAGGGAGGAAGAGTTTTTTGAAAGTGAACCACACCACATCATTGCATTTGATTGCCAATAAGGGGGAGAAAATATTGGCACACATATTGACCCATTCATATGTGCTGAAGAAGTGTATTGACAATAAATACAAAGGGGGAGATTGAAGTGAAATATGTTGCATTTTTTGTCAATGAGGCATGATGTTGCCATAAGATGAATGGATGTCAAGGAATGTCAATATGTGAATGACAAAGGATGTGATGGTGTTGGTGAGGAAAGGAGAATGGCCATGGTACTAAGATGCATGTCACTTAAGAGATTCACTAAGTGACATAGGATATTGTGGTTGAAACATTCTCTATGTGTATCAGACGACTGTAGAACTGATCTTAATGTTTCAATACTTGTATCAAGATGATACTAAGTTACACCACTTGAATAATGGATGATGATGGAGCATCATCATTATTACATCTGACGATGGTTGAGCTGATCTTTATGTTCAAAGAACTTGTATCAACTGTATACATTGTCATAACAATGTCTGAAGTCCATGCATTGTATTGATAATGCATGAGGAGTGGTAAATGATCCATCCACACCTCCTAAGTGGATGAAGTGGATTAATGAAGATCATGCACTATCACTTAGTGCATGTGAATTTGAAGAAGTTCCAACCTGATCTCTGATTGGATCAATGAAGAACATTGAAGATTATCTGATTCAGGAGCTTCGGTTGAAGGAAGAAAACTTTGTGAAGTCCCTCCTAAGTGAAAAATACAAATTGATGAAAAGATGGAGGAATTATTTTGAAGAAGAAGAAGAATGGAGAAGAGGAAGAAATGGAAGTGGAATTTGGCATTGGAAACTTGGTCACTTTGTTTTATACAAAGTCCTGAGATTTCCCCTTAGCAAAAATATGGGCCACCAAGGAGGCCATCCGAGGGTCAACACCCAAGGATCTTCTGGGACCCATGGTCCCCACGCACATGGGGAACCCTCAAGGCCAAGGCAGCAGCCCTGAGGCAGGGGTGCACCCGTAGGACGCAGCGTGGGCGCCAGGGGCATGCCCGGAGGAGCGCATGGTGGGCGCATAGCACGCCCGTGTGTGCATAGTAGGCGCTAGTGGTGCGCCTGAGTGGTAGGGGTGGGCGCAGTGCGCGCCCGAAGAAGAACTCGGTGCGGGGCGGCACCGAGAGGGGAGGAGATTCAACAGGCCGTTCATGGGAGCGGAACTTTGATAAACCGTGAGAATTCCGCGGCCATTTTCGATGTGGGATGAAAAATTTCACCGTGGATTAGATCTGAGCCGTCCAAGAGATCCCGCGTCTAATCCGAGCCGATCATCTAATCTCGTGTGTCGCGATCTAATCCTAGCCGTTGGAGATCATTAAAACTCCGATCCAACGGCCGCGACATTATCTGCATCCTCGAGCTTGAGCTGAGGACACCCCATGCCACCCGACGTCCCCCGCTGAACCAGAGGGTCTCCGAGCACCGATTTCGAGTTCCCGGCCTCTGTTGATCAAGCTGAAGGCACCATGCAGCTCGTCTAAGCGTAACAAAAGCATTCATGCTTAAAAAGGGGTTTGCATGGAACAAATGAGAAAATTCGATGAAGGCCGAAGGCAAACGAAGTGCCGAGGCCATGATTTTTATGTTTTGTATGGATTAGTTTTAACTAAAGGCCATGCATGCATTCGAAATCACATGCACGTAAAGAAAGGAGAAGGAGAAGAAGTCCGCGTTGAACAGAGAGAAAGAAACGAGACTCTCGGCCCGTGTTTAAAGATTTTCAAAGAACCGAAAATCTCGGTGGTTCAAGATTTATATCCCACGGAGGATTTGAGGCATCCCTCTGCCTATAAAAGTGGAGGCCGAGGCTCTGAATTAGCTTGATGAGTTTTTGATGAACCGAAGTCCCGTGAGAGCACCATGTGTCTCGCGAAGAATAGCCTGCGTGCACCACTTGGGAGACAGCAGCCCGGAGCTCCCCTAGCTCCGTGAGGATCCTTTCGCGCACCCCTTGCGCGAAAGAGGTGAAGGGAAGGTCCCCTGCGCACCTCCCTTGCGCGACAGGAAGATCCCTCTCTGCCTGG
The DNA here is from genome assembly GCA_963277665.1 of Viscum album. Taxonomy (NCBI): domain Eukaryota; kingdom Viridiplantae; phylum Streptophyta; class Magnoliopsida; order Santalales; family Viscaceae; genus Viscum; species Viscum album. Next base: position 1,023,159,672 of record OY728120.1, on the reverse strand, counting down.
ATACTTGCGCGGCAGGAGGAGCTTGCGCGGCAGGAGCAGCTTGCGCGCCCCGCAGTTGGTTGCACACTTGTGGCTTGCGCGACCCAAGGCCACCACACCTTGCACGGTGCTTGAAGGAGAAGGTCCTACGGTTTGTGTGTGAAATAATTGAAGTGAATGCCACTATACCCTACGGGTTAAGTGTGGGTGCTAAGTGAACAAGAAGGCCGTAGCATTTTGTGTGTGCAAGAGGAAGAAAGAACAAAGTGTTTGTGCATACTTGAACTAAACATGTGAAGGCCGAAACCTAGTGTGTGCACAAAGTAAAGTGTATACACTTAGAAGAAGAAGGAGAAGACTTCCACACTAAAGTATAACACACTTTTATGTGTGTGAACAAATTGAACAAAGTGTGTGAATAAGGGAGAAGGTGTGTGTTCTTAAGGAGATTACACCCTTTGGGGTTTATCACACCAAGAATAAGGAAAGGGGAGTTCATGCATGCATGCATGCACGTGCACACGTGAACAAGTTGAATATTCTTGTGTGCATTTTTAGTTGTCCAAGAATGAAAGTTCTTGAAGAAGATTTTGAGATTCCATGCAGTCAATGCATGAGGAAGAAGAGTTTCCATGCACTCAGTGCATGATGTGAAGTCAGACTAAAGCCAGACTGAAGATAAGGAAATCAGTTGTCTGAGTTTTCAGTAGATTGAGAAGAGCCTGATCAACTGAAGTGATCAGAAGTCTTGAGCAAGACCAAAAGAACATATCAGTGGTTGTTGAAGACTCTTGAAGAGAGAGGTCGGGTCATCCTGAGAAGAAGGAGATAAATCCTGAGCAAGACGAGAAGACCTGTTCACTCAAGTGATCAGAGGAAGAGAGAAAGGCCAACAGCCTTTATCCCAGGCTGCTGAAGATACTTGAAGAACTTGAAGTGAAGAAGTGCTGCTCGTGTGACTCGAGAATCCAGAAGAAGCCCCCTGTGAGACTTAGGGTGGAAGAAGTCTTCAGTGGGATTCTGGAGCAGGCCAGTGGGACTCTGGTAACACTGTGGGACGCAGTATAAAGACCCTCCTGTGGGACTCAGGAGAGATACAGTGGGATGCTGTATCGACCATTGTAATACTAACTGATTATAATGGAAGAAACCATGTTGGGGCGTATAACCAACATGGAAAGGACGTAGGCCTTTGGTGCCGAACCTTGTAAATCCTTGTGTCCTGTGCCTTTATATTTACTGCATCATTCGAGGAAAGGTGAGAGATACAAGAAGAGTGGATCGAGGCTTTAACCAGCCATAGAGGTTTAATTGATAAGAATCAATTAGTAAAAAGTTTTAAGGGATCACGGATTCACCCCCTCCCCCTCTCAGTGATTCACATTGATCTGGGCACTTCAAAATCCAACAATCATAAAGCCATAAATTTGTGAAGATCTAAGGTACAATATGATTTATCAGAAATGAGGGTAATTAGAAAACGTTTTTGGATTTCAAAATCATTTCCCTAAAGTTGATTAATTTTTGCATAAGGATAAATACTTACTTGAATTCAGTGTAATATCATTGTTGGTCATTCCATGAACAATTTTCACTTCATCTCTTATTTAATGAAATGAAGTTGAATTTTTCATTCTTGAAGGGTTTGAAAATCTTGCGATATAATTTTAGGTCATTCCATCTATATTTATCACAAAAAGGTTAGCACAAGTTTTTAAATATACATAAGTACATCTATAGTGATTTAATTGTATATGGTTCCTAAAATGGAATTATTCTTCATCGATCATACCGATTAATAAAATGAAACTAATTTATTGTACCAGGGACATCTTGTAGGCTAGTGGTAGGCGATAAATTCATGTCACACTTCGTTTGTGGGTTCGATTCCCGCATTCTTGTACGACACGAAGGGTTGTCGCCCGTCCTGCAGGTTTTCCTTTTTCTAAAAACACACTATTATGGCATTCCAGAAATAAAATCAAAAAAATGTTTTATCTTTAAACAATACTATCTGATTTCCAACTAAATCCATTCCAACCTTTTGGCTTATCCAAAATACATCTGTCCAATCTCACTGTATAGAGAAGATGATTACTAGAAATTTCATCTACCAGGAATTTAATAACATCATTTATCCCTCATATATCATAAGATATATATTTTTGGTCACATTCCAAACATGTGAATTCCTTAATCATTTATTCTCTTGAATCATGAATTACCATACAATCTTTTTTAGAACATGAACGATGTCAAAAGCTAACTCATTCCACCTACCAAAATACAAAATATTCTATACACCCAATCCCTGATATCACATGTCCTTATATTATTAATCATCTCATTAATACTGTTAAAAATTTCATTATCTGCTTATCCCTTTATTATCCGCATATTACGTGATTTCCAAAAATATTTCTATCACTTTTTGTGGTTAATGGTACCATACAATTTTTTAAAACCACAATAAACCAATACATAGATATTATAATATCCCACAATACTAAAAATGAGATTCCACATAACTATATTGGAATCCCGTTACATAAGAACATAATAATTCCACCACTTCAGTATCATATTCAATATCGCCAATAGTGATCACATGTGACTTCCCTTGTTTCTTAACCTTAAGATTTTGTTGATGCCTTTCATCTTTAACCCTTTGATTAGGGAATTGGTTATCATAATGCCCCATTTCCCTACACTTGTAACATTGATGTGTGGGTGGTGTGTTCTATGTATTCTTTTCTCTATTCACAAAATTAGGTATATTTTACCCATTACTTTGGAACTCATCTGCTCGATGACCATCCTTTCCAAACTTAAAACCTTTTATAGTCCCTTTAAGACAATCTCCACCATGCTTCTTTCTACACATTGAGCATAAAGAAACATTTGTCTTCTTTTCACCATAGTTTTGAGATTTTTCCTTGAACTCCACCTTTCATTTCTTGTCAAAACCATGATATTTATATGTAAAACCAACTTCCAGTTATACGTTGATAGCACAATGCACAAACTCTTCATAGCTACTAACGTATTTTATAGCTAATGCCTTTAGAAGTTTGGGTTTTAATCCACTGAAGAATCGAACAACTTTACTTTCAGGTTGGATGTTAAATCTAGATGCATACCATGAAATCCTTATAAAATTCATTTTGTATATACCAACAGATACATCATCCTTTTTCTTAAGCTCATGTAACTCCATTTCTATATTCATTCAAAGAATAAGAGGAATGTACTTTTTGAAAAAATATTTCTTGAACTAATCCCATTCCATGGATTCAATTTCATCTTGGGGCCTCGTATTCTTAATTAGAGTGCACCACTGGTTATCTTAACCTTAAAATGGTAAACAGGAAGAATAACTTTTTCATGTTCTGAACATAGAAGTATGGAAAATATAATCTCAATGTTATTAATCCATTGTTCAGCAACAAGCAGATCAGAAGACCCCCTGAAATATGCGGGATGTTGACTCAAGAAGGGTTCAATAGAATATGTTTCCCTTCTCTACTCATTTAGATGTCCAGAATGATTCATATATTGTGCATGTATAATAATAATATGTTGCACACCATCTGCCATATCATTGTTTTGTTCAAGAGGACAATCATTTCATTGTAAATTATTTTGATCAACACGGTTCCTTCAGGTTCCAACCATCGTCTAAAACGAGAAATTACAGCGTCACTGGAAATAGTCATGCTTGGAAAACAACATAATAAAGGGTGTGTACCTTCAATATCTAACATCTTAGGTTTAATTATAAGATCGTTACCAAAATTTTAGGACTATAAGCTATATTTATAATTAACAATAGGGACATCCATAGACATACCTTAGAAATATCTCTGGGGATCTCACTAATATTTTCACATCCTAGTTTCCAAAGGTTTACTAAAACATTCCTCTGATACCAACTATAGAGTCCCAAGCTTGATGTACATGTAAATTACATTACTTTTGTGGAATACTTAATACATAAAAAAACAAACACCCACGGACCATATTAGATTAGTGCCTTTGGAAACTCATAACATAATCATTTAATCATGGTGAAAGATCATCAACATCTCCTATAAATATCTTCCTCTCTTTTTTTCATTCCTAAAAAATTTCTTTAAATCCTGGGGAAAAGAAAACATAAAAAGGGTGAGCTCAAATTCTTAGGAACGGTAAGCATGGAGAAAATAAAAAAAACCTATACATATGAACTTAAAAACATGAACATAATGTTTAAATGTCAAAATCTTGAGTCGTGAAATAAATCATGGCAGTATCTGTGGAATAGATCACAAAGGAACATTTATCATGAAACATAGCATGGGAATAAAACATATAATTCTGCAAAACCATTAATCACATGATATTATTTCTATATTAGCCAAGGCATTTCTTCTAAGACCATCATAGTGGACAATGTCCATTACGGAACTGGGTTTACTTGTCTTTCCTGCCCAGTATTACTCAACTAAATTTACTTGTTGTTCCAGCCATGTCTATCTCATGAGATATAAATCATTACCCAATGAATTGGATGGAGATATAGGTCCCACCATCTCATAATGAAATCATTCTTTCATGTGCCAAAAAATAAACATAAATCATTCATCTTAGCCAAAGTAATAAAATGGGTTTCATAAACATCATCCCATCATAAAATAATAAATATAAAACGATGGATATAATTTCATCATAAAAAAAATCAAAAAATATAAATAATAGAGAAATTATTCTTGAAAAATAACCTTATTAAAAAATTTCATCATATATGGATAATAGTATTGATAAAACACTTGAAATTATTTTTTAAGGAAAATATCCTTTCTTCTTTCAAATCATTCTCTTTTCTCAAAATGACGTGCAATTTTAAAAGAAAATAATTTGGTGGAAAATAATCATGAAATATTTTTGAGGAATCATTTTGTAAACTAGGTGTGATGAAATCTTAAAAATACATTCATTCCATATAAGTTAAAAAAACAACCTCCTCATACTTTTGCCGAAAAAGTCAAAAAGTACCTCATATGGTAAACAAAAGAATGATTCCTTCTATACCACATAGTAAAGGTAAACAAGTTTTAAAAAAACTTTAATAATACAGAGAATAATTTTAAAAACTTTATGAAATCATTTTTTATAAAACGTGTACATGGATGATAAATATAACCCTAGTAAATAATTACGAATAAACAATTAGTTTCTCCAAAATTTACCCTACTGGTAAAATCAGTCGTTGAAGTACAAGTAGGGATCGAATCCACAGGGACCGAAGAAGTAACCTTGAGACGCTGTGATTTGGTGCGGGATGGGCTTTGAAGTAGCCAACTTTGGGTTCGATTTTGGATGGTTTAAATAACACTAATAAATCTACGTGAATTCAATTTAATGAATATGGGTTGATCTAGGATTATGCTTGGGGTGGATTGAATGAATTTTACTTCTTTAAACAATTTTGGTTTTATTAATTCTTGATTAATCCATTCTTCAAAAATAACACTACCTTCATCATTTTCTGGTTTGGTGCTTACTAAACACAATTACTAATCCCTTATACACTTAGAGAACCAAATTCATGATCTCTCCGAGGTATATGGTCATTTAGTAATTGAATTTATTTTGCTCAAACACAGTATAGATGAAGAGTAGAAATAACTGAAGAATGGATGTCTTAAATTAATTATCCAATTAACAACAATTCGTTCATAAAATAACATTCAATCCAGCCTTTTCATCCTCCTAAGATCAACTCATTAAATTTTTAGAACTCCATTGATGGTATACTCTCAATGGTGGGCGGAATATGGCTAACAAGAATTGGATTGAAGAAATTAAAACCGCGGAAATAACGAGAACTCCTCCGTGTGTGTGAATGAAATTCACACCTATCTGTGAACTAATTCACAAAAACACAGATATATCACTGTGATTTGTGATTATAAAGTTTTAATAAATGAAATGGAAAATATATAAGAGAAATAAGTTTATTAAGAACATAAAGATACAAAAAATAAACTTACATGGAAATGGAAAACATTACAAAGGAAATTTGGAAGCATAACCTTACAATGAAACAAGCAACAAAAGATGATATGAATAATATCCACCCCTATTCCCTTCACCAATAGCTTCTTATATAGGCATATTAGGAGCCTTAGGTCCATCCCCCAATAATTAATTCACCCCCCAACAATTAATAGAGTAAAAATGAGGGTGAATAATCAAAAGGAAATTGACGTTTCGAAGTTGACCTGGAAAACTGTCCAGAATCGTCCTCCATTTTGACGTGTGCGTTTGACACTTCATATGGCCGAATCCGTAGGTGTATTAAATATAAAATATCTTCGTACATGTGTCTTATAGAATCTATCAACATTTTAGGACATTCGGCTCAGCCGTTTGAAAGTTATGATCGAAATGGTGGGACGAATTTCTGTGCATTAATGACGAGTCCTCCATTTAAATCTCAACTTCACATCCCATTATCATCATGAAAACATCAGAATTAGCTCTGGCCACAGTTGAATAAAATGATCCTCATATTTTTATCTTTCTACTGTATAAATTTGAGCTTCATTGGGCTTGGTTTCTGGGCCCCACATTTGTTTGATGGGCCTTCGGCCCATTATGCTTTTTCCAGCAAGTTTCTGCCTTCAAGCGCAAAATTCTCCATCTTCCTTTGGGATTCATCCATCAGACCTAAAAGATAAAATGTTCCAAACAAAGTGATAAATCATATCCCAAAAGTTAAAATTAAAATGATGAATATTGTAATTTCCACAAGCAAATTATTGAGTGGGCCCAAATTGACATTTTAAGCATGAATTGCACAATGATGGGAAATGAAGTTCAATTTCTGAATTGGACTAAAATTGATGTTTATGAACTTTTAAAAAAATTAATATTAAGATATTAACAATTAATATTAGCCACTTTAAGTGACTAATCACACCCCTCAACTTGAGTTTTTCTAGTCCCGAGCAAAATAAATTACAAATATGAAATCTGAATCCCCTTTTCCAAAAACATTTAAATACACATTGCTCACTCAAAAGACCTCATATAAAAAAAAATTATGGAACCCATAAAAATAATTTAAAACAAGATAGGTCCATAAGAATATCCCAAGCCCAATCCCATTCCTTTGTTCAAATTCATTTCCACATTTCATCCAATTCTAATTAAGCATGATAAAGTGTTGTGCATCATAAAAGATATGGGGCCCATTTTATTGTTCAAGGGGAAAAAATGGAAGCGCTAGGTGGGAATCACATTAAACCTTAATATGAGTATCCATTTTTTTTCATGATTTTTTTTTGATGATTTTTTTATCCACAATAGATATAAAAAGACTAAATCTGGGCAAGACAACTATGGAGTCACGATCCCCAAGTGCAGGACGCCACACATATTGTCAATTTCATGCTCTACAATAGAGATATAAAGCCTAACTCTGGGAAAGACAACTATGGAGTCACGATCCCCAAGTGCCGGACACCACGCATTTGGACAAAACATTGCTCTATGTGGTCATTTTTTTGTTTTGTTTTGTTTTGTTTTTTTTTGTTTTTTTTTTTGTTTTTTTGGATACTCAAATTAAACTAAAAGTGACCCCAGAACCCTATGCTATAATGAATGGGACCCAAGAACTCAAATTTACACCCACTATCCAGTAGACGTGCATTGTGGAATTTGTATTAAGAGGATGAAAATGTAAACATTGAAAAATCACATCGGACAACCGCACTTTCCAAAAACTATGCTCATGTACTTAAACTTGCATTAAAATCAGAATCAAGGAATGAAAAATTTATTTGATATCCAATTTTAGAGTTTGCAATGTGTGTTTATCTTGTTTAAGGTTAATGGAATTTTTCTTTTCATGCATGTTTTTATTCAAAAAAAATCATTTTTTATCCCCCCCCCCCAACTTAGAATAACACTTTCCCCAGTGTTTAAAGAAAAGAAAAGTTAGAAGGGGGTAGGATAGGAGTTCAAAGATGAAATTGAGAATGATAAACATGGAACAAATTCACCTTGTTTTTAAAGTTGAGGTTCATGATGCTCCAAATTACTCATTTGATCTCTTTGGGGATGTAGGAACCTCCTTGATTGAACATGTATCACCCAAAATAGTTCCTGGACCATAAAAAGAAGGACAAAGAAGACAAAAACAACAACACAATGATTTATTTAATTCCGAGTACCATCATTTTCATGTTTTTTTTAAATCAAACTAATGATACATTGTCTTCTTTAAATTTCTGGGTAAGGTATTACTCAGGGATCACACCGCGTGACACGGATGAATACGGTGCTCCCCTTTCATACCCATCCATACTCATAAAATAAGAACAGGTCAAGAGTCTAATTTTTTTTTAACCTACAAAAACATAAATAAAATAAACTGATGATACATTGTCTTCTTTAAATTTCTGGGTAAGGTATTACTCAGGGATCACACCGTGTGACACGGATGAATACGGTGCTCCCTTTTCATACCCATACTTACTCATAAAAGAAGAAAAGGTCAACAGTCTATATATAAAAAAAATAACAAAATTAAGCAGAAGGAAACAAAAGATGATTCACAGTGATTGGAAACATGAAAACCACGGGTTTCCTCCCATACAGCGCTTTTGTTTAACATCGTTATCCCGACTTGTACCCTCAATCTATCTGGTTCATATGTTGGAATAGTTAAATCCTCCTTCGTTTCTTGTTTATTGAATGATTCAGTGAATGGTTTTAACCTATGACCATTGACTTTGAATACATGACCACTTGTGGGATCCTGAATCTCTATTACCCCATGAGGGTACACATGATGCACTAGGTATGGACCAGACCATCTGGACCTTAGCTTTCCTGGGTGTAGATGAAGTTTTGAACTATACAAGAGCACAAATTTTCCCAGTTCAAAGTGTTTGACTTTGAGATTCCTAGATTGGTAGGATTGAACTTTAGATTTATTGATCCTTGAATTTTAATAAGCCTCCATCCTAAGTTCCTCGAGTTCATTAAGATCTAATTTCCTTTTTGTTTCAGCCAAAGAAATGTCAAAGTTCATTTTTTTTATTGCCCAAAAGGCCTTATGTTCAATTTCAACAGGTAAATGACATGATTTTCCATAAACCAATCTATACGGTGACATTCCTATGATAGTTTTGAAAGCAGTTCAATATTCCCAAAGGGAATCTAAGAGTTTCTCAGTCCAATATTTCCTAGAGTGATTGATAGTTTTTTCAACAATTTGTTCAATTTCTCTATTTGCCAACTCAGCTTGACCGTTGGTTTGAGGATGGTATGAAGTGGAAACTTTATGAGTAATACCATACTTAGACATGAGTGAAGCAAATGGGAGGTTGCAGAAATGGGTTCCACGATCACTGATTATAGCCCTAGGAATTCCAAATCGATAAAATATATGCTCTTTCAAAAAACGGATCACAACATGGTGGTCATTGGACTTGGAGGGAATGACTTCAACCCATTTTGAGACATAATCAATAGCTAATAGGATGTAGAGGTATCCCTTAGAGTTTGGAAAGGGTCCCATGAAATCAATTCCCCAACAATCAAAGATTTCAATGACCAGAATGGGAGTGAGGGGCATTTGATTCCTTTTGGTAATGGATCCTAATTTCTGACACTGAGGACAACTTTTGCAGAATTGGAAGGAATCCTTAGTGAGGTTCGGCCAGTAGAAAACACTTTGGAGGACCTTTGCAGTGGTTTTCTTTGTAGAAAAGTGGCCTCCACATGCCTCTCCATGACAAAATTTTAGAATGGACTCTTGCTCAGACTCGGGAATAGATCTCCTGATGATTTGATCAGGACAGAACTTGAAGAGGTAAGGATAATCAAATACATAGTGTTTTACATCAGAAAGGAATTTCCTCTTAGCTTGTGTCCCCATGAATTTTGGAATGTCACTCGTCACCAAATGGTTTGCTATGTCAGCATACCAAGGGAAATCACTCACTGAATAGAGGTGCTCATCGGGAAATGAATCAGACACAGAGAGGTGGTGTGAGTTGTCTTTGAATTCCATCCTAGAGAGGTGATCAGCTACAATATTTTCAACACCCTTTTTATCCTTAATGGTTAAATCGAACTCTTGAAGAATAAGGACCCACCTAATCAATCTAGCCTTGGCATCTTGTTTTTGGAAAAGGTATTTTAGGGCTGAATGATCAGTGAAGACAATGATGGGTGATCCTAAGAGATAAGACCTGAATTTCTCTAAGGCAAAGACAACAGCAAGAAACTCTTTCCCAGTGGTGGTGTAGTTTATTTGTGCATAATTTAAAGATTTTCTTTCATAAGAAATGACATGTGGAGTTTTCTCACACCGTTGTCCTAAGACTTCTCCTACAATGAAATCACTTGCATCACACATGAGCTCAAAAGGAAGTTTCCAATTTGGAGATTGCATGATAGGTGGAGATATAAGAGTTGACTTGAGTGTAGAGAATGATTCCTCACAGCTTTCGGTCCATAAAAATGGAGCATCTTTTACCAATAGAGCACAAAGTGGTCAAGAAATAGAGCTGAAATTCCTAATGAACCTTCTATAAAAACCAGCATGTCCTAAGAAGGACCTCACGTCCTTAATAGTTTTAGGAGAGGGAAGGTGAAGAATGATGTCAAACTTAGCTTTATCAAATTCAATCCCCCTACCAGATACCAGATAACCTAGAACAAGTCCTTCCCTTACCATGAAATGGCATTTCTCCCAATTTAGTATGAGATTCTTATCCTCTCACCTTGACAAAACCTTTTCAACATTTATAAGGCATCCCTCAAAAGTATCCCCAAAGATGGAGAAGTCATCCATGAAGACCTCTAAAAAATCCCCCACAATATCCGAGAATATTCCCATCATGCACCACTGGAAGGTACCAGGGGCACTACATAACCCAAAGGGCATGCATTTTAAGGAAAAAGTGCCAAATGGACAAGTGAAGGTTGTTTTTCCTTGATCCTCTAAGGAGACTTCGATTTGATTATACCCTGAGAATCCATCTAGGAAGCAATAGAATTGATGACCCGCCACTCTCTCGAGGACTTGATCAATAAAGGGTAAGGGGAAATGGTCTTTCTTGGTACAAGAGTTGAGCTTCCTATAGTCAATACAAACTCTCCATCCACTACTGACCCTTGTTGGAAGCATCTCTCCATCCTTGTTGGTTATTACTGTGATTCCAGCCTTCTTTGGAACCACATGGATTGGGCTAACCCACTCACTCTCAGCTATAGGATAGATGATACTGGCTTTTAACAATTTCAAAAGTTCTTTTCTCACTACTTCCATGAGATTAGGATTGAGTCAACACAGAGGTTGACGACATGGCTTTGACTCAGAATCAAGAATAATTCTATGAGTCCCGATAAGTGGGCTAATCCCAGGAATATCAGATAGGGTCTATCCAATGGCTTTCTTGTGTCTCCTAAGAACATCTAGAAGCATCCTCTCATGATAGTCTTCAAGGGAGGAAGAAATGACAATAGGAAAGGATTGATTGTCCCCTAAGTAAGCATACTTTAGTGATGAAGGTAAGACTTTAAATTCAAGATCAGATTGGTCATGACTTTCCAAGAATGGTTGAGACTTTGTATTGAACTTAGTTTCTTTGTTCAGATTTCTTGACAAAATTGGTTCCTTGTGAACAGAATTTTCATCCACTAAATTTTCCAGAGTAGTTTCATGAATGGCTATGGACTCAATGTTATTGATTTCAACCATGGTATCATTGATTGGTGATTCTAGAAATTCATCAATAGAGCTGTCTGAAAGGGATTCAATCCAAGGAGGAAAATTTCCCTCATGTGAATAAAGAAAATCAATCTCTTCTTGACTTAACCATCCTTCGGTAACTCCTTGATGTTCATTGAGTTCATTATCAACACTACCAATCCAATTAACCTCATGGATCTCTTCATCATCCCCAATTTGAGAGTTTTCATTGTAGATGTTCAAGTCTAGACTCATGTTCCCAAAGGTGATGGTCATGTTCCCATTTCAGACTCGGATTACAGATTTGATTGTTGCAAGGAAGGGACAACCAAGTATGATTGGGGTTTTCTCCCTAGGACCTAAGCTTGGGTGATTGTCCAGAACAATGAAGTCAGCTGGGTAAATGAAATTTTCAACTTTTACCAAAACATCTTTTAAGATCCCCTTTGGAACTCGAACACTTCGATCAGAAAGTTGAAGAGTGACAGATGTGGGTTGGAGTTCTTTGAGCCCTAACTGACAGTACATGTCATAAGGAATGAGGTTCACACTAGCACCTAGATCACACAAGTCTTTGACAACTTTGTTCTCTCCTAGTTCAACATTTATGTAAGGGCATCTTGGGTCTTTCATATTAGGAGGAATGGTCCCTTGAATGGTGGTACTCACATTAGCATCCAAAAGGACTTGGTTTTTATGTGAAATTTTTCTTTTAAAATTGCACAAGTCCTTAAGATATTTTGAGTAGGAAGGTATGGTTTGGATGGAATCGAGAAGGGGAATGTTCAACTTGACTTGTGAGAAGATTTCCATCAATGTTTCACTCAATTAAGGCTTGGTTTTCCCCCTTATGTGTTGAGGAAATGGTGCAGATTGTGGAGTCGTTTGATGAAGTGTTGTTTCATTCACATTATTATCAGTTTCTTCAGTTTGATCTTGTATTTCATTTGAATTTTCATTATATTTTGAAGATTCACATGGTTTCTGACTTATCTGTTCAGGTTTTTCAATTGATTTCCCACTTCTTAAAACTGTCACAGCCTTTAGTTGTTCGTGAGTTGTTTGAGTGAAACTTGTCTCTCCCCTTGATGTTTGTTTTGGAATGGCCTATGTGGGCATGGGTGCCTGTCCAGTTTTTTTGGTTTGAAGTTCTTGTTTAATGGATGAGAATTCTGAGTTCATTTTGTCCATTTGTTTGCACAGTTGTTCTAGTAGGCTTTGTGGAACATTTTGGGTTGGTGCTTGAGCTTGTGGGTTTATTCCAGGAGGATACTTTGGTTGTTGGATAGGTTGTTGATATTGGACATGAGGATGTTGGAATTGGACCGGTTGTGGTTGGAACTGATTATGAGGTTGAAAGTTTTGTTGAGGGTATGGGTTGATACATTGTTGTTGTGTTGGTTGTTGATTGTCCTTCCAACGAAATCCCGGATGGTCGTTATACCTTGGATTGAAGGTGTTCGTGAATTGTGGCTTTTGAAAGTTAATTGCATTAACTTCTTCTGGTGGTCCTCCTAAAAGAACATCCTTTATGGAAGGAATGGTTGGACAATTATCAGTCTTGTGGTCATTCTTGTCACAAATTGTACAAACGATCTCAACAGTTTGGGTTTTGTGGACCTTACTAAGATCAATCTCCTCAACTTTCCTCGTGAGTGCAGCAAGTTTTTCTCTAAGGTTTTCTTCTTCTCCAAGATTGTACATTCCACCAGATTTGGGTGACTTCTCATAGTATGGTGATGTTCCCCATGTTTGGTTTTGTTCAGCAAGATTTTCTAGATACTCGTAAGCATCATTTGGGGCTTTGTTTTTGAAGGTTCCATTACACATGATATCAATGAATTGTTTGTTTCTGGGACCCAACCCTTTATAGAAAATTCTCACTTGTTATGGGATTAAGAAACCAGGGTGCGGTACCATGTTTAATTTGTCCTTGAACCTTTCCCATGTTTTGTAGAATGTTTCTCCCTCTCTTTCAAAAAAGTTTTGTATGATCTTTTTAAGTGCAATTGTTTTGTGATGGGGGAAGTATTTTTTATAAAATTCTCGTTGAAGTTGGTCCCAAGAGTGAATGGATGTTGGTCTCAAATTGTTTAACCAATTCTTTGCTCGGTCCTTAAGGGAAAAATGAAAAATTATCATTTTAGAATATTCAATTTGATTTGGTGGGCACATGGTTTCGACAATGTCATTAAATTCTTTAACATGAAGGTAAGGCATCTCAGACTCCATCCCATGAAAGGTTGGAAGGTGGTTCAGGACATGGGGTTTGAAAACATATTGGGCATATCCCATGTTATCATGCCTAATGCATGAGGGTGCATTGGTCTAGGTTGGTGTGAGGTAGTCATTCATGGTCGGGTCTGCAACAATTCCCAAGTTAGGGTCCTGCCCGTTATTTTGGTTCCCTCCCCGGTTTATGATTTGGTTTTGTGGGAGATTCTCCATTGTATCGAACTCAATGTCTAAATTTGGAGTATTAAAAAGATTTGGATCTAAATGAAATAGACCTCTTTTAGTGCTTGACTCCCCAGCCCTAAGAGTATCCACCCTAACTAATCTGTTTGAGTTATTGCGGGTGTAGGCGGACATGCACCAAAAGAAAAAAAAGAGAGAAAGGGAAAAGATAAGAGAATTGGGATGAGAATAGAAGAATGGGGTTAAGAAAAGAAGGTTTTTGGTCTAAGGAACTTACTTGGTCCCTGGAAATGGCGCCAAAATTTGGTTGCGCCCAAATTTACCCTACTGGTAAAAGCGGTCGTTGATGTACAAGTAGGGATCGAATCCACAGGGACCGAAGAAGTAACCTTGAGACGCTATGATTTGGTGCGGGATGGGCTTTGAAGTAGCCAACTTTGGGTTCGATTTTGGATGGTTTAAATAACACTAAGAAACCTACGTGAATTCAATTTAATGAAAATGGGATGATCTAGGATTATGCTCGGGGTGGATTGAATGAATTTTACTTCTTTAAACAATTTTGGTTTTATTAATTCTTGATTAATCCATTCTTCAAAAATAACACTACCTTCATCATTTTCTGGTTTGGTGCTTACTAAACACAATTACTAATCCCTTATACACTTAGAGAACCAAATTCATGATCTCTCCGAGGTATATGGTCATTTAGTAATTGAATTTATTTTTCTCAGACACAGTAATGATGAAGAGTAGAAATAACTGAAGAATGGATGTCTTAAATTAATTATCCAATTAACAACAATTCGTTTATAAAATAACATTCAATCCAGCCTTTGCATCCTCCTAAGATCAACCCATTAAGGGTTTAGCCCTCCATTGATGGTATACTCTCAATGGTGGGCGGAAGATGGCTAACAAGAATTGGATTGAAGAAATTAAAACCGCGGAAATAATGATCACTCCTCCGTGTGTGTGAATGAAATTCACACCTATGTGTGAACTAATTCACAACAACACAGAGATATCACTGTTATTTGTGATTATAAAGTTTTAATAAATGAAATGGAAAATATAGAAGAGAAAGAAGTTGATTAAGAACATAAAGATACAAAAAAAGAAACTTACATGGAAATGGAAAACATTACAAAGGAAATTTGGAAGCATAACCTTACAATGAAACAAGCAACAAAAGATGATATGCAAAATATCCACCCCTATTCCCTTCACCAATAGCT
Organism: Viscum album; assembly: GCA_963277665.1. Lineage (NCBI taxonomy): Eukaryota > Viridiplantae > Streptophyta > Magnoliopsida > Santalales > Viscaceae > Viscum > Viscum album. Next base: position 1,023,144,285 of record OY728120.1, on the reverse strand, counting down.
CCTTATATAGGAATATTAGGATCCTTAGTTCCATCCCCCAATAATAAATTCACCCCCCAACAATTAATAGAGTCAAAATGAGGGTGAATAATCAAAAGGAAATTGACGTTTCAAAGTTGACCCGGAAAACTGTCCAGATTCGTCCTCCATTTTGATGTGTGTGTCTGACACTTCATATGGCCGAATCCGAAGGTGTCTTAAATATAACATATCTTCTTCCATGTTTCTTCTAGAAGATCTCAAAATTTTAGGACATTTGTCTAAGCCGTTTGACAGTTATGGTTGAAATGGTGGGACGAATTTCTGTGCATTAATGACGAGTCTTCCATTTAAATCTCAACTTCAGATCCCTTTATCATCATGAAAACATCTGAATTAGCTCCGGACACAGTTGAATAAAATGATCCTCATATTTTTATATTTCTACTTTATAAATTTGAGCTTCATTGGTCTTGGTTTCTGGGCCCCTCATTTGTTTGATGGGCCTTAGGCCCATTATGCTTTTTCCAGCAAGTTTCTGCCTTCAGGCGCAAAATTCTCCATCTTCCTTTGGGATTCATCCATTGGACCTAAAAGATAAAATGTTCCAAACAAAGTTATAAATCCTATCCCAAAATTTCAAATTAAAATGATGAACATTCTAATTTCCACAAGAAAATTATTGAGTTGGCCCAAATTGACATTTTAAGCATTAATTGCACAATGATGGGAAATGAAGTTCAATTTCTGAATTGGACTAAAATTGATGTTTATGAACTTTTAAAAACATTAATATTAAGATCTTAAAAATGAATATTAGCCACTTTCAGTGACTAATCACACCCCCCAACTTGAGTTTTTCTAGTCCCGAGCAAAATAAATTACAAATATGAAATCCAAATCCCCTTTTCCAAAAACATTTAAATACACATTGCTCACTCAAAAGACCTCATATCAAAAAAAAATTATGGAACCCATCAAAATAATTTAAAACAAGATAGGTCCATAAGCATATCCCAAGACCAAGCCCATTCCATTGTTCAAATTTATTTCCACATTTCACCCAATTCCAATTAAGCATGATAAAGTGTTGTGCATCATAAAAGATATGGGGCCCATTTTATTGTTCAAGGGGAAAAAATGGAAGCACTAGGTGGGAATCACATTAAACCTTAATATGAGTATCCATTTTTTTTATTTTTTTTTTTGATGATTTTTTTATCCACAATAGATATGAAAAGACTAACTCTGGGCAAGACAACTACGGAGTCACGATCCCCAAGTGTCGGACGCCACACATATTGTCAATTTCATGCTCTAAAATAGAGATATAAAGCCTAACTCTGGGCAAGACAACTATGGAGTCACGATCCCCAAGTGCCGGAGGCCACGCATTTGGACAAAACATTGCTCTATGTGGTCTTTTTTTTTTTGTTTTTTTTTTTGTTTTTTTTTTGTGTTTTTTTTTTTGATACTCAAATTAAACTAAAAGTGACCCCAGAACCCTATGCTATAATGAAAGGGACCCAAGAACTCAAATTTACACCCACGATCCAGTAGACGTGCCTTGTGGAATTTTTATTAAGAGGATGAAAATGTAAACATTGAAAAATCACATCGGACAACCGCACTTTCCAAAAACTATTCTCATGAACTTAAACTTGCATTAAAATCACAATCAAGGAATGCAAAATTTATTTGATATCCAATTTTATAGTTTGCAATGTGTGTTTATCATGTTTAAGGTTAATGGAATTTTTCTTTTCATGCATGATTTTATTCAAAAAAATCATTTTTTATCCCCCCCCCCCAACTTAGAAAAACACTGTCCCCAGTGTTTAAAGAAAAGAAAAGTTAGAAGGGGTAGGATAGGAGTTCAAAGATGAAATTGAGAATGATAAAAATGGAACAAATTCACCTGGTTTTTAAAGTTGAGGTTCATGATGCTCCAAATTACTCCTTTGATCTATTTGGGGATGTAGGTACCTCCTTGATTGAACATGTATCACCCAAAATAGTTGCTGAACCACAAAAAGAAGGACAAAGAAGACAAAACAAACAACACAATGATTTATTTAATTCCAAGTACCATCATTTTCATGTTTTTTTTAAATCAAACTAATGATACATTGTCTTCTTTAAATTTATGGGTATGGTATTACTCAGGGATCACACCGAGTGACACGTATGAATACGGTGCTCCCCTTTCATACCCATCCATACTCATAAAAGAAGAACAGGTCAAGAGTCTAATTTTTTTTAACCTACAAAAACATAAATAAAATAAACTGATGATACATTGTCTTCTTTAAATTTCTAGGTAAGGTATTACTCAGGGATCACACCGCGTGACACGGATGAATACGGTGCTCCCTTTTCATACCCATCCTTACTCATAAAGGAAGAACAGGTCAACAGTCTATATATAAAATAAATAACAAAATTAAGAAGGAAACAAAAGATGATTCACAGTGATTGGAAACATGAAAACCACGGGTTGCCTCCCATGCAGCGCTTTTGTTTAACGTCGTTAGCCCGACTTGTACCCTCAATATATCTGGTTCATATGTTGGCTTAGTTAAATCCCCCTTGGTTTCATGTTTATTGAATGATTCAATGAATGGTTTTAACCTATGACCATTGACTTTGAATACATGACCACTTGTGGGATCCGGAATCTCTATTGCCCCATGAGGGTACACATGATGCACTAGGTATGGACCAGACCATATGGACCTTATCTTTCCTGGGTGTAGATGAATTTTTGAACAATACAAGAGCACAAATTTTCCCAGTTCAAAGTGTTTGACTTTGAGATTCCTAGATTGGTAGGCTTGAACTTTAGATTTATTGATCCTTGAATTTTCATAAGCCTACATCCTAAGTTCCTCGAGTTCATTAAGATCTAATTTCCTTTTTTTCAGCCAAAGAAATGTCAAAGTTCATTTTTTTTATTGCCCAAAAGGCCTTATGTTCAATTTCAACAGGTAAATGACAGGCTTTCCCATAAACCAATCTATACGGTGACATTCCTAGGATAGTTTTTAAAGCAGTTCGATATGCCCAAAGGGAATCTAAGAGTTTCTCGGTCTAATCTTTCCTAGAGGTATTGACAGTTTTTTCAAGAATTTGTTTAATTTCTCTATTTTCAAACTCAACTTGACCGTTGGTTTGAGGATGGAATGCAGTGGAAACTTTATGAGTAATACCATACTTAGACATGAGTGAAGCGAATGGGCGGTTGCAGAAATGGGTTCCACGATCACTGATTATAGCCCTAGGAATTCCAAATCGAGAAAATATATGCTCTTTCAAAAAATGGATCACAACATGGTGGTCATTGGACTTGGTGGGAATGGCTTCAACCCATTTTGAGACATAATCAATAGATAAGAGGATGTAGAGGTATCCCTTAGAGTTTGGAAAGGGTCCCATGAAATCAATTCCCCAACAATCAAAGATTTCAACGACCAGAATGGGAGTGAGGGGCATTTGATTCCTTTTGGTAATGGATCCTAATTTCTGACACTGAGGACAACTTTTGCAGAATTGGAAGGAATCCTTAGTGAGGCTCGGCCAGTAGAAACCACTTTGGAGGACCTTTGTAGTGGTTTTCTTTGTAGAAAAGTGGCCTCCACATGCCTCTCCATGACAAAATTTTAGAATGGACTCTTGCTCAGACTCGGGAATACATCTCCTGATGATTTGATCAGGACAGAACTTGAAGAGGTAAGGATCATCAAACACATAGTGTTTTACATCAGAAAGGAATTTCCTCTTAGCTTGGGTCCCCATGAATTTTGGAATGTCACCCGTCACCAAATGGTTTTCTATGTCTGCATACCAAGGGCAATCACTCACTGAATAGAGGTGCTCATCGGGAAATGAATCAGACACAGAGAGGTGGTGTGATTTGTCTTTGAATTCCATCCTAGAGAGGTGATCAGCTACAACATTTTCAACACCCTTTTTATCCTTAATGGTTAAATCGAACTCTTGAAGAAGAAGGACCCACCTAATCAATCTAGCCTTGGCATCTTGTTTTTGGAAAAGGTATTTTAGGGCTGAATGATTAGTGAAGACAATGATGGGTGATCCTAAGAGATAAGACCTGAATTTCTCTAAGGAAAAGACAACAGCAAGAAACTCTTTCTCAGTGGTGGTGTAGTTTGTTTGTGCATCATTTAAAGATTTTCTTGCATAAGAAATGACATGTGGAGTTTTCTCACACCGTTGTCCTAAGACTGCTCCTACAACAAAATCACTTGAATCACACATGAGCTCAAAAGGAAGTTTCCAATTTGGATATTACATGATAGGTGGAGATATAAGAGTTGACTTGAGTGTAGAGAATGATTCCTCACAGCTTTCTGTCCATAAAAATGGAGCATCTTTTACCAATAGAGCACAAAGTGGTCGATAAATAGAGCTGAAATTCCTAATGAACCTTCTATAAAAACCAGCATGTCCTAAGAAGGACCTCACATCCTTAACAGTTTTAGGAGAGGGAAGGTGACGAATGATGTCAACCTTAGCTTTATCAACTTCAATCCCTCTACCAGATACCAGATGACCTAGAACAAGTCCTTCCCTTACCATGAAATGGCATTTTTCCCAATTTAGTATGAGATTCATATCCTCGCACCTTGAAAAACCCTTTTCAACATTTATAAGGCATCCCTCAAAAGTATCCCCAAAGATGGAGAAGTCATCCATGAAGACCTCTAAAAAATCCCCCACCATATCCGAGAATATTCCCATCATGCACCGCTGGAAGGTACCAGGGGCACTACATAACCCAAAGGGCATGCGTTTGAAGGCAAAAGTGCCAAATGGACAAGTGAAGGTTTTTTTTCCTTGATCCTCTAAGGAGACTTCGATTTGATTATACCCTGAAAATCCATCTAGGAAGCAATAGAATTGATGACCCGCCACTCGCTCGAGGACTTGATCAATAAAGGGTAAGGGGAAATGGTCTTTCTTGGTACAAGAGTTGAGCTTCCTATAGTAAATAAAAACTCTCCATCCACTACTAACCCTTGTTGGAAGCATCTCTCCATCCTTGTTGGTTATTACTGTGATTCCAGCCTTCTTTGGAACCACATGGATTGGGCTAACCCACTCACTCTCAGCTATAGGATAGATGATACTGGCTTTTAACAATTTCAAAAGTTCTTTTCTCACTACTTCCATGAGATTAGGATTGAGTCGCCTCAGAGGTTGACGACGTGGCTTTGACTCAGATTCAAGAATAATTCTATGAGTCCCGATAAGTGGGCTAATCCCAGGGATATCAGATAGGGTGCATCCAATGTCTTTCTTGTGTCTCCTAAGAACATCTAGAAGCATCCTCTCATGATCGGCTTCAAGGGAGGAAGAAATGACAACAGGAAAGGATTGATTGTCCCCTAAGTAAGCATACTTTAGTGATGAAGGTAAGACTTTAAATTCAAGATCAGATTGGTCATGAATTTCCAAGAATGGTTGAGACTTTGTATTGAACTTAGTTTCTTTGTTCAGATTTCTTGACAAAATTGGTTCCTTGTGAACAGAATTTTCATCCACTAAATTTTCCATAGTAGTGTCATGAATGGATATGGACTCAATGTTATTGATTTCAACCATGGTATCATTGATTGGTGATTCTAGAAATTCATCAATAGAGCTGTCTGAAAGGGATTCAATCCAAGGAGGAAAATTTCCCGCATGTGAATAAAGAAAATAAATCTCTTCTTGACTTAACCATCCTTCGGTAACTCCTTGATGTTCATTGAGTTCATTATCAAAACTACCAATCCAATTAACCTCATGGATCTCTTCATCATCCCCAATTTGAGATTTTTCATTGTAGATGTTCAAGTCTAGACTCATGTTCCCAAAGGTGATGGTCATGTTCCCATTTCAGACTCGGATTACAGAGTTGATTGTTGCAAGGAAGGGACGACCAAGTATGATTGGGGTTTGCTCCCTAGGACATAAGCTTGGGTGATTGTCCAGAACAATGAAGTCAGCTGGGTAAATGAAATTTTCAACTTTTACCAAAAAATCTTTTAAGATCCCCTTTGGAACTCGAACACTACGATCAGCAAGTTGAAGAGTGACAGATGTGGGTTGGAGTTCTTCGAGCCCTAACTGACAGTACATGGAATAAGGAATGAGGTTCACACTAGCACCTAGATCACACAAGGCTTTGACAACTTTGTTCTCTCCTAGTTCAACATTTTTGTAAGGGCATCCTGGGTCTTTCATCTTAGGTGGAATGGTCCCTTGAATGGTGGTACTCACATTAGCAGCCAAAAGAACTTGGTTTTTATGTGAAAATTTTCTTTTAAAAGTGCACAAGTCCTTAATATATTTTGAGTAGGAAGGTATGGTTTGGATGGCCTCGAGAAGGGGAATGTTCAACTTGACTTGTGAGAAGATTTCCCTCAATGTTTCACTCAATTAAGGCTTGGTTTTCCCCCTCATGCATTGAGGAAATGGTGCAGATTGTGGAGTCGTTTGATGAAGTGTTGTTTCATTCACATTATTATCAGTTTCTTCTATTTGATCTTGTATTTCATTTGAATTTTCATTAGATTTTGAAGCTTCACATGGTTTTTGACTTATCTGTTCAGGTTTTTCAATTGATTTCCCACTTCTTAAAACTGTCACAGCCTTTAGTTGTTCGTGAGTTGTTTGAGTGAAACTTGTCTCTCCCCTTGATGTTTGTTTTGGAATGGCCTGTGTGGCCATGGGTGCCTTTCCAGTTTTTATGGTTTGAAGTTCTTGTTTAATGGATGAGAATTATGAGTTCATTTTGTCCATTTGTTTGCACAGTTGTTCTAGTAGGCTTTGTGGAACATTTTGGGTTGGTTCTTGAGCTTGTGGGTTTATTCCAGGAGGATACTTTGGTTGTTTGATAGGTTGTTGATATTGGACATGAGGATGTTGGAATTGGACCGGTTGTGGTTGGAACTGATTATGAGGTTGAAAGTTTTGTTGAGGGTATGGGTTGATACATTGTTGTTGTGTTGGTTGTTGATTGTCCTTCCAACAAAAGCCCGGATGGTCGTTATACCTTGGATTGAAGGTGTTCGTGAATTGTGGATTTTGAAAGTTCATTGCATTAACTTCTTCTGGTGGTCCTCCTAAAAGAAAATCCTTGATGGAAGGAATGGTTGGAAAATTATCAGTCTTGTGGTCATTCTTGTCACAAATTGTACAAACAAGCTCAACAGTTTGGGTTTTGTGGACCTTCCTAAGATCAATCTCCTCAACTTTCCTCGTGAGTGCAGCAAGTTTTTCTCTAAGGTTTTCTTCTTCTCCAAGATTTTACATTCCACCAGATTTGGGTGGCTTCTCATAGTATGGTGATGTTCCCCATGTTTGGTTTTGTTCAGCAAGATTTTCTAGATACTCGTAAGCATCATTTGGGGCTTTGTTTTTGAAGGTTCCATTACACATCATATCAATGAGTTGTTTGTTTCCGGGACCCAACCCTTCATAGAAAATTCTCACTTGTTCTGGGATTAAGAAACCATGGTGCGGTACCATGTTTAATGTGTCCTTGAACCTTTCCCATGTTTCGTAGAATGTTTCTCCCTCTCTTTCAAAAAAGTTTTGTATGCTCTTTTTAAGTGCAATTGTTTTGTGATGGGGGAAGTATTCATTATAAAATTCTCGTTGAAGTTGGTCCCAAGAGTGAATGGATTCTGGTCTCAAATTTTTTAACCAATTCTTTTCTCGGTCCTTAAGGGAAAAAGGGAAATGTCTCATTTTAGCAGATTCAATTTGATTTGGTGGGCACATGGTTTCGATAATGTCATTAAATTCTTTAACATGAAGGTAAGGCATCTCAGACTCCATCACATGAAAGGTTGGAATGTGGTTCAGGACATGGGGTTTGAAAACATATTGGGCATATCCCATGTTATCATGCCTAATGCATGAGGGTGAATTGGTCTAGGTTGGTGTGAGGTAGTCATTCATGCTCGGGTCTGCAACAATTCCCAAGTTAGGGACCTGCCCGTTATTTTGGTTCCCTCCCCGGTTTATGATTTGGTTTTGTGGGAGATTCTACATTGTATCGAACTCAACGTCTGAATTTGGAGTATTAGGAAGATTTGGATCTAAAGGAAATAGACCTCTTTTGTGCTTGACTCCCCATCCCTAGGAGTATCCACCCTAACTAATCTGTTTGAGTTATCGCGGGTGTAGGAGGACATGCGCCAAAAGAAAAAAAAAGCGAGAAAGGGAAAAGATAAGAGAATTGGGATGAGAATAGAAGAATGGGGTTAAGAAAAGAAGGTTTTTGGTCTAAGGAACTTACTTGGTCCCCAGAAATGGCGCCAAAATTTGGTTGCACCCAAATTTACCCTACTGGTAAAAGCGGTCGTTGAAGTACAAGTAGGGATCGAATCCACAGGGACCGAAGAAGTAACCTTGAGACGCTATGATTTGGTGCAGGATGGGCTTTGAAGTAGCCAACATTGGGTTCGATTTTGGATGGTTTAAATAACACTAAGAAACCTACGTGAATTAAATTTAATGAAAATGGGTTGATCTAGGATTATGCTCGGGGTGGATTGAATGAATTTTACTTCTTTAAACAATTTTGGTTTTATTAATTCTTGATGAATCCATTCTTCAAAAATAACACTACCTTCATCATTTTCTGGTTTGGTGCTTACTAAACACAATTACTATTCCCTTATACACTTAGAGAACCAAATTTATTATCTCTCCGAGGTATATGGTCATTTAGTAATTGAATTTATTTTTCTCAAACACAGTAAAGATGAAGAGTAGAAATAACTGAAGAATGGATGTCTTAAATTAATTATCCAATTAACAAAAATTAGTTTACAAAATAACATTCAATCCAGCCTTTTCATCCTCCTAAGATCAACCCATTAAGGGTTTATCCCTTTATTGATGGTATACTCTCAATTGTGGGTGGAAGATGGCTAACAAGAATTGGATTGAGGAAATTAAAACCGCAGAAATAACGAGCACTCCTCCGTGTGTGTGAATGAAATTCACACCTATGTGTGAACTAATTCACAACAACACAGAGATATCACTATGCTTTGTGATTATAAAGTTTTAATAAATGAAATGGAAAATATATAAGAGAAAGAAGTTGATTAAGAACATAAAGATACTAAAAAGAAACTTACATGGAAATGGAAAACATTACAAAGGAAATTTGGAAGCATAACCTTACAATGAAACAAGCAACAAAAGCTGATATGCAAAATATCCACCCCTATTCCCTTCACCAATAGCTCCTTATATAGGGATATTAGGAGCCTTAGGTCCATCCCCCAATAATTAATTCACCCCCCAACAATTAATAGAGTCAAAATGTGGGTGAATAATCAAAAGTAAATTGACGTTTCGAAGTTGACCCAGAAAACTGTCCAGATTCGTCCTCTATTTTAACATGTGCGTTTGACACTTCATATGGCCAAATCCTAAGGTGTATTAAATATAAAATATCTTATTCCCTGTGTCTTCTAGAATCTCTCAAAATTTTAGGACATTTGGCTCAGCCGTTTGAATGTTATGGTCGAAATGGTGGGACGGATTTCTGTGCATTAATGACGAGTCCTCCATTTAAATCTCATCCTCAGATCCCTTTATCATCATGAACACGTCAGAATTAGCTCCGGCCACAGTTGAATAAAATGGCTCTAATAGTCTTATCTTTCTACTTTATAAATTTGAGCTTCATTGGGCTTGGTTTCTGGGCCCCACATTTGTTTGATGGGCCTTAGGCCCATTATGATTTTTCCAGCAAGTTTCTGTCTTCAGGCGCAAAATTCTCCATCTTCCTTTGGGATTAATCCATCGTACCTAAAAGATAAAATCTTCCAAACAAAGTGATAAATCGTATCCCAAAATATCAAATTAAAATGATGAATATTGTAATTTGCACAAGCAAATTATTGAGTGGGCCCAAATTGACATTTTAAGCATGAATTGCACAATGATGGGAAATGAAGTTCAATTTCTGAATTAGACTAAAATTAATGTTTATGAACTTTTAAAAACATTAATATTAAGATCTTAACAATTAATATTAGCCACTTTCAGTGACTAATCAACAATCTCGGATAAGAACGAGATGGGAATAATTATCCCATAACATGGGTCCAAATTGTTCCATACATGTTCGAACATCCTGTATAATGATTTAAATAATGTTGTTGACTTATTCATGAATCATACTCATTTTTATGATATCATATATGATTCAATAATGACTTTATATTACATGTTCATTTGTAAATTCCATGTTGAAGCAACGTTTGGCGTAACAATTGTTTCATTTATTGTATGCATTTAGACTTTTTGTTCAAGATATTATAACTTATATCATGATATACTTACTTACAGAATGTAAAAAAATATTTATATATCATATATATATTGTGTGTATTTGAAATACACCATTCATGGATAGGGTAGGTCGTACGTACGCCTGAACGATGTTTTCATTTACTTATTGACTTGAATGGAAGTAAGTAGATGACACACAAACACACACGTATATATATATCCAGTAGAATTATTAGGTCATATATCTTAATATTATTCATTATATATACTTTATAATCATTCTCGAATGGTTAACGTGGAGAATGAATCTCATCGCGTTGTGGAGACAATAATCCGTACATACGCACGAGCGATGATATCGTTCCCATAATTTTTTGAATGGAATATGAGTGGATGATATAATATCTCATAATTAGAATCATGTTTTAATAATCATATATAGTTATTATTTCAACCATTATACCCATACATGAATGGTGGTGGTGGAAAAACAGATTATACCACAACGTCGAGATGGTATTTCGTACGTACGTGCGCGTGGTGATTTCATTTCTCATAGGATGGATAGAAGGTGAAATAGGATTGTTTAATATTTATAATAATATATTATTATATTAGTGATACTGATGTCAATAATTTATAATTAAAAAACTAAAAAAGTTTAAGTAGATGAAGAAATAGATTTGAAAGAATCAGTAGAAGATATTACCACTTTCTCACAGTGCCTTCTTTAAACATCCTCTTAGGGCAATAGAGTTTGTCTTTTGAGGTGACCAGAAGCTCAATAATGTAACTATAGAGGTATATAAGAGTAATTTATAGGTGTTTTCCGAGATTTGAGGCTCAAAATTGACTTAAGAGGAGAGGGAAGGAGGTGACATTACATAGGAGAGGAGAGGGACACTTTTGGAAACCACAAAAATATTTATTTATAATAAAACCCAACCCCACAAAAATACCACCAATATGACTCAAAATTGAATATGAGATGTGATAGGGTGGTAATATCATCAACCAATAAAATTTATACATGTTTGGAATTTATTTTAAACCTTATAATTTTGATGGTTAAATAATTTAATAATATGTTTTTTTATAAAATACCAATAGTGTCAATTTTGACACTATCCAATTATTTGTATTTAAATAAAATCCACACAAAATATATGTTGGAACAAAATTATTTATTAGACTCCTAAAATATCATATTTATCTATAAATTTCGTGGAGAACATTACTTAGTTTATATAATATATTTTTTAATATCTTTAAAACCATTTATTTGATATTTTTCTTAATAAAATAATTACTACAACATTTTTGTAAAATTAGTTCATATACTTATTTGTCTCATAAAAATTAAAAATAAAATACTATGATTAATATAAATCTAATATATTTCATAAGAATACATTTAGTCGAATTTATCATCTAAAACACCCTAATTTTAAAATGTTATTTTTTTAAATTATGATGGTGACAACTTTGAAATCATTTAAAATAAAATAATAAAAATGTACTAATCTATTTTATAAGGATCCAAATGGCCCCCAAGTCATCCATTGGATGATAATGGTGTTGATATACTAGTCCAATAAGTTTTGGTCATGTGTTTGGGTCAATTTATGGGTATTATTATTTTAATAAAAACTATATTATTGATTTGTCACTAAATAAATCATTTCTACATCATTAATGTATAAGTTATTAAGGTAATTATATATTTCTTAAAAATTACAAATAAATTATCATGATAAATAAAAACATATTATCTTTCAAATAAGTATTTATAATCTAATTTATATTCTTTATAACCTAATATTAAAAATAATTTAATTATTAGAGTTTAGTGATCCATATTTCACTTTCCATTAAATAAAATAAATTAAAGGTCTTAATCTCTTACAATGGGTTTCCAAAAGATAAAATATCAACCCAAGTATATTTTAGGACAAAATATAATCTTCCAAATATATTAATACAGGTTTTAGGTTAATTTTGTAATATTATGTTTACCCTTAATTACCCAATTTAGCTTTAACTGTGGTAAATAAAATTTACCGTAGTTACTATTCATAATGCAAAAAAAAGTAGTCTATTAACATAATTTGAACATACTGATTCGAAATATCAAATCCATTTTTCCTAATTCAAGACACAAAATTTTCATAAATTTAATTTAAAATTAATCCCATTGTTGAAAAAATGGGTATTTTTTAAAAACATTGCAATAGATTGAAATGATTTTACCTATGTATTCAGTATAAATTTAATGATAATGAAAGACATTATATGTAACGCCCCAACCCTAGTTACCCAGAGTCGGTGTATTATTACATAATATTGGCATGATCATGAGAAAGATCAAGTATCGAAAGACTGATTAGTTTAGTAGCCTTGGAATAACTAGATACATCCATAAATATTTACATTACATCATAAAAAAACATCTTGTCTTCATATCCCCTCATACTATCCCTGCAGGTCATTCATAAATTACTTCTTCATAATCCTGGGAAAAATAAAACATTGAAAGGGGTGATCTCAGATGCTCAGTACGGATAACATTATAGCAGAAACTTTCATAAATAATCATAAACACTTAAGGCAATTTATAACTAAAACAAAAGCCTTTTAAACTTGAACTTCAGCATAAAATGGCAAAGGTAAAATGAAATAATGCCATTTACTTACTCACATGGATATTCTACTAGTCGAATGATCACATTCAATATCAATATCTACTTTCATAATGTTGGAATGCATAATGCCAGACTATCATAACCACTTAGCCAAGGCCTCGTGCCAAGACTACAAATAATATTTTGTCAAGGCCTTGTGCCAAGACACTAGTTTGTCTCATGAGACCTACCGATGCATCGAGGAGCTATAGCGGGCTCCACCCATCACTTATTAAGTCCAATGCATTCCTTATATGAACAGGTTTAAACATAACATAAACATTCGTATTAAAACTAGCATACGAAATGTCAATACTGTAACCACAAACCATGAATGGTATAAAAATAGCACATCCACAGTCAAACATAACTCATTCAATACAATATGGAAGATTGTATTGTATCAAATTAACCTCAATCAAGAATAATTAAGGATGTTGACATATATGAAAATAATCATCAAAACCATTTGAGAGAAATATCCCCCTTTTTCTTGAAATCATTTAAAAGTCACACTATTTGTCAACAATCCATTTAAAAATAGATTTTTGAATCAAAGTGTCCCATACCACTTTGAAACTTTTTTTAAAAGGATTTCTAATTTCTAAACTTTAATGTCCATATAAATAAATCCTTAAAATCATTTTTAAAACATGGACATTAATGAGAAAGATTTAGAAGAATAAGTCTTTAAAACATTTAAAAATGGTATCTTAGTTAGAGTTTCTAACCAAAAGAGAGAGACTTGAATACAAATAATTGAGGTAATCAGAACTTTGTAATATCATGATAATAAAGGGATTCATGATATACTATGTCAAAGTACATTATATACACCACCTAAAACTGATTTGGTGTATATCAACAAAGAAGTCTCAATGGAATGTAAATTGAGATGAAATCTCTCATAAAGGTCGTATCCTTAGGTTAAGGATAAATCAACGACATAATTATGTGTGAAAATTATAAATACACTCAATATTACGGGATATTTAGTGTAAAACAATCAATGGACATTCACACATATTCTTTTAAAATCAACACCAACGAATTGGATGTTTAACTCAACAAATGGAGAATGAGTTAAAATTACTCTTATCAAATTCATATCAATGACTTGAGAATTATCAATGGAGTGATTATGTGTATCAAAAGTATATCCATAGGAAGGGGAGTGGAAATTATGAAATAATCAAATGAATAGTTATTCCACACATAATCTTGGGGTAATATAATCAATGAAATATGCGTAAAGCCAAATGAGTGGAAATTGAAATCTCAAATTCCCTTATCGATTAGGTAACTTACGAAACATACACCCATGAAAGAAGTATCATACCATGATGATGTAAATACCCATAAATTAAAGTATATTACACAATGAATACGATCATGGGCAGTACACATACACCACATGCAATAATTAAGTGGTGATCAATGGAATTCTCACGGAATTAAAAGTGAGATAAGAAAATCCCTTACTTTGTACTTTTTCCTTGGTCGATGGTAGTTTTACCTCCTGTATAATGGTGAAATAATTGTTATTGAATAATACAAGAATCATTTACTTTAATATGATATCATATATGATCTTTTAACATTGATTTGTTAATAATATCTTAGAATTATCGTCATTTCGGGTGTTAACGGGTTCATTTTACTTTATATTCTTTGTTATGTGAGCCATTTTCGTTATTAATGGGATGTATATTATTCATATCCAGAATTATATCAAGTCCTTAGATACTATTTTTAAATCATCAAATTATAATTATACTTGAATGGATATGATGGACAATGAATCTCATCGCGTTCGTGGAGACGGTAGTCCGTACATACGCACGAGCGACAATATAATTCTTTTGATATTAAAATAATATATAATTGGATTTTATATCATATATACAGAATCATTATCATGTTATATTTATTATTTACATGAGTTACACATTATTATTATACCCATCCAAATAATAATATATTGAATAACAATTACACCACGACGTGGAGACGGTAAGCCGTACGTACGCACGTATGGTGACATGTTATTCAAAGGTTGGATAGAATACTGAATATGGTTGTACCATATTTATAATAACATCACAGTATATATATGATACTGGAGTTATTATTTTATAATGGAAATAACAAAGAAAGAGGAAGTGGAAGAAGAAAGGAACTTGAAAAGGGGTGGTGAAAACATTACCTCTTCTTCGGGTTCTTCCTTTTGATTTGATCAAAAGGGCTCCTTAGGTTGGCTTTATGATCAAACTAAGGCCTCTAGGTTCTAGTGAGGTAAGTTGAGATAGTATTTGGGCAGGGTTTGGACGAACCAAAGGGCTTTGAAGGTGTGAATAAAGGAGAAGGAGGAGTTCCCTTTTATAAGAGGGGTGAGGGGCACCTTTGGAAAAGCTAGAGATATTAGTTTATAATAAATTCATATTCGGTTTACAATGGCTCCAAAGTTTACTATTCAAAGGTTAAGGTGGGGATGGGTCGAAAAAAACTCAACCAATTAATTTAGACAGGTTTGGGTACTTATATTAACCTTATCTTTAAGTATTAACTCTAAGTTAATTAGTTTCACTTTTACAATGTCTCTTTGTATTTTTATATTATATGGTTAATAAACTTACCATATACATACAAGCGACCCCCAAGTGGTCCATTAATGATACACTATCATGATATAAGTCTCTTAGACGAACATTAGATTTTTAGGAATTTAATATCAATTAATAATATAATATTTGTTTTAAAAACTCTTTTATGTCAAATTTGACACTATTCAATAGTTGATTTTTGTGAAACTCATAACAGATTGATTACTTCGAAAAAAGTCAATTAAATCAATAATAATATATCATATTATCCTAGAAAATTATTTTAATTCATTAAAAGTTTCATATTATATTTATTTGGGTATTTTTAATATCAATTATTTTGATTTTTCACTATTATAGTAATTACTGCATCATCATTGTGTCAAAAATAAATTAACTTATTTAATGTCTAAAAATTATAAATAAAATATAATTATGTAGTAAATCTTTTTATCTTTTTAAGGAATATTTATAATCTAAAATCAAACATATATAACCCTCTGTAACAATTGTTTTGTTAAAAGATATATGCTTGTGTCATTTTTGTATTTATTTTAACTTAATTAAAATAAAGTGTCATTATCACTTACAAGTGGATCCATGGGGTCCCAAAATAGACCCAAAGATTCCCATGGTCGACCATGTATCAACCAATAGGGTTAAGACACGTTTTATGGTAATTTAGTATTATTATAATATTATTTTTTAACCCTAATTTACCGGATTTACCCTTAACCATGGTAAATAAAATATTTACCGCAGTAATTATTCAAAATGTCTAAAAATAAAAGTTTCCTATTTACAAAATTTGAACATACTGATTCCAAATATGGAATCCATTTTTCTAAATTCAAAACACAGAAGTGGCAGAAATTAATTTAAAATTAATTCCCGCTGCCAAAACAAAAAGCGTGTTTTTAAGAGATAATAACTATCAAAAGATTGACACTTGTTTATGTTCGGTTTAATTGTAAAATTATGTCCAATGACCAAAATTATATTAAATGGTAAAAATATATTCTAAATATACTTTAAAAAAACTCAAATTCATAATTTATCACTATTAATTATTTTGATTAAAAAAGATGTTTTTAATTAAAATTTAGTAATTTTCACTATTCATCAAAATATGAAAGTTATCCAAAAAGTACCAAAATTTCTCCCTAGGCTAATTTAGATATTACGAATCCAAAAATGAAGTCCATTTTGAGAGATAGAATTTATAAAATTTCAAAAAGTAGGTATTACTATTCATAACGGTTAGTTTGATTGGTTATGGTGTGTTAAAATCTCGAAGTTGTGTACAATGCACGCCATTGCATTATTCGAAAGGAAACATACCGAGGAAACATGGGGTGTTACATTCTCCCCTCCTTCAATAAATTGCGTCCTCGCAATTTTTAAAATTTTTCTTGGGAATATAATGGAAAGTCCCACATCGGAAAAAGAGTCAATAAAACTATCACTTTAAAAGAAAGAAAGAGAGGTATAAGGGTCATCCAAGATAACCATACTAGGATTCCATGTAAGAAAACATGGATATGGATGATAAACTAAGTTTCAAGTTCTGATGTAGAGGGATAGAAATCATGATCAGGAGAAAGTTAACAATGAGAAAACCACAAACTTGTGTTGGGACAAACGACCATTAGTCTCCTAGTAGGAAAGTAAACGGACAACATTTTTTTTTAAAGTTACATTACACAAGGAAGAAGAATTCATTTATGATATTGACTAAGAACATTATGAGATATACTTACATTTTAAGTAAATTTTCATTCTTTAATAAATTTCCACCACTAACTCAATTTTTTTTAAACGATGAGTATTCAAGAAGACTTGGTCACACTGGAAGAGCTAGAATAAACTTCTATAGAATCACATGATCCATGTAGGATAAACCATATATTTACATTGTCTTTGAAGATTAATCAAAACCAAAATGGTTAGTGAATGATCTAATGATCCCCCAAAAGGATATTCATTGAGATAAATATGCACTAATCTTAATTTCTAAAATTAAACCAACAATACCCCAAAGTTAAATAGATACCATTCAATAACCAATTGTCCTTAAAATCCTTTAATATAATCCAAACTAATATTGAAACCCAAATCATAGAAGAATTTGATTATGTAGTCTCCCATGTGACATTGTATCTCCAAATGACATCAAATACTCTTAAAGTCACATACTTAAAAGTAATTAACATCATCACATATTCTCTGTTATAGGTTAATAATTTCCATAAATAACCCAAATCACTATAAATCAACAATAAAAACGTAGATAAAAATCCACCATTACTCTACAAATGAAACCCCATTGTATTCTATTTTCCTTGGGCATATAGTGTTCCCAACAAAGCGAACATCTTCCAAAATAACATTTATCACTTAATCACCAAATCATTTTCCTATAACAAGGGTATTCATTTGATAAGACATAAGAACCCAAATCATCTTATTATTGATCAATAAAATCATTTAACAAAAAAAATAGTCAATTAACCAGGGACTTCACGTAGTCCAGTGGTAGGCGATAAATCCCAATCGCTCTTTGGTTGTGGGTTCGATTCCCACAGCTTTTTCCGACGCGACGGGTTGTCACACGGTCTACGTGTTGTCCTTTTTCAAAAACTATATTTTATAATATTACCAAAATGAGATAAATTCCTCAAAATAACATAATTTAATCACAAATGTTATATCATACTTTGCATTTTTATCCCAAATTATAATAAATTATCATTTTTCTCAATCCCCAATGATCATATAAAACCAAATGGTTATTTATACCTATATCCACAAGAGAAGAGACAATTCTTCCTCAAATATCATTCTGACATGGCAAACTGTGGGGTTACAAGAGAAAATTATTCCAAAGTAAAACCATCAACAAGGAGTTCTAATACTTTTTAAATTTTTCTCCAACCATTTATTTCCACATAGCTTCTTCTTTGACCAAGAAAATATCCTATAGAATAGGACATTCACTCGGGTAATGGCAAGGTCCCCTACATTTACGGCAAATGACTGTAAATGGACTCTTGGGACCATTTTTATCTTCTTTCTATAGTACTCTTAATTTTTCTTTGGCAATTATTCACTTTATGTCCTTCCTTCCCGCACGTAAAACATTTCGTTGTCCCATTGAGACACTTTCCTGGGTGTCTCTTTCCACATTTCCTGCATGATGAAAATTGAGGTTTCTTTTCTCCATGGTCTCCATTGCTGGAGATCTTATCATTTATCACCTTTCTCTTCCTTGTTGAGTCTGGGAGTTGGTTAATATATATGTTGTTGATCATATTTTTGGAAAACTGATTTGGCATAAAGACGATATCTTTTACGCCTATCAACATTCCATTTTGTTGCTCATTGCCACCAACGTTCCCACCTTGTACATCATTATCAAAGTCACTATGACTTCCTTGGAATCCAGCCATTGACTAAAACCAGAAAGCATTGTGTGAGTTATAGTAGTCGTAAAATCATTTAGAGATTAAAATGTCACCATATTCTCAATTTGAAACATATTAGGATTAACCAAGGTCATTTACTCTCATCTTATGTATATATTACTTGAATCGGTTTGTAAAGAAAATGTAAATTATCCTAAGCATATCCCCCGGGAGTGTCGTAACCAAGAGTGCAGCAAGGCCCGTTGTCGTGCACCAGTTCCCGTTCGAGTCTAGCTCAAAGCGGTGTTTTCGGGTTTTACCCCTAGGTACATCTGTGCCAGAGCCACCTCTACCTGCTCGTATCCAGACAGGGATGTATTGCTCGGAAAACTCACAAAATCTCTACAATACCAAAATTATAGGAAGTTCTTTTATACTAATCCTCAAAGTTCATCTTAGGTCTACGTGCTCTAATCAGAGTTTATCTAAATCTAGCTTCCAAGGTTTGTACTAAACTTCCTCTGATACCAACTGTAACGCCCCGACCCTAGTTACCCAGAGTCGGTGCATTATTACATAACATTGGCATGATCACGAGAAAGATCAAGTCTCGAAAGACCGATTAGTTTAGTAGCCTTGGAATAACTAGATACATCCATAAATTTTTATATTACATCATAAAAAAACATCTTGTCTTCATATCCCCTCAAACTATCCCTACAGGTCATTCATAAATTACTTCTTCATAATCCTGGGAAAAATAAAACATTGAAAGGGGTGAGCTCAGATGCTCATTAAGGATAACATTATAGTATAAACTTTCATAAATAAGAATAAACACTTAAGGAAATTTATAACTAAAACAAAAGCCTTTTAAACTTGAACTTCAGCATAAAATGGAAAAGGTAAACTGAAATAATGCCATTTACATACTCACATGGATATTCTACTAGTCGAATGATCACATGAAATATCAATATCCACTTTCATAATGTTGGAATGCATAATTCCAGACTATCATAACCACTTAGCCAAGGCCTCGTGCCAAGACTACAAATAATATTTTGTCAAGGCCTTGTGCCAAGACACTAGTTTGTCTCATGAGACCTACCGATGCATCGAGGAGCTATAGCGGGCTCCACCCGTCACTTATTAAGCCCAATTCATTCCTCATATGAACAGGTTTAAACATAACATAAACATTCGTATTAAAACTAGCATACGAAATGTCAATACTTTAACCACAAACCATGAATGGTATAAAAATAGCACATCCATAGTCAAACATAACTCATTTGATACAATATGGAAGATTTTATTGTATCAAATTAACCTCAATCAAGAATAATGAAGGATGTTGACATATATGAAAATAATCATCAAAACCATTTGAGAGAAATATCCCCCTTTTTCTTGAAATCATTTAAAAGTCACACTATTTGTCAAGAATATATTTAAAAATAGATTTTTGAATCAAAGTGTCCCATACCACTTTGAAACGTTTTTTAAAAGGAGTTTCAATTTCTAAACTTTAATGTCCATATAAATAAATCCTTAGAACCATTTTTAAAACATGGACATTAATGAGAAAGATTTAGAAGAATAAGTCTTTAAAACATTTAAAAATGGTATCTTAGTTAGAGTTTCTAACCAAAAGAGAGAGACTTGAATACAAATAATTGATGTAATCAGAACTTTGTAATATCATGAGAATAAAGGGCTTCATGATATACTATGTCAAAGTACATTATATACACCACCTAAAACTGATTTGGTGTATATCAACAAAGAAGCCTCAATGGAATGTAAATTGAGATGAAATCTCTCATAAAGGTCGTATCCTTAGGTTAAGGATAAATCAACGACATAATTATGTGTGAAAAATATAAATACAATCAATATGACTGGATATTTAGTGTAAAACAATCAATGGACATTCACACATATTCTTGTAAAATCAACACCAACGAATTGGATGTTTAGCTCAACAAATGGAGAATGAGTTAAAATTACTCTTATCAAATTCATATCAATGACTTGAGAATTATCAATGGAGTGATTATGTGTATCAAATGTATATCCATAGGAAGGGGAGTGGAAATTATGACATAATCAAATGAATAGTGATTCCACACATAATCTTGGGGTAATATAATCAATGAAATATGCGTAAAGCCAAATGAGTGGAAATTGAAATCTCAAATTCCCTTATCGATTAGGTAACTTACGAAACATACACCCATGAAAGAAGTATCATACCATGATGATGTAAATACCCATAAATTAAAGTATATTACAAAATGAATATGATCATGGGAAGTACACATACACCACATGCAATAATTAAGTGGTGATCAATGGAATTCTCACAGAATTAAAAGTGAGATAAGAAAATCCCTTACTTTGTACTTTTTCCTTGGTAGATGGTAGGTTTACCTCCTGTATAATGGTGAAATAATTGTTATTGAATAATAAAAGAATCATTTACTTTAATATGATATCATATATGATCTTTTAACATTGATTTGTTAATAATATCTTAGAATTATCGTCATTTCGGGTGTTAACGGGTTCATTTTACTTTATATTCTTTGTTATGTGAGCCATTTTCATTATTAATGGGATGTATATTATTCATATCCAGAATGATATCAAGTCCTTAGATACTATTTTTAAATCATCAAATTAAAATTATACTTGAATGGATATGATGGACAATGAATCTCATCGCGTTCGTGGAGACGGTAGTCCGTACAAACGCACGAGCGACAATATCATTCTTTTGATATTAAAATAATATATAATTGGATTTTATATCATATATAAAGAATCATTATCATGTTATATTTAATATTTACATGAGTTACACATCATTATTATACCCATCCAAATAATAATATATTGAATAACAATTACACCACGACGTGGAGACGGTAAGTCGTACGTACGCACGTATGGTGACATGTTATTCAAAGGATGGATAGAATACTGAATATGGTTGTACCATATTTATAATAACATCACAGTATATATATGATACTGGAGTTATTATTTTATAATGAAAATAACAAAGAAAGAGCAAGTGGAAGAAGAAAGGAACTTGAAAAGGGGTGGTGAAAACATTACCTCTTCTTCGGGTTCTTCCTTTTGATTTAATCAAAAGGGCTCCTTAGGTTGGCTTTCTGATCAAACTAAGGCCTCTAAGTTGTAGTGAGGTAAGTTGAGATAGTATTTGGGCAGGGTTTTGACGAACCAAATGGCTTTGAAGGTGTAAAGAAATGAGAAGGAGGAGTGCCCTTTTATAAGAGGGGTGAGGGGCACCTTTGGAAAAGCTAGAGATATTAGTTTATAATAAATTCATATTCGGTTTCCAATGGCTCCAAAGTTGACTATTCAAAGTTTAAGGTGGGGATGGGTCGAAAACAACTCAACCAATAGAATTTAGACAGGTTTGGGTACTTATATTAACCTTATCTTTAAGTATTAACTCTAAGTTAATTAGTTTCACTTTTACAATGTCTCTTTGTATTTTTATATTATATGGTTAATAATCTTACCATATACATACAAGAGACCCACAAGTGGTCCATTAATGATACCTCTATCATGATATAAGTCTCTTGGCCGAACCTTAGATTTTTAGGAATTTAATATCAATTAATAATATAATATTTGTTTTAAAAACTCTTTTATGTCAATTTTGACACTATTCAATAGTTGATTTTTGTGAAACTCATAACAGATTGATTACTTCGAAAAAAGTAAATTAAATCAATACTAATATATCATATTATCCTAGAAAATTATTTTAATTCATTAAAAGTTTCATATTATATTTATTTCGGTATTTTTAATATCAATTATTTTTATTTTTCACTATTATAGTAATTACTGCATCATCATTGTGTCATATATAAATTAAATTATTTAATGTCTAAAAATTATAAATAAAATATCATTATGTAGGAAAGATTTTTATCTTTCTAAGGAATATTTATAATCTAAAATCCAACATATATAACCCTCTGTAACAATTTATTTGTTAAAAGATATATGCTTGTGTCATTTTTGTATTTATTTTAACTTAATTAAAATAAAGTGTCATTATCACTTACAAGTGGATCCATGGGGTCCCAAAATAGACCCAAATATTCCCATGGTAGACCATGTATCAACCAATAGGGTTAAGACACGTTTTAGGGTAATTTAGTATTATTATAATATTAGTTTTCAACCCTTATTTACCGGATTTACCCTTAACCATGGTAAATAAAATATTTACCGCAGTAATTATTCAAAATTTCTAAAAATAAAAGTTACCTATTTACACAATTTTAACATCCTGATTCCAAATATGGAATCCATTTTTCTAAATTCAAAACACATAAGTGGCAGAAATTAATTTAAAATTAATTCCCACTGTCAAAACAAAAAGCGTGTTTTTAAGAGATAATAACTATCAAAAGATTGACACTTGTTTATGTTCGGTTTAATTGTAAAATTATGTCCAATGACCAAAATTATATTAAATGGTAAAAATATATTCTAAATATACTTTATAACAACTCAAATTCATAATTTATCACTATTAATTATTTTGATTAAAAAAGTTGTTTTTAATTAAAATTTAGTAATTTTCACTATTCATCAAAATATGAAAGTTATCCAAAAAGTACCAAAATTTCACCCTAGGCTAATTTCGATATTACGAATCCAAAAATGAAGTCCATTTTGAGAGATAGAATTTATAAAATTTCAAAAAGTAGGTATTACTATTCATAACGGCTAGTTTGATTGGTTATGGTGTGTTAAAATCTCGAAGTTGTGTACAATGCACGCCATTGCATTATTCGAAAGGAAACATACCGAGGAAACTTGGGGTGTTACATCATATTAAATTTTAAAAATCTATTCTATTTATAATTTAAAACTATTAAATATTATAATTTAACTATATAAATTATCTCGATGAAAAAATATTCTTTTAAGTAAAATTTAGTGTATTTTTACTATTCATCAAAATATAAAATTAATCATAAAAATATGAAAAATTTATCCAAAGTAAATTTTTATATCCTAATTAAAAATAGTTAGTTTATTTTTTCAAATTTATATTATGCACCTATCAAAAATTAGATTTAAAATGGTTGTACCATCAAACGGCAGCAAAACTGCATTTTTTTAAAAAAATAATTCCTTTATACGAAAAATTGATTTTGTTCTGATACCATGTTCTAGATAATGTTTAAGATGAATTAAAATGTTATAATATTTCAAATGAATTTAATACTATTCATAATTTATATTTCATAATGAAATTATAATGTATCATTGTTTTGTGAAACTCGGTATTGCGTACCACAAAAGCTATCGAAGAATAGTTTTATGTAGGTCTAATTAATGGTAAGATCCATTTTGAAACATTGATGATCATTCAACAATTTATAGGACTGTCTTCGATCATTCCAAATACACGAAACTATTATGGTCCTCAGACATATACTTTTTCAATTTTATGAATATTCATTTTAAATGATGTAATATCTATGTATGGTAAGACTATGTTAGTGCTGATATTTTTTAGTATTATTATTAGGTATTAAGTAATTTTTATTTGGGGTATTTTTTTTAGTTTAATATAATAAAGACAGGAGGTGAGTCCTCCCTATAAATAATGAAGGTATATGGACAAAAAGGCTAATTCTATTAGAGTGGCTCTGATTTTCCAAAGAACCAATGCACCATGAAAAACATTCATGTAGAATTTTCTTACTCCCTATTTCTGAGAAACATCTTGCATAAAACTGAAATTTGATATTTTTTAAACACATTCATAGAACCCCTTGAAGAAAATAATATCCTATGTTAACATTATATAGCATAAAATAGAAATAATTTCATAGAACCTTCATATTTTGGGTTATGAATGAGTCGTAATATATGTTTAGAGATTAAGAACAAGTAAACATTTTTTAATGAAGAGGAAAATAGCACCTAATAATCATCCCAAAATAATCACAGGCACCAGTTACCAATAATTTTTTTCCACGTTATTGTTCCGGAATGCTACATAAAAAATTATTGGATGAAGTAAATAATATGATGTATACATAATAAATAAATGTGATTCCATACATTAATACATAAAAACCTTACAAGAAAACATTAACTGAATTTTTAGTATCACATTAAATATTAAATTAAAATATTATGTTATAGGGTGTATATAATTGAAAATATCAATGAATATTGTAATCTATTCATGATGTGTACTGAGGATAATATTTTGAGATTATTATGGATTTTATTACATTGTAAACTAAAATTTATTATGTTTCTTTGAATAATTTTCTCATAATTTTGTACGTTCATGAATTGAACATATGATGGAATAATTTCTCACGAATTGTCTCAATAAGGAAACTAATCGTATATATTTGAACTAAACTAATTTTGAAAGACAAGAAATATCCATTGGTTATTGATGTTAATATGAGAATCCTTGAATCAAAATGATCATAAAGGAATATCCAGATATCATCTTATAATTAATCAACATGATGGGAATAATGATCATATGATTTGGGGTGTAACTAGTTGCTAAAGACCATCGATACTAGGGGTGTAACCGTTCAAGGAAAAGGAGATGGTTGGGGGGTCTATACAAGATATGAATAAGAGAAGAATTGTTGGGGGTATAAATAGAATAAACTAGATGATTTACTGGTGGATTATATAACCAATTTCTGACAAAACCATTGTAATTAATAATAATATTATATTGGAGAGTCTATGTTGGGGGATATACCTAAAATGAAAAATATGAGGTCTTATATTTGAAAATTTTAA
Organism: Viscum album; assembly: GCA_963277665.1. Lineage (NCBI taxonomy): Eukaryota > Viridiplantae > Streptophyta > Magnoliopsida > Santalales > Viscaceae > Viscum > Viscum album. Next base: position 1,023,118,443 of record OY728120.1, on the reverse strand, counting down.
ATATATTTTGATGTTCTTAATTAACTTATTTTGTATCATATATTATCCAATCCCTACAATAGGTGATAATTATTTTAATTACATGGGGTGGTAAAAATTAAAAAAAATCAGTAAACCATGTTACACATGATTCTCCCCCCCCCCTCACATTGTGATTACATGATCTATTAATCACTACAACTACGGAAATTCATAAAAACAATATAATGATTTAAAAACATTTCATCTATATAGAAAAATAAATTTATAAATATTTTGACCAATTTATAACATACTAAAAAAATAAGGGATATAGTTATAATTATTTTAAAGGATTTTATATAGAATATAATTTTTCAACATATTGTGACAAAAGTCAACAAATGAACATTTTTCATAAATATTCAGCTATATGATTGAATTGAATAGTGTAATTTAATAAAAGAAACCATTTCTATAATGACCTAATCTATAAAATATAACATTAAAAAATCATAATAGGGATCATGTTGAAGAATCTAGAAGAGTCATTTGCCCAAAATTATTCATCTTATATATAAATATCCATATGCATAAGGACTACCATCAATTCATGGTTTAACAGAAAAAATATTAAAATACATAAAGAAAACATAAGAAAAATTCATATTTTTATTAAATTCTATTCATGTCATTGGTATTTATTAATTTTTTAATCAACTCATAAGGAATGAAATTCTTATTACTTCTATGTTGAATACAAGTTAAAATAATTGGAATTTAGGCTATAACCATAGGGAATGTCTTTTTCGTGTGAATGTAAAAGTTAAATTAATTTACATACTGCCACACCCCGACCGCAGACACCTATTAATTTTGTTTTATTTTTATTAATTACTTGGTGCAACTTCATTTTGACGAGGTTAGTTGGGCCCTGGTTTTAAATTTTTTTCGAAGGATGATGTTTTTGGAGGGTTTCGGGCCGGTGTGCAGTCCCTGCACCGCTAGCGGCGATCGTGCGTTCGGTCCTGGAGACTGCGTGGTTGACCGAGTATTATAAATATTCAAAAAAAATGAAATGGGACAAAATTTTCTTTGGATTAAAATTTAGTTAATATTAGTACTATTTTTTTGTTATTAATATTACTAGTATTATTATCTCTTTTTTTTACTAAAAATAATAATAGTATCGTTATTGAGAAAGAAACTTTTTTCTTTTCTAATTCTATTGTTGATATTATTATTATTAATCGAAATAAAATGGATAAGAAATAGTAATAAATAATTGTTTTACTAATATTTATTAGTTTTATTATTAATATTAATATTAGTATGTTTTATCATTATTATTATTATTTATTTGTTTATTTATTTTATTTATTTTATTTAACCCTAAATTTACCCCCCTTGCGTTTTTTTCTTTTTCTCGGTCTTTGATGCGCCGCCAACCCCCTTATTCCTCTTCTCTCCTATGCACCTCGCCTCCTCCTTCGACCTCCCATCTTCCCAGCTGTGTCGGCCTCCGCCTGCGCTGCATCCTACATCGCGTCGCACCAGCCTCCCTTCATGCCAACCTCGTCGTGCGATGCGCGCTCGCCCGAGACCCCACACCCTGCCTCCCGTCTCACCAGCCTCATTTGCTGCAGGACCTCGCCCCCCCTCATTGGATCTCCCTACTCAGCACCGCCGCCACATTCCCTTGCCTTACACCCCTCTAGCAGTGCCTCCGCCCTAACCCCGACCAGCTCTAGGAGGCGCTAGCCCTCTCCCCTTCGCTGCGTGGACTTCCCCCTTTCATCATGTGTCCTGCTCTCTCCCCCCTCTCCTCTCGGCTTCCCCATCATCTGACGCACCTCCTCGCCGACTCCTCTTTGCGCGGCCAGCCTACCCCTATTCCTTCCTAACTTGCGCGAACCAGCTCCCTTGGATAGCTACATGCCGCACAACCCACACCGGTCGAGGCCTCCCACTGCACCTCCTCTCTTCTCGCAGTCGCGCCCCCTCTTACTCCAGCGAGTGGCGCTTCCTTCAGCGAGCGGCCTCCCTCCCACCGAACCCTCTTATTCCCTCCGGTAGACCCTTTTTCCTCTTAGTTCATGTTTTGGTTTTTTTTTATTTGGGTTTTTGGTTTCGAGCACGTCCGATATTAGTTTTGCTATAAATTCTTGATAAATTCGTTTTTTCTCAGTCATTTTAGGTCCCCTGCAGTGCGTTTGATGTGCGACGGAGTTTGTGCACTACGTTTGCGGTGTTTCGACTCAGAAGGTAGGGGTTTCCGCATTTAAGTCTTGTTTAATGAATTAATTTTATTATTTAATTAATTCAGCTTACTCATTAATTATTATTATTATTTTGGTGCTAGTATAGTTTTACATGAAGTTAATATGTTTCGATGTGTATAGCATCATGGTTTTGTGACGCGAGTGTTTTGTTCTTTGGAAACCCATGTTGAGCCTTTTGCAGTGTTTTATAAACAGTTTCGTTGGATTATTAAAATATTTAAGGGTTGTAGTTGTGTTTTGGTGTGATGTCACAGTGTGTTTAGAAGTTTTGAGTGAGTTCATGGTTTTTTAAGTCATGCGGCACATTTTGAATTTGTTTAATAAATTTTCATAGTTTTTTGGTCCGCTGTGAAAATGGTTTACCTAGTTGTGTAGATAGTTTATTAGTATGCGCAAGTGGGGTAAATTGTGTTTTTTTATGCAACATTGTGTACGTTTGGACGTAAAATAGCGTTTTGAATAGGGTATGGGGTTCATAAGTCGTGGGTTACTATTTTGAATTTGTGTTATAATATCGAAAGTGGTTTATTAAACGGTACAGATAATGAAAGTTGTGTTTTGAAAATGTGTCGCGGTGGTTCTTTTGCGTTTTTGGTTCGTTTGGATTATTTTAAGTCTGTGTTCACATATTTTATTTATCTTTTCGGTTTCAGTGCGTTGGCGGGGTAACCTCGTGTTACCGCGATCATCGGCTTGCGCGTGCTTGTGCGTCTGTGCGTGGCATGACGCGCCCTTGTGTTTGGACAATGAGCCGAGGTAGGTCCCCCATTGCACTCACCTTTAAATTTAGAATTTATTAATTGCTTGATGTTTTTTTAATTTTAATGAATGATAAATAATATTAGATAATAAAATTTTAAATGATTATTTAGTGTGAAAAGAGCCGTTTATTTTAAACCGAATACTTGGATCATTTTCTTGACGGGCGAACACCCAGTTTTGAAAGAATGCTTGTTTGGCCTTTAAACATAATTCATGGAATTTCAAATGTACTTATAGTTTTAATGATAAGTGATTTCTTCTGAACAAGTGTTTTGAGATTTTTGAGAAATGGGGTTTTACTTTAAAATTGGTGAAGGCCCGTTTGGCACTTTAATAAAATAGATTATTTTGGAAAACCCACTCGGGGGTGATATTTGGTGTGCGTTGATTGTGTGAGCTGTATGTGATGTTTGTGCATCGTGACTAATTAATTTAAATTGTGGATGCACCCCCTTTTTATTTCTTGTATTGACATGGGAACCTGGCATATTGAGTGAATTTTCTGAGAACGATTGATGCACTAGTTTAGACCATGCATTGGCTAGTGGCCCCATAGCAGGGGAATACTGAGTTATTGCTGTTATGGGGATTGGGCACCTCGGTTAGGCCATGCAGGGCTATACCAGGTAGTAGTATGGGCGTTATGACGTCATTGAGTTAGGGCATGCCTTCAGGATGAGTCAAATGTATAGTATGTTCTCGATTGTTCACGATCTCCTAGGTTCGACCCATGTTTTATTTAGTGTTTATTTGTGTGTGGCGCACGATTGAGGAGTCTAGTTCGGTTGTTGGCTCATGTGTGCCATTTTTCCTATTGCCCTTGGCATGTTTTGTGTCTTATGAGTAGTTTTCCCTCTTGGCTAACAACTAAAATTTGGATTTCTAAATTGTTCGCAAAAATGTTGTAAAAATGCAATGCACCTGTTTCTTTCAAACACTCAACTTGTTTTAAATTAAGAAGGGAAATGGACTGTTACTTATTTTAAAAATGAAAGTGTGTGTGGAAAACCATATTTTATATAATTTAGTGCAAACTTGGAATTGATAAATTCTTTGTTTATTGGTATGTGCTTTGGGAATAGAATTAGTCGGGCCTACCTACTGATTTTTAATACTCACTCCTATAGAGTTTTCTTGTTTTTAGTCCTGTTGTAGGTTCCAGCTTCAGGTTTTCTCCTTGAGCAATGTTGGTTGTGGTATTGGAGAGTGACCCATGGGGTCGCATGGGGGTTTTGGTCATGGTCGGGTTAGTAGCGTTGTTGGTTGTTATTTATTTATTTTCCTTTATTCTATTTATTTTCCACTGCTTATTTTGTTTTCTTTTGGGCCAAATCGTTCCCACCTGTTAAATTTTGATGCTCGGCAATAGTTGCCAGCATGTGGGGATCGGGAACGCCCCTCGGGCCATGTCGCGGGCCGGCTCGGGTGACCGGTTCAGGTTCGACCCAGGTTTGTTCGTGAGAAAATGGTATCAAAGGGAAGGTTCTTGTTATTTGGGGTGTCTGGTAGATGGATATTAGGACTGTCAGGATTCGGGTGGTAAGTGTGGGAAGAGCGTCACGAACTCTAGCTCGCACTGATTCTCGAGTTACCAGGGTAGTCTGGGATTTGAGTCTTTTGCTTTTGTTTTGGATTGAGGAATGAAAATGGAGGCGAGCCAGTGTCACGTCGTGACCTCACATGGAGTAGTGACCCATGTGTAGTCCGAGTGCACGGTTTCAGTTCCTCCTAGTTGTTGTTGCTTACCTAGGCGTGGCTCACTACCATGTCACCAGGTTGAGTGCGACTGCTAGTTCCTCATTTCAGTGTTTTGTTGTGGATTGTGTTTTGTTTGGATCGGGTTGGTGTGAGTGTGATTTTTGAAATCAATGTGGATCTTGAAATGAAAGTGTTTTATCTATAATGTTTTTAAATTGGTAAAGTGGATTTTTAAATTGAAGTATCTTTGGTTTGAAAGTTAATGTTTGTTTGGAGTTTGTAAAGGGTGGCTTGGTGTGACCCTTGGTATTGTTTATGGACGATCGCATGTGTGTGGGTATGAATGAAAAGTGCATGGGGGCACTTGTCCGTGGACGATGTGGATAGAAACGGATAGACACACATGTGATGATTCATGGGATTCCATGGGTGAGTTTTTGAAATATAAGGGTATTGGAAATTGATTTTTTCTATGAAAAATGGATTTATGACCAGTGAAAAATAGCTTTTGTTTTTGAAAAATTGTCTTGGGAATAAAGTAGTTTTGAAGTTTTAAATGTAAATGGTGATTTTGAAAAATAGTATTTTGATTGTATTTATATTCGTTTAACTTCTGGGCCAGTTGTCTCAGCTTGGAGTGTTCATCTCAATTGTGTTTTGGCTTGACTCCGGGTTTTGGTTTTGTGCCATATGTGTTGTTCCGAATATGCCACCCAGAAAAGTCTCCAAAAGTTGTTAATGAGTCATGCCCAATTCTGGTTTTTATCATGTGTTGCATGTTCATCGAGGTGATTGATGCCCGTTAGAGGCAGTTGTGAGGTTTGTGGAATTAGAGAGTGTCTTCGGGTTTTTGGGAACTCTCAAGGTTGTTCAAGTTCGTGCTTCCTATGGTTTGTTTGAGGGTCTAGTTTTGGACTAGTGAAGGTTTGAGGTCTCATCATGGTTGGATTTTGGGTTGGCGTGGTAGGTGTTGAAGTCTTCATTCATCCAATAGATCATATCTAAGAATGTGAAGGCCTGTGTTGGCTGCTTTAAGGAGTCTACATCTGGAGCGCAAGTGCTTGGAAAATCCAGCACCTTTCTTCATTCGTAGTGGTTCCCCTTTTCGCAAGCGGGGTGTACGAGAGGAACCTACCTCTGAAGAAATCCCTTTTTTTCAGTGTCGACTTCTGGTTCTTCAGAATATTCTCTAATGTGCCATCAGTGTGGTCGTTTCGAGAATCCTAGTCCATTTCGTCGCATTCCTGTGAAGTCCTGCTATTGTGTAACCGTTCGGGTCAATGGGAAAGGTTCTGAAATTAGTGTAGTTCGAAAAAGGAGTCCTGATTGGGGGATGCTCGTGTCTGACTGTGAGGCATAAGATGCTTCTACCATCAGAGCCCCAGCCTCGGGTCTTGGGGTGAAGCTCGCGCACAGTCAGGGCGCCAGAGGCATGTGAGACCTTTGTTTGGTTCTTTATCCTTTGTCTTGGAATAGATACATTCAGGTTTTCCTTGTCCTTGTTCTCCCACTATTGTAAGTTCATTTTTTTGCGGTAATAGTGTGATGAAATCATTCTTTTCTGATTATAGTAGTTGTATTCTTCTGAGCGTGACCTCTATAATTGTTTGTTTTTCTTAGAAAGGGTATTTGGCCTTGTGTGGGTTGGTCCTAACTTCATTAGTGATCGTTTGGAGATGTGAGTGTTGGGTGTTTTTGTTCTGTGCCGAGAGTTTCGAGATTTAGTGGAAGCGTTGTCTCGCTCGTACTAAGGGAGTTGGATGTGATGGGAGTTTTAAATTTGTTTGCGGAATTCTTAGTTCCAACTGTGTTGTTATAGGGAGTTCATTGTCATGGTTCGCCGATATGTCGGGTGGCCTTGTAGTGGTACTCTGTTTATGTATTAGTGGTCCTGCTCAACGCAGGTGGAGAAGTTGTAGGTTCCTGTTGGGGGTCCCCTTGTTCCTATCTGTGGCGAAGGTTTTGTTTGAATAATGAAGAGATGTTAGGATGGTTTTTGGGACCCGGTATTGTTGGGTTTCTCTATAGTAGGTTTCTCATTTAAGTCTTGGTGGAGTTGTTCCGTTAGCGTTGAGAAGGTGGGATGAGTTTGGTTTGGGAGTTCCCGTGTTGCCCCCCCTGGGGGGGTGTTTGAGTTTCAAGGGTTACGGTATTAGTGAATTCTTGTGGTGGGGAGAACCCTCTCATGTTCTCCCCTCAATTTGGGGCAGTGATTTTCCTTGAATTGGTCGAGTGTGATGTTTTTTGGTAATAGTTACTCTCAGGATCTTGTTTTCCTTTGGTTTTGTCTGGGAATGGGCTCTAGTTGTGTTAATTGTTGGTTTGGTGACTTTCTGGGGGCAGAAAGTGTCTGTGGTGGGGAGAATTGTCACACCCCGACCGCAGACACCTATTCATTTTGTTTTATTTTTATTAATTACTTGGTCCAACTTCATTTTGACGAGGTTATTTGGGCCCTGGTTTTAAATTTTTCTCGAAGGTTGATGTTTTTGGTGGGTCTCGGGCCGGTGTGCGGTCCCCGCACCGCAAGCGGCGATCGTGTGTTCGGTCTTGGAGACTGCGCGGTTGACCGAGTATTATAATTATTCAAAAAAAATGAAATGGGACAAAAATTTCATTGGATTAAAATTTAGTTAATATTAGTACTATTTAGTTGTTATTAATATTACTAGTATTATTATCTCTCTTTTTTTACTAAAAAAATAATAGTATCGTTATTGAGAAAGAAACTTTTTTCTTTTCTAATTCTATTGTTGATATTATTATTATTAATCTAAATAAAATGGATAATAAATAATAATAATAATTAATTGTTTTACTAATATTTATTAGTTTTATTATTAATATTAATATTAGTATGTTTTATCATTATTATTATTATTTATTTGTTTATTTTTTTTATTTATTTTCTTTAACCCTAAATTTACCCCCCTTGCGTTTTTTTCATCTTCTCGGTCTTTGATGCGCTGCCAACCCCCTTATTCCTCTTATCTCCTATGCACCTCACCTCCTCCTTCGACCTCCCATCTTCCCAGCCGTGCCGGCCTCCGCCTGGGCTGCAGCCTGCATCGCGTCGCACCAGCCTCCCTTCATGCCAACCTCGTCGTGCGATGCGCGCTCGCCCGAGACCCCACACCCTACCTCCCGTCGTACCAGCCTCCTTTGCTGCAGGACCTCACCCCCCCCCCCCTCGTTGGCTCTCCCTACTCAGCACCGCCGTCACATTCCCCTTCCTTGTTACCCTCTAGAAGTGCCTTTGCCCTAACCCCGACCAGCTCTAGGAAGTGCTCGCCCTCTCCCCTTCGCTGCGCGGACTTCCCCCTTTCATCCCATGTCCTGCTCTCTCCCCCCTCTCCTCTTGGCTTCCACATCATCCAACGTACCTCCCCGCCGACTCCTCTTTGCACGGCCAGCCTACTCCCATCCCTTCCTAGCTCGCGCGAACCAGCTCCCTCGGATAGCTACATGCCGCACGACCCACACCGGTCGAGGACTCCCACCGCACCTCCTCTCTTCTCACTATCGCGCCCCTCTTACTCCGGAGAGTGGCGCTTCCGTCAGTGAGCGGCCTCCCTCCTCCCGAACCCTCCTATTCCCTCCGGTAGACCCTTTTTTCTCTTAGTTCGTGTTTTGGTTTTTTTATTTTGGGTTTTGGTTTCGAGAACGTCCGATATTAGTTTTTCTATAAATTCTTGATAAATTCTTTTTTTCTCGGTCGTCTTAGGTCCCCTGCAGTGCGTTTGATGTGCGACGGAGTTTGTGCACTGTGTTTGTGGTGTTTCGACTTAGAAGGTAGGGGTTTCCGCATTTATGTTTTTTTTAATGACTTAATTTTCTTATTTAACTAATTTATCTTACTCATTAATTATTATTATTTTTTTGGTGCGAGTATAGTTTTACATGAAGTTAAATGTTTCGATGTGTATAGCATCGTGGTTTTGTGACAGGAGTGTTTTGTTCTTTGGAAACCCATGTTGAGCCTTTTGCAGTGTTTTATAAACGGTGTCGTTGGATTATTAAAATATTTAAGGTTTGCAGTTGTGTTTTGGTGTGATGTCATAGTGTGTTTAGAAGTTTTGAGTGAGTTCATGATTTTTTGAGTCATGCGGAACATTTTGAATTTGTTTAATGATTTTTCTTAGTTGTTTGGTCAGCTGTGAAAATGGTTTACCTTGTTGTGTAGATAGTTTATTATTCTGCGCAAGTGGGATAAATTGTGTTTTTTTTATGCATCATTGTGTACGTTTGGACGTAAAATAGAGTTTTGAATAGGGTATGGGGTGCATAAGTCATGGGTTACTATTTGGAATTTGTGTTATAAAATCTAAAGTGGATTATTTAACGGTACAGATAATGCAAGTTGTGTTTGGAAAATGTTTCGGGGTGGTTCTTTTGCGCTGTTTGTTAGTTTGGATTATTTTAAGTCCGTGATCACGTATTTTATTTATCTTTTCGGTTGCAGCACGTTAGTGGGGTAACCCCGCGTTACTGCGATCATTGGCTTGCACGTGCTTGTGCGTCTGTGTGAGGCGTGACGCACCCTTGTGTTTAGACAACGAGCCGAGGTAGGTCCCCCATTGCACTCACCATTAAATTTAGAATTTATTATTTTCTTGATGTTTTGTTAATTTTAATGAATGATAAATAATATTAGATAATAAAATTTTAAATGATTATTTAGTGTGAAAAGAGTCGTTTATTTTATACCGAACACTTGGATCATTTTCTTGACGGGCGGACACCCAGTTTTGAAAGAATGCATGTTTGGACTTTAAACATAATTCATGGAATTTCAAATGTAATTATAGTTTTAATGATAAGTAATTTCTTATAAACAAGTGTTTTGAGCTTTTTGAGAAATGGGGCTTTACTTTAAAATTGGTGAAGGCCCGTTTGGCACTTTAATAAAATAGATTATTTTGGAAAACCCACTCAGAGGTGATATTTGGTGTGCATTGATTGTGTGAGCTGTATGTGTTTTTTGTGCATCGTGACTGATTAATTTACATTGTAGACGCACCCCCTTTTTATTGCTTGTATTGACATGGTAACCTGGCATATTGAGTGAATTTTCTGAGAACGATTGCTACACTAGTTTAGACCACGCACTAGCTAGTGGCCCCATAGTAGGGGAATACTGAGTTATTGCTGCTATGGGGATTGGGCCCCTCGATTAGGCCATGCAGGGCTATACTGGGTAGTAGTATGGGCGTTATGACGTCATCGAGTTAGGGCATGCCTTCAGGATGAGTCAGATATATAGTATGTTCTGGATTGTTCACGATCTCCAAGGTTCGACCCATGTTTTATTTAGTGTTTATTTGTGTGTGGCGCATGATTGAGGAGTCTAGTTCGGTTGCTGGCTTGTGTGTGCCATTTTTTCCATTGCCCTTTGTGTGTGTTGTGTCTTATGAGTAGTTTTCCCTCTTGGCTAACAACTAAAATTTGGATTTCTAAATTGTTCGCAAAAATGTTTAAAAATTCAATGCACCTATTTCTTTCAAACACTCAACTTGTTTTAAATTAAGAAGGGCAATGGACTATTACTTATTTTCAAAATGAAAGTGTGTGTGGAAAACCATATTTTATATAATTTAGTGCAAACTTGGAATTGATAAATTCTTTGTTTAATGGTATGTGCTTAGGGAATAGAATTAGTCGGGCCTACCTACTGAGTTTTAATAATCACGCCTATAGTTTTTTCTTGTTTTTAGTCCTGTTGCAGGTTCCAGCTTCAGTTTTTCGCCTTGAACAATGTTGGTTGTGGTATTGGAGAGTGACCCATGGGGTCGCATGGGGGTTTTGTTCATGGTCAGGTTAGTAGCTTTGTTGGTTGTTCTTTATTTATTTGCCTTTGTTCTATTTATTTTCCGCTGCTTAGTTTGTTTTCTTTTGGGCCAAATCGTTCCCACCTGTTATGATGCCCAGCACTAGTTTCCAGCCTGTGGGGATCGGGAATTCCCCTCGGGCCATGTCGCGGGCCGGCTCGGGTGACCGATTCAGGTTCGACCCAGGTTTGTTCGTGACACATACTCTAGTGTTTTTTATTAATAAAGTGTCAACACTTAGAATTTATAAATATTAAAAATACATGAATATAATTTATATTATGGTTTTTTCATCAAAATAAATTTGTAGTTATAAGTATTAATATACAATTTGGATTTATATAATCAAAATTCATAATTATTTGCATGTAATGATACAAGAGAGTATGATTTCCAAAATAATTTACATTCAAGAAATCCTTGGCTCATTTTCATTATATTTCCTTAGAATAAACAATGATAAATTTTATGAATGGGTTTAATGAATATTTTTTCAAAACCAATATATAAAATAATATCAAAATATATCCTAAATAAAATGTGGGAAAATAAATTAAATAATAGAAATAAATTATTCAATATACATTGAATCTAAAACAAATTACTATCATTCATGTCTCAAAATATCATATGTTATTTGGAAATAGATGATTTTGGTAGAGATGAGAAACTAGGGAAATAAAAAATCACTTCCAATACTACCATGGATTTATCCCTCATCCTAAAAAACATTATCTAATGCAAGATCAATCACCATTATAATAATTCTATAAAAAATGTGTGGGGTTAATTTCAATTTATTCACATCATAATGTAATAATCGAGTGCATTATTTATTAATTTTTATGGAACAATGGTGTTCTAATGTGGCAAGGAACTATTCCAATTTCCATAATGTATAAAAATTGAAAATTTCCTTATTTCATAAATAAAAGTAAAGATTCTACTCAATATAACATCCCATATAAAATATAATATCACCCATGTGATACACTAAAAATTATTTCTATTCAAACAATTTTTTACAGAATGATTGTAAAATGATATCATTTCCATTTAACTTTCTTCCCTAATGTTTATTTTTTAATATAACTTTCCTGAAAAATGGAATTTTTAAAAAAACAAAACATAAAATTTCAAAAACACATATGTTATCATATAAATATTAATTAATTTAATAAAAATTATAAAAAATTCCAACAAATCTAAAAACATCAAATTATCCCACACATATACCATTTCACTTCTATAAAGACAAACAAAATCACCACAAACACCATTGGTTATATCAAAGAACAATATTATAGGCCCAAAAAATATAAATAAATTAACTAAAAATAAATTTTGTCCCATAAAATATATTTTAGAAAAATAGTTAATTATTTCTCTTTGTTTATAAAAAATTATCCTCAATCATGTATACTTTTGACTCACCTCATTACTATCCCACACATTGATATTGAAAAACAAATAAAATATATGATCAATTTTATAGACATGAATTCTTAAAATACACATGAATGAATTTTAACATTTTACTTAGAATATAATTTGTAGAAGAGAATGAATAATGAGTTATACAGATAAATTATATTATTTTTTAATATTTTGGGTGTAATAATTTTTTAATTTTAAGGTATGTTTTAAATAAATTTTTAAAATTTGACAATTATTATTTGGGAATACTCTATTAATAACTTATTCGATATTCATAAAGACAATAATTTTTTCTTTTAAAGGACTTAGTGGAGTTACAAATAACTCAAATCAATTTTATATTATTTATAAAAATATTTTTATTTCCCAATGCAATGTGTTAATAAATATTCGGGTATCCATAATAATGTACTTTACAATATAATTATATACTATATGTACTTAATATTGTGATTTGAATGAATTATATTCCATAATAAATTACATATAGAAAATGAGATTTTATTTACTGGAAATCATGAGATAAAGTAATTTCCATTCCCTAAACGAGGAATTCAAAAACAACAAATAGGCTCCCCAATACTTATGTTCTTTAAAAATCATGGGAGAAAAGGTAGGGTATGAATTGATATTTTGGGAATTTATACACAGGGCTAAAAATAACACATCAGTTATGAAATATAGTATATAAAAATCTATTCTCTATCAAATAAATACGAATCAACATTCTCAAAGACATACATTATTAAAAATTTCAATCAAGATGGTGATAAAATTGTTTTAATGGAAAGGGGTTTGATTGACATTTATTTTGGATAAAAAATTTAATTTTATTTAGGGTGATATTAAATATCTATAGATTATACCAAAAATAATAAAAAAATTATAAACATATATCAATAAAAATTATATTTATCGATATTGAATTATTATTGGAATGATGTATTACAGAAAAATAAAATAATAATAATATGAGACAATTTTACAAAAAAATATGTTTTTATATATTTTATACTTAATTTTCAATATAATAATGAATTCATGTTGGTTATTTTTAATTTTGAAAAAATACAAATAACAAATGAAAATAAATGAATATTGTAATTTTAATTTATTGAAAATAGAAAACATGTATACCCTACTTAATTTCATCTTATTTCATATATACTCACTCTCTCAAATGGTGGGTGCTGTGGAGCTCAAGGATATGATTCTATAATATTTTGAATGAATTTCTCAAATTAGATAATTTTGGATGGAAATAAAATCTTGGTGTTCTTGATCCTTTCTATACATTGATTCAAGAAATTAATTTCACCTATTAATCAATGAAAATCACGTATTTGATCATGTAAATCAAATCATATCCCACAATCCCCATGAAGTATTTGAATTAAAATTAACTCTTTATTAATTTGAAATAATATAAGCACCCAAAAAACAAAAAACCCATCTTTATGGCATGTTTTCTAAGAAAAATTGTCTTTATGAATACTCTAAATATTTTGGTGAACCCAATGACTGTAGTGGGATCTCTTTGAATTACTTCTCCTATCTTAGTGTAACATATTACCTCTATTACTCCACTTCTTTCTCCCAATAATTATCATGTGATAATGGAGAAATCAAACATTTAATTACACAATGATCTATTAAATTCTCTTCAACGACATTGTTAAAACTGAGAGGATCAATATTCTGCATCTCCTACTAAAATTCCAATTCCATGAAAATTTAAAATATGAACCCTCCAACAAATATTTATTCTTGTTCATATACGCTTATTCTAGAGACATTTCATAAAATGAAAACTGGCAGTGTTGACTCGGATACATTCGTCCATGAATTGTACAAATTTGAGGAATTTGTTTCCAACAACTCATGTGTCAGATACCAATAGGTATATCTTCTTCTTTTGGTGTTAACATTGGAATTAATGATTAAAATCTCAAACATTGTGAATTTGTAATTTGGGTCTCATATGATAATGAATCAGTACACATTACCCGTATATCCTGAAGAATGAGCATGAAAGGAATCTCTAATTTTGCTCTATGACATAGATAAAGACTCATAACATATTATTTCACTATGACAGAGTGATAATTAGTTAAAATATTATATAATATGGAATGAAAATTTATTTCAATCTCTACTGGTATAGAAATATATTTTCCCATCAGTTATTTATATTTTATCATTTATTTTTTATGCAATATCATTTTATGCATTGTAAAATATATATTTTTAACATTAGTTAATAGTAAATATTATATTCATTATGTGGATAAAAATTAATTAATTTCATAAAAAATAACCTATATATTAAATGTCCAAATATATATTTGATATCCTCTTAAAAAATTAATGTTTTAAATGAAATCAGATGTTGATTAAAAATATTACCGATGTTGAAGTTCCTCTAAATTAGATTTAAAATTTTCAATAATATTTAATATATTTTAATAAGAATACAATATATATTATGTATAAAATTATATAATTAAAATGAAATAATAAATTTAAAATATAACGGTTTGAAATAATATCCATGTTTTTTCCAATTTCTGTGAAATTTTTTTTATTTTGTCTAAAGAACACATGATGCATATGAATATATGTCTTATAAGTATGTTTAGTGTCTAATTTGAAAATTTCATGAAAATGAATTATATGTATAACATAATTTAAATATCTTTTATTCATCATAAATAATGGATCTTAAATATGTTTATAAATTATGAAAACTAATCATACATAAATAATAGAATGGTGGAATGATTATAAATAATGTAGTGAACTTGTTGAATGATAAACCAATAGAACGATGATGGTAGTCAAATGAATAAATCTAAAATAAGTAACGATACACTCATAGAACTGAAATTAATCTTCAATACCCTCAAATTCATCATCACCCTTTTAGTCATCTCATGATACACTCATAGATCTAAAATTAAACTATCATGGTGGCATAAAGTAGATCCCAAAAATATATAATTTTAATACCTCTTATTTCTATATAATATGGTATAGTCATCCCATGTAATAAAAATTATGATATAATCCAAAAATAAATGTGTCATTCAATTTCCTGTTTACACTCCCTTAACATGGTATTACTTCGTTAGCGGTATGACTTATCATCATATGGTGGTAATTTTTCTATGTATCTTCCATGTTCTTATCCACCATCGAAAGAAATAATGATGTATAAATAAGTGAAACCAATAAGAAAAAAATGAATATACAACATAAATAGTTAATATAAAGAAACAAAGGATTATAGTATAATGGAATGATAAATTAATGTAAAAAAGATATCAGAAAAATATACCTTCCACCATAGAAAAGTAAAATCATTAGCATTTAATTACGAATAAGAGAGATAAATGAAGATAGTGGATATATGGTCTATAGATAATAGAAGAGGTAGAAAAATATTTTATAGACTATGATTTGTCAAAATATCATGCTACTTTGGTATGGAATTATGCTCCACACATTCATTGATCACTTGTTTAAATAATAATGTGTCAATCCATCAACATAGTTCCTAATGTAAGTAGTATGAAACTATTTTATAATGGAATGATCCAAGATATGTCTCATGAATTGTTCATTAAAATAAAAATGGATGTTTATTTTCAATGGGTTTTATTACCTTACTAGTACATTTGGCATCAACATTAGGATTAATGAGGAAGAAATTTCCAAATGAAGTACAACACACTGAATTTTATGAATGTAATACATTCTATATCTATGATATATAATTTTTTTATTTTAAATATATAAAAAATTAAAATATCATCCTTCAAATCAAGATAACTCATAATTATAAAATCATTGCGGCCATTATGTGGGATTTTTCACGTATCTTCATCAACGATCCTACTATGTCTCAAACGTCTCCTTCATTTTTCCATAATTGAATTGATTTCAACCTAAATTTATTATTATTATTTTTTAAAAACTAACTTTTCATATTTTAATGTTTCATGTGATCTTTTTAATCATTATGATTAGTATTTTCCTTCAATGAGACACATTTAACAATAGTTTTTAAAAACTAATGAATCTCAATCTCATCATAATTATATTCAAAATATATCACTTCATTAACATGATCAAGAATATTTTCTTTTTATATGGTATATGAATGACCAATAGCATAAAAATAGGTCTTAACATTTTAAATTTTAAGATAAAATAATTTCTAAAACTACATCAATAATTTATTTAAAAAATATAAAATCTTAAGGAATTTTTTTGATTATTTTACCAAAATGGCATTCTTATTTAATTCTTTTATCTATTATAATCAAAAAAAATTAATTATAATTCACTATTCATAAAGTTTATTAATGATTAATATTTATATAAATATCACCTCACTAACCCAATGTAAAGTTTTCCTTTTTTAACATCAATGATCATCATGACAGTTGGAAAAATTCTACCAATAATACATAGAATATTAATTCCATTAAAAATGAGTAAGAACATGAAATTTATATAATGATAAATTATAACCTCATTAATCAATACTTATCCCAAAATACCTAGGTGAAATATGGAATTATATTAAACCTTTTTTAATTTTATCCCTATTCAAGACTTTTTTTAGAAAACTTCTAAAAAATTGCCATTTTTTAGAATAACATAAAATGATTATAAAAATGTGATGATTATTGATAAATACATCGGTCGGTATGGCCGGAAGGCCTTCATTTTTTTATTATTTTGATAATACACCTTTCAAGGGGTGAGGTTGAACCCTTAAAAGGCCAAATTCCTTAGAGACTATTACATGACACGTAGGTCTAAGAGGGAATCACTTAGAAAAGACATCTTGGAACTACTCCTCCCAAGAATATGTCATGATATCAGCACTCCACCTTCACAGGGCTTCTCGGCTAGTTGACCTTTGTAATGCTACATAGGCCCTGTACAGTTGGCAAAGTCATGCCCTCTCATTCTTCCAATTCAAGTTTGCACTACTCTAGTGAATGTGTCTGCCCTGAATCCTCCTCTGAAGCCTTGTCCCTTATAGTCTGATTGTTACATCTGCAATTCAGGTGGCTCGAAGGCCTTGATAATCAACTATCCTAAAGGCCTTGGGTGGTCTGAACGACTTGTAGGACTCGAGGACCAAAAATGTGGCCAAAAGGCCCAGATGGATGAATAGTTCCAACAACTATGGTACTAAAAAGTACCTTCTACAGTACTAATACAGTACTACTACAGTACCCCAACAATACGCCTCCACCCGGATTTGATCTCAGGTCTCTTGGATACACCTACCAAGTCCTCACCAACCAGGCTATGGCTCATGTTCATGATAACTACAAAAAAAACTAATATTAACTAATAAAAATATATCTCATTATTTTTATTATTAATCCATGTAAAACATTAAAAAACGTGTAACATAAGAATAACCATCCTTATTCTTCTATATATCGTTTTATTTTTAAAAATATTTATCCTCAATTTTATAATCTTTATTCTCATTTGATGACCTACCATAATCCTCCAATGAGCTCTGTTATTCTTATTGCTAATGATCTACATCATATATGGGATTTTTATTTTCCCCTTGTTCACCCATGTAAAATATTTTTCTTATAGGGATTCTCATAATTGTCATTTCAATATTAGGGTTGAAATCAACTTGGTCAATCTTAACTCATTGGGATATAGATGAATTATTATAAATTAAATATCACATAAAGCACCAATTAATAAAAACAATACCACAGATAATATCAAATAAAAATAAAAATAAAAAATAAAAATGTACTATCCCAACGTAAATAGATACATCAGATGGGCATTTCAAAACACCATTTTCTGAACAATGAAGTGATAAAAATAGTGTATCTATCACAAGAGTGTAAAATAACTTTGAAATTTATATTTACTTATTAATTAATACAAAAAACTGTCATGGTAGTTCAGGGTTGAACAACATAAAATGGTATTGTAAAGAAATGTTATGGGTGGAATTTATTTATATGTATTTAATTTTCATTAAATATTTTCATAAAATTAATAACAATGAAAATTTAAATAGTTTAAAAATAATATGATATGGTTGATATAGAGGCTTTAGTTTCCATGTGTTGAATTAATTCATAGAATATTATTTTTTGGTCAATTAATAAATTCTCTATTCATGTATGAAAAGATATAAGACTATATGATCCCCGCTATTAAATAAATTCATCCCAACCTAATATATAGTTCAATGTAGTACCATGGAACCATCATTTAGATATTTCAAGAATGCAATTGATAAAGAACTTATTTTAAAACATTCAATATAAGAAGGCAAATTATAGAATATCCTCTATCGAAATATATAATGTACAATTTAAAAATTGAAATTCATCATTAAAAAAAATTATATTAAAAAGATGAGCTTCAGCCATCCTTAAACACTAAACTGTGTAACCTGACGTTTATGTATCTAGGAGTGATAATAAACATGTCAAGTATAATTTCATAATTAATTTTTTATACGATGATCCTTCATTACCAAAAAATTTCCCAAGAGTTTGTGTCCTCTTCCCTAAAATAATTCATTCAAAAATTAGTGGGAATACTATTTACTAAGATGAATCCATCACTAACGATGGAATTTATTACCTTTTAGGGCTCATAACATTGAATCATTGTAAAGAGGTTTGTACCAGGAATGTTTTTATAAATTTTTCAATAATTTAACATCACATTATTCAATGATTAGTGGTTGGATTTTACTATATATAGAGTCCCATTAAAAATGGCATTACACTAATTTGATTTTGTTCTATTTTCCTCCAATTTATTCCATTCATCAATGGTCAGTTTTAAAATTATTCACAGAACCTGTAATATATTACCATTATGTTTATTTTATAAATTTGAAACCTATAATGAAACAATTTTATGAACCTAACAAAAAATAAAAAACACTAATTTTATCAATAAAAATATAAATTTATGAGATATAAAACTATTTGAATTAATTAATAATTAATATTATTAAAAATCCTCCACAATTAATACATGATACTCTTATGGAATTAAAAATTAATACACATTAATCACACATCCTTATATTAGACAAAATAATAACTATTTAATTACTATTGATACATTCAAAAAAATATCATAACACCATGAAAATAATATTAAAAAATAATACATCTTACAATATTGTTCTTTTATAAAAAAATTACCATTCATCAATTTAAAGTGTCATACCTCACCATTTTGGCATATTTGAAGAATGAAAATATTCAAATGTTATGTCATGTTCCCTAGACAAGGATTCCACTATAGTATTATAATTTATTTCTAATATAAAAATCTTAAAATTTAAATACTATATTTAATAGTGAGGAATAAAAAAAAGGTACATAAATTTCAAAATTCAATGGGGTTGTAAAATTTGATTATATTATGGTTTATTTTCAAAAAATTCACTAAACATAATGATTCATATTTGTTACTCCAAAAACAATTAGATACATTATTATTCTGTAAAAAATAATATATTCTTTATAAGATCCCAATAGTGTAATATATAATTGTAATTTATTTGATCTAATATATATAACTCATTTTATATCTGTTGTACCTCTCGAACCCCTCGAGGTTTGATTTTCATGATCACAATCACCCTCTTATGTTTCTAACATTGTGTTTTAAGTGTTTGTGTTGATAGGCATTTGATTGCCAAGAAGTTGACCAAGGAAGAGGCAGAAATGGACTGAAATTCAGTCCACCGGCCGACCGGTGGCTTCACCACCGGC
Organism: Viscum album; assembly: GCA_963277665.1. Classification (NCBI taxonomy): domain Eukaryota; kingdom Viridiplantae; phylum Streptophyta; class Magnoliopsida; order Santalales; family Viscaceae; genus Viscum; species Viscum album. The sequence goes on along the minus strand of OY728120.1, from coordinate 1,023,098,673 downwards.
CAGCCGGTGGCACCCAGACTCAAGGGGTAGCTACTGCCTCCCCACCGGTCGACCGGTGGCTCTGCCACCGGTCGACCTGTGGCACCCAGCTCAAATAGTGTTTGCTACTGTCTTGACACCGGCCAGCCGGTGGATCTGCACCGGTCGACCGGTGGAGCCTGGACCAAGACTCTGCTTCTCATCCAAGGCTCCGAAGCCTCCCCAAAGGATCCTAGCCTATAAATAAAGGCTGAGGAAGCCCCGGACACTAACCGAAACACTTGCAAAGCCACTATACTCATTTTCCATCAATTGGCCAACCTCCGGTGGACTTCCTCAACGGAACCTCAAGTGCTCCAACAACTTCCACATCCAAGGAGCACATCAAGAAGCTTGGGAGAAGCACGCTACATCAGCTCCACCAATCCAATTGGCGCCCAAGTCTTCCTCCAATACGGGTTTTATTGTTTATTCCTTTTGAGCTTTAAATTTGGGTTTGTGCCTACAAACCCCAAACTCTTTCCTCATCTCCTTTTCTTTGGGTTCTCACACCACCACTAAGGTGTGAAGAGGTTCACAAGCCTTACCTTGTAAAAGGCTTGAGATCGGTGAGCTAGCCTTCACCCGTAAAAAGGCTAGTGGGTTATTGCTTAACCATTAAAAGCATTGGGTTCTTGCTAAACCAATAAAAGCAAGCTGTAATAGGTCCTAGTGCTACCTCAAAGCCTAGTGGGTTTCTTGCTATAACCATTGAAAAGCAAGCGGTAGAATCTCTCAACGGTTGAGTTGGGAGCGGAGACGTAGGCCGGGTTTTGGCCGAACTCCGTTATCAATTTCTTGTGTGATTGCCTCTTTATTTCCGCTGCACTTTCACTTTGATTTTTATTTTGTTAATCAATTTTTTAAAAAGGCAATTCACCCCCCTCTTGCCATCATTCCCTTGCCTTCTTCCGACCCAACAATTGGTATCAGAGCGCGTATTTGAGTAATTCCCTCACCCGGTTTCAAATTAAAGATCCTATTTTTTTGATGGCTTCTACCGCTTCTTCCTCTCAATCTCTCGAAGGTTTTTCTTTGGATCGTGCTCCATTTTTTGATGGGACCGATTATTCTTTTTGGAAAACCTGTATGACCACTTTCTTAAAAAGCATTGGTTATCCAATTTTTAGAATTGTTATGCATGGTTTTTCCCTCTCCTCTCAAGATGAATCTAAATGGACCCCCGCCGACATTGCAAATTTTGAGCTTGATGGCAAAGCCATGAATGCTCTCCATTGCGGGTTAGATAGAAATGTTTTTGATTGTATTTCTTCTTGCACATCTTCACATGATATTTGGAAATGTTTAGAACTAACCCATGAAGGTACTAGCATGGCTCAAAAGCAAGAACCTACTCAAAAGCAAGAACCCGCTCAAGAGCAAGAACTCGACGAAAAATTCAAACCCGCTAGCCCACTTCACAAGAAAAGGGCCAAGAAAAAGAAAGGAAAGAAGAAGGCTTTAAAGGCATCTTGGAGTGATAGCTCCTCCTTCTCCTCCTTCTCCTCAAGCGACCAAGGTAATAATTGCCTAATGGCAAAACATGAGGTATCTTCCTCCTCTTCCTCCTCTTCATCTTCAAGTTCTTCTAATTCTTTCAATCATTTGTCATACGAAGAACTCCAACATGCTCGAGATCAACTTGAAAATGGTTTTCACGAGCTTTCTTCAAAATTTGTCGCTTTGAAAAAATCTTTCAAAAAACTTTCCTCCGAAAAAGAACAACTTCTTAAAGAGAAGGAGGAACTCTCCCTAAAAATCCAAAATTTCCCAAATGTTGATTCCTTGGAATCAACCATTAAGGACCTTAGGGAATCCCTAGCCAAGTTCACCAATGGGGAACAAAACTTGATCAAACTCTTAGGTTCTCAACGAGTATCTAGAACCCCCCATGGACTTGGCTACACCAACATAGCCTCCTCCTCCCATGCACCCACTGTTTTTGTAAGGGGGAGCTCCGATTTTAAATTTTGCAACTATTGTAAAAAACCCGGGCACATGCTATATGAATGTAATTGTAAAAATGCCCGGTACGGTCAACCCAAATCTTTTTTCTATTCCGATGAATTCTATAGGAGAAGACCCGCTATGAGACAAGTATGGATTGAAAAATCCCTTCTAGCGAGTCTCTCCGGGCCTAAAATTGTTTCTTTTCAAAATCCCTCTCCCCGGTGATTCATTGTTTTTATTTAGGGGGAGTTAGGATCTTTTAAGATTTTTTTGTGTTTTCAAAATTTTTCATTTCATTTTCAACTCTTGGTTTCAATTCTTTCAATTCAAAATTTTCTATTAAATTTTCTTTTCTAAATTTCCATCAGTTGGTATCGATTTTTTTTAATTCAAAACTTTCAATTCAAATTGTTCTTCAATTTTTGATTCAAACTTTCAAAAATTTCATTTGGTTTCAAATTTCAAATTTCAATTGGTTTTGATTCAAAACGTTCAATTCAAACTGTTATTCAAATTTTTCAATTCAATTTTTCATTTCAAAATTTTCAACAATTGATATCATTTTCAATTGATTTAAAATCTCGTTTTTTATTACTTCCCTCAATCAAGTTTTATGCCCCACTCTATTTTGATAATCACAAAGGGGGAGAATTTTCTTGATTGATTGGGGGAGAATGGGAGAATCCTTTTTCATCATGCTTTGCATTTCCTTTTAATTTCATTTTTACTTTAATTGTTTTGGTGATTGTGATCATCAAAATAGGGGGAGATTGTTGTACCTCTCGAACCCCTCGAGGTTTGATTTTCATGATCACAATCACCCTCTTATGTTTCTAACATTGTGTTTTAAGTGTTTGTGTTGATAGGCATTTGATTGCCAAGAAGTTGACCAAGGAAGAGGCAGAAATGGACTGAAATTCAGTCCACCGGCCGACCGGTGGCTTCACCACCGGCCAGCCGGTGGCACCCAGACTCAAGGGGTAGCTACTGCCTCCCCACCGGTCGACCGGTGGCTCTGCCACCGGTCGACCTGTGGCACCCAGCTCAAATAGTGTTTGCTACTGTCTTGACACCGGCCAGCCGGTGGATCTGCACCGGTCGACCGGTGGAGCCTGGACCAAGACTCTGCTTCTCATCCAAGGCTCCGAAGCCTCCCCAAAGGATCCTAGCCTATAAATAAAGGCTGAGGAAGCCCCGGACACTAACCGAAACACTTGCAAAGCCACTATACTCATTTTCCATCAATTGGCCAACCTCCGGTGGACTTCCTCAACGGAACCTCAAGTGCTCCAACAACTTCCACATCCAAGGAGCACATCAAGAAGCTTGGGAGAAGCACGCTACATCAGCTCCACCAATCCAATTGGCGCCCAAGTCTTCCTCCAATACGGGTTTTATTGTTTATTCCTTTTGAGCTTTAAATTTGGGTTTGTGCCTACAAACCCCAAACTCTTTCCTCATCTCCTTTTCTTTGGGTTCTCACACCACCACTAAGGTGTGAAGAGGTTCACAAGCCTTACCTTGTAAAAGGCTTGAGATCGGTGAGCTAGCCTTCACCCGTAAAAAGGCTAGTGGTTTATTGCTTAACCATTAAAAGCATTGGGTTCTTGCTAAACCAATAAAAGCAAGCTGTAATAGGTCCTAGTGCTACCTCAAAGCCTAGTGGGTTTCTTGCTATAACCATTGAAAAGCAAGCGGTAGAATCTCTCAACGGTTGAGTTGGGAGCGGAGACGTAGGCCGGGTTTTGGCCGAACTCCGTTATCAATTTCTTGTGTGATTGCCTCTTTATTTCCGCTGCACTTTCACTTTGATTTTTATTTTGTTAATCAATTTTTTAAAAAGGCAATTCACCCCCCTCTTGCCATCATTCCCTTGCCTTCTTCCGACCCAACAATATCATTATGTAACAGGTTAATACGTTTACATGTATCTATTAAAAACAAAAATACTATTTAACTAACTACAATATTTAACTTATATTAGAACTAAAAAAATTCATGAAAAATTACATGTTGGAAGTAATTTTTTTTAAAATAGAAAAAAAGGGATTATAAAGTCTGCACTACCCTAATATCAAATTCTAAAATGATGTTTACACTAACCCAAAAATATATATGTGATTACAATGGTCAATTTAAATGTATTATATAAAATTAAAATATTATAATGTATATAAATAATTTTATCTACATCCACATTTTTTTAAATACAATTAATCAAATTATTTTTATTTTGGATATAAAAGCTAAATCATGTTCTAAAAGATATACCTTGTTCAAAAATTCATTTTGGAATGAAATTAAAATTAATTAAATAAGGGGTTTCAATGGGAATTTTGTTTAATGATAAAATATAAAATAAGTAAATATAAAATTGAATGTGAATTTAAGTACAATAATAAATTCATAATTTTTTTTACAGAAATTTGTTTTTATTAGAAATAGTATATTTTTGGGTGTGATGGATCAAATTATTTTTCAATAATAATCATTTTTCACATGATTATAAAAGGTATATATTTATGTGTCATATAATTCACTATTTAAATGTTATACTAATTTTTTTTATATTTATATCCTAGAAATATTATTTTTTTAATTTAAAAAATATTCATATAAAAATTCAACATTATTAAAAATAGACTTCATAGAGATATTCCTCATTTTCATTTTATTTCATACATGGTTCATGTAGCAACCAGACCCTATATAGCCCAAATCTGGTGTCTGCTATCAAAATGATTAGCCTGATTATAGGAAATTGATTCCAAATGGACTAATTAGTTTAGTATTATTGGTATACCCAATGAATAAATTATTATTGTATTAAAAATAACTACACTAATTAAGACATAATTTTTTCCTCCCTTACAAATAAATAACATCATGGAAATCTCAAATCCATCTAGTAATTCCATGTATATATTTCATAGCACACTTCATGGATTCGTGGGGAGTGAAACATAAAAAGTGTGAGATTAAATTCTTAATAAGGGAAAAATATAGCTTATGTAATGAAAAATCCATAGGAAAAGAAAAAATTGAAAGGTAAATAATTGATCAAAAAATCCATGTAATTAAAAAAAATTATGTGCTTAAAAAATTTTAAAGGTAACAACTGCAAACAAATTCCATTAAAATAACTAGATAAGGAATAATAAATACATAAATTTATGAAAATGAATCAAATGACCAAAATAAAACTGAAAATTAAATGTATATATAGATATGTCGACGCAAACTCTTAAGGATTAATAATAACCAAAACTAAATTAGGGTAATGCATGATTATTAGATTCTATGTTTCTAAGGATCATGGTTCCATTACCATCAAGACCATTCACAATATGGTTTACAACATATCTGGTAAAACCCATCTAAGGCAGTTATCTAAATGACTAATCACAAAAGGATACCCATGCATCGAGGGGATATTTATAATCGGGCCCCACCCATGACATGCAAGTCCCAAACATTCCTCATATATCAAATAATCAATTTAGTAATGAACCTTATCGTATATATGTATAGAGTAAGAGATATAGATTTATCAATATTTACCGAAATTATCAAATAACTAATAATATAGAAACCTTATGTAAAATTATATACTGTTTAGAAAATTTATAGACACGTTGAAAATGATATGGTAAATTTTTGGAATTTAATTTTTCAATGATCATAAAAATTTGAATATTTCAAGGATGAAAAAAGAATCAATTAAGTGAATTTGACGAAAATCCTTGTACAAATCCATTATAAACCATCTAGAGTAATATTATGGATGGTATCAATACAACAAACCACAAGACGAGTAAAATAATTTGTTGTTATCATTTATGAATTGAAATATTATAAAAATATAATTTGACATTATTATTATAGAAAACATCCTATTGTTTTCAAAAAAACATATGAAAACAAAAGTCTAAAAATATATTTTAAAAATAATTCTTTAAAAATTAAACACTTAAACATGAAAATTAATCTTCAATGGAATAATGGTGGTTAAATCTATACGTTTCATAAAAGGTAAAAACAACATTCCTTTTTTAGGGTAAAATTTTTAAGAAAATTCCTTATTCATAAAATGATACGATGATTATAATAAAAACAGATTTAAAATAAATAAAATGATAAAAATATATTTCCAAAATCATTATAAAAACATTTCATAAAATATTTAAAAAAAAATTTTTTAGAAGAAAATAGTTTCTTCGACTAAGACATAGAATAAATTCAGGTAATATGAAAAACATTTTTGATTACATTTTCTGTACCAAAGAGTGAAAGAACAGTACTAATACTTTATAAATTTCATTAATAATCTATGTAGAATAAAATGAATGGTTTTAAAGATAAATATTATTATAACATCCTCTTATGTATAATTCCATTGAAAAATTATTAAATTTAATAATGAGGAAAAAAGACTATAAAAATTATAACCTTTCCCACACCACATTGACCATTTTAAATCGTAATCCTTATAAAGAAATAAAATTAAATTAATGTTGTAATATCATGAGAGTAATTATATTAATGATATATCATTCAAAATGGTAGTATATACACATTATAAAATAAAATAAGTCCTTAACAACAAATACATTATAATATTATGTAAATTGGGATGAAATCCTTTAACATGTGTTTCTTTTCATGTGAATTTCATTTAGCTTCATTTATAAATATTTTTTTTAATTATATACTTTTTTGGAACATTTTTCATTCTTATCATTAAATTTATTTCATATATTATAATCCTCTACACAAATTCTTAGCAAATTATGTTTATGTCAGGTGTTTTGTCCAAATTCAGTTTATGTGTTAGAAATAACATCGGTATTTATAAAATGATCAATTGAGTCATTATGTAACATATATGTAAAATAATCACCAAATATTATAATATCCATTCATCTATTATATATTTAAATTCAATATTTAAATATGGTTATGAAAATTGAAAAAATTGTACACTCATTGAGATGATAGGTGGTACGTACGAATTCGTAACGTTTCAATTTTTCGATGATCATTATGTAAATAAGAGTTGTAATAATATATCTTATATATTGATCATTATATCATAAATAACATATTAAATAATCATATATACTAAAATATATAATTCTTTTCTAGTAAAATGAATCACATCAGGTTGAGGAGGCGGTAGTCCACACGTCTATGCACGACATTATCACTGTGTGTGTGAAAGGGTAATAAAGAAATTGATATATATTTTATTTAAATAATGGTAATTTATTGATTAATATAATATATATATATTTTTAATGTCACATATATTTAATTAAAACCATCATTTTTTACTTTCCATTTATCATGTGAATGAATCACATCACTTTGAGTTGCGATAGTCCAAACTTCCTCAAACGATTATATAATATTAAAGAGAAATTGAAATTATTACATTTATGTGTTACGAAGGGATTATTGAAGAATAAATACATAATAAATATCCTATATAAAATAAATAAACATTTGGTCTATTAAAATGGTCACCTTGATAGGTTGTAAAAGAACAAATGAACAATCCTCCATTCTTAAGGCTGTAGCTTTCCACACACCTAAACAATATGTTCATTACATACCAGATGGAGGTGTGTTTTAGTGTTTTTATAACTCTCAATACTAAAAAATCCTATAATATATATTATAATTATATCATCATATAATATTATTTCAAATTAAATTTATGGTTAGAATAGTAATTGAACGAAAATATATCATTGGAAAAAGATACCCTAACAATCGTGTAACTTCTATTGGTTAATAAAAAATTATTACATGGAAGGTTTTATACCAAAAATTATAATTCAAGGTAGAGGTTAGGTTTTTTTGGGAAGCTATTTTGAAATATCATGGAAGATCCTATCTGGTTTTATTGGTGTGAGAAATGGGTAGTGGTGGTGTGTTTATATTGTGGAGGAGGAATCACACTCTGGTAATACTTTTTCAACAGAATTCAACCATCATTTTCATGTTTCATGTGGCTACAATAATGGATACAACTATATAAAAGGGATTATATAGTCTAAATATGACCTTTCAATAGATCTTGTACATGTGTATAGGTATTTTTGGAATTAATTTTAAGGTTTAGAACCATTATAATCTAAATTTAACCTTAATCGTTTATATTTATTTTAATCGCAATAAAAAAAAATTAGTCAAATTTTTTTTGCCTTTTAATAATTTTAAATTTTTCTTATTCCAAATATTTTATCAATTTATTAATTCTAATCTTATAATTGAAAAAAAAAATTGATTTAAATTTAATCCTATGTGCAGGACGATAGTGCACTTTATTAAAGTAAAAAATGTTCAAATGATTGCAACGAGTTTATAATCAATTTCATAATGAAATTTATTCTAGTTAAATAAATTGTATCAATTGATAAAAATGTGATATTTTAAAACATAAAAAATTAAATTTATCATTTACCCTTATAAATAAATTAGATAGAAAAGAAGTTTTGATAAAAAAATAACTATTTTTAACAATTCGTTTATAGGGGATATGTTTCTGGAAAAAAACAAAAAATAACTCTAAAATAATTTTATGCTTATATATAAAATTTGAGTATTATTTTAACATATACAATAAATTAATTTTTCCAAATTTATATTTAAAATGTTTTCACCATTAAATGGTGGTAAATTTTCATTTACATAAATATTAGTTTTTATGTGTGAAATTGGATTAGTTATTTTCTTATTCCTATCAAACCTAATGAATAAATATAAAAAATATATTATTAATTATATAAAATATATATGTCATCATATTCGTTAAATAATTTTTATTAATTATTTTTATTAAAAAAACACTTCTGGAAACATTAAAAGATAATATTTCTTCTTATATGCACTTGGTTCATAATTGCATTTCTCATTATTTTAGGGCCATCAAATTAATTATATATATATATATTACATAAATTTTAATAATTTTGTTAATAACACTCATAACCACTATCATAATTAAAAGATTATATTATTTTTTATTAAATAATAATATTTTAATAATACATTGTAATTTGGTGACACTCAGTCATGTGTGTAAAGAAAGAAATCGAGGAAGGTTTCTCCTATGTGTGATGCTAGAAAATTATGCGATGGAAGCATTAAAATTAGAAGAATATATTATTTTTATTTACAATTAAAATTTATCAAGTTAATATATTCCCTTTTTCCACTTGGTACTATGTTTCATAAACACCATTGAATACAATGTTGTACTTTATAATTTTTGGGTGTTATATTCTCCCCACCATAATTAAATTGAGTTCTCTCAATTTAATCTCTAAATTGGTAGTAAATTTTTTAATATTTCCTTCATTTAAATCCCACAATTTGATTAGGGTATGTAAAAAATCATGTACAAAAGTGATAAGGGTAAGTACAAATGTCACATGGTCAACCATGTAACTAGGTCTCTTTGTTAGATAACATTAGTGGAATGTGAAAATAAATACTCAAGAGGAAAAGTGTAAATATTTATATTGAGGGAATGATTTATTCAAAAAAAAACAAGTGAATAATCAATATAATGATGAGGTCCTCAAATCCATAAATCATTGGTGAATTATGAGACCATTAATGCAGAGGAAATTAATATATTATGACAATATTTAATTTTAAAGTCATTTTCTATGTTGGGTAATCCTTTAAATGACCAGGAATATGAGGAAATAATATTACTTGATAGGTTTCTATTGAAAAGACCTAGAATTTGCAAGTAAATTTATTTTTTAATCATACGAGATTTTTACGTGTCCGAAAAAATTGATTGTGGATGATTCCGAGGCCCGGAGTGCTCAAAATGAATTTATGAACATTATTTTGGGTACGTTTAGTAAACATTCAAGCAGGATTTTCTGACTTTTGAACCGGTGATCGGAACTGAAATCCGGGGACACTGCTTAACTCGCAATGCTTATATTCGCTTATGGAGACCTTCACCTTGATATCAGAAGGTCGGGGGTGGAAGTTAGTTTTTCACATTTTTGTGAGAGAATAAAAGTAAAATAAAATGTTGTGACATTTTATTTTTAATTTATTTTGAAACTCCATGTGGATGTTGAGAGGTAGGGACTTCCAGAATTGAACCTCCCCTTGAGGTTATGGAGGTGTGGACCACCGAACCTAAAACCTAACATGATAGGTTATGGTGGTGGGACCACATGAGATTAAACCCCTTTGAACCTCTATCTTAAATGAGGGGAAGTCTCTTGAACATACCCTCGATTAATTATGCCCCACCCTTTTAATTAACACACCAACTTAATTAATTAATTATTCCAATTTGATATTATGCCAACATATTCTATAATTCTGGATAATTGATTTTTTTGTGGAATTGGTGGGAAACTCTTGGAAAAGGGAGAAACTAGGAGAATTTGAATAAAGATCTCCAACGAATAATGCCGAATATGACTTCAAATTTTTTTCCTGGGACAATCATTGGCGAGGAAAGTCTTCAATGTCAATGAACTGACGATTGAGGGAACACTGATTTCACTGAAGTCCATCTATCCGCAACAACGTCGTCTCTTTACTCACAACCTCTGTCGACGAATCAAATTAGGTAGGGTGGTTGTTTGAAATTCTTCCCTTTTAATTCATGACGACTCTACATAATTTAAGAGATATTATAGCCACTTTATACCATTATAATGCGGAGAGTGTGGGAAAAACAAACATGTCCTGTCCTCTCAAAAATTCTCTTTATTATTTGTGGTGTCCTTTGCGAGGGAGGAGGATGGCTATCAACCGCGACGAAGCCGACGAAGGCCACGTCGTCTCCTGTGGTATGTCACACTGCCCCGTGGCCTGCTGCACCGCCCCACCGTCTAGCTACACTACCCCACAGCCTGCCGCTCCACACCCCCCACACCCCCCACCTAGTCGCGTCGCCCGTGAACCTATAATCCACCCCGCGGCCTCATGCCATCCATGGCCAAGCAGCTCCACAGCTGAGATGCATTGTGCCCTCGTGGCACCCCTCCAGCCGAGCCGCCCTCAAGGCACCCTCCATGACCAAGCCGCCCCGCGTCGTCACGCCGCACCACAGACGAGCCGCTCCATTGCCCCTCACGGCCTGCCGGACCACCCATCGGCCTAGGTCGGACCCAGCGAGTCAGATCGGGACGGTACGACCATGTCGGACAGGACCCAGACCCACTACGACCCATTTATTCTCATTTGGCCATAACATTTGCACCAGACGTCCTATTGATGAGCCTCTAGAGGAGATGGAAACATTGGAGCGAGATGGTATTTTAGGTATACACAACTAGATATTTTGATAACATTGGGAAACAGTCAGGTTGGATCGAGCACGAATCCAACCGGGCCCTCAGGACTAAAAGACTAATAACTCACAGACCGGAAATCTGATTGACACACCATCTATTGCGTTGAGACCCCTATGACTTGGTGGTCCTTTGGGTTACATCCTCATGGGATTTCTTAGAAGTTAGAGTATCAACCAGTGGAATGTGGGGTGCACCCTTCTAGAAACAAGAGAGCATTTGTGGGAACCCATTAGCTGGTTGTGACTTAAGTAAGATATCCTTCATGGGTCTGAGATTGAGAGTCCCATGTGGAACCACTCTAGGATTCCATGCGGGACAACCCGAAACATCCAGTGTGGGTCACCACCAAGCGATCCTGTGCGGGTTAGAACCTAGGGATCCTATGGGGGTCAGCATCGAGTAATCCTGTGTGGGTCAGCACCTAGAGATCCGGTGTGGGTCAGCACCGAGCGATCATGTCTGGGTCCGCACTGAGTGATCCTATGTGGGTCTGCCTCTTAAAAGACTATGTTGATTCAATAGTTACATCTAATCATCTCTTCTATTGAACTTATGTTATACCTGGTGTGAGCTGAGTCCAAACCTGTGTGGTACTTTTCTTCATGGTAATACTTTGGTGGTATTCATTGGTGTGGCTTGCGTGTGTGGTACATGCCTATGTGGTTTTCATTCCTTCATGGAATAGTTGAGCCTGGGGATTTAGGGTTGGACTCTGTGTTTTCCTCAGGATTGATATGTTTTTACTTGATATCTTAGGTTTATGTATGGGCATATACCTATTTGGGGTTGACAATTGATTTCATTCTTGTGGATTATCCTTTGTTTATTTTGTGAGACCTTGAGGGTCTCAGGGTCCTTAAGAAGTATCGTTATGCTCACCCCTACACAGGCTATGCCTACACCTCATTGTGTTTGTTTTAGACGATGGGAACCACTGATGGAGGAAGAGAGTACTAGGACTGGAGGTAGCACGGAGGTGGACCATAGACGAGGTGTACTGCAGAGACGACCATTTGAGAGCAGTACCTACCCTTTAGGTAGGATCCGTGGAGGGTGATCGTTGGAGCTGTTCCAGTTTACTTGTACATTCAGTTTCTTATACTTTTCAGTTGGGCTTATATTCTAGACCCTTTTACTTTCTTTAGTCACTCTGTTTACTATTCAGTTTACTTGAGTTCGTATCTTGTTGTGTGCCTGGTTGTTTGTGTTACATGTTATAAGAAATTCCTTCCCAGTTTTAGGGAATATGACTACGGTGCTAGTGTCCAGCCCTTGGACTATGGAAGGTGGGCTTTGGGTAGTCACGACACGGGCCCCAAGGGATGGGTCGTGACAAATTGGTATCATAGGAGTCCGTTCTACCGTAGAACATAGAACTCTGATCTTTCCTTTAACGACAATAGTGTTAAGTATAGTGTGTGTGGTTCTCAGTTTAGGGAATCCAGGGCTAGGGCGGCGACTGGCATATCCATACACCTGGACCCTGACCTCTGATTTATGACTCAGTTCATGAAAAAAATTATTGTGTGTGGGTTTCCAAGAGTTTACTTTGTGATCTCTTCAGTCAGCTCACCAGGTATAAATTTTTTGACCTTAGCACACTTATTTATTTTCAAGATGCCTCCACACAGACAGCCAGCTAGAGTTATGGATGTAGTACACACTGATAGCCCACCGACTGACGTGGCCTGTCACGACCCGTCCTTGGGACCCGTTCCATGAATACCCCAAGCCTGCCTCCCATAGGCCTGGGGCTGGCGACTAGCACCAAGGCGTAAATCCCGAAAAAAAGATGAAGGCATTTCCTTTATAAAGTAAACAAAAACCATCGAGTAAGCAAGTAGAAGTAAACACTATGTAAAAATGGGTACAATAGTAAGTGCAAAGAGTAAATGGGCCAGAATACAAACCCAAACTGAAAGTAACATACAACTGGAAAGAAGTACAGCAACGGAAAGTAAAGCAGCAAGGTCGAGCCATCCACTGGATGTCCCACCTGAAGGGTGGGTACAGATAGCCTCCTCAGCTCCTCGAGTCCAGTCATCTACTCCATGTACGTCCCACCCAGTGTTCCACCTCCAGGTACTGACTTGCTCCATAAGCCTCAACCACGATCAGCATTGTCCGTCTTCTGTATCCAACACAACGTAGTGCAGGCACAGCCTATGCAGGGGTGAGTATACGCTACTCAGTGGGGACCCCGAGACCCCCGTAGGTCTCCTAGAATCCACAAATGACAATCCACAAAGGAAAGATAAAATCACAAGGTAAAATCCAACACTACTTAGGTATATACCCATACATATACCTAAGTCATCAATTCCAGTTCGGCTCTAACATCCGAGCCAAAGTTCGATCACGTCCACACAAGATAGTGCCCCTAATCCACATAGGATAACACAACCCAATCCACATAGGAAAGAAATTCAATCATATCGAAGATATTTATTGAAAGTCAAGACTCAGCTCACACAGGTATACTTCATCGTAAGGTGATAGAGATGATCAGATGTATCCATTGAATCATCTATTCAGGGACCCACGTAGGATACTAAACCAGCTAAGCTGTCGGACCCACATAGGATAAAGACTAGCTACTTTTCCAGACCCATGTAGGATAGCAAGAACAGAGTCAAACACTGCCAGACCCACGTAGGAAACAAGAACAGTAGTCATCGTTGTCGAACCCACAGAGGATTTCAGTACGGTCTTCATCACTGACGAACCCATGGAGGATTTCAGTGCAGTATTCATTGCCGTCGAACCCACGGAGGATTTTAGTACGGTATTCATCACTGACGAACCCACGGAGTATTTCAGTTCAGTCTTCATTACTATCGAACCCACGGAGGATTTCAGTACGGTCTTCATCGTCATCGCAGTCGGAGCCAGCTCTAGGGTTCCCGCACACAACATGCTCGATTCTGGGAGGGTTCACTCCACGATCAAAGGTGTTCGATACATAAACTAACATGTAGTCCATAGTTGATGTATCCAAAGGTTCCATATCAACAAGAGGAACTCAACATGACAGACGGTGCATCAATCGAACGCCCGGTCTGAGAGTTATTGGCTTTTTCATCTAGGGGCTCGGTTGGTTTTTAAGTCAAAACCAACCCGACCACAATCCAACTACATCCAAACCTCGAGGGGAGTAATCCAAAAGGTCCATCTCACTAAGAGGAATCCAAAAAAGTCGATGGAACGTCAATCGGACGTTCGGAGCTCAAGTTATAAGTGTTTCCACTACGAGGGCCCGGTTGGTTTCGTGCTTGATCCAACCCGTCCAAACCCAAAGTTCTCTGAAACCTTGAGTGCAATTTACCTAAACGTCCGTCTCGTTCCAAGGATCACATCGCAACTAACATTGCATCGATCAGAGTTCCGTAGCCCAAGATATGGGAAAAAGAACGAACCTGTCCGATTTTAGGGGGTTTTGGGCCCGGACCGACCCGGCCCAGGACCCCCTGGGTTGGCCCGAACTGGGCCAACCCGAACCGGGTTTGGGTCTGGCCCATTAGGGCGCGGCCCGGTCCGGCCTGGGTAGCCCGGCTTGGTGCGGCCGGTCCGACCTGGGCAGCCGGTTGGCCTAGCGCGGGCGCGGCCCGCATGCGGCTAGATCGGCGTTGGCCGAGCTGAGAGGAAAGGGGGGGGGGGCTGCCCCACTTGATTGAAATCGCGGCCCCCCACGTGGGCCCGCTCCTTCTTGCTAGTTGGGGGTTACAACCCCCAATCTCCCTTCCGAAATGGCCGACCTGGTCCGGCCGGCCGGTGTTGCCACCGCGGGACCGTCGCGGTCCCGCCCTCTGAGGTGCTAGCGGCTGGCGCTTCCGTCCGCCCCACCTTGCACCTCCGCGGCTTTGTCTGACCGGCACGGCGCAACGGCATCACGCCCCTCCGTCGCGGCCCCGCTCCGGCCGCGGCCTCTTCGTGGTTCTCCGGCGTGGCGCGACGGTGCTGCGGCTTGTTCGGCCTCAACGGCACGGCACGACGGCACCGCGCTTCTTCGCAGCATTCCTCCATGTTTCCGCACTGTGTCGTTGCACCGCACCGTCTTCTTTCGAGATGCAACAAACACAAAAACCAAGGGGGAGGAGGGTCAGCCATGTTCGTGCCGCCCGGCCTCCTCCCATTAAGTTGATAACGATAGGCCCCAAATAAAAGACGAAGAAAGGCAAAGATTAATCCACTAACAAAATTAACCCCTACCTCAAGGTGTTGTCGAATGAAGGTTCATCGCGGGAAATAATCGTTTGGAAGACGGCGTCGCGGAACAAGGATCCATAAGCGTCGGCGGCATCATGGAGAAGAGAATCTTCGGCATCGCAGTACACGATTTCGCGTCGTCGATCTCCGAGGATTCGGCGTTCTTCATCATCCTTCATCAGAGGTCGGCATTCTTCGTCGGCGACGGCGCCTTCCACACGTTCTTCAAGGAGGAAGATGAAGTTCCTCAAGAGCGCAGGAGTCCTCCCTTGTTCCCGCACAACGAATCAACCCCCAAATAAAATAAGGCTTTTCCTTATTTTATTTTTCACGCCAATCCCTTTTTAAATTAAAAATATCAAATTTAATTAGTTGACTTAACTGAAGGCGTTTAATATTCCTATTAATGTCGAGAGTTGACTTTTCATTTAAGGGGGGTGCGGGTTTGTTACACAATTAATGGGGGTTTGAGGAAGTTGAAAGGTTGGGGCTGGTGTGGGGCCCACCTCACTAATATCCCATCATGACGGTTTAGGATATAGTGCGTCCCACCTCAACTTCCATATGTAGGTTTAAACTACTTAGAATAAGAAATAAAATTGGTTGCACAAATTTTATTTTATTCATTATTTAACCCATTATTTTAATAACCACACCTAAGCAAACACAACACTAGAAAAGGTCTTCCTAAGAAAATATCGGCACTACGGTTTCATCGGTGCCCTCAGATTTTGATTCCGAGCACCGGTTCAAAAGTTAGAAAACCCCGCTCCTTCGTTTGCTGAACGTACCCGAGCTAAACTTCGGAAATTGATTCTGGGCACAGCGAGCCTCGGAATCAGGTGCTGTCAGAAACTACGTTCTTTTAAAATCCCAAAGAAAATTAAGAAAAATATCACTTAAATTTTATGGGTCTTTACATTACTTTCACCTGAGGGCTTTACGTCCCCGTAAAGATACATCACAAACTAGGGGAACAAATGAGGGTACTGAGAACGCATTTGAGACTCCCGCTCCCAAGTGATCTCTTGGAGGTTCTTGTGCTGCCATCTGATGCGCACTGGAGGTATCGACCATCCACATAGGACCCGCTCTTGTTGATCCTTGATCTCCACCAGAACCTCCGCAAATGTCGCCCCATCGTCAAACTCCAACTCCCCATGTTCGATGATTGGCGTCGGGTCATGTACGTATCTCCTCAGTTGAGATACATGGAAGACGTCGTGCACCCGGTGCAACTGAGGTGGTAGAGAAAGGCGATAAGCCACCTTGCCTATCCTGTTGAGGACCTAGAATGGTCCGATGAAGCGCGGTGATATCTTGCCGCCCTGGCCAAATCTCTGTAATCCACGTCGAGGTGAGACCTTCAAGAAGACGTGGTCGCCATCCTCGAACTCCAGTGGCCTCCGCCTCCTGTCAGCATATGACTTCTGTCAGATCTGAGATGTCCTCATCCGCTCCTGGATGACCTGGACCTTCTCTATCGTGGCCTCAACCACCTCCGGTCCAACAAGTGCTGACTCCCCAGGGTCTGTCCAGCACAGAGGTGATCTGCAAGGTCGGCCGTATAATGCCTCATATGGTGCCATCCCGATGGTGGAGTGGTAGGTGTTATTGTACGCGAACTCGGGTAGATGGTCCTCCCAGCTATGACCAAAGTCGAGGACACATGCACGGAGCATGTCCTCAAGATTCTAAATGGTCCTCTCCATCTGACTATCCTTCTGATGGTGAATGGTGGTGCTCAGACGTAGTTGCGTCCCAAATGCCTCCTACAACTCCTTCTAAATCCGGGAAGTAAAGCGAGCATCTCAATCAGAGATGATAGATGATGGCACACCATGAAGCTGTAAGATCTCTTGAATGTAATGACGTCCCAAGATCTCCATTGATCCCTGCTCTCTAATGGGTAAGAAGTGAGATGACTTGGTGAGTCGGTCTACAATCTCCCAAATGGAGCTGTGACCTCTTGAAGTACGTCGAAGTCCAGTCACGAAATCCATATATATCCCATCCCACTTCCACTATAGGACCTCCAAGGGCTGTACCAAGCCTACTGGTACCTGTTGCTCAACCTTCACCTGCTGGCAGGTGAGGCATCGATAAACGAACTCTCCTACAGCCTTCTTCATACCCGTCCACCAGTGATGTCGTCTGAGATCCTGGTACATCTTTTCCACTCCTGGATGTACCGCTAAAGGGGAATTGTGAAACTCTCTCAGCACCTCCTTCTGGAAAGAAACTGGTACCATGGTATGTCCTCTGAAAAGGACGACGTTCTCTCCTCCTACAGAGAATACATCAGGTGCATGTCCTGAGGATATCTGCGCATATCGCGTCTCACAGTCAGAATCCCCACGCTGTGCATCTCTGACCCACTGCAGTAGTGGAGGAGTGATTGTGAGTGACTGAAGAAAGTATGATCCATCTCTATCCACAAAGGATATCTACAAAGCAGCTAGCTGCTCCTTCGCCTCCCCGAGTAGCGGAATGGTCGTCCTCCTGCTGAGAGCATCGGCTACTACATTCCCCTTTCCAGGAGTATAGACTATCTCAAATTCATAGTCCTGGAGGAACTCGAGCCATCGCCGATGTCTCATATTCATGTCCTTAAATGAGAAGATGTACATGAGACTCTAGTGGTCAGAGTAGACTGTAATTTGCTCGCCCATCAGGTAGTGTCGCCACATCTTTAGAGAAAAGACGACTGCTGCTAACTCCAGATCATGGGTAGCGTAGTTCTGCTCATGCTGAATCAACTGACATGATCCATATGCGATCACTGCCCACTCTTGCATCAGGACACAACCATGTATGGTCCCTGATGCATCGCAGTAGACTACGTACCCTACTCCCTCCTCCTGTAGCCTCAAGATAGGTGCACTGGTCAATCTCTGTCTCAGCTCCTAGAAGCTCTGCTGACATCTGTCTGACCACACGAAGGGTTTCCCCTTATTCTTCAAAGCTGAGAGTGGTGCCGAAACTCTTTGGAAGTCTGGAACAAACCCCCAGTAGTACCCAGCTAGCCCCAAGAAACTCTTCACCTTCGTCACGCTCCTGGGTGGCTCCCAAGCTAGCACTGCCTCGATCTTCGCAGGATCCACCACAACTCCCACCTCAAAGATGACGTGTCCCAAGAAGTGGACCTCATGTAACCAGAACTGACACTTCAAGAGCTTACAATAAAGTTGGTCCTCTCGTAGTGTTTCTAGTACAACCCGCAAGTGGTAGTCGTGCTCCTCCTCAGTGGTCGAGTATATCAAAATGTCATCGATGAAGACCACGACAAATCGATCGAGGTATGGCTGAAAGATCCATTTCATGAGACCCATGAACACTACTAGAGCGTTGGTTATTCCGAAAGGCATAACCAAGAACTCATAGTGGCCATACCGACATCTGAAGGTCGTCTTCTGTACGTCCTCATCCCGAACTCTGAGCTGATGATAGCCTGATCTGAGGTCTATCTTCAAGAACCACCATGCTCCCTTGAACTGATTGAAGAGGTCGTCAATCCTCAGTAGAGGATACTTGTTCCTCATGGTCTCCTGGTTCAGGCGACGATAATCGACACACTGTCGCAAGCTCCCATCCTCCTTCTTGGTGAACAATATCGGGGAAGCCCAAGGTGAAACACTGGGTCGGATGAATCCTTGCCCCGCAAGTCCTCCAACTATACCTGTAGCTCTCGAAGCTCAGAGGGGGTCATCCGATATGCTCGAGTGGATATCAGGGTTTTCCCAGGGTATAGATCAATATAGAAGTCTACCTCTTTGTGAGGAGGTAGTCCTGGAATGTCGTCAGGAAAAACGTTCGCATACTGATCCACCACTATAGGAAAACTCAGACTCTGCACGTCAACTACTCCTAGGATGAGGCTAGCCAACTAATGATTGATGGGCTATCCTCTCCTCTGCGTGAGTCCATCCTGTGCTGCAAAGGCTCCCTTCTCGTCGGTGAAGGTGAACCTGCTCCCGTCAGTGCGTACACACCGCACCTTACGCCTAATACAGTTGATCTGAGCATGGACTGTGGATAACCAATCCATGCCCAAGATGACATCGTAAGGCCTCGATGCCACTACAATAAGATCCTAGCCCAAGATCTCGCCTCCTAGAGTAAGCTCACACTACCAGAATTGGTGTTTAATCGTCGATTATACTCCCATAGGAGTCTCTAGCCGTAAGGATCGAGCCAACGGCTCCGTCGGAATCTCTGAGCTCTAATCAAGGGCAGCGGCAGTAAAATAATGACTCGCTCCTATGTCTATAAGAACTGCAGAAAGGGTGGAGTAGACATAGATATTACCTTGAAACATCTCTGGTGTGCCGTGGTCGTAGGCCTCTGCTGCCTGAAGCTGAGCCTATCTCTGCCCACCCGCTCCCTATGGTCGGGGTGGACCTCTTGGTGGTGGTGGTGGTAAATCCTCAAAGTTTCGCCCACCACTTGCTGCTCGGCCAGCTCCCCTACCTCATTCGCCTGCTCTTGGCGGACCACCACGGTCAACCCTCTACCTCTGCCTAGGTGGCCCCTCAACTGTCTGCTGCTCCTCTGCACGGCGGGTCGGGCAGTCACGACCTATGTGGCCCTGCTCGCCGCATGTGTAGCACTGTCTGCTCCTCGGAAGGCTGGCTCTACCCCGTGTGCCTCGCACCTCTGAGCCAGTTTCCTGAGGTCATCCGCCTGATGGTCCGGTCCGCCTAGACCCCTGTTTCATCCTTCGACTGCCAGCTACAGACGACTCTGATATGTGTTGCGCTGCGGTAGGTCTCACTGCTGGTGTAGGCTCAGCAAGAAATCTCTCTATGAGAAGAGCTCTCTCCAGTACTCCTGCGTGTGTCGAAATGCTGAGAGAGATCATCGATGCCCTGATCTCATGCCTCAGTCCCTGCTCAAAAGTCCGAGCCCGGAAGAATGGGTCTCGTACAATGTCTGTCGAATAGTGCAAGAGATCGGTAAATCTCGCTGAGTACTGGGTGAAAATCATGCTGCCCTACCACAGCTATAGAAGCTCCTGGATGTGCACCGCACTAAGGGTGGCTGGGTCAAACTCCGAGCGGAAGAGACTCTCAAAGTCCATCCAGAGGAGAGATTCCTCGTCGTGCACCTGGAGCATCAAGCTCCACTATCTTCCTGCTACTGCGTGCAGGAGGCTCACTGCGAGGATCACCATGTGTTTAGCTGGTGTCCCCACTAACCTGGAAACTTGCACAACCGCCTCCATCCGATCCTCAGCTGCATGAGGGTCTATCTCCCCACGGAACCTAGGCGGTCTTTGATGCTGAAACTCGTGCAGTGCACTAAGGCGACGTTCACTCTCAGTGGCTGGGGCTGGTAGCATCAGTGGATCGGCGGGTAGTGGTACCGTCAGTGCCTCCGCTGAAAAAGGGCCCTGCACCGAGGCCTCGTCGCTCGGTGGGCTGTCGTATCACACAAAGCTCGGAACCCTAGCTGGCTGCCATCGTGGGGCCATCCTGAAAAGAAACAGGTGTGCCATGGTCAAATAGTATACCCAGTGAGCTGATAAAATGTAATCACAAAGGAAAATTTTGAAACACACATGCAATAAATGTTTTCGTGCATTGAGTCAGAAATCAGAAGTCAGGGTCTTGGTGTACGGTTACGTCGGCCGCCGCACCAACATTGGTCTCCCTGGACTGATAACCACACTCAATACCCTTAAAACTATTGCTTCACATAGAAGAAAGATTAGAGTCCTGAGTTCTACAGTAGAACCGAACTCCTCTGATACTAATTTTTCACGACCCGTCCTCGGGACCCGTGTTGTGACTACCCCAAGCCCGCCTCCCATAGGCCAGGGGATGACGACTAGCACCAAGGCATAAATCCCAACAAAAAGGGGAAGGCATTGCCTTTATAAAGTAAACAAACACCATAGAGTAAGCATGAATAAGTAAACACTAATTAAAACTGGGTACAATAGTTAGTGCGGAAAGTAAATGGGCCATAATACAAACCCAAACTGAAAGTAAGATACAACTGGAAAGAAGTAAAACAACTGAAAGTAAAGCAATGACATCAATCCATCCACTAGAATTCACACCTTAAGGGTGTGTGCAGATAGCCTCCTCAGCTCTTTAGGTCCATCCGTCCGCTCCGTGTACGTCCCGCCTAGTGGTCCACCTCCAGGTACCGACTTGCTCCACAAGCCTCAACCACGATCAGCGCTGTCCATCGTCTGCATCCAACACAATTTAGTGCGGGCATAGCCCGTGCAGGGGTGAGTATACGCTACTCAGTAGGGACCCTGAGACCCTCGTAGGTCTCCCAGAATCTACAAAGGATAATCTAAAAAGAAAAGATAATATCACGAAGTAACATCCAACACTACTTAGGTATATTCCCATACATATACGTATGTCATCAATTCTAGTTCGGCTCCGACATCCGAGCCCAAGTTCGATCACGTCCACACAGGATAGTACAACCCAATCCACACAGGATAACACAACCCAATCCACATATGTAAATCAAGTCAATCATATCGAATATATTGATTGAATGTCAAGACTCGGCTCACACAGGTATACTTCTTTGTAAGGTGATAGGGATGATCAGATATGTCCACTGATTCATCCAAGCTGTGACCCACGTAGGATACTAAACCAGCAAAGATGTCGGACCCACATAGGATATAGACCAGCTACTCTGCTAGACCCATGTAGGATAGCAAGAACAGAGTCAAACACTGCCAGACCCATGTAGGATACAATAATAGTAGTCATCATCGTCGAACCCATGAAGGATTTCAGTACGGTCTTCATCGCTGCCGAACCCATGGAGGATTTCAGTGTAGTCTTCATTTTCGTCGAACCCACTGAGGATTTCAGTACGGTCTTCATCACTGCCAAACTCATGGAGGATTTCAGTGTAGTCTTCATTGCCATCGAACCCACGGAGGATTTCAGTACGGTCTTCATCGTCGTCGCAGTCGCAACCAGCTCTAGGGTTCCCGCACACAGCATGCTCCATTCTGGGAGGGTCCGATCCAATAGCCAAGGGGTTTGATACATCAACTGACACGTATTCCATAGTTCATGATCCCAAGGTTCCGTCTCGATAAGAGGAACTCAACGTGACAGACGTCCAGTCAATCTGACGCCTGGTCTGAGAGTTATTGGCTTTTTCGTTCCAGGGACCCGGTTGGTTTTTAAGTCAAAACCAACTCGACCACACTCCAACTGTGTCCAAACCTCGAGCGGAGTAATCCAAAAGGCCCGTCTCACTAAGATTAATCCAACAAAGTCGATGGCACATCAATCAGACGTTCGGAGCTCATGTTATAAGTGTTTCCGCTCCGAGGGCCCGGTTGGTTTTGTGCTCGAACCAACCCGTCCATACCCAAATTTCCCTGAAACATTGTGTGTAATATACATAAACTTCCATCTCGATCCAAGTATCTCATTGCAACTGACGGTGCGTCGATTGGAGGTTCGCAGCCCATGATATAGGAAAAAAAACGAACCTGTCTGATTTTAGGGGGTTTTGGGCCTGGACCGACCCGGCCCAAGACCCCCTGGGTCGGCCCGTTAGGGCGCGGCCTGGCCCGGACCCACCGGCGTGGACCGGCCCCACTGGTGTGGCCCGGCCCTGGCTGGGCGGCCCGGCCCGGTGCGGCCGATCCGACCTAGGCGGCAACTTGGCCTAGCGCGGGCGCGGCCCGCATGCGGCCAGCTCGGCGCTGGATGAGCCGAGCAGAATGGGGGGGGGCTTCCCCCCTTGATTGAAACTGTGGCCCCCCACTTGGGGCAGCTCCTTCTTGCCAGCCAGGGATTATGACCCTCGGTCTCCCTTCCGAAACGGTCGGCCCGGTCCGGCCGGCTGGTGCTGCCGCCATGGGACCGCTGCGGTCCCAACCTCCGAGGTGCCGGCGTTCGGCGGTTCTGGCCGCCCCACCTTGCACCGCCACGGCTTTAACCCACGGTCTTGTCTGCCCTGCGCGGTGCGACGGCGCCCCGCCCCTCCGCTGCGGCCCCCCTCCGGTCGCGCCCTCTTTGTGGTTCTCCGGCGCGACGGCGCCGCGCTTCGTCGCCGCATTCATCCATGTTTCCACGTAGTGTGGTTGCACCGCGTCATCTTCTTTCGATCCGCAACAAACACAACAACCAAGGGGGAGGAGGGTTGGCCGTGTTCGTGCGGTCCGGGCTCCTCCCGTTAAGCTGATAACAAGAGGCCCCAAATAAAAGACAAAGAATGGCAAAGATTAATCCACGAACAAAATTAACCCCTACCTCAAGGTGTTATCGAATGAAGGTTCGTCGTGGGAAATAATCGTTGCGGAAGACGGCGTCATGGAACAAGGTTCCATAAGCGTCGTTGGCGACATGGAGAAGAGAATCGTCAGGTTGCGGTATATGTCGTCGCGTCGTCGATCTCTGAGGATTCGGCGTTCTTCGTCGTCCTTCGTCGGAGGTTGGCGTTCTTCGCCGGCGACGGTGTGTTCCCTGCGTTCTTCAACGAGGAAGATGAAGTTCCTCAAGAGCGCAAGAGTCCTCCCTTGTTCCCGCACAACAAATCAACCCCCAAATAAAATAAGGTTTTGCCTTATTTTATTTCTCATGCCAATCCATTTTGAAATTCAAAATATCGCATTTAATTAGTTGACTTAACTGAAGGAGTTTAATATTCCGATTAAAGTCGAGAGTTGAATTTTCATTTAAGGGGGGTTCAGGTGTGTTACACAATTAATGGGGGTTTGAGGAAGTTGAAAGGGTGGGGCTTTTGTGGGGCCCAAATCACTAATATCCTATCACCATGGTGCTCTGGAGTTGATACGAGGTACAATTTTTGTCTACTCCACCTTAGCTACAGCACTTATAGACACAGGTTCCAGTCATTATTTTATTTCCACTACCCTCATTTTGTGCTCATAGATTCCAATAAAGTCGTTGGATGGATCCTTACGACTAGAGACTTCTGTGGGAGTGGATTCGATGATTACGTATTGGTGCCGGTAATGTCAGCTAACTCTCGGAGGTGAGATCTTCGGCTAGGATCTCCTAGTAGCAGCGTTGAGGACTTATGACTACATCCTAGGTATGGACTGTTTATCTATAGTCCATGCTCAAATTGACTGTATTAGGTACAAAGTGCGGTGTGTCATCATGGATGGGACAAATATTACCTTCACTGGCATTAAGGTAGACTTTGTAGCATAGGATGGACTTACCCGGAGGAGGGTGTAGCCGATTACTCATCAGTTGGATAGATTTACACTCGAAGCAGTTGATGTGGAGAGTTCGAGTTGTCCTGTAGTTGTGGAATAGTACACTGATTTGTTCACTGATGATGTTACGGGTCTACCTCCTCGCAAAGAGGTGTAAATTTACATTGACTTTTACCCTGGGACAACACCAATATCTTCACCAGCATATCAGATTACTCCTGCGGAGCTTCCTGAGCTGCGGGTATAGCTAGAGGACTTTCAGTGAAGGGATTTGTACGAACCAGTTTTTCTCCTTGGGTAGCACCAATTTTGTTCTCCAAGAAGGATGATGGGAGATTAGGACTTTATGTTGACTATCAGTGCCTGAATCGGGTGACCGTGAAGAACAAGTACCCACTTGCAAGGATTGACTTCCTCTTTGATTAGCTAAAGGGAGCACGGTGGTTCTCAAAGATATACCTCAGATCAGGCTATCACCAGCTCAGAGTACGAGATGAGGATGTTCATAAAATGTATTTCAGATGTCCTTACATCCATTATGAGTTCTTGGTTATTCTATGCGGTGTATCAAACGCTCAAGCAGTGTTCATGGGACTCATAAATAGGATCTTTCATCCAAACCTTGATCACTTTTTTAGTTGTTTCCATCGACGACATTCGGATCTACTCAACTACTATGGAGGAGAATGCCTATCATTTGCAGGTTACTCTAGACACACTCCAAGAGCACCAGCTTTATGGTATGCTCTCAAGGTGCTAGTTTTGGATCTGAGAGTTTCACATTCAAGTACATATCATATCGGAGGCTGTAGTTTCAGTGGATTAAATGAAGATTGAGGTGGTACATGATTGGGAGCCACCCCGGAGGGTGACGGCGGTACGAAGTTTCTTGGGATTGGATGGATACTACTAGAGATTTGTACCAGATTTATCTAGAGTTTCAGCACCACTATCTTCCATGACGATGAAGGGGTAACCCTTCGTGTGGTCAGAGAGATGCCAGCAGAGCTTTCAAGAGAATAGGTAGAGGATGACTGCATCCCCCATCTTGAGGATTCCAGAGGAGGGTGTAGGGTACTTAGTCTACTACGATGCATAAATGACTAGGCTTGAATGTGTAATGATGCAGGAGAGAGCATTGATTGCATATGGTTGTTAATAGATGAGAAAACATGAGAAGAACTATCCTACCCATGACTTGGAGTTAGCAGTAGTGGTCTTCACCTTGAATATGTGTTGGATCTATTGGATGGGGGAATGTTTTACAGTGTACTCTAATCACATGAGTCTCAGTTGTATATTCTCTCAGAAGGACCTGAACCTTATACATCGATGTTGGCTTCAGTTCTTCCAGGAATATGACTTGGAGATATTCTATACTCCTAGGAAGGGAGACCTTTTAGCAGATACACTCTGCAAAAGATTTGGTAAATAGCTGCTAGGTGAGGCGATAGAGAAGCTGGCCGCTTTGTAGATATCCTTTGTGGATCAGGATGGAGAAACATTTCTTCAGTCTCTTAAAGTCACTCCCCCTTTTCTTCAGAGAGTCAGGGAGGCATAGTGTGGGGATACTGACTGCAAGACATGACGTACTTAGATATCCATAGGACAGACACCTGATGGATTTTCTGAAGGTGGGGAGCAAGTCATCCTCTTCAGAGTACATACCATGGTACCGGTTTCATTTCAGGATGACGTGATGAGGGAGTTACACACATCCCCTCTATCGGTACATCCAGGAGTGGCGAAGATGTACTAGGATCTCCGACGACAGCACTGGTGGCCGGGAAAGAAGAATGTAGTAGCGTAATTTATCTCTCAATGCATCACTTGTCAGCAAGTGAAGACGGAGTATCAGGTACCAGCAGGATTGGTTCATCCTATAGATGTCTGAAAGTTGAAGTGGGATGGGATATCCATGGACTTCGTGATAGGACTTCCACGTATGTTCAGAGGTCATGAATCGATTTGGGATATCGTCAACCAACTCACCATGTCGGCCCACTTCCTACCGATCAGAGAGCTGGGTTCAGTAGAGAGCTTGAGACGCCTCTATGTACAAGAGATTGTATGGCTATATGGATTACCCTCGATGATTGTCTCCGACCATGATACAAGTTTTAAATACAGGCTATGGAAGGGGTTGAAGGTGGCTCTCGGGACGCAACTTCGTTTGAACACCGCCATCCATCCTTAGATGGATGGCCAGACTAAGAGGACCATTCATACCATCGAGGACAAGATGTGTGCTTGTGTCCTCGACTTCGGTCGCAACTAATATGATCACTTACCTTTAGTGGATTTTTCATACAACAATAGATATCACTCTACCATTGGTATGGCACCTCTTGACGCATTGTACGGGCGACCTTGCAGATCACCATTATGCTGGACTGACCCCGGGGAGTCACCACTAGTGGAACCAGAGATGGTATGGGCTACCACAGAGAAGGTGCAGATCATCCAGGAGTGGATGAAAACTGTACAGAGTAGACATAAGTCATATGCCTATAGGAGATGGAGACCTCTGGTGTTTGACGAGGGCGACCACATCTTTCTATGAGTCTCACCCCGACAAGGATTATAGAGATTTAGCCGAGGTAGAAAGTTATCTATGGGATTCACTAGACCTTTTGAGGTCCTTATAAGAGTTGGCGAGGTGGAATACTGCATAGCTCTTCCACCTTAGTTGCATCAGGTGCACAATGTCTTCCACGTATCCCAGCTGAGGAGATACGTGCATGACCATTCCCACATTATTGACCACGAAGAGCTGGATGATGATGACGGGGTGAATTTTAAGGAGGTTCCAGTAGAGATTGTGGATTGATAGGAGCAGGTCCTTCATGGGTGGATGATACCTCTGGAGCATGTTTTTAGGTAGCATAAGAACCTCCATGAGAGCACATGGGAGTGGTAGGCTCAGATGCGTGCTTAGTACCCCCCCACTTGGACCCTTAGTTTGAGATGTGGCCTATAGGGACGTAAAGCCCTGTGGTGGGGAGAATGTAATGGCCCAGAATTTCCATGTAATTTTTTTTAATTATATATGATTTTTATGAGTCAGTGAAAATTGATGGAGTGTGATTCCTTGGTCCAGAGTGGCTAGAATGAATTTATGAACATTATTTGAGGTACGTTCAGTAAACGTGCGAGCAGGATTTTCTAACTTTTGAACCAGTGCTTGGAATTAAAATATGATGACACCATTGAACACATAGAACCAATATTCACTTAAGGAGACCTTCACCTCGACCACAGTAGGTCGAGGGTGGTAGTTATTTTTTATATTTTTCGTGAGAGAATAAAAAAAATAGTGTAACATTTTATTTTTATTTTATTTTGATACTCCTTGTGTATGTTGAGAGGTGGGGAACACAAGAATTAAAACACCCCATAAGGTTATGGATGAGGGGACCACTAAACCAAAAACCTCCCATGAGAGGTTATGGTGGTGGGTACCACCCAATATTGAACCCCTTTGAACCTCCCACTTTCATGAGGGGAGTCTCTTGAACTTCCCCATGATTAATTATGCCACCACCTTGAATAATTACACCAAATAAATTAATTAATTATTCCAATTTGAAATTATGACAACATATTATATAATGTTGGCTAATTTATTTTTGGTGGAATTGGGGGGAAACTCATAGAAATAGGGATATACATGGAGAATTGGGAGAAAGCTCTCCAATGAAGAACGCGAATAAATAACGCAAACATCGACTCCAACTTCTTCCTATGGACTGTCGTTGAAGAGGAACACCTTCAATATCAAAGAACCGACGATCGAGGGAACACTGACATCATAGACGTCCATCCATCCCCAAAAATTTCATCTCCTTCCTCACAACCTCTGTCAATGAATCAAACGAGGTAGGGCAGTTGTTTGAAATTCATCCATTTTCCTTCATGATGACTCTTATTAATTCAAGTGAGATTATAGACACTTGTTATAGCTCTAATACGGAGAGTGCGGGCCAAAAAACATGGCGTGTCCTCTCTGAAATTCTTGTGATGATTTTTGGTGTTCTTCACGATGGAGGAGGACGACTATAAATAGTGATGAAGGCAACGACACCACCCCACGGCCACCACCGCCCGCGGCTCCACCACTCGTGCCTTCCGCTCCTCCGACGGCTGCATCACCCATGGACTCTGCGACACCCTGCGGCCTCATCACCCCACCCCGTGGCCTACCACGCTACCCCACAGCCTTGTCGCACCACCCCATAGCCCTCCGAGCTAGAGATACCCTCTGAGCCTCCCTGCGGCCACGCGCCGTCCACGGCCGAGCCACTCTATTCCCCCGCGGCATCCCTAGGACCATGCCACACTCGCGGCACCCTCCACGGCCAAGATGCCCCACGACCTCACGCTTCCCCATGGCCCCTTATGGAACACGTGGCCTATCGAGCCGCCCAGTGAGCCGAGCCAGACTGAGCGGGTTGCGCCGGGTCAACCCAGACCGGGTCGGCCCAGGCCAGGACGGGATGGGTCGGTCCGACCGAGTCGGACCTGACATGACTTACTATAACCCATTTATGATCATTTGGCAATAACATTGGCATTGGACATCTGATTGATGAACCTCCATCGGTGATGGAAACCATGGAGCGAGAAGTTCCCTTTAGAATACCCCACTAAAAATTTGGTTAACATTGGTAAATGGTCGTGATGGATCGATCATGAATCCAACAGGGCCCACTGGACTAAAATGCTAATAACTCACAGACCGGGTGTCTGATTGATGCATCGTCTGTTGGGTTGAGACACCTATGACGCATATTTCCATTGGGTTACTTCTTAGTTGGAATTCCTATAATTTGGAGTATCGATCAATGGATTGTGGAGCAGACCCTCCTGAGAAAATTGAGCATATTGTGGGATCACAGTTGTTGGACTTGTCTTAAGAAAGAGATCATTCATGGGTCAGAGATTGAGGGTCCCAAATGAAACTGCTCTAGGATTCCTTTCGGGACTACCTGAGTGATAATTTTTGGGTCAACAACTAGAGATCCAGTGTGGTTCAGCACCTAGAGATCCTGTGTGACTCAACACCGAGCGTTCCTGTGTGGGTCATCACCTTACGATCCTCTGTGGCTCAACACCGAGTGATCTTGTGTGGGTCTGCCTCTTAATAGAGTAAGATGATTCAGTAGTTACATCAAATCATCTCTACTATTGTACTTTTGTTATACCTGGTGTGAGATGAGTCTGTATTTGTGTGCTACTTTTCTTCATGGTAATAATTTTGTGGTATTCCTTGATGTGGTGTGCCTATGTGATACTTGACTATGTGGTATTCCTTCCTTCACGGAACAGTTGAGCTTGGGGATTTGGAGTTGGACTCTGTGTCTTCCTCATGATTGACATGGGTTTAAATAATAACTTAAGTATATATGGGGTTGATAGTGGATTCTATGCTTGTGGTTTATCCTTTGTGGATTTTGTGAGACCTTAAGGGTCTCGGTGTCCCTACTGAGTATTGTTATACTCACCCTGCACGGGCTATTCCCACACCTCATTCTGTTTGGTACATACGACAGACAATGCTGACATAGGAAGAGAGTACAAGGACTGGAGGTAGCTTAGAGGTTGACTATAGACAAGGCGTACCGCAGAGACGACCGTTCGAGAGTTGTACTAACCAATCAGGTAGGATCCTTGGCGGGTGATCACAGGAGCTATTCCAGTTTACGTGTACTTTCAATTTCGTGTACATTACAATTGGTCTTGTATTCTAGCACCTTTTAATTACTATACTCACTCTGTTTACTATTCATTTTACATGAGTTTGTATCTTGTTTTGTTCTTAGTTGTGTGTGTTATAGGTTATAAGGAAATTCCTTCACAGTTTTAGGGAATACGCCTTCGGAGCTAGTCGTCAGCCCCTGGCCTATAGAATTCAGGCTTGGGGAAGTAACAGAACGGGCCCCGAGGGACGGGTCGTGGCATCTATTTATTATGAAAATCATACATTTTGGATATTATTTGATCAAATTCTAATTCATCTCATTATTATAAAATATTTATTTCTAATAAATAATTTTCAATCTTTTAGTCAATAAAATAAAATTATAATGGATAAAAAGGTCAATATAAGAGTGAAAATTATTTCTATTTCTCTATACAATATCCCCGAACCAATATAGTTTATATATTAATTTCTAATACTAAAAATTAAAATTATCGGTTCATCATTTACAATTATTCATCAAATTGTTTAACTAAAAATAATCGAAAATTAACTCGGACAATGTGTATGTAAGTGGTTAGCGTGGAACCCTTTTTGTCCTTTGGTCATGTGTCCATGACACACAGCCTTTCTAGATTCAATTGGTTGTTACCCTACATATATTTTGTCATTTTCAAAATTCATGGTAATATAATTTCCAAAATAAATATGATAGATATCCTTTAAATCTGTTTAATCACTAAATAGACTTTTAACATTGTTTATCAATAAAACCATAAAACTTAATATATTTTATTTATACATTGGTTCTTTATAGTCTATATTGTATCCAAAATATCAGTTGATAGATTTCTAAATCATCACTCTTTATCATAAATATAAAACACATTATGTTTAACATGTGTTATTTATAATTAGTATCTGTTCAAATCCTTAAAAAAATTTGTAGGGAACATGTGAATTATGCTAATAATATATCCAGCGAGTATCAAACTATTTGCACAGTAAAGAATGTTATTGCATACCAAATTACCTCATGTCAGGCATGGAATAAAATTTCAGAGCTGTTACTCCGAGTTATATATATTCCAAAACCATCTCCACATTTAGTATCCACATGGGGATGTATTTTGTGGAAGACACACATAACCTATACCTTAATGAAATTACATAATGATCTTATCTACATATATTCAAAGAATATCATAAGGTTATTTATCTATATAATTTTTAAAATATCTAGTTCCCAATCCGCCTACAAAAATTCATCTTATACCAAATATAGAGACCCGACATTAGATCACCCCGAACAAGATTCTACTATCAATTTCATTTGAATGATTACAAGGAATCATATTTCGAAGGGAAAAAATATCTAGCAGTATGGATAAAGAAGATACATAAATGATTCTTTTATTAAAAATTACAACAATAATCACAACATAATGTTTTAATTAATAAAAATTATGGTATCTCTAATTCAACTACTAAATACATACATATCATTCATCTCAATCATTTGGGATTCCGTGGGAGAAAAACAAAATAAAGGTGCACTCAAATGATTGATACATGAAAAATATAGTGTAATATAAATGAATCAATGAAATTAGTCAATATTTAAAGGTAGATAACTAATCACACATTCCATGAAATCAATAAACTGAATTGAATTGTGAAAAAAATATGTAAAGATAATAATAACAAACAAATGCTATTAATATTACTAGATAATGATTAATAAATATGTTAAGGTATGAAAATTAAACACATGCAATCTAAATAATTGAAATGGAATTGTATCCATATATATGTCGACATAAAATCTCATGGATGAATAAAAACTGAATCTAAATTAGGGTAATTCATGATTATTAGATGCCATGTTTCTTATGTAATAGTAATTTTCCATCAATAACATTCACAAGAGGGTTTACAAATTTTCTGATAAAATTTCTTCTATGGAAGCTAACCAAATTACTTGTTCAATGATACTTCTAATGCATCTATGGGATATATATATAATAGTTCCACACTCGTGTCGAACTATTTAAAACCACCGGTCATATATCAAATAATACATATTAAAATAATCATTATAAAATATTTATATGGCATTAGAGATACTAAATTATCAATATTTACACTTATAATCAAATAACTATCAATGTAGTCACCATATCTGATGTGACATATGTCTTAGTCAATGATCATATACATGATAATTGATATGGTAAATTAGGTGAAATTAAATGTTCAATTATCATAGGAAATTTATTATTTCAAGGGGAGAAAAGGGACCAAGGAATAGAATGTGAATACAATCCTTGGACAAATCTATATTAATCCATACAGAGGAATATTAAGAACTGTATCAATACATAACAACCCAAGTGGTGGAAAATAATGTTTTGTTATCATTGAAAAGTGGAAATGTTATAAAAAGTTCCTTTAAAAACATTCTTGAGGAAAATATTTTTTTTAATAAACATTGAAAAACATTTTCTCTAAAAAGTAAAAAATTATTTATTTTTCATGTGAAAAAGGTCAGAAAAATGACTTATTTGAAAGGAAGAATTAATATTACAGTAAATCCCACTGTAAAAGAATGAAAATATAAAAAATTATTTATAAAATCATTTAAAAAAAATTATTGATACATTTTATTAAACATGGTTTTTTATCTAAAAATAGATTATCTGACTAATGTAAAAATAAAATCGTGTTTTTTGAAAAATATTTTCTAAATGATTTTGAGTACAAAAGAGTGTAATAACTGTACTAATACATGATAGCATTCATGAATAAACATATGAGAAGGAAATAAAAGGGGTTATTGAACAATATTCCTATAATTTATTCAAATGGAAACGCCATTGAAATATCATTAAATTTATTGTTGAGGAAAATAATCCTTAATCATTCCAAAGTCTTCCATGCCACATTAAAAAAATTTAAATCATAATTTTGAGGATGAAAAAGTATTATATGAAAGATATAATATCATTATAGTGATTAGAGTCCACAAATATCATGTAAAATTGTATTATATCCAAATTATATATGAAACTAGGTTTATAACAACAAATAAGTCTCAATAGAATGTAAATTGTGAAGAAAATATCTTACGTAGTGTTTCCTTTTAGGTGAAAATCCTTTAATATCTTATAAAATAATTTTTTACTTATTATATATATTAATGAAAGAAATAATTTCTATTATTACATTTATTTCACTTCTTACTATGTTGTATATAACTACATAAAAATTATTTTTACATCAAGTGTTTTGACCAAATTCAGTTTTTTTGCCAAAAATAACATGTGTAGGTCATCTATCCTAAAAGGGGTCATTATATAATTTTTCTATAATAATAATCATGGAAAAATATTCGATTTATGCATATTTAATAATTTTAAACCAAATAATTAAATATGGTTTGGAAAAATAAAACAATGTTACACTCGTTGAGATTGTAGGTCTTACGTATGCATAAGTAATGTTCCCATTTTTCAAGGATCATTCTAGAAAGAGGTTAAGTAATACTATATCTTCTTAAATGAAAATTATATCACAAGTAACATATTATTTATTCTTATTTGCAGATTTATTGAATTATTTTAATGTAAAAAGAATCATGTCGTGTCAATGAGGAGGTAGACCACACGTCCATGGACGATGTTATCACTCTTTGTGGGAAGGATAATAATGAAAATTTTATTTATTATATTTACGTAAATGTAATTATGTAATGAATATAATATATAGTCTTTTTATGTCACACATTTTAATTAAGAAAAAATTTATAATTTCCATTTATCATGTGAAGGACTCACATTGCTTTGAGGTGGAGGTAGTCCACACTTCATCAAACAATGTTATTGTATGAATGAAAAATTGAAAGTACTAATGTTATGTGTTAAAAAGGATTAAACAAGTAAAAATACCAAATAAATATAATATATAAACATATATAAGCTTATTTTTCATTATAATTCCCACAATGACAAGGGAAAATGAAAAATGAACAATCTTTATTTAGTGGGGTGGTAGTTCACCGTACAGGTTAACAGTATGTTTGTTACCAATTAGATGCAGCTGTGTGTTTTTATATGTATAAATCTAAATTAAATAGAATAAAAAGATATTTTGAATACATTTTTCACCATAGAATAATATTTTAAATATATTCTATGTTTTGGAGGATTAAATGATAGAAAAGGGGTTGTTAGAAAATGATACCTTAATATTTGGGTATCTTCTTTTGGATTATACCAAATGAGTTCAATGGAAGGATTTCATATCAATGGTAGGGTTACCAGCTGGGGGGATCTGGGAAATCAATTTAGGATGATATATTCCTAACCTATATTTTTTAGTGGTGTGAGTAATGGAGAGAATTGGTGGCCATTGATAGTAGATGAAGATGGTCACTCTAGTACCATTTTGACAATAGAGTTATTCATATGTTTTCCATGTTGAAAGTTTCTCAAATAACATACCAAATTTTTAAATATGGATTTTAGGGTTTAAATATTTATATCCAATATTTCATGGATATTTTTATTGGTTTTTTTTTGTATTTAAGTATAAGGTATAGTCCCTTAAAATGTTTATACTACCCTCAATCGTTATAATTAATTTCAATCACTTTCACTAATATTTTTGGTAAAAAACAATGTTAGTCTTATTATACATTATTAAAAATGATTATTACATATATGTAATCCATTTTCACAAATTTTAATCATCTAATTGGTATATATAGATTTAAATTTAATCCCACATATAGGATGACAATGTAGGTTTTTTAGGTAAATACATTTGAATATTTTCTATGTTTTTCAATTCAATTTGAAATTAAAATTGATTCCAATTAAATAAAATGGATCAATTGATAAAAAAGTTATAAAATTAAACATTAAAAAATGATAATATTATAAATTAACCATATAAATAAATTTACTAAAATGAAGTACTAACCAAAAATTCATTATTTTTTATTGTTCATTAAAATGTGATATATTTTGGAAAATTATAAAAATATTTCCCTAAAAGATTTTTTAGGATTATATTTTAAATATGAAGTTTAAATTTATATATTAAATCAATTTTTTATTTAAACTTAATATTGAAAATGAGTTCTCTATTAAAAGGATTTAAAATTGCTTTTGTAAAAATATGTGTTTTTATGTGTGAAATTGGGATTATTCTCATCTTATGAAAATTGATTGTAATGGATGAATATAAAAAATATTCCATTTAATATGTAAAATATATATTTCATTATCATATTTTAGTAATTTTGTAATTATTTTTCTTAAAAAATCAACATTGGAAGCATAAAAATAATAAAATATCTTTTTATATCTAATTAGTTCTTATTTTTTCTCCTAAATTAGAAACCAATGAATAAATTTTATATTTTTATAAACCATAAATTTATATACTTCGGTAAATAATATTCAGACACGTTAATATAAATGATATTTTATATCATATTATATTGAATAATAATATTTGAATAATACATTGTTAGTTGGTGAAACTCAACCTTGAGTATAACACAAGATATCGAGGAATACCACCCTTTCATGAGATTCATACAAACATAGTGTTTCATTATTTTAATGATATTGAATAAATTATATTTATTTAATGTTATAGGTTATTTTTTAAAAATATTCTTTTTTTACAGTTGGGGTTTCTTGTCATAAACACTATAGAAGAAAAAAATTGTACTTTAAAATTTTGGGTTGTTACAGTCCATCAGTACAATGGTGTATATGATAGAAATTTAGGGTATTATTATATCTAATCATTTACTTACATCCCAAAAACTCCAATTTTGAGGATAATAATATTTTACAATATGTATTATGTTATATCCTCTCATTTATTTAATGGGGTTCTCCTATGAGCCTATGAATTTCTCTTATCATTTCATGAAAATTTCTTCTAATCCAATTGTCATTTGGAAGAATCTCATCCCTTATAACCATTATAGGTCATATAATATTCATATTGGGGGGATACCGATGGTTTCATGAGTGTTCTTTCAATATTAGAGAGATTGTGTGAATGTTCAAATGATCCTATTGAAAAATAAGTATGCTATGGTGGCATATAAAATTTTTTCTCCCTTGGTAGTAGAATATATAACCAATTAATCTCCCCATCATCCTTCTAATGATACTCATTTTGGTGGAAAAAAAATAGATACATGTTTATAAAATTTTTATTTTTTTTAAAAAAAATCAATAGATATTTAATGTCACCCTAACTAAAACTAAATTTTATATCCAAAATAAATATCAATCAAACCCCTTTCCATTAAAACAATTTTATCTCCATCGTGATTGCTATTTTTTATAATTTATATCATTGATAATGTTGATTCGTATTTATTTGAGATAGAATACATTTTTATATACTCTCTTTCTTAACTAATGTGTTATATTTACCCATGTGTATAAATTCCCATATTTTCAGTTCATACCCTACCTTTTCTCCCATGATTTTTGAGGAACATAAGTATTGTGGAGCCTATTTGTTGTTTTTGAATGCCTCGTTTAGGGAATGGAAATTATTTTATCTTATGATTTCCAGTAAATAAAATCTCATTTTCTATATGTAATTTATTATGGAATTTAATTCATTCATATCAAAATATTAAGTACATCTAGTAGATAATTATATTGTAAAGAACATTATTAGTCTAACATGTTTAATCTAAACAATGAAAATGATAATGATAAATAGAATAAAAATATGGGATATATATAAAATAAATTAGAGGACAATATATAAAATATATAAAATATTACACAAGGGAATAAATATGAATTAAATTAAAATTAAATGAAAAAAATGTAAAATAAATGGAAAAAATATATTGAAAAAATAGATTTTCCCAAAGAGATTGAAATTTTAAATAACATCCAGAAGAAAAGATTGTGGAAACTATAGATTACATGTGTGGTGTCAAAAAAATGGAATATGAATCACCTTTTTCATATCAATATTTATCATATAACCATAATAATTTTTCATGATATCATTTAGTATTTTAGAAATATCTATTGGTTGGAATAAAAATTCATCCACCTTTAGAGTTTTTGGAGAAGTGATTTTTTTTATTAACAACATCAATGATGATTGTTTTTAAATCGATTATTGTTTTCAAGAATATTTCATACTATTTAGGATGATTCTGATGTAATTTTATTCTTAAATTTTCCATTCCATAATATTACAAATTTTCTATATTGTCGGGAATTTTTGGGGTAATATAGTTTTTTTAGATAGTCATGAAGTTAGTTGGATTCTTTTTTTTTTGTTATGTTTCTTGCTAATTTGGTCATTTTTTATGATCAATTATACATAAAATCATTTCAAATGGTCATACATTTAGTGTTTTTTGTCATCTGGTGAATTTAATTGGTTATATGGTTAGCTAAGATGGTCATTTGATTGGATGGATTCCATTTAATACAATTTCAGTTTGTTTTTTGGATTGTTTAGTTGGTTATGTGGTTAGTATAGATATTCATGATATTATATTTCTTCTATATATTGCTCGTTGAGTCCGTCATGTGGTTAGTTGATCTTGAAACGAATAATGGAAAAGAATTTGTGCATATGGTTTGGTCTTATATAATAAACCACTAAATCATTGAGTATAAATCATTGAAGAACTACTAAGGATAAATTAATATGTAGTGAAATATTTATAAATCTAATGGATGAAAATAATTAATGTGGATAACAATATAAAGAGTCATCATATGATTAAAGAATTTAAGACTTTGAGTTACCCAGAAATATACTTCATTGCACTGAATATTTTTCAAGAGAGTTTTCGTTGTGAAATTAAGTGTTTGAAAACAATGTCTTACATAATGATACCAATCGTGATGATGATAAATCCAATAATAAAATATTTGAAAATCACATATAAAGTGTCACCCATTTATTTTAATGTGTGATATTAATATTTGAGTTTTTTTCCAAATATATTTTTTATGTACTAAACATATTTATTGTGAATGATAATAATTTGAGTTGAAACTCATGTTGTTCATTAAACATATCTATAGGTTATATGATGAATGTAAGTGTGATGATGTTGTGACATTCCTTATATAAAATAATCACTATCCATGATTATACAATGTTTTTTTGGGAATCAATATTCAAGAAGCTATGTAATTTTTGGGTCATTTTAAGATATATTTCCTCTTTAATTATTAATTTTATAAATAATATGATATTAGAGTTTATTAAAATAAGGATGTTGTCATGGGTATTAATGGAATACAAATTTTATCTTCTATAATTTATTCATAATTTTGGGAATGGATGATGGTGTTTATGGAACTGGTTTTTAATGATTTGGTTACAAACATTATGTATATAAGTATAATTATATTGTGGATATGTAGTAATTAAATGTGATGAATATTTATGAGATAATTGTTCCTTTCTAAAATTCTAGCCAAATAAGAGGATAAAGATAATCATGTGGAAGGCTTCAATTTAGATGATTTTGGATTTATGAGATGAATTTTTTTTCTAAATTTATAATCTTTCTAATGACAGTCACTAGCTCTAATATCGATTTTTTCGAATAAAAAATAAGAGATCATTTCTTATGATGTGTTATAGATTAGAATAAATGGGAAAAGGTGTACGGACATGAGGATATAAAAGACAATTCACCATGGTAATTATCATCATATGGTTGAGCATAGTAATTAGAAAAATATTATCATATTTGGAAGTAGTTCTACATAATATCTTCATGAAGTGAGAAAATAAAAGATATTATTTTTTAAACCATCATATAGGGAGATATATTTCAAATATTTTCCTCCAAATTATATTTCAAG
Source organism: Viscum album (assembly GCA_963277665.1). NCBI lineage: Eukaryota > Viridiplantae > Streptophyta > Magnoliopsida > Santalales > Viscaceae > Viscum > Viscum album. Next base: position 1,023,059,376 of record OY728120.1, on the reverse strand, counting down.
AAGATATATCTCCACTCCTTTACATTTTATTTATTATGTAAATATAAAACATAATTTTCTTGTGTGACTATGGAATGAAACAATGGGAATATATGTCATCATTTTAACCATGTAATCACTTGTTCTGATAGTAATGAATCTCGGATTAGTTGAATAACCAACCATTTTAAGGTGTAGGTTACCCATGAAGGAGTTGAATCCTATAAAAATAAAAATAATCATTATGTAAATTTTTCTATATAAACATCTATGGTTGTATGTAGAGTGAATTATATATATTCTTAATAGGTTTTTAGGGTTCATTTAATTAAAAAAATATTAAAAAAAGTTGTCTCCACTTTTTAATACCCCCATATTTGTTTAGAAATCAAACCCATGGTACGTAAATTAGTATATTAGAGTAGGTTACTATTCTTTATTCATTCAAGTGGTTATAATTTATAAATGGATTTATGTGAAAATCTTCTTATTTATAACATTTGATAGAATAATGTTTCATAATTTGATTTAAATAATTATTCAATATATTTTGTTACATAAAAAATAGGTTTCATATACTATAATAATTTTTACTAAAAATGTAATAATACTCTAAAATGAATCATAGAGAAAAAATAAATGAGTATAATGAAGAAAAAATATAGAATTATATTCTCATGTCCATATAATAATATGTCTAAAAATAAGTGATATAGATTCAATCTAATAAATAAATCTAGGATAAACATGAAGTAGTTATAAAGGAAATGTTAATTTTGATGAGGATAAATTAATAATCTCATTTTGTAAATTTTAATATAACTAGATTTATTTTGAAGAGTATATCAATATAAATTTCACTAAATAAATGAAGTTAGTAATATTCTAGGATATATTGAATAACATCATGTATTTATGATTTCAAAGAATTTTATGTTGAATTTTTAGATTAGTTTGATCTAAAGATCTATACACTATAATCTAGAGATGTTAATTACATGGATGTAAAAAATAAAATTATCATTCCTCATTAAATTAGAAAAATTGCATCATTTAAGAAAAAAAATATTGATGAATTGGATTTTGATTATTTATAATAGTTAAAAATTAATGAACCTAATAACAAACATTATTCATATGACAATATAAACAAAGACTATAAGTATGACCATTAGAGAATATTTTCTCTTAATATAAAAAGATTTAATAAGTGAAAACAAGGTTAAATAATAGTTTCCAATATGAATATAAAATTATGATGAAACTACAAACTTTTTTATTAACTATCTAGGGAATAAGGAACCAATTCTAAATATTAAAATAGTAATCAGTCATCCAAAAAGAAGTGGAGTGAGATTTAAATATAGTAATAAAAATCTAAAAGGATTAAAAAGAATATTTTTAAAATGAAGAAAAGAAATTGTATTTGAAAATAATAAGGAACGGTCCCCTCATATAGTTGTGTATCTAAATTTGATTATAGTGAGAAACAATCTAATTTCATTCCTCATAATGAAAAAATATTTTCCACTTTATGACGTGAATAAAATTTATTTTGAAATTACAAGGATTAAAAATATGTTGTTGTATTATCATGAAGGATGTATTGAGAAAAATAAATCACTAAAAATGGGCAGTACAATCTTAGGAATGTAAAAAATAAATATATTAATTAACAGAATGAACATGAAAATAAAAATCAACAATTTTATATTAAATTAATAAATTCAGGATGAAAACTTGTAAACATGAGAAGATGATAATAGATCTTGAAATAATTTTTTATTTAATATTTGTACAATTACATAATAAATTTTTTAGGTGTTTTTTCTATTAAAAATTATGGAATATGTTGAGGGTGGATTTCAGAAAACATTTTGAGTACAATGTTTAATCCTCTAAATAAACTAACATGACCCTCACAAAATAACATGTAAAATTTATACCTAAAAATCAAAATTCTATTTTTCATAAAAATTCAGGTTCTTATTACATGTCATGAACCAGATCTTGTATCAATCAAAACTAGCACCTGACCAAGCCCATGATAAGGCCTGAAAGGCATCCCCAATCCCCATGGTCTGGAACAGGTGTCTGGTTATCCGAAAACAAAAATTTGGAAGGATTTACCTTGCGTTTATAAATATCCAACGATAAACAAGTCCAATAAAACCAATTAGGATTTTTCAAACAAAACTATCTTTAACAAAATTTCATAACTAGATTACATTGTTTAAAATAAATTACAAAGACTATAAAAAATGAATTATACCGAAATGGAAATCCCAACAATCTTCACATGGTGAGGGGAACCACCCTCAAGACATATCCACAACATCACATCCCGATGGACCACTAAAAACACGAACTATTGGAACAAAAGATGTACGCAAACCTACAAATAAATAATAACCAAGTCTATTTAAAACCAATGGTGTGAGTAGGGTGTCATCCGAATCCAAGTGGGATACCACCACTAATATATTCCATGTTATAAACATTAAAATACAAATAGATTTCATGTTTTTTAAACAAGAAATTCTAGTTACAATTTCTATAAGAGGAAACTTTAAATAAAAACTGTTTTCAAGTGGCTTATATTGAAGAATCTAAAATTTTTAAAATAATTTCAATGCTACTAAATATTCCCAGCCACCATACCATATGCCAACGGTAACTAGAATGTTATTAATGATCACTATCAAGGGTAAAATAACTTCTAGGCACTAGCTCTATGTTGGTCCCAGGTACCTCGTATCCTAGTGCGAGTAACCACCAAAATATCCTTTCCCGTGCACACAAGACAATAGTAGGGATCTTACTAAAAACCTAGTAGTCCCCTATCATAATCATCACCATATATTAGTTAGTGTTTCATGAGTAAAACATTCTACATGAAAATAATGTCAAACCCCATGGGATCACTTGCATACAAGTACACATCCACCTATATTGATACCTGTGTTTCTCTATTGTGCTCAAAAAAGTTCAACAAGCCATGAAATATAATTTTCATATAAGAATACCACTTCCAGATCAAAAATTCACCAAATATCCCTCATACATATCACACAATCCACATTATCCCCTTTTTCAGTAAAAGTCATTTTTAAATCATAATCACAAAAAAAAATCCCACAATAGTTTTCACATTTATTTATCACTTCCAAATATCCTTTAAAAAAATTTATAAAACCTTTCCAAGATATTAAATCTAACATAACATCCCATAAACATATCACGGAGTAATCCTTTAATAAACAAAATTCATTTTGCACATCACACACACACAAAACAGCCCACAAACGTGTTTCGCACCAACATCAAAATTTAATAAAACACATTGAAATTTAAAAACTATTATAAATTTTTTTGACATCTTAAATCACATCTTTACCACTAAAAACTACATCTTTAATGAATAAAACCACCAAAATATTATAATTACATCATTTTTACACTTTTATTAACTCAATAAATTAAATTCAATTATCATAATACCAACCAAAGGGGCATAACCATGTTCTACACACAAAATCCATCTCTCAAGGCCAAAATCACACTAATACCTATCCAAAATAGAATTATTAGCCTTAGAAACATTTATTAATCAATTCTCAAGTGCTATATAAATACCTAAAATAATACCACAAAAGATACCCATGAAAAACAAACAATTTTCATAAATCACTTTCAGGGAGTGAAGCAACGTTTTACACATGACATCCATTCAAAAACCCTCTTTTAGAGTCCCACATGACACAAAATCATTAATAAAATAGAATTGGAAGCCACATTAAATACTAATAAATCACATTAATATGTTCTAAAATACACCCAAATATTACCCCAAGAGTCACACATGAAAAACACACAATTTAAAGCTAAACTGTAACTATAAAATTAAATGCTTAACCAAATCCATAAAATCAGGTTTTCGCACCATACACAACATTTGAAAAACATGAGAAATAAGTAAATAATGAATTATAACTCATAAATGAATTTCTATACACGGAATCACCTACCTTTTGTGTCAAAACCCTCTAAACATGTTGTGAAACATCAACTGCACCACCACCGCAACCCCAGGGGATGAAAACCAACCTAAAACCAGATGATTTGACAAAAATGAGAACCGGTTAATCCCTAAGCACTAACCCTAGCTATTGGAAAATTTTAAATTCATGAAAGGGTGGATGAAACCTAATGGAAACGAAAGAAATCCTAGAGGGAATGAATTACTTTCAAAATTTTGATGATTCCCCCATCAAATCTCTATTCAAAGATGAGGTCCACTGGAGGGTGAGAGTCCTTGGAGGTAGTAAATGTAGGTAGGGAAAGAAATGGAGATGAGAGGGGCATATTTGGCTTATTTACGGAAGGGTAAAAGGCTTAATACACTCAAAATTTTAATGAGTTGTACACCCTGCATGGTTTGGCTGCACAGTTTCGTAAAACACGCGGAAAAACCGTGCGGCTTGTTCTGGACACCCAAAAATTACTTTTTACCACCAATTTCATAGGGGTTCAGGGGGAAAACCAAGGGGGAATTATATCCCTAGGATAGGGGAGAAATTTTCGAAATATAAATTATTATTCTCACCCCAAAACACATCTAACTCAAGGGTTCAAACCACCTAAAAAACATTCACCAAAAGTGGTTTTCCTAGGAGTGTCACTAATCCAACTCCAAAACACCACAACCACATACCATAACATTGAAAAAAGAGGAATACTTTTACCATAAAAACCCCCAAGACAATGGTCATATCTCAATAACAAAGGAAACAACAAAAATTCAATGTCTGAACACCTGAAATCCCTGAAAAAGCTACGAACTGAAAAAAATTTGAACCAAAGAAAGGAATTGAAAATCTGGGATTTTAAAATATCCCACCATAAGGCTTTCCTTCCCAAGAAAGCAACAGAAATACCCAAACAAAAAACCAAACCAAACCGATAAATAGAGATGGACTCCCTTTCTATGTTTTTTCCCGAAAGTCCAAAACACCTCCATTGATCAATTCAAATAGGAATACTCTCACAACCAAACATTATATCACATTTAGAAAATGATCAAGAATAGTAAAATGTTATCTAAAAAGAAAACTCCTCATACAGTATATGAATAGTATTCCAGCAATTTACCCTAACAAACAATAACTACAAACAAAAAACCAAACCAAACCGATAAATAGAGATGTACTCCCTTTCCATGTTTTTTCCCAAAGGCCAAAACACCTCCATTGATCAATTCAGAAAGGAATACTCTAACAACCAAACATTATATCACATTCTGAAAATGATCAAGAATAGTAAAATGTTATCTGAAAAGAAAACTCCTCATACAGTATATGAATAGTATTCCAGCAATTTACCCTAACAAACAATAACTACAAACATAGTTACAATTACATTACTTTAACTGAACCGTTGGGCGGTCTCAAATTCCAATGTTTACCCAAAGGAAGTGTAGGTAGTTAGATTTCTCTAAAAAAGACTATGTACCACCAATCCTGGATCAAGGAAAAATCTGAGTTACTGGTATGGGGATACACAAATGGGCTCAACACCATAAGAGAAAACTCAAATTTTCCAAGGATAGTATCAGGACACTAACGGTAGGAGGCTCGAATGGACACCCTCGTAAAAGGGTTAGACATTCATTCAAATTTTCCAAAAGGAAATACATGAGAATCATAATGGGTCTCCCCACCATAATAACCAACTATCATAACTGGCCAGTATGGACAACATGGGATGATCCCAAATTTAAAGAGTTTGTACTATCAAATGGTCCATCCACATAGGTAGAAAAACCATTCATTAACCGTGTGGATCCTTATACTTGCTTGTTTTTATGGGGAATGGTTAATACTAACTATGCGTAAACCATGCAATAAACCTATATAACCAAATTCCAAACCATAATCCAAAAAACTCAATGTTAATCAATGGGTAAAATAATGACATTGGGTCATTACATGGGCACAAGACCCTCCACCTCTTTCCACCGAACATGAACAATAGAAGCAAGAGGATGACAACAAAGGTTTAAATTATCCTCATCATTCATACTGAGAATATGACGTGTACAAGGGTTTAAAATACCATGGTATTTCCCCTGGCTACGCACCATAATCTCACTGGGACCTATGGATGGACCTAAATGGATTGAAGCATCATTGTCCTTGTAGTTAGTCATTGGAAACCCCTGAACAGAACTTCTTCATCCGATGATACAAACAACTACACCACAATACTCAATAATTTTACCAAGACATAAAACATTCCAAACTCACAATACCCTAACCCTATATTTCATTGAAACATGGGATTAGAAGATTCACAACAATCACAATTTTATTCTTCAGGTGAGAAACAACTGAAGGAAGGGAAACATATAAAACCTTCCTCTAAATTAGTATATTTTGAAGTTTTCCCAAAGGATACATACTCCAAACATTACAGATAATCTCGAAGGATTCTGTGACATTCACCTTTAGAGTAAAATGATCAAAAGACATCACAAGGGATCACCAAACATGACCATTATAGCTGATAGAAACAATACATGGAAAGGGACATTATTCCATGTCCTCAAAAAACACACAATTCTAGAAGGTTTCCATGATATCCTCTCCTAACCATATTTCCCACAATTGTGGTTTAACATGAACTCCTTCTTAGAAGAGTCTACGAAGGACCCAGAGGCCCTCTTGTACACCATATAGACACTCATCCACACTAACAACCACAGCCAAATTTATCAATATTTTTTGAAAATACTATTTTATGAAGATATAATTATAATATAATAAAATAATCATTACAATATTGAATGGGAATGATTTTTGGAAATTCCACTCATAAAATATATGTTCAATGAAATCATTCATTTCAAATTTTTTTAAAAAAAATTATCACATTTGGAAAATGAAATGATGGTTTCATTTAAACCATTCTAAAATAAATAATCATTGGTTAACATTAAATTAAAACTATATTATAATAGTTAAAACTTTCATTTAAAAATTTTTAGAAAATATTTATATGAATGAAAAAAGGATTTTTGACCATAGATATATATATATATATATATTCAATATTATATAAAATATTTATTTCAGTTTCATGAAAACTTATGTTGAGAAAAATGAAAGGAAAACATTTATTCATATTAAATAACCATATGATAATAAAAATCATGTGTTTATTTAGATTTAGAAAATTATATTTCATCATCTGATGTTTAATAATAATAATTCCAAAAAACATGATATTATAACATAAAAACATTACAGCTTTGGTATCATTTAAATCATAAGACCAATTATTGAAATTTCCTTATAAGGATATTTTAAACCCATATCATTCATATTAATTATCATAATAGACATTCATTTTCAGTATATACACAGCATCATAGAATGTTTAGTGAACATTTCAAGTATATCATAGAAATTAATGTGAGAAAAAAATCACTTATCTAAAGTTCAATATTATTCAATATCCCTCTAACCTACAATATAATAAACTGTAATATATAAAAAATTTATACTAAAACCATTTAAATCCTTATAATATCATATATTATCCCCTTAAAACTCTTTAATATCCATTAATCAATATTTCATTGTTCAAATTGTCATTTTGGGATGTTAACTAATTCACCTTATATTAGAATTCCAGTTTAAGGACATAGATATTTGACTATTTATCAGGGTTCCATATTATCAAAAAATTTAATCAACACTTATATTTCATATATATTGATTTTATAAATATTTATAGTCATTCATAAATTATAGGGATATAAAAATTAATTACAATCTTATTTCACATGGTATGTTATACGTAAACTTCAACACTATTTTTACATTTCCTCATAAAGAAGAAAAGAATGATAAATAATAATTCTCCATTTAAAAATAAATAATATATCACATATACCTGATATATTCATTAAATTTATCCTTATTATCTTATATGTATTAAATATATGAAATATTTATCACATCACTTCGTGTAGGTGGTAGTCCTAATGTACAAACGAGTGATGTTAGCATTTTCCAATGGATAATAATGTAAGATGGTATATGTGAAATTTTATTTATAAAAGTATAATTATTTTATAATAATTATATATATATCAAAACCATAATAATACATAACCCTAAATGATGGGTATGAAAAATTAATTTTATCTCTATGTCGAGTTGGTAAGCCATATGTACACATGAGTGATACATTCACATCTAATTTGAAAGGAAAGAGGATGGATAGTAGTGATTTCATGAAAATAATAATGATTGAGTGATTTTTGGGAATTTAAATTATTATTTTATGATAAATATCATATATTTAGAGGATTTAAAGGAAAGAGTATAAAGAAATTGATTGATTATGTCGATTAGATCTTCTTTGAATGTAATCCTTCAGATATTTTCTTAAGGAACATATGGATAGTCTTTTGGGATGAATATATTCTATATAATAGTGATAATTATTTTGGGATGTATTTTTATATATTAATTGAGATACATGGTTCAAAAGGGGTGAGGAAGATGGGTGAGGTGGTTGCCTTTTATTAATGTGATGAGGGGCAATTTTGTAATTTCATAAGAAAGCAAATTATAATAAAGTTAGTTTTTAAAAGAATGCTTCAAAATAGTCATATTTTCAATGATAAGATAGTATTTAATTGAATATCATAAAAAATAGATTTTGGATAGTTCTAGGTGGTGTTTTAGAACATATCTTTTTTTGTTTAACCCATTAGGTAACCTATTTTATCTTTAACAATGGTAAATTATTTTTTCGTCGTATTTGGTTTTTATTTTATATATAATGATGAAATTGGATCATAAATGTCCAAGGGATTACTATTGAGAAAAATATATTCGTTCTATTCCCAATAAAATCTTTTTATGCTTTTTATATAATAAAATTGAATAATGTTTTGGTAAAATATTATTAATATTAATTTTGAATATATCCATTTAATTTGACATTGAATATAATAAATAAATGTGTAATTATAATAATATAACATCACAGATCACTAATAGGTAATATTCATCAATAAATTAAAAGAAAACTATAAATAATCCAAATCAGATTAATATTTAAAATTATAATACCATTTGTTATATTGATTTCTAATTCAAGAAATACTATATCATAGCATCATAAGAATTTATGGTAATTTAATAATAAATAAAAATTAGAAACTAAATTCAATCATGAAATATATTTTACTATGATAAAAATATAGACTTATATTCATTCATAACATCCATTTTTCTCTATAAAAACACTTATGAGATATTTAAGACTAAGAAAATGACATTTTGTAATGTACATTTATATAAAATATTATATAGGAATTCAAATGTACTGGTTTCCTTTAAAAATTCCATTTATATCCTATGGTTAAAATCGTATACATCGCTTAATCTTATTGGAATTTAGAGAAAATCGGTGATAGTAAAAAATATTTTTAAACTAGATTATCTAGATTTAACCTTTACCAATGTGATACATTTAACCATGATAATTATTCATAATGACTAAAATTAAATGGGATATATTTAAAAAAATTAAAAATCATGATTAAATATAAATAATCCATTTTATCATATTAAATGAATGTAATTTTTGGAAATTAATTTTAAAAAATGGGTGTACAACACCTAAAGAGGAACAAGTTGTTCAATAGCATATATGACATGAAATAATAAGATTATAAAATAAGATAGCACCCTAATAAATTATTGTGTTATTATTTTTAAATAATTTGATAAATTTGATATCCTGTTATGTGAGAAATAATGATTTTAAATGAAACATGATACATTATTAAAATATTATTATTTAAAAATCGTGATGGTCACCTACCCATTATTTTGGTAAGAAATAATATTAATAACTATATTATGAAAATTATAAGGTTTACATATTTATTAAATAAATTGTATGATTATTTATTGACTATTAATAAAATGAAAACCTTTTGAAATAAAAATAATTGTTTTCTGAAAAATTATATTTTTCTAAAATGTGGTACAGTTGGTAATTTTACACATAATTTGGAGTTAATTTTTACCATGGTTAGAAAATTTATTTTAAAAAACTAAATTAATTTCTAAAATAATCATATAAAAAATATTTTCTCGTTAATTATTTTTTTATTTTTGAAAATATTAATTAGTTGATGAATAGTGAAAAATAATTTTTTTTATTAAAAACTGCCTTTTCCCTTAAATAATTTATAGTATAAATTTTATTTAAAGTCAGTTTTAAACATAAAACTATTTAATGAATATATTATTTAATCTAAATTACATCATTTGAGTCAATTTTATATTGAATTTTGATATAAAAACTTATCATCCTTTTGAATGTTTGTGATTTCGAAAACTGTTTTTAAGTGTGCATGAATAATATTAAATTAAATTATAACTGTATTTTCAGTTTAATTTGAAAAAACTAGATTCAATTTTTATAATAATAATTATTTTAAATATCTAATAAATTTAACATTACATTCTATATAAATGACTTGTGAAAACAGTAAAAATTATTTTTTCTGGTTGAGGTATAAACAGATTTCTCAGGGGTTAAACTAATGAGATAAGGGTTAAAAATGAAAAATATTAGTTTAATTAAAATTTTATGGTATTATTTTTACCATATTAATATTATTTTTCTAAAATTAATCAATATATAGCTATTGGGATTGGAAAAATTTTGGTTGGAATTCTTACTTTTATAATATTTCGAGTTAATAATCGCCCTAGTTTATACAAGTCCTGATACTCTCCTCTCTTTTCCACACATAAAACCCCATGATTTCCATAACCTTCAATAATAAAATACCTATTCCCATAACCTTGTCAAAAAATAAATTTTTTTAAATATAACCTAGTAAGGTTATTGGTTCAAACAAAAAACATTCCAAAAGAATATGTTATATCCTTAACTGAGGGTTTTAATTTTTTAAATCATAGAAATAAAATGAATTTTCCAAAAATATAATGATATAATTACCTAATTATATTAAAAATACATATTTTGGATTATTTTAAGGTAATGATTAATAATAATATCCACAAATCTCAGATGGTAAATGAAACTGTTGATCATGTGTACGTCAAACTACCACCAAGAGAGCTAAAATATTTCTTTTTCCATCACCAATTTTCATGGATGGATATTTTGATGAATGAAGTGCTTATTTATTATATTTTTAATATTATTATTGTAAGGCCCCAACATTAGACATTACATAATCTTGAATTAAGTTAATAATTCATATTAATTATCTTTTCTGGTTTAGAGTTTAATAGAATTAGGTGTCAACTACCACATTACGTCTTTAATATTTAAAATTAGACACTTCTACTCAGTATCATTTTCTATAAAATAACTTTTTTTTAAAATAAAACAAGAATTATTTTTTGACATAAATCTTCTTTAATTATTCATTTCTCATACCCTACCTTACACCTGGTGATTTTTTTAAAAAAATTAAATGAGAATAAAATTTTTAGTAAGGTTTATAAAGTAGTGAAAGAAAACATTATTACATAAAAACATACAAATTATTAGCTTTTTAACAAACCTCATGAAATCATATGATTTATGAATAACACATAGAAGTTATAAATCATAAAGGTAACTCGAGGCTTCCATATAAAACATACATTATAGATTTCACAGCTTTGTAGAGAGTTATGTTTGGAATACCCAACATAGTGTATTACATTAATATATTGGGAGAAACATTAACCTTTAACTCATTCACATTACCCAATGCATTGGAGAGCTATCACGGGCTCACCTGCCCTAGTATTTTCACAGAACCACCTATATACATAAACAATTTCCAAGAACCATAACATAATCATAACAGATTACACAAACCTAAAGGAAAGAAAATATTTCCATATTGCAATCACAATATTTCATTTCTATACATTGACATCATAAATCCATTATCAAAACCATTTTAAATAACAATATATTTAAAAATAATATGGTATTTATTTTTCTTTAAAAACCTATAGCTTTTTGAGGAAGCCAAAGATCAAATAATACTCATGGCGGTGAAAAGTTCCTTTCCACCACGTACGTTAAAAAGAAACATTCCCCTATTTCCTTTAGTAAAATGCTTCATAGAAAAATATTCCTTAATAAAGAAATAAAAATTCTATGGTGTTTATACACCGTATAAAAAAGTCGTGCATAAATAAAAATATGCCTCCATAAAAGGAGATTGAGACCAAGTCCCTAACATCCTGTCTGATTTGACTCATTTATTATTTAATCTCTAGAATAATAAACTTAATTTCATTTCTATTTACATCAGAACCTTTTTCAAATTTATTATTTCTTTTATATCTCTTATTATAACATTATAACCAATATATAATCATTTATGACAATAATTGTCTTTTTTCGATATTTCATACTTGAGTAAAAATGAACATCTAATAATTACAACTTGTCCATGTGGTCAAAAGTTCATTATCTCCAGAATAATAATGATAATTTACATATCATATATAACATATATATCAATTATATATAAATATTTATTTTTAATAGTACATAACCTTTTGAGATAAGAAATGAAATTCACTGTTCATGGTGATGGTAGGCCGAACGTACGTATTAACGCTACTTTTATTTATATTTAGAATTTAATGGAAGGAAAATTTATTTATACATAGGTACATTATAATTAAATTATAATATAAAATATAATTTCATTAAATCCATCCTTTATATGTTCCACGTATGGCATGAATGAGTCATATCACTTTGAGGGAAGGTAGTCCACACTTCCTCAAATGAAATTATCGTATTAACCCATTATGGAAACCTTAAAGGTATTATATAAATGAAAAATAAAGAATAATGAAACCAATATAAATATAATATATATCAAATAAAATATAGCTCATTCATAATGGACATCATAAGAGGTGGTAGGTGAAGATTGAGCAATCATCGTTTCGTGAGGCAGTATTTTTTCATCCCCAGAAATAGTATGTTCATTTCCGATTCGATAAAGACGTGTTTAAGTGTATTTTGAATCCATCTCATAACAACAACTATGTATATTGGGGATAATATTGTTTTTATATAAACAAATAATAAAAAGATCATAGGTAGTAAAGAAGTAAAATAAAAGAACTGAACTTGAGGGAAGACATGACCTTTAAATTAGGTAACTCTAATTGGTTTAAACCAAAAGGACATCCGGTTATGTATTATGCCTAAGGTAAGACTTCTAGGAGGAATATAGTGATTTTTAGAGCTTATTTGGGATTATATTGGATGATAAAATGGTCTTTAGTGGTGTGAGTAATGGGATAGAGGTGGTGTTCTTTTATAAGAGGGAGGATGGGATCTTTAAGAAATTATGAAAGTATTATTTTATTATAAAATTATTTTCAGTTTCAAAAGGTCAAAAAAACATTAAATTCGAATTTATTATGAATAATAGTTGAAATAAAATCATCCAAAAATAATTTTACTTGATTTTGATATTTTTTTAATCCATATATTTTTTATTTAAATCTTTGTTATCTTATTTAACTTTTACCATGTCTTCTTCTATAATCACACTATATGGTAAATATAGTAACGATAAAATTAAAATCAAACATAAAGTGGTTCATTAATAACATTTCCAAACTTATCTCTGTCATTTGGCTGAATATGTTATTTTTAGGACAATTTTATCATTTCATAAAATTATAATTGATTTAAAAACTCATTTTTGACAATTTTTATAATATTCAAATTCTAGGTTTAAAGAAATCCATAAAAACCTGATCTATTCAAAAAAACATCATAAATTAAAACATATCAAGTCCTTTTCATCCATAAAATTATTTTTCAGCATAATAAGTTTCCAAATATAATTATTTTCATATTTATAATCACATTTATTCAAAACATTCCTAAATGAGGTTATCATTACATCATCAATGTGTTATAAAAAAATTATTTATATGATATCTAAAAATTATAAATAGAATACCACGAGGTATTAAATATTTTTAATCATTATAATGACTATTTATAGTAAATGATAGAAATTATATAACCACACATTAAAATAATTTAAGCAAAACAAAACATGTGTATGATATTTTTATTACTACTTTAAATATTATTAATGTAATTATCTAACCCAAATGGATTCCAATGGCCAATGTTCTACCCATGTATTTTATTGGTCGGCTATTAGTCATCCAATAATGTTAGGATAAGTTTTAATGTAATTTTATATTATTATAATATTACTTTTACGTTGAATTAACCAATTACCGTTAACAATAGTAAATAAAAATAAAATGTTTATATTCACCAAAAATTATTTTCATCCTATTGTACAAAATTTTACTTACTAATGTCAACCATTTATGTTGGATTTTTTAAATTCAATTCACACAAGAGGTAGAATTTCATTTAAATGAACAGCTAGTTTTTAACTATTATGTAGTGTTTTCACTATTCATAAAAAATATAACGTTTTTATAAAAATACGAAAAATTTACCTAAATTTAATTTTGATATTCCGAATATAGAAATGAGGTCTACTTTTTCAAATTCAAAACATATAAGTTTCATTAATTAATTTAAAATTAATTTCTGTTGTCAAAACTACAAAGCCTGTTTTTAAGAAGTAAAAACTACAAAAATATTGACATGGATTTATGTGAAATTTCAAAGTGAAATTACCTCAAATTAATAGAATTGTATTAAATGGTAAAAATATAATCCAATTAATCATTGAAACCAATCAAAAAGATAATATAACTATATAAATAAATCAGATAAAAAGATAGTTTTGACTTAAAATGTAGTATTTTCACTATTCATTAAAAAATGAACATTATCGGAAAAAAATCACCCAGAGTAAATATTGATGTCCCGCTTCTAAATAAGAGGATTATTTTGTAAAATGGAAGATATAAAATTGAAAAAACTATATAGAAAAGCGCTTTTCCATCAAAACTCTGTAAAAATACCTTTATAAAATATTAGAGTTTTTTTGCTTAAATTGGATTCATTCTCATGTTAAGAATCTCTATTTTATTAGATAAATATAAAAACATTTAACAGACAAGTCTAATTGTAATATAGTAATTTCTATTCATTCATGCTAATAAAATGGTTATTCTTTAACTACCATTTGATATAATAATAATATATTATTTTTGTTTCAGTATGACTCAACATTTTGTGCAACATAATATTTCAGAGAAACTAATTGTTGCATGTCGGGTAAGCCACCGAACACAGTATCCCATTTTAATTAAAATTAATATTTAATTCAAAAATATTAATAACTATTAAAATAGTGTATTCTTTATTTACTTTGTATGATACAATTATACTTATTTAACTATAAAAAATCATTTACCCTCTTACATGATATATTGTATATAATATGATAATGTTGATCATGGTTACCAAAAATAACCCCCTCATGAAGAAAACTAATTTTTTACATATATAATGTACATGAAAGGTAATAATGATTAATTTGTTATTGATATATTAAATTTATGAGATATTTATAATTCTAAAAAAATACATCATATAATTTATAACATTGACATCTATTGAATAAGTGATAAAATAGTTCGTGTTTACGACGAACTACCACCTCGAGAAGTGATGTGATTTGATTTTCACTACTCTTTAAATGGAATGTAATAAATGAAAAATTTCAGGAATATATGTGTTATATATAACATGATAATTTTTATATAAATCTCTCATACAATCTTATTATGTAAGCTTTTACCCATTAATTAATTAATAAAGTCTCTAGAGAATTTATATGGCCTACCATCTCTACAAAGTGAAGTGATTGGTTCCCAATAATAAAAATTCAATAATGATTAAAAATTTGAATAGAATAAAATATTAAACTTTTTATATTAATATAATTTTTAATATTATGAATTCATTTCCTATTTTCATAATTTAGAATATTCATTATAAAAAAGGATGAAAAAAACATGCAAATTGACACTCAAAAAATAGAGATAATGAATTATTCTTAATGATTGGGTATTAAGTTGTTATAAGATTATTATGTCTTATTTTTTAAATAATAATATATTTTTTTGAATAATTTCATATCATTTTTATAACATCTATACAAGAAGTTAAGTAGTTCTTAACTAATATGAAGTGTGAGTTTAGTGTATTCTTAACTCGATTTCAATTAATTGGGTTATATTACTACATTATATAATATATGTTCCCAAAATAATGTATGAAATTAATTTTGATTTAATTATTTTTTTACCCATTTAATTTTAATGATATGATTTGGAAAAAAAATCAACACAACATTTCTTATCTCTCACCAAAATTATATAATCTTTGTAAGGGTCATTTATCAAACTTCCTTCTTTGGGAAACATGTTCTATTATTCACCTAATTTCATTTTAATGGTGAATATACTACCACTTGACATAATATATAATTAATACTTAAAACATAATGAGATTATATATTAAAATTAATCTAATTAAATCATGGTATGTTTGGATTCTAATGTTACCAATTTGGTAAGGGTATATTTTTTAATATAATTTTAATTGATATTATTTATGTTGGAATTTAAATTAAAGGAAATGATTTGATAATTGAATAATAAAAATATTTATATTTCTTCTCCTCTTGTTATTATTGATCTTTTAATTTCAAAATATACAAAAATGACTTTTTTTTATTATTTATTAAGATGAAAAAGGGTGAAGAGACTACATGAAAATAACTAAGAGGGTATGAAATAATGGATCCCAAGATCATCCTCCAAAAAAATGTTTATACCCACAAGGGGAAGTCCCAAGACTAGAAAATATAGTGAGCTAGTTAATGTATAAAAAATAAAAGACTAGAAATTTTCCATATAATTTCTATCTCACCAATTGTGGAGAATATATAAGTGATTATCCATAAGACACCGATATTATATAGTGTTTTATTAAAAGGAGTAGGGAGTGGGACCCTTAAGAGAAAGTGCAATGAATATTACAAGTGATTTAATCTCAATATACCTAATAGAAATGATCCACTTGTTACAAATGATGGGTCTTATTTCCATGGAAATGGATTGGTCTTGACGAAAATCCCCATTCCCAATGAAGGAATATAAAACAACAACTAAAGACCCTTTGGGCTCTCTCATATCTTGTCTACCATGAATAGAAAACATAAAACAAGATACATCTCTGTTCAATTTCTACCCATATAGGGGAGGATTCCAACTGATCCATTTCCCCTGGGAGTAAGGGATTTTAATAGGGAATATGTTCTAGGGACCAAGAGGAAATAGGGAAGGTGCATTCTCTAAATTATTACACAACACGGAGAAGATAATAATTAAGTTCATGCTATTGAAATTGATTTAAGTGATGGATAGAATTAAATTTTGATGCCTTTTATAAATTCTAGTCTTCCAAAAAATGTAGAAACCTACTATGAAGATAATCACCCTTTCCTTTCTCTCTTCAATGTGTATATCCATACCCTGAACCTAATGTTAGAGGGAAATCATGGTTGTGCAAAATTGATCAGACTAGCTGTTGAACTATCCAAATGAACTCTATTATTCCTTTTCCTAATATCTTCTATGAAATAAGTGTTTTGTAATGTAGGTCGAGTCTCCCAGTATCACAAGAATCTCAAAGCATGAAAAATTCACCTATGTGGGAAATTCCAAAAAAATAAATTTTTTGTTCAGGATGTGCCAAATGAGGATTAAAAATTTCAATGGATGATCCTTACTATATAAGATTTCCCCCACTGATCTTAAGGAGATTCAATAGATTGAATTTTTATAAAGTCTCAAATAGAGAATATACAATCTACAGAGACATTGAAGACACATTTATTCTGATCACTACAAATATCAATTCTTCAATATAGGCTCTTTTTCTCCTCATCTAGGGTGGCCCGAATGAAGGTAGGATTCTCACTAGCATCCCTGAAGGTGGTATTCAATTGTTGGTAATTCAGGAATCCATGGATATCCCCACACATATTTAGATTCCAATTACTAGTATCTCTCTTTCTAATTAACTAATAGGTAGGATGCTAATGGAGTGGAATATGAGGTTGAATCAACATCTTGATTTTAGAGGGTTTCAATTTCGCTGATCTCCCTTCCAAGATATATGTTATCAATAAGTATTTTCCCCACAGTATTTTCCCCACATGAACTACATAGCATGATCGGAATGAAATCCCTTTGTCGTATTAGAGTTACTTCTGAGATTGAAGTCCCCGATATTAATGGGTTTAACATGTTTACCATTATAAGCACAATCATCCTTACATTACAACTGGTTATCCCATAAGTAAGAAATCAATGTACCCTCAATGTTTGAAATAACCTAATTGGGAACCTTCATGTTGGATAGTATATTCATGGGTATGGATGGAAGATCAGATTTTATCATGGTAATTCTCCCTCCAAAGGATAAAAACCTATTTTTATCATTGAGAATTTACCAAGTGATTTTATTAAAAATCATATTATTATTTTTTATGAGAAGTGGCTTAGGGGAGAAAAGGGAACCCAAGAAGATCATAGGAAAGGACCCTTTTTTCATAATAAAATGAGTTTCCATGATCCTTATATTCCTCCCTAGTTATCTTTTAGGCACAAATAATTTTAACTTCTCATTGTTGAGGATTTTAAAAATCCACATATAATAAACCAATAATTCTTCATTAAACCCTGGATTGATCCTCTATTTCCATTCCCAAAAATAATGGTGTCATCAACCAATATGAGATGAGAGATACCCCTAATAAAATTCTTGTTACAATATGGATTAAACATTCCCATCTCAATGAAATTGATAAAATATTGGCTATGGACATCTCTAGCAATGAAGAAAGGGAGGGGTGAATGGGATATCACTTCATTAATCCCCGGTCTTCTTGTAAAAACTGAAATTTTTCTCCCATAAATGTATGGGCTATCAATGGGGAGATAAAATAGGGAAAAGAAAAAATCAATACCCAATGTGATATCCTCATACTAACAAAGAAACTTTTCAAAAAACTCTATCAAGTTGTATCATAGTCTTTGATCATGTCTAATTTAATGTAAATTTTACTAGAAAAGGTATTCCAGTTGATGTCACTTATAATACCATGGGTCAATTAAATATCCCAAGGGATAGACCAACCTTTCACAGAACTATGCTTCTCTTCATCAAACCAACTTGGGATGTAGGGAACATGCCTTTTTTAGAATTCCCACAAAAAATTATAGGATTCATTGCAAAAGATAATAGGATGATAATGATTCCAATTTTTTTGGACTTCATACTTGGGCAGAATAACATGTCTAGTAGCACAAGACATATGATGAATATTACCAACCTGAAAAAATTCCTACACTGCACATATCAATCTACACTTCACAATCTCCCATGAGAACCTTTAGTAAGAAGCATGGAAATAATAAATCATGGGAACACTGAGTGGGTTGACTGACCACATCTCCTAATGGATCTGTTCCTTATCTCAAATTTCCTACAACCTTTCATTCACTTCACCGATCATATAACAATGAACATGATCAAATATAATAAAAGAGTCTCAAGTGTATATGCCCTCTATGTGTGGGTTGGGATACTCTAGATATAAGGCCCTGACCTTAAACATCTCTTAATATTGAATTAAATGAATAATTCACATTGAGGATCTTTTCAGGTTTAGAGTTTTAGAGAATTAGAACATAACTACTACATCTCAAAAGATTACAAAGTAGACACTTCTACTAAGTTTCCATAAAATAAAAAAAACTCTTAAAAAGAAACATGTCTAGTTCCAAGTTTTATATAGCATGACTTTACCTTGATCCCATCCTTGACCCTATTCCACATTAGGACCTGTGAAAAACATTTCAAAAAAACTTGGGGTGAGCATAAAGAGCTCATTAAGGGATACGCAAAGAATGGAAACTGTTAGTTTATCAAAACAACAAGTAAACCATGTATACATTATCAAAGTAATACTTTTCACCTTTATGAAGTAGTAAAAACTCTTCACTGAATAAAAGATCATTACTTACCCTGTTGTAACCAAAAGATTACCATAAAACCCATAAAAAATCACATAACATATAAAGGTAACTTGGGACATAAACATACTTAAGTGCAATAACCATACGGTCGACTTCCACACATATACATTAATGGAATAGTCATACGGCCAACTTCCATACATACTTAATGGAATAGCCATACGGCCAACTTCAATACCCAATGAATTGGAGGTTATAACGTAACCACCCGTCCTAGTATTCACGGCACCACCCTTCATATGGTTTATCACGTAACCACCAGTCAAATGTCCAAGTACCATTATAAAAATCATAAGGCATAAAACAAATATAATGGAAAGAAAACATTTCCACACTTTGATCACAATATATCACTTAAATATATTGACATAAAAAATCCATTATAAAAAACCATTTTCAATACCAAAATACATAAAATAGTATATGGTATTTATTCCATTTTAAAAAACATTACAGCTTGTTCAGGAAGTCAAAGACCAAATAATACTCGCGGCGGCGGAAAAGGTCGTTGTCACCGCGTACGTTAAAAGAAACATTACTTTTTTTCGTTTTGTAAAACGCTTCATAGAAAAAGATTCCTTTGGTATAAAAGTAAAAGTCAAAGGGGTTTATACACCGTATAAAAGAAAGTTGTGTATAAAACGAAATATGCCTCAATGAAAGGAGATTGAGACGAAGTCCCTTACCTTAGGTCCGACTTGACTTGATCATTCTTTAACGTCCTGAATAATAAAATTGAGTTAATTTCTACTCACTTAAGAACATTTTTCATGTTAATTATTACTTTTATATCACTTATTACCATGTTATAAACATTATGTAATCATTTAAGTTAATAATGTTTGTTTTGTCGATATTTGGGTCTTAAGTCGAAAGTGGACTTCTTACAATTACATGTTGTTCGTGTGGTCGAAGGTTCTTTATACATAGAATGACATTACTGATTTGGATATCATATATATCATATATATCCAGCATATACATGTATTTATAATATTACATAATCATTTAGAGGTAATAAATGAAATGCACCGTTCATGGAGACGGTAAGCCGTACGTACGCATGAACGCTACTTTCATTTCTTTTTCATATTAATGGAATTAAAACTAAATGAGAGTTATGTATATTTTAATTCCATAATTATATTAATCATTTATATGTATCATTAATCATATATATCCATTATATACATGTACTTTTAATAGTACATTACATTTGGGAATAAGAAATGAAATGCACCGTTTATGGAGACGGTAAGTCGTACGTACGCATGAACGCTACTTTCATTTCTATCTCATAATTTAATGGAAATAAATAATAATTATATAGAGGTATATTATAATTCCAGTATAAAATCATATATAATAACTTTAAATCCATCCTTTATACATCCCACATATGGCATTAACGAATCACATCACTTTGAGGGGACGGTAGTCCGCACTTCCTTAAATGAAGATATCGTGTTTACCCATAATGGAAACCATAAAGGTATGCCCAAAATGAAAAATAAAGAAGCTTAAGTAAAACATAAACATATTATATATCATATATAAATATAGTGTCATCTTAATGGCCACCTTTTAAGGTGTTAAAAGAATGTTGAACAATCATCGTTTCGGGAGGCCGAAATTCGTCATCCATGGAAACAGTATGTTCTTTAACCATTAGATGTAGGTGTGTGTAAGTGTAGCTCGAATCCTTCTTATAAAAACATCCTAGTATATTGATGATACTGGATATATTACAAAATAAATGAATAAAAAGAGTTTAGGCGGTTGGAGAAGAAAAATAAAACAAAAGGACTCAAGTAAAGACATTACCTTAAAATCGGGTAACTCCCTTTGGTTTGAGCTCAAAGGCTTACTTGGGAAGACTTCTGCCCAAAGTGAGGCTTTAAGGAGTAATAGAAAGAAGTTGAGAGACAAAATGGGTAGGTTTTGGCTGATCCAAAGTCTTTGTAAGTGTGGGTAAAGAGGTAGAGGTGGGGGCCTTTTATAAGAGGATAGGAGGGGCACTCTTGGAAAGGTATAAAATGTAACTTTATTTTCAAATGAGTTTCGGATTTTAATGGTCCCACATTGATGTTTTTCGAGGATAAGGTGATAAGGGTTATAAATCCACCCATCCAATAGGTTTTGGACATGTTTAGGTCTTATATCTTACATTATCTTTCCATTTTATTTAAATCCTTTATTAATGAGGTAATCACTTCATCAACATGATGTCATAAATAGATTAATAAATAAAATGTCTAAAAATTATAGAAAAAATATCATGATGTAGGAAATCATTTTAGATTTCTAATGAATATTTATAGTCCAAATGATCATTTATGTAGACAAAATTAAAAATATTTTACTTAGGTAATACATTCTTTGTCACATTTAACATTCTTTAAAAATAAAAAGATAAAAAGTCACTTTCTCACAAAAGTGATTCCATGGGGCCCCCAAGTTTGGCACAAGGCATCCCATTGTCGGCCATGAGACAACCAGTAGCCTTAGGACACGTTTTGTGGTCTTTTTGTATTACTATGATATCATTTTATTATCTTTAACTACCTGATTACTCATTAATCAAGATAATTAAAGATAATTACCATCGTTACTATTCATAATGTCCAAAAATAAAAGATTATTAATTACATAATTTTGACCTTCTGATTCCAAATATGTAATCCATTTTACCAAATTCCAAACACATAAATTTCAATAATTCATTTAAAAATAATTCCCGTTGTCAAAACAAATAGCGGGTTTTTTTTAAACAATATCTATGAAAAGTTTGGCATTAGTTTATGACCAATTCCAAAGAGAAATTAATAATAATGACCACCATTAGATTAAATCGTAAAAATATATTCAGATTACTCTTTAATACAAATTAAAATGATAATCTAACCATATAATTAAATTAAATGAAAAAGAAGTTTTGATGTAAAATGCAGCATTTTTCACTATTCATTAAAAAATGAACATTGTCAGAAAAATACCAAAAATTTATCCAATGTAAATTTCAATGTCCCAATCATAATTAATATGTTTATTTTGACAAATATAGATTATAAAATTGTCAAAAGTTTGATTTAAAATGGGTTTTCCATCAAAAGGCAGTAAAACAATCTTTTAAGAATATTAGTGTATTCCATGCATAAGATTGTATTTATTTTCATTTTAAGCCTCTAAAACACTATCTTAATCATTAATAGACATAGATAAAAATATCTATTATTTATTAATTACTTGGTATGTTACATCCTTCCCCCCTTTAGAAAATTCCATCCCTGCAATTTATTTATTTATCAAATAAATGGGGGTACTTATCCCTCATTACATTTTCAGATTCCCATGTTGCCTCTTCTGTCATGTGGTTTTTTCACAAAACCTTTACCTGATTAATCACCTTATTCCGTAACACTTGCTCCCTGTGGTCAAGAATCTGGACCAGTTGTTCCTCATAAGATAGGTTCTCTTCCAGCTGAACTATCTCTGGACTCAAAACATGAGATGGATCTGGTATACACTTCCTCAACATTGAAACATGAAAAACATTATGTACCTGAGATAAACTTGGAGGTAAAGCCACTCGGTAAGCAACTGATCAAAATTTCTCCAGAATTTCATATGGTCCAATAAACCTTGGACTCAGCTTTCCTTTCTTACCAAATCTCATCACACTTTTCCAAGGAGAAACCTTGAGAAAAACATGATCACCTACCTCGAAATATAGATCCTTCCTCCGGTTATCCGCATAACTCTTCTGCCTGCTCTGAGCTGTTCTCATGTGCTTCTGAATCAACTAAAATTTTTCTGCCATCTCTTCTACCAATTCTGGTCCCATCAGCTTCCATTCACCCACTTCATCCCAAAATGCTGGAGTTCGACACTGCTTCCCATATAATGCCTCAAACGGTGCCATCTGTATAATAGAATGAAAACTGTTATTATAAGAAAACTCAACCAAAGAAAGATGTTGGTCCCAAATTCCCTGATAATCCATCTAACAAGCTCATAGCATATCCTCCAAGGTCTGAATTTTTCATTCTGACTGCCCATCTGATTGCGGATGAAAAGATGTACTAAAATTTAATTCAGTACCCAACGACTTCTGAAGGCCTTTCCAAAAGTTAGAAGTAAACCTGGGATCACGATCGGACACAATGGAGAGAGGAACTCCATGTAACATGACTATCTCTTTAAGATAAAAACAGGAAAGTTGGTCTAGGTAAAAAGTATCTCGTATAGCAAGGAAATGAGCCGATTTAGTCAAGCGATCAACAATAACCCAGATTGCATTATTACCTCTAGATGTCTTCAGTAATCCCACGACAAAATCCATGGATATATTTTCCCATTTCCACTATGGCACTGGTAAAGGCTGAAGCATCCCTTTTGGTAACTGTCGCTCTGGTTTAACCTGCTAACAAGTCAAATACTTCACAGTAAAATCAGCAATATCTCTTTTCATTCCATCCCACCAGTAATACTCCCGCAGATCCCTGTACATCTTAGTACTGCCAGGATGAACTAAAAATGGGGAACTATGAGACTCACATAACAACTCATTCTTCAACTGTGAATCACCAGGGACACATAATCTCTTCCCAAACCTCAAAACACAATCATTATCAATGTTGAATTTAGGCAACTTACCCTTCTGAACCAGTTCTACTTTTTTCTGCAACTCACTATCTTGCTTCTATGCTTTCTTGATTCTGTTTGATAGGGATGATCTCACTGATACCTGAAACAAAACAGAAGAACTTCCTGCACCAACAACTTCTATGCCAAATTTCATCAAATCAAAAACCAAAGAATCTTGTTCCAAACGTAGCATGGTTAATGAAGCATTACTTTTTCGACTCAAAGCAACAGCCACTTTATTTTCTTTTCTCGGATGGTAGTGAATTGTACAATAATAATCCTTGATTAATTCCAGCCATCTCTTCTGTCTCATGTTCAATTCTTTCTGAGTGAATATATACTTTAAACTTTTGTGATCAGTATATATTTCACACTTTACTCCATACAAATTATGCCTCCAAATTTTCAAAGCAAAAAACAACGGCAGCTAATTCCAAATCATGTGTAGGGTAATTTACCTCATGATTTTTCAACTGTCCTGAAGCATATGCAACTACCTGATCATTATGCATAAGGACAGAGCCAAGTACCTTCAATGAAGCATCACTGTAGATAAAAAACTCACCATTCATGGAAGAAAGTTCCAAAACTGGAGCATTCACCAATATTCTTTTCAACTCCTGAGTCAATTGAGCCATCACTGCAACAAATTGTTTAGTTCTGATTCTGACCATCATAGGATACTGATTTGAAAGGTCATTTCCCTCTGTATTCCTTCCCAGAAAAGTTGTTCTGTTTCCTCTATGAAAAACCATTCTTAACACTGAAATACCTTAGGTGAAGCAACATGGTAATCTGTAAATGCTATATCATTTCATTCATACCATAAATTAACTTATAATTTAACAATTTTCTAACTCCTAATGTTGTCTAAACCGACCTTTGATACCAACTATAAGGCCCCAGCCTTAAACATCTCTTAATATTGAATTAAATGAATAATTAACATTGAGGATCTTATCAAGTTTAGAGTTTTAGAGAATTAGAACATAACTACTTCATCTCAAAAGATTACAATATAGACACTTCTACTAAGTTTCCATAGAATAAAAAAAACTCTTAAAAAGAAACATGTCTAGTTCCAAGTTTTATATAGCATGACTTTCCCTTGATCCCATCCTTGACCCTATTCCACATTAGGCCTGTGAAAAACATTTCAAAAAAACTTGGGGTGAGCATAAAGAGCTCAGTAAGGGATACACAAAGAATGAAAACTGTTAGTTTATCAAAACAACAAGTAAACCATGTATACATTATCAAAGTAATACTTTTCACCTTTATGAAGTAGTAAAAACTCTTCAATGAATAAAAGATCATTACTTACCCTTTGTAACCAAAATATTACCATAAAACCCATAAAAAGATCACATAACATATAAAGGTAACTTGGGACATAAACATACTTAAGTGGAATAACCATATGGTCGACTTCCACACATATCACTAAATGGAATAGCCATACGTCCAACTTCCATACATACTTAATGGAATAGCCATACGGCCGACTTCCATACCCAATGCATTAGAGGTTATAACGTAACCACCCGTCCTGGTATTCACGGCACCACCCGTCATATGGTTTATCACGTAACCACCCATCAAATGTCCAAGTACCATTATAAAAATCATAAGACATAAAAAAATATAATGGAAAGAAAACATTTCCACACTTTGATCACAATATATCACTTAAATATATTGACATAACAAATCCATTATAAAAAACCATTTTCAATACCAAAATACATAAAAGAGTATATGGTATTTATTCCATTTTAAAAAACATTACGGCTTGTTCAGGAAGCCAAAGACCAAATAATACTCACGGCGGCGGAAAAGGTCGTTGTCACCGCGTACGTTAAAAGAAACATTTCCTTTTGTCATTTTGTAAAACTCTTCATAGAAAAAGATTCCTTTTGTATAAAAGTAAAAGTAAAAGGGGTTTATACACCATATAAAATAAAGTTGTGTATAAAACGAAATATGCCTCAATGAAAGGAGATTGAGACGAAGTCCCTTACCTCGGGTCCGACTTGACTCGGTCGTTCTTTAACATCCTGAATAATAAACTTTAGTTAATTTATACTTGCTTAAGAACCTTTTTCAAGTTCATTATTACTTTTATATCACTTATTACCATGTTATAAACATTATGTAACCATTTAAGTTAATAATGTTTGTTTTGTCGATATTTGGTTCTTAAGTCGAAAGTTGACTTCTTATAATTACATGTTGTTTGTGTGGTCAAAGGTTCTTTATACACAGAATGAAATTCATGATTTGGATATCATATATATCATATAAATCCATCATATACATGTATTTATAATATTACATAATCATTTAGAGGTAATAAATGAAATGCACCGTTCATGGAGACGGTAATCCGTATGTACGCATGAACGCTACTTTCATTTCTTTGTCATATTAATGGAATGAAAACTAAATGAGAGGTATGTATATTTTAATTCCAGAATTATATTCATAATTTAGATGTATCATTCATCATATATATCCATTATATACATGTACTTTTAATAGTACATTACATTTGGGGATAAGAAATGAAATGCACCGTTCATGGAGACGGTAAGCCGTACGTACGCATGAACGCTACTTTCATTTCTATCTCATACTTTAATGGAAAGAAATAATAATGATATATAGGTATATTATAATTCCAGTATAACATCATATTTAATAACTTTAAATCCATCCTTTATACATCCCACGTATGGCATTAACGAATCACATCACTTTAAGGGGGCGGTAGTCCGCACTTCCTTAAATGAAGATATTGCGTTTACCCATAATGGAAACCATAAAAATATGCCCAAAATGAAAAATGCATAAGCTTAAGGAAAAAATAAACATATTATATATCATATATAAATATAGTTTCATCTTAATGGACACCTTTGAAGGTGTTAAAAGAATGTTGAACAATCATCGTTTCGGGAGGCCGAAATTCACCATCCACGGAAACAGTATATTCTTTAACCATTAGATGTAGGTGTGTGTAAGTGTAGCTCTAATACTTATTATAAAAACATCCTAGTATATTAATGATACTGTATTTGTTACCAAAGAAATTAATAAAAAGAGTTTAGCGGGTTGGAGAAGCAAAATAAAACAAAAGGACTCAAGTGAATACATTACCTTAAAATCGGGTAACTCCCTTTGGTTTGAGCTCAAAGGCTTCCTTGGGAAGACTTCTGCCCAAAGTGAGGCTTTAAGGAGTAAGATAGGGAAGTGGAGAGACAAAATGGGCAGGGTTTGGCCAAGCCAAAGGCTTTTGATGTGTGGGTAAAGAGGTAGACATGTGTAGGTATTATATTTTACATTATCTTTCCATTTTATTTAAATACTTTATTAATGAGGTAATCGATGCATCATCATGATGTCATAAATAATTTAATAAATTTAATGTCTAAAAATTATAAAAAATATATCATGATGTAGGAAATATTTTTATATTTATAATGAATATTTATAGTCCAAAATATCATTTATTTAGACAAAATTAAAAATATTTTACTTAGGTGATACATTCTTTGTCACATTTAACATTCTTTAAAAATAAAAAGATAAAAATTCACTTTCTCACAAAAGTGAATCAATGGGGCCCCCAAGTTTGGCACAAGGCATACCATGGTCGGCCCTGAGACAACCAGTAGCCTTAGGACACATTTTGTGGTCTTTTTTTATTATTATGATATAATTTTATTATCTTTAACTACCTGATTACTCATTAATCAAGATAATTAAAGATAATTACCATCGTTACTATTCATAATGTCCAAAAATAAAAGAGTATTAATTACATAATTTGGACCTTATGATTCCAAATATGTAATACATTTTACCAAATTCCAAACACATAAATTTAAATAATTTATTTAAAAATAATTCTCGTTGTCAAAACAAATAGCGGGTTTTTTTTAAACAATATCTATGAAAAGTTTGGCATTAGTTTATGACCAATTCCAAAGTGAAATTAATCCTAATGACCACCATTGGATTAAATGGTAAAAATATATTCATATTACACTTTAATACCAATTAAAAGTATAATCTAAACATATAATTAAATTAAATGAAAAAGCAGTTCTGATGTAAAATGCAGTATTTTTCACTATTCATTAAAAAATGAACATTGTCAGAAAAATACCAAAAATTTATCCAATGTAAATTTCAATGACCCAATAATAATGAATATTTTTATTTTGAAAAATATATATTATAAAATTGTCAAAAGTTTGATTTAAAAAGGGTTTTCCATCAAAAGGCAGTAAAACAATCTTTTAAGAATATTAGTGTATTCCATGCATAAGTTTGTATTTATTTTCATTTTAAGCCTCCAAAACACTATATTAATCATTAATAGACATAGATAAAAATATCTATTATTCATTACTTACTTGGTATGTTACACTAGATGATATTTGAGGTAGATATCAGATATACTCTCTATAACATCACTATCATGGGAATAAGACACGTCTCATATCTGAAAGTTAGGATAAATTTACATGTATTTTTTTAAGACAGGCACTGAAATACCATGAATTTCAATCCCCTTTGGGAATCCATTTGACTCGACAAAATTCTCTATAAACCCATTCCTTATTTAAAAATAAATCCACTTGAGCATATTTTTTTACCCTATTTAAACAAAAAAATAGTCATGTCAGTTATTAATTATACTCAACTCAAACCTCAGAATGTCAATGTCCAATTCCTCCTGGTTGGGGTCACCCAAAAGAAGGCTCCTGACCCAAGACTGAAGATGTCATTTAAATTTTGTATTATTTTTATGAAGAAAAATATTGGGGTTACCTCACCGATATTTTTTCTATGAATCCATTTTAATGTCAGGGAATTCCATATTTTCAGTACACAAATATTTATAATAGAAGAATTCCTCCAAGACACTCCATTCCTCGGAGGCGATGAGAAGAGGAGAATGGTCTAAAATTCGATGAACCTGGTTGGAGACTTTGATTTCAGGGTAGGAGGAAAGAGTCACATAATTCGCAAGGCATCGCTCATGATGGATTTATGATAGATGACTTCTAAACTAATTTTTGAACCATGTAAATGGATCCCCTATGTTACCATCATCCAAGAGCTCTTTTCTAGCCATAAAAGAGACGAAATATTGTCTAACTTCTATAGGGAAGGGACCAAAACCATTTTTTTCCACTGTATTCACCTCTATGTTGATGTCCCTTCCTAAAATTCATGGAGAATCCCCAGGCTTAATAGAACATATATCATCTGAAAGGGACTCTCTCACATGAGTATCACATTTAAAATATGAAACTGAAATAATGGTCTCCTTAAATCCCACTGAAATTTTGATACTAATAGATTAGTAAAATGTGGAGATAAAGTCAACTAAATATCCAGTTATCAGAAATAAAAATATATGGGAAATGAAGGCTCCTGTTTGGGTTCCAAAATGGAACCCATGAAACAGAGTGAAAATTAATCCCTTTAGAAATGA
Source organism: Viscum album (assembly GCA_963277665.1). NCBI lineage: Eukaryota > Viridiplantae > Streptophyta > Magnoliopsida > Santalales > Viscaceae > Viscum > Viscum album. The sequence continues at coordinate 1,023,029,094 of OY728120.1, read as the reverse complement.
AATCGAAATTTTCCCAAGAGCCCATGCAGTGAGAATTACATATAAGGAGATGAATCAATGGGGAGCCTTGTTTCTAGGATTTTACCCCAAACTAATGGCCTTGAAATTTCATTCAGTATCTAGATTTAGGACTGCTCTTCAACTATTATCTAGTCCGGACTGTGATTGGTGATTTGTGAGAATGATAGGTAGAATAATGGATTTTAAGAACTGAAATATTCATAGTAGAATGGTTGACATTATATATATTGAAGGTTACTTTGAGTTTGGTATGACATGATATTGACATGAAATTGGATAAGTTTTCCCCCTCTCATTGTATAGAAAAGGATAGTCCTCACACTGATGGGGTTTAGAAGGACACTTTATATTAATCCTCTTCTCAGGATATGTCTTTTTCAAGATGTCTACTGGCTCATTATGATGAGAATAAGAAGAAAAATACCATTTGGTAGAAGTTACTAGATTAAAGTGAAGTAAACACTCATACCAAGGCCTTTTCATAATTTCTATTATATGAGATAACCTGGTAGAATATTTCTTGAAGTCCTTGAAGACCTATGTTTGGTTGTATGTTTAGTTATCAGTAAAAAACCATGACTAGGATGGAAGAGGCCTCATATGATGAATATAGAGAATATTATACCTTCATATGATGGGAAGATGAACCAATTGTAATATATGAACCAATATCAGCCAGTGGATCGCCTGACCCGCGGTTATTGGGAAGACAATAAATTGGGGTTTCAGAAACGGTATGCATGGTTTTGAGATGATGAGACCTCCATGATCCACCACACTTAGTCTGTTGGTGTCTGCTATAGACCGAAAGGGATTGACCATGAAAAAGACAATAGGTGTAGAACATGGGAGGTGACAATAGGATGAGATATTGGATCCAGGGGAAGGAATCCTAATCAATGAATATGATCAGATCCATGGGATCTTGAGAGATATCCATCTCGACCAAAATCTGCACCACTCATGAATCCTCCATCTGATGTGTATAGTAATCCACACACATTATGGCCCAAAATAATTTCCAATCTCATGTAAGAAGGCTAAATTATTTAATGGGAGAGGAAGCCCTAGAAGGATTATTCACACTATAGTTAAATATGACTCCAGCCCTTGATGAACCTTCATATCCCATTGATAAATACTAATGAGACACTTTTTGAAGTCACATGCATTATTACACCCGGTTCTAGAAATGTCCCCTTTCAAATTCCAACTATAATTTTCATTACATATGATTTAGAGAAGAAAAAAAGGAATGACACATAATCCCCAAGAGCCAACCACCCCTCGGAAGGTCTGTAGAGGGGGATTTTCACCATAGAACCATGAAACCCATGTCCAACGAAGTTGATGAACAGATTCCTTGTAAGTTGTTGATGGAATGTGAATCTCAATAGGGATACCATCCAAATCACATAATTGAATGTCATGATAAATATCTGGATGGAATGGATTCGAACACCTAGTTGAGATTGTGAGAGTTTCTTTGATGGACTGAGGGGCACCATATTCGTGTTTCTCAAATACAGGATGCAGCCAAGAAGGAGAAACAAGAGGAGGAATGGGATCCTTAAATGTTGTTATGAGTACTACCGCTGATAGAGAGGGGCCAGAATAATGAAATTCAAGATCATTTCTCTCTTAGATGAAAAAAAATTTGTTTCCAAATCATAGATTTATAATAATGTTTTCAATTTTTTACTATTATTGTTTAAATAAAATTTTACCCTTAATTGTAATTTTACAATTTTTTTAAGAGTAACATTAGAATATTTTTTTTGAACAAGGTAAATTTTTTCTTTTCATATAAAAATGTGAAATGAATAAATATTTATTAACATTTACATCATGAATGGAACTCATACTCTATTTTGACCACACAATGATTTAATAAATTCTTATTATGTTTCAAAGGATATTTTCAAACATTTTTTACTTTAATTTTTTAGAATGATTAAAAATTTAAATAACTATTTAGAATGATTAATGGATATTTTCATTAAGAAATTATCAAAGTGATCTTTGAAAATGAATTTTCAACTAAGGTGACTGCCTTTGATGTTACTCAAGTGAATGGGTTATTTTCATCACGCTTTTTGGTATTTTTAAATGTATTTCCATCAATGTAAATGACATTTTATATTTTTAATTTCTTATAAATTATATATATATGTTTATCACATATACCCAGATATTATCCATTTCTCTAAAAATGTTATACATTTCATTATGATCATCTCGAAATTAACTTCATTATGAAATTTCATATAAATATATCATGAATAAACAATATGAATCATATTTAATTTCCATGGGTAATTATTTTATTATTCCTTATTATCAGTTTAATTTATATGGAAAACCCAGATCATGTCCAAGATATGATAAGTGAATCTAGATAATGACATAATGAATTAGTTAATGTGATGTGATTTTGTCTATATAGTTATCCTTGACTCATGTTTATGTTAGGTTTTTTGCTGCCACATTTCCTATTATGATAATATCTTATGATACCATGTTATTTATTTTATGTTTACGAGTTATTATTCGTGTTCCTTCTCTTTATAATAAAATTTTATTCCTTTTTATCAAATTTTATTATTCATATCAAGTTAATTTTCTTACTATGTTTTTTATATGATCATATTTTCCTATGTATTCCCCATGTTGTCCCATGAAGTTTATAAACATTAATGGATTTAAGAGCTATTTATTGATAATAATATAAAATGTTTTAGTTGTTTTGTCTCACATTGAACTATTATGAATCTAGTATTTAATATACGTTATGCCATTTTGATCATTGTTTTTTAATAATGGATATTTATGTTTAGATGTCCTATAATAATATGTGTAAATGTCAGGGGCCTTCATAGTTTTAATCAAAGGATTGATTAAGATAAATTTTGAAAAGAATAATATAAGATCCATTGGGAAATTATCATGGAAATTACTTAGGATATATCTATGTATAATTATATGTAAAAGTATATTAATAGGAAAATATCAATAAATTTGGGTGATGTTTAGAGTGAGTTTTTTTTTGAGAAATTGCATCTGTGTTCGGATACTATAAGTTGATTTGATTCTAGATACGATATAAATTTGGGTAATAACTAGATAAAATTATTTACATGATATACCTGAACATTATTTGGTAATTGAAAATCATCCATTATATGAATAATGTTTGACACTTCTTGGTTATATTCTTTGGAAATTCAAAAACTCTTTATGAACAATCATAAATGATTTATATAATCACTATGGATGTCTTAGTTTAAGCCCATAGTTCTATAAATTAAAAATTATTTTTAATTAATAAGTCATCTTCTCAATGGGGTTTAATAATTTGGTGTCTTCAAACTTTTAAAATAAATTATCACACTATGCTTTTTGTTTTTACATGATTGTATGAACCATAAGGAATTGGGTTAACGATTAATGTAATAGATAATGTTTTGATGAGAAAAAAAAATTTATAACAATAGGATTAAAGGATATTTCTATTTTTCCTAATCATTTATCATGAAATATGATTAACAAATTTCACATTAACCATCTCCTGGACTCCCCAATAAAGATAATGATACAGTTCACTGATATTTCATAGGGTGGATACAATGGAATAAAGATGGTTCAATTTCCTGTATGGATGATTGTGGAAAGAAGAAATCAATGAAATTAATTAATTGAATGAGAATATGTTTTATATGTGGATAAGTAGTGTACAACGAAAGTATTTTTTGTGGGAAAATGGAAATTGCAATTAATGGAATGGATGAAAAATTGGATTCCCAAAAGCATCATCATAATTTAAATTTTATAAATTATGAATGAGTTGGAATTATAAAAATTTATGTCCTAGGGTTGAGCGATAGAAGAAGATATGAAAATGTGTACATGTAAAGGTTTTTAATGATTAAGATACTATAAATAAAATATGAACGTTAGGAGGTATTATGAAATAAGATGAGGAATCGTAGTTAATTTTTTAAGAATGTATTAAAATGTTTGAAATGTTTGGGTGTTGGGATACAAGAATTATATGAATCATAAAATATATATATATAATGATTTTTTTGTAGAGTTATTATGGTAGATATTTTAAATAATATTTTAAATGATAATAATGTCAAAAAAAGGTAATTTGATTATAAGTATTTATTTTATAGAGAATCACATGATTGAAGAAAAGACAATTTTTATATGTTCCTTATATTCAGGTTATTATACTTATTCGGGATATATGAACATTTATTGAAAGAATTATTTAAGTTTAACATTTTTTCATTATTTATTAATGGAGATTAATATATCGAATTTGGGAATTATATAAACATTCACTAACCATTTTTTTAAAAAAATTAGAGGAATAACTTGTTACTTTTTTGAATCATATGATTAGTTGAATGTAGATTTTTTTACATTGGGAATAATGAAATACATATTCAATACTCATTTGGTATAGTAAGATGTGATGTGTTAAATGATTGAACCACTATGAAAGGATGAAATCAGGTTAACGAAATAACAATATATAAAGTATTTACATATATATATATATATATATTTGGTGTTATTTATATTTATTAAAAAATAATCTTATAAATATATCAGGGAGAATTTTAAACAAAAATGTTATCCTATTACTTATGTATCAGATGAATAAATAGTCAATTAATTTATCATAGACTTACAGAGGCTTTATTGTTATAATTAACTTGATCTTTCACACTATTTTGATCAAAAATTGCTTCCACTATCCATAATTAGTTATAGTTTACTTCCATGTCCATGTTTCCAATGTTCTCCAACATGGAAACCTAGATGTGTGTTATTCTAGATGAAATTTTTATTTTCATTTACATATTTTTAAAATTAATTTTTTTAACCATTTTTTAAAGGGGTTTTGAAATAATTATTTTCAAATATCTATCAAATTAATATCAATAACAAGATTAAATTGTGAGAACACAATTTATAGAAGTGGGTAATAATGTGAAACCGTGAAATTTTTAAAAATGTATGGCTTGTAAATTATCATATAAAACATTAAAAAAATATTCTAAGTGAAGGTGAAACCCAAAAACATTATATAATATTTATTTTAAGTAAATTATATCTATTCGGTAGATTTCATTGCAAGGAAAACTATGTTTAAATGAATCACAATACTTTATTAATATATTGTTATTTAAACATTTCCATTGTATTTGAGATGTTATGTTGGAAGGTATGAGTAATACTAATTAAATAATGAAAATTATATGGTTTACACTAATATAAAATAAATTCAATGTTTAACTATTTATTATATCTTAAATATGAATCATTTAAAATAATTAAATTTATTTTTCTGAAAACAATTATTTTTCTAAAATATGATTTAGTCATGATTTCTGAAAATAATTATAAATTTATTTTTATCCAATTATAGATATTTTTTAAAAAAAATTACATTTATTTTTAAATCATTATATAAAAATTAACTTATGGAGAATTTTTTCTATTTTTATAAAAAGGATCTATTTTTGATTAATAGGGAACATTGTATTTTTTTAAATATAAACTGGATTTTTATTTATATAATTTACAAGACCCGTTTATTTCAATTGGGTTTTAAATGTAAATTTAATTCAATTATATATTATAAAATCCAAATTAGTTCCGCAGAATCATTTTCATATTGAATTTTTATATAAAAACATAGTAATCTTTGGAATTCTCCAATTTTTGGAAAAGCATTATTTTGATACCTCTATGTGATTAATATTAAATTAAAATTTTACACTTATGTGTGGTTAATTTCTAAATATTGATTCTATATTTGAGATTATCATAATTTATATTATCTAATAATATAAATATAATTTTTTACCATACTGAATTGTGAAAATATTAAAAAACCCATTTTCCTTAACCAATCCCTTCCAAAATAACTTCCCTATATCAATTATCTAATCATGGAATTCTCGGTTTAGTCAGAAATCCAAACTATGATGGGTATTGGTGAAAAACAAAAGAAGTTTTTTGAATAAGAGGTAACAACCTTAACAGGGAAATTTATGTAATTTATGTCTCCACCTCCATTGTATATTTCACTACCATGTAGTTATAATAACCTCATTATATTCCATATAAATGTATGTTTTTATGTTATGGGAACTGCCTAGAACCATCTACTCCACAGTCAACTAGGAAACAAACATGTAGATTTTGGGTACAGTGGACTAATTCCTGATGAGCTAACATAATTTTTTTCTCATCACCACTCTTAATTGATAAATATAATGATATATGTAGCTTTTTTATATCAAATTTTTGATATAAAAATATTTATGTAATTATAAACAAAATATAAATACTTTTACATACACTTACAAAAATAATATGATGAGTATTCTCAAGTGTATGACAGACTACCATAACGTGAAGTGATGAGATAACTTTTTCACATATGCTATACATGAAAGTTATTAATGATTAACATGACTTGGATAAATGATAAAAATGAAATAGAAAATTTGTTACGATATTTTTTCAGATAATTTATTACATTACCATCAATTGAATAAATTATAACGGCGTTCATGATTATAGTGGACTACCACCTCAAGATGGGTTGACATTAATTTTTCACTAATTCTTTAAATGTGGGTTAATAAAGGATAACACTGTTGAAAGTATTTGATATATATAACTTGATACATATACTAGAAAATTATCATACAATCCACTTCCTTATCCTTTGACCCGTTAAGGAAAATATAACATCGTTTGTGATTACATATGTCTTGTCGTCTCTATAAAGAGATGTGATTCACTATCCAGGATCAATATTAAATAATGAAATTAAACTTATATATATTGAAATGAAATTATTTTTATAAAAATAATACCATTATTGGTTTGATTTAACTATATCCTATATTCAATATATTGTAGATTCAATATAATACATGCATGTGAATAAAAGGAAATTAACCTCCGAAACATAGTGATTAGGTAATATTATTAATGAATGGTTAAAAAGATGTTATAAAATGATCAAATATTATATTATAAATATTTATAAGTTTATTTTATAATATATAAGTTTTTTAATAACACTATTAGATTGTTTAAATAGTTCTCAACTAATGTGATGTGTATGGTTCAATGTTTCATAAAAGAATTTAAAATTATTTGGTTATACAGTTATTCCATTGATTATTTTATGCCCAAATTAAATGTGAAATTAATATTGAATGACTTATGTTATCTTTAAAATTTTATTTTTTTGGATCTACATTTCTTACACATTAGGACCACATTGATTAACCATCACATCATTGATATGATCTTTGAAAGGGTTTCATCTTAATTTTCCTTCCTTGAGACACATTTTATTTTATACATATATTTTTTTGAAGGTTATATACAATGAGAATTTAAATAATATATATTGAATAATTATTCAACCAAAATATTTGATGTTATAATTTATTGACGTCACTTTTGAGAAGTTATGATTCAAAAGATACAAATACAGTATGTTTTATATTTTAATTTCATTTTAACCGAGTTTTTTATGTTTGAATTTTCATTGAAGGAAATTATTTGATCATTTTAGAATAAACCTCATAAATTTATTTCTCCCATATTTAGTCAGGATGTTTCTATTAGGTACATAAAATTTCTTATCATTTTTTTTTCAATTTTATGTCATTACTCTCTTTGGTCGAACAACGTTTTCATCCAAATCCATGTTTTATTAATATGCTAAAAAAATTAATATTTTTTTAAATATACTCATAACCATAGTAACATATTATAAAATTAAAAGGAACATTATTTTCATTTTTTGGAAAAATGTTATTTTTAATATTCATTAAAAATTGGAAAGTAATCTTTATTTTGTAACATATCGGGCATTCCCCGAAATATTCTACCATCATGACTGGTCAATGTTTTTAAGCTTCCTTTTTATGTTTGGAAGGATATTTCTAAAAAAATATGTTATTGTTTAACCAAGTTTATATTTTATCTAAGTGTTTTCAGAATAAATAAGATATTTTCCTTAATAAATTATTGAATTAATCTTTCAAAATAATTTTCCATCTAAGATGATATCCATTAATATTACTCAATGTGAAAATGTTAATTTATTACACATTGTTTTTAGAATTTTTAATTGTAATTTAATCCAAAAAAATAACCATTGATGTTATGGATTAATTACAAATTATGTATATATGTTTGTCACATATATACATTGTTATCATATTACCATTGATGGGGTTATACATGCCTTTATTAAAAAAATAATACGAATATTAAATGAAGCAAGATTATGAAACTAATTTTCTATAAACTATAAATTCATATTTTTTATATGTAAGATTGATTTCCTTTATATTTGACACATATATCATTGATATATTCTAATAGGTGTAACTGGATAGCACTCTAATGCATTGGAAAAAGGATTAGTCTCATTTACTATCACGTATAAGATTATGAACTAAACCTAATACATTTTGGGAGTTTTTCCACCATGTGATATTTTCAAGGAATATAGCATTGACTCATGTTTCATTGATTTTTTATGTTTCTGCCACATTTTCCATGACTCACTGATCTTATGATTCCATGTTCATTACAATTAGTTTCCATGTTATTATTCATATTCTTTATATTTTTTGATGACATGTTATACATTTGAATCACATGTTATTATTTCATATAATTTTTCTTTCCACACTTGGATTTTTTATCTCACCCCCTTTTCTATGTATTCTCAAGGATATATTATGATGATTATGTAATTGAAATGATTTAAGATCAAGGTACGAGGACTATTTTGTTTTTTATTCCCACATTCTTGTATTATGAACCTTGTCTTCCATTAAAACTATCCATTCAAAAAAATTGTTTTATTTGTGGATATTTATATTTTGAAACATGTGATAAAACTTTTCAAAGTATTGGGTCATCAAAGAGAGGTAAATGAAAGAGAAACCAATTTTTCAAAACATATATTTTTTATTAGAAGGCCAGATTTATTTTTTATCCCATACATGGAAATTACATTAGGGGAATTTTAAAATGTTATATTGTATATATAATATAAAATTTTCATTATTACTATACAACAATAATTACAAATTTAATTTATATATGTAAAAACACATTATACACAGAAAAATAGTTTTCCAAAAAGAGACTTTCTTCAATTTAAAATGTTCTAATAAAAAAATAGTCATAAACATATTCCAATAATATAACTTAAATTATTTAAAATATAAGGAAACTTTTCTTTACATTGAGAAAATTTTTAATTTTTTTTTTTTTTGCATTCTTGAAACAAGAATAAAATTTTCAAATTTGTTTTATTATTCACTATTCACTAGAAAATTGAACTTTTTAAACAAATTCCTGATATTCATCCAAACATAATTTTGATATTATGTTTTTAAAAATTTAATTCATTTTATTAAAACACATTGTAATGTTTCATAAATAAAATATATTATTTTATCATAAAAATTATTTTTTAGTGGAAAAGTATATTTTAAAGAATAATATAACTTTAATTTAATGTGAATGTATTTTTCCTAAGAATTAATGGATATTTTTTATTCATTTAGACCATTATATTTATATATATTTCGTAAGTGGTTCACTAACATTAAAATAATGAAATTTAATATCTAGTTTATAGTGGTCATATATAGTATTTCATGATTTGTTTAAGATCTGTGTTGGGTGTTGTATACATAATGAAACATAATGATATTTAATTAAAATATTTTGTTCTTAATGTTTATCATTGTAACTATAAATAGGAATGATTTGACTTTATGTCATCAATATAACATTTTAATTAGTTGTGCATATAGGGATGGATCAATTGTTGTGGAGTGAAAGCAACCACGACATGGAGTAGGTTTCCCATGAAAGGGGTGAACATTGTTAAAATAAAAGTGTTTGTTATATAGATATTTATTATTCTCAAGAGTAAGGATGAGACTATAATATTAGTTTCTTTATATTCATAGTTTTCTTAGGATAAATTATTTTAAATTAAAATTTAATATATATTGGTAACAAAGTATTCATCCTCCCATCTTGTTAGAGTAATATGATACAAGGCACTTCATAAAGTTTCTAATTTATATACATAGATCATAATTCACTGTGTACAATAACATGTATAAATGTCATGGAACAAGTTATGAATTAAAAAATAATAATAATAATCAATATGATCCCTAATGTTTCACATAGATTTTGTTATACCATACTAGTTAATGGGGAATTAATTTATGTATTAATGGTGATAAATTATAATAAGATGCATATAATTTTGCCTATATGGTATGAAACTCATTGAAATTAATTTATTTATAATATTTTTTCTTATAAACATTGACCATAAAAATGATGTTCATTAATTTAGAGTATCCTCTCAAGATGTTATTTATATTTAATATTATGATATGTCTACATAGATTAATTTGTGATCTAATTGGGTCTCTAGTGAGCTATTCCATTGATAAATATTTCCACATTGCCAAGGAATTGTTCTTATTTATTAGCATCACCTTCTTATATTTTCCTATCTACAGTTTATGTGATGTTTTTATCGAATCATAATCCAAATTTACAACGTGATCTTTTCTAGTGATTCAAATTATTATGAAATTTTAAAAATCGGGAATTTAATAATCCACCTCAAAATTTTATAACACAATCTATTTATAATAATTTTGATGAACCTTTTCTTCAATCTTTGTATATGAATGGTCAAATTCATCAAATTAAGTTTAATATTTTTCAATTTTCAATTAATTTTTATAGTGTGACTCTACATCTATGATAACATTTGATATAGGAAAAACAAAATAAATTATATTGATTAAATAAATGATTCGAAATTACTCTCTTGAACCACTCTCATACACTGTATCATTTAAAATAATATAGTTCTCCAATCATTCATCTTCGTGATGATTAATTTAAATGAGCATTATTCATCACCAAACTAATATGATCGTTCTATTATCGATAATGTTGAGTCCCTTAGTAGTAGGTTAAAATTGTCTCCCTATAATATAAGAAACTCCAATATCCCTATTTAGGTATTAAAGAACAATAAAGTAAAATAATAAAAAATATAATTTAATAAGAAATATTCTATATAAACTTGGTGACATTTGAATATATGTCTATCATGTTGTAAGGTAACCTACCTCACCATTAACTTTATTATGCCAAATTTTCAAAAAAAAATTGAATGAAAATAAAGTAATACCTTCACTAAGAACTAATATTTAATAATGAAACTACTGTTTTTCAATCTGAAACTGAATTTCAAAACTCCCTTAATCTTTTAGGTTTTGTGAATATTTATTCTAAGAAATTGTTTTGAATTCATAATTCAACTTTTTTGTCCAAAATTAGATAATATTCTGAGGTAATTTCATTGAAGAACATATAATATGATGGAATACTAGTTATATATTTTTTAAAAGGAATATTGATTCATAAATTCTTAAAATAATCTTGTATTTTTAAAAATTTCATGTCATTTTTTGGTTATGTAAATGTCATATGAAATATATTTGTTGTATTATAGGGATTAAAAATGATCATTTCATCATAATCATGATATTTTTTAATGGATATAACATAATATTTTTAGTAAAAAACCTCCTTAGTATCATACCCACAATTCATTATTTAATATATTAAATTGATAATATTTAAAACTTTTTTTTAATTCAAATATCTTTTAAACTTCTAAAATAGTTGCATTAAAATCATCTATAGGATTTATTTCATAGTTTTCGAGAACAATTTATTTTTTTTCAAATAATTGATTCATTATTTTCCTCAATTATGTCTCAAAATTGAAAATAAATTTATTTGGATTTTAATGAATTTATTAAAAATAAATATTCAATGATTTATTCATTTACTTAGTTATAAAATTTTCTAATTAGTTGGTGTATTAGTTTCATAATTTTTTATACTGAGAAAATAAGCTTGGTTTTCATTTTTAATGTAATGATTTGTATTATTTTTAAAAATTATAATATATTTACTCTTCATTTTCCTAAAATATGAGTTATACATCCTTATTTTTATTATTTTTATAATGGAATAATTTTAAAAAAAATAGATTTTTTATTTATATTTCATAACATAGTCGAAAAATTACATATTCAATCCCCGGTGATAATGTATCATGATTTCAAAAACATTCACCTAGTATAATTACTATTTTAGAGTGGGAATGAAAAATTATTAGTTTAATAGATAAATTTCCACCACTCTAGGATTCTTTAATCAACTATAAATAAATGTAAAAGATGTCATGTGAAGTGGAACACAATCCTCCCCCAATGAACATAGTATTCTAAATCATAAGAAGGAAATGACATTCTAAATCACCACCCTATTTTAAAAAAAATTAATTGTCTCACACACAAGAATACAACCAATATCAAACAATTAAATGTAAATGACACTTTAATTTTTAAGTTTAAGACAACATGTTGTTGGATAATGATAAACTACTTACATATTTGGAATCTCCCGTATAAGATAATAGTCTTTTAAATTAATTTTATCTATACCATCATATATATTAAAAACATTAAGTCATTTCAGGAGTGCATCTTTCCAAAATAGATATAAATGTTTTCACATTTACCTTTTATATTTATTTATAGTAGGTCATCCAAAATAACCAACCTCTAAATTTCCTAGAGATCCTTCCATAAAGATGAGGTGGATGCCAATATTCTTTAATATTACATTTATGGAAAACATATAGATGGTATATGATTGTTCTACACGTTTCCTCCCAATTAATCTCCTCAAACTAAAAACTTCCTAAAAGGTGACTACTATGAACATGCCCATTAAAAATTACTAATTATCCAAAGATGAACAAATATTAATTCACAAAAATATGATATTTGAATACATAATGAAATTTATTCATATAATATCACATTTAGAAGAACATAAACCTCTTACATGAGGAGTAGTGTACCATAACATGATAAGGATATGGATCCTTATAGAAAAACATTATGTTTATTGACATTCACACACACACTATAGAGTGAAACCAAGTGAAAAAATATAAGTAGATAGAAAATATATTTTACATGGTTTAGACAATATGAGTTTCCTCCATGGTATAAAAAATACTACATTTTATAAATTATCTTGACCAAAAAATTATTTAATATCAGTTGTATAAACCTCAACATAGATTACCAAAATTAAATTCTTACCAATCATGTATTTTTTCATTATATACATAATGGTGGTCCCACCACCATTTTATAGAGAGGTTCAACAGTTAAAATGGTCCCACAGTGCTCTAAATTTTATTTTGATCAAAAAATTAGAATATATAGTTTTTTATGTCATATAATTCCTCATATTGACTATAAACGTGTATTTGATGAATGTGTCAGTCACTCCACCCGTCGTTGACTTGATCACATAGACCTCATTCACTATACTAATCGCTCTACACACCACTGTTTAAAATTAATAAATATTATTCGTCATGTTACTCTAAGGAGTAACACTACCATGGAAAAATCACGCATACGCTGACATATATTTTGATGCCACTACTTTGAATAGATTCAATAAAACACATAATTAGAGTTCTCATAACTCCTAAAAGTATCACACATGAAAATTGTTTTTATAAAAGTTATGTAACCTCTAATAGATACATAAATTTGTTCATAACTAAATTTCTATACCATGTAATGCCCTCAACCACCTCTCTTTCACCCTATTTAGTCTAAGGCTCAACATTTCCATAAAATTTCAATAAAAATAGAAATTTTACATGTTAAGCAGGGTTTTATTTCAAAATGTTTTTAACATTTCTACTCCCTATCATCTAAAAAAATTAATTATAGTGGTATATTATATTGATATGTATTTTCCATGAATGAAATATGGTATTTTTTATGTGTATTAGACTTTTAATATCAACATAGAGTATACAAAAAAATAGTTCCATATATTATGTCCTTTACAATTTTAGTTGCGTCCACATATTCATATTCTTTGGTACATAGTACAAAAAAAAGATAAATCCTTAACTTATTGCTAATTGTTGTCATACAAAATTTAATCAAAAAAGTGATTATACACTTAGGTGTTAAAAAATACCATATTTATCATATACACACCCTTGAAATGGATTAGGGAAACTAAACATAAGGTTATAACTTCAATTCCTTTGAGAAATAAATTATTCCACTTAACAACATCCCTTTAGTGACCTAACCCCTATAGCAGAGATCTAGTGTCTACAATGATACATTGGAACAATATACATGGAATTGTATCTTTATTGACTGAATAGTATTATATTTTTGTAAAATATATATATACTAGAAATTATAATTTCTATTGAAATCCTAAAACACACAAATCAATTTCTTTTAGAACGTAATTATTATATTAATATATCCATAAAAATAAATTAAAAACATCATAGTATCATAGTAAAAAAATATTAAAGGGGAGAAGAATTATCCCTAACTACATTAATATTTATGATTTACAGTGTGATGAACTATGAGCCTCATTCCACAACTCCTCCTTTAATTATATTGTGGGAGGAATACATACATTGTTCCCAGACCTCATTATTGCATCACAATAACTGTTTAACTTAGTAGAATTCCTCACCATATTTTATACCTCTACATCTTCCTTCTTGGAATTCTTAATCATCACATGTATAGATTGTTGGATTCTCATTTGATCTGGATAATATTTATCACCATATATTATGATTTCCATATCAATCATTTGTAAATCCGTAAATATTGGATCAATTGTGATCCTCATCATATAAATTCAATAATATTCCTTTCAAATAAAAAAAATATACAACTTTGTTCTCTTTCCCATGATGTTAATGTATTGAGTAGTCACAATCCTTAATCAACTCAATCCAAATTCATGGAATCATATTCTGATCCTTTTTCGTGAAAATATAATTTAAAATGATATGAATATTATATATATCATACCTTTTCCCATAATGATAATTCCTCTATATAATTAATAAAAATATTTCCACATCTAACTCTAAATCAGATGTTAGGTAAATCTTCTCATTGACTTTAAATTTTAATGAGGCATAAGATATCAATATATCTTGGTTAATGAGAACACATACCAAAACCCTCTTGGATGTATCACTATATATCACAAAACTTTATCAACTATAATGTAGTGAGAGAACATGGACATTGACTAAAATTATTTGTATCCCCTTGAAATTATCTCCACATTCCTTCTTACATAAGAACATAACTCATTTATGAGTCAAATTGGTGAGTGGATTACATAATTATGAGAATTGTTTCATAAAACAGTGATAATATCATTCCAAACCATAAAAACATAAGATCTCATTTTCTGTTTTTCATTAAGGCTGATGTTCAATAACATTTATATTCTTTGTATCCATAGATATCCCCCATCGTGGGATTATGTGACAAAAAAATGAATCTTTCTGAAGAAAAATTCACACATAGTAAATTTTACATAAACCTTCTCTATTATAGAGTTATTCATTACAATCCTCAAGTTATTTTCATTTTCTTACATTCTCTTTGATTATTAAATAATTGTTTTTATAAATACAACCACAAATTGATCAAATTGCCTCGAAAGTCTATATTTATTAAATTCATGATAATAGCGGGGGGAATATGTAGGACCCAAAGGCATAACTCTATATTAATAGTGTCCAAATCATGCACCAAATTAAGTCACTGTTATATCATCCTACATAAACCTCAATTTATGATACCTAAAAAGAATATAAATCCTTCAAAAGTATTACCCGATATTTATTTTATTAAATAATTCATCTATGTAGGGGACATTATATTTCTTATTGATAGTGATATTGTTTAGTTGTCAATAATCAATGTGGAGTCTTACTGATCCATATTTTTTATTATCAAATAGAATAGGTGCACCCCAAGGAGATGAAATTGGGTCATATGAATCACTTTTCATTATTCTATTGGAGTTTCATCTTTAAATTTATGCACCAAAATTAGTCCCATTTTTATGGAGTCTTTAATATATGAATTGCACTTGTATGAGTTCTGTTGATAACTAAACTTCTCAATTCAGTGGAAGACATATATATTCTTCTAGAAAGTCCTCAACAAACACTCATATAAAAGGTATATCCATAATGGTGATTTTCTCCCCAACCATCCGAGATTGATAACCTTCATTTATAAGAATTAATACCCAAAATATTCGAGTAATTTCCACTTGAATATCATATTCATCATTGAATTGATAGATGATTGGGGATTCATTCAGGTTAATATATATGAAATCCCATTCCCTATAATTTATATGTGATATATATAGTGAATGATATTATAAAAAAACAACAACATCAAATTCAGTTAAATGAATAACCACAATAGTTTCAGGAAGCACCATCCCACAAACATCATGCGGGGAATAATTATATTCTTTTGATGAAACTATTGTTACATTAATACATTTCAAAACTAAAACAACTTCAAATTATTTTGGAAATATGTTGATTCACTTATATAATTCGTTATAAATAATAAAGTCGGTTTCCCTATAACCAAATAAAACATTAGTCTCTTTAGTGTATAAGGTAAGTGTACTTTTCACCACCTCATTGATGTACTCCACATCGTTGATTTTGATCACATGTGATTTGACTTGTTCATTAAACATAATAGGTTTCTAAATTTATAATCATTGGGAACCATCATATTTGGTAATTGGATATCATAATGCACCTATTCCTTTCTCTTGAAGACTTGAAGTGTAAGTGGTTCATTTCGTGTAGAATTTTCTCTATTGATGACATTGGATATATTCATCTCATCACTTTGATAGTTAATTTCTTGTTTACCTTCTATACTACTATAAAACATTTATTAGTCCCCATAAAATTGTATCATCTATATTTCATTCCAAACATTGAGAATAAATGAAATATAATCTTCCTACCACTTGGGTTTTTTAACTTCCCTTGAATTCCATTTTTCTCTTCTTATTGGAACCATAAGATTGATTGGTAACTACAATGTCCATCTAAATCTTAATATCACATTTAATGATTTTATAATATCTATTTATTTCACATATACCTGTATACTCATATATAATGGGAATTAATCCAATGAAGAGTCAATCAACTATACTATTAGGTATGATGAAAATTACAGAATATTATCATACAAGTCTTATAAAATATTCCTCATAGGTACCATGGAATTTATCATCAATTTTCATAATATCATGAAATTATTTTATAAATCTTTTTATAAATAATATGAGGAATGATGTTATTGATTAATATGTTATTGAACACATCCCATTCTAGAGATTCAATTTCATTACATTTCCTCATATTCTTGAAGAGTTTCAACCATTGACCCACTTCACCTTCAAAACTATTGAAGATCCATATTAAATTCTCTTGATTTAAACAATGGATAATTAAAAATTTATTTTTAATTGTACTAATACATTGTTTATATACTAGTGGATTAGAAGACCCACATAAATAAGTAAGTCATAGCCTCATTAATGACTTAATATAATTTGTTTCCCACTTATGATCATTTGGAAGTCCTGCAAGATTTATAGATTTATAATGTTATGTGAGAATAAGAACAAAACTTTTCATTCCATATCCCCTATGATTAGGTTTCTTAGGTGGAAAATAAATACATTTCTCATCACATTCAGTATTAACTCTATTCTTTCGGGGTCCATCCATTGAATAAAACCTGAAATCATACTATGAGAAACACTATCCATAGTGGGAAAACCACATAATCAAGGGAAATTAATTATAAAAAATCAATTATGGAAACCTTATATTTTCTCCTAGGTTATTCATGATCATTACCAAAACACTATGAATGTATCCTATTCTTAGTATTATCGTTATGGTTCATACTATTTATTTTGAATCCTAGTTTCCAATGGTTAACAAAAGCTTTATCTAATAGCAATTTTGAAGAACCATAATTTTCATATATAGATATTATGTCTAAATTGAATAATATTAATTACATTATATAAAAAACCATGAAATATACTTATAGGATTATTTTCATTAGGAAATGGGAAACATGACCAACCAATTCATTAAACATCTACATCATCTCCTGCATATTTCAACATTACTAAATCCCTTTTTAACACTTCTCAATATATAAAATTCTTCATATACTGGGGAATATAATCATATGAATATGGTGTGGTCAGATTATTTGTAAGGGTAATTAATGTAGATAACATATGAATAAGTACCTATGAACCTTAAGATGACATTTTTGAATTATATCCTTCATATGAGTGATCATGATGTCATTTTGTGGAATAATTCATAGTAGTTTAGAAACAATCAAAGAGCATATTTACTGATATATTAATGTAATACATGAAATTTTGGAATAAAGAAAAGAATAGAAAATCATTTATATATGATTAAATGATTACTATAAATACCATCATAGATGAGAAAATCCTTTACTGAACCAAGTTCACTCCTCATTCTATCCTTGTATTACTTAACATAGTTTTCTACCCATTACATTCCATTATATATCATGAGATATTAATATTAACATAATGAATTGGTTTTATATTTAGGTAAGACCCATCACATACTGAAAAACATTAAAATTTGTTCCATAAGAAAATAATTTAGTCATCATATCAGAACCTCAATAAAATTAATTGTTTTCATAAACATTATTCTATCAAAACATAACCCATAGCAAATAAACTGGTTTTATAAATATCCTTCCATCATAAACATAAAACAATCAAAGAAATAATATGGATTATAGCCTTGAATAATATCCCCAATAAGTCATAATTAATATCCTATAATGTTATCTTAGATGGAAAATAATATTAACAAATCAATTGAAATCAATAATGAGGAAAAAGGCATTACCCTATAAAATGTTTCTTTTCATAAAATGCCATATTAATTTAAAAATAAAAAAATATTTAACAATATACTTTTATGTGAAGAAGGAAATATTAAAAAAAATAAGTCATCATGAATGAGGAAAATTTGTTCTTGTTTAATATGTTAATAAAATAGGTATCTCCTCCAATTTTTGAAAAAGTCATAAAGTACCACTTTAGTAGAACAAAAATAGATTCCATTCTATGAATATATAAAAAATTAAAAATGTTCACAAATAAAATTTACAACTATTGAAGAATAATAAAATAATTTTAAATATATATTAATGAAATATGGAAATATAAGATAAATATTACACAATAAATACTTACGTATAAAAAATCTCAGATAATAATGAGATAATGAAATTAACCCCTACTATTTGTCCATCTTCTTTCTTATGTGTCTAAATCTCTTGCATAATGAATTAAATTATTTTATTTACTTATTAAATAACTATATTAACCATTATTATATCCAATTTTATCTTTTTATGTCATCTTATCACCATTTTCTTAAAACTATTTCACTCTTTCCATTCTTTTTAGTGTTAAATGCTTCATTTTTCGATGCATTCTTTGTCAAATAAGTGACAGTTCTTATGCCTCTGATAGAGTTATAAAATTTAAAGAATGATATAAATATAATATATATAATATATATTAATTATATATATATTTATATAATAATTTTTTAATGTTGATAATCTAAAATGAATCACATTTCATCATGGAGACGGTATGCATTACGTACACATTTGCGATTTTATCATTCCTTTAATGATGAAAGTTTTATAAGTGGATTGAATATATTTTCTTCAAAATAAATATTATTTGATTATTATCATATATATATATATATATATTCAAATATATTATTTATAAAATTATACACATCTTGATAAAGAGGTGATGAAAAACATATAACACCTCGGTGTGGAGACTATAAGTCGTCCGTATGCAGGGGTTTTGTTTTGTTTTTCCTGGGATTGATAAAAGTGGAATAATATTTTTCAATAATAATTATAACATATCATTATACAGTTGATACTAGAGTTTTTTCATAAAAATGGAAACAATAAATGAATAGGAAGTATAATTATAAATTATTTTGAAAGAGTCAGTAAAGATGATTACCTCTTCCGTGGATAACCTCATTTGAATATCCTATTAGATACACTAGGGTATAATTTTAGAGAATACATAAATATATAAAATGTTTGATAGTAATATATAATATTACATTGTCCTAGGTTGGATTATCATAAAGGCTCAATGAGATCTGAAGAAGTGAGGGATGAGGTTCCCTTTTATAATTGTGGTGAGGGTCACTATTGGAATTTCCAAACAAATATTATGTTATTATAAATTTGATCTCAATACACTTAATTCAAAAATTAAATTTATTCGAATCGATGATTAGTTAATGTTTAAACCTCCTCAATTGATACATTATAGATAATTTTTTTATTATTTTAATCATTATAATTTTTATAACCCTTAGTTAACCTATTTTAATTTTAACTATTCTAACAACATTTCCATTATTAATTGATGGGAATGAATAATTTTGTGTGGTCAACTAGACCAAAAATGACCATTTTATAATATTTTATACCATATTATAATTGTCGTTTATTTTAAATGTTTTTTAATGATTTATAAATAACTTAATAATATATTATATTGATAAAATATTGTTAGTGTCAATTTGTCCACTATACATTATATGGATTTTAAAATATCAAGATTAAAAGATCACTTATCAACAAATAATTTTTTCTAATATTTCATGGTAATCTATAAAATCTATTGATAAACTTATTTATTTCAATGAATATTTATTTTATATTTTTTTAATAAAATTTATTTGATGTATTCATAAATAAATACTACGTCAATGTTGTATAAATATTTAATATACTTATTTTATAAATATTAATTAAAAACAAAATACTAGGATAAAGATACATCATCTAAATTTTAGAATAATATTTATAGTTGAAAATATTTTTTCAGTAAACTCTATATTATAAATTATATTGTATTTCGAAAATGAATGTGAAATATTTAAATTTTTATTAAATAATATATTATAGATATCAAAATAATATCTAAGTGGCCTAAAATGTAAAACATAGATTTATATTATGAAATTATATTTAATAAATAAAAAATTTACATTTATATTAATTTAGAACATACATATGTCCTCCTGTGGATACATTAGTGTTATATATGAGAAAGAAAGTGAACTTTTATGGTATTAATTGATTTATATGTTATATTAGTCATTTTTAGGGACATGTATCCACTAAAAACATAATTCTGATACTTATATATTAAGGGTCTAATTATATTCTTAAAATAATGTTTTGGAATGTGTTATGTTCATTTTATAGTCTTTATCATTATATTTTTTACATCAATTACCCAATTTATCCTTTACCATGGGAAAACAATTAACCAAGGTTATTATTAGTATTGTCCAAAAATAAAAGGAACCTATTTAGAAAATATAGACCATACAAATATATATTTGGGTTCAATTTATCAGTATTTTAAACACATAAGTTTCATAATTAAATTTAATATTAAACCGATAAAATTCCATGAAAAACAGTTTTGCTGAAAAAATACCCTTTTAGAACATAAATTGTTTTTATAATAAATTCATATATAAAATCCTTTTAAAAATAATAATTAACGATTTAAAAACTTTAATCTAACCCAAAAAATAATTTGACCTAGTCATGACATTAAAAGAAAACACAATTTTCGATAAAAATAATTATTCTCACAAAAAAAAGATTTCAGAAAAATATAAATAAATAATTTTATAATAATGTTTTCATTTTGAAAATATTTTTTACAAATACATTTTCTATAACTTCTAAAAATTAATATTCATTCATTAATAAAAGAGAATATCATTTTTCATAAAAAATTTACTTTTGAATAATAAAGTGATTTTACTAGAAAATATTTCTTTTATAACAATTTACCAATAAAATAATATTTATTTGAACATTTACATTTATTTTATCAATTATTTGTTCATATTTCCTTGTACCAATTGTAATGTTTAGTTATAATAGTCATTTTATGGTGTCTTTTAGTTCGTTTAAACTCATAGTTATGTGCAACAGAATCTACTGAAGAATTAAAATTATTTAAAAAAAATATTATTAAAATATCATGGTGTTACAATACTTGTGGTGTAGTGAGGAAATGATATTCTCATCACTTTGTGGAGGAGATATTCTAAACATACATGACAGAAATTATCATAATTCTATGATTGAAAATATAAGAAAAAGAATAATGTACTATCTTTTAAGAATGAAATATATGACATTAATGTCATAGTTATATAATTTATATCACTTAAATTAATTAAATGATTCCATCATCACCTTCCATGTAATGTGTCACTGAAATATGAATCACATCACTTCATGAGGTGGTTGCCCAACATACACATGAGTCACATTTTTTGTCCTCTTCACAATGGAATGTAAAAAAACTATATATGATAAATGACTCCAAATGAATAATTAAGCTAAAAATATAATATATTTACTTTTGATATGATATCAAAACCAACCCTGGGAGGTCATTTGGTAATATGAATGACATCGGTTTGTGAGGCGGTAGTCTTCTGTACACATGAATGATGATTTCCTAAAACATTTTATGGATGTGGGGATGGTTGTAGGTAATTATTATAGTATAACAAAATATCAATTTATTAATGATGTTTAGGTTATTATTTTAGAATTTTTTTAATAAAATTGTTTTTTTGGAGTAAAAAATAAAATAAAAATTCTCTTTGAAAAATTTTACATCATCATTAGGTATAATCCATATGATTTCTATAAAATCATTAAAATGATTTGTTTATAAAAAAAATAATTATATGATTAGATGAAAGATTTTATAATGTGATTTGGGTAGGTATAGGTTTCCTCACAAAATTATTAATTTGTTGAGAATATATTATAGTGGGTGGCCTCTTATAAGTAAGGTGAGGGGCACACATGTAATATTTGAAAAGTAAACGGTGTACCCAAGTTTATCACGTGAAAAAAGGGTCCAAAATAGATTTTTCCAAAGACATAGTAATTATAGGTTCCAAATATTTCTATACAACATATTTAATAAATGAATTTAGGTTATTTTAAACTTTTTCCTTTTATATTAATCCCATGTAATCACATTATTACCATAACCCAAGAAAATATTTCATACATTGAAAATTATTCATTAGGGTAAAAATTTAATGTTAACTTATTATATAATATAAAATATTTTTATGGAAAATATAGAATAAATTTTCCAAAATTTTATTTTCATAATTTGAAAATTTTCATTTTAAATTAATCCCATAGACATGAGGAGATAGTGGGACCTCATATAAAAAATATTTATATTTTTTAAAAGTTTTTTAATAAAAATGTAATATATAAATGATTAAAATAACCTATATTAGACATATATATATAATTGAAATAATTTTACATTAAAACAAATTTGAAATACATTTTATCTTTATTAATAATTCAAACAATTGGGTGGTTTTAAATTAAAATTTAGTATATTCATTGTTCATCCAAAATGAATCATTTCAAAGAAATCACAAATATTCACTCTAAGACCATTTTAATATGATAATTTCAATATGGAATTCAATTATATCAAATAAATTTTATAAAATTAATAGAAATTAATTTTATCTTATATTCTAAAAGAAAAACTAAACATTATTTAAGAAAACTGTAGTTTTTTTTAAAAAAAATTAATGATTATTATTTTATTTCTAATAAATAGATAACTATAAATCCAATATTATAGTAAGAATTTTTTAGAAAAAAAAATTCATTTCTAGTTTATAATGTTATAATATATTACGGTTTGACTTGGTGTAATATTTTTTTCAAGCAATCAAAGTTATTAAATTTATAAAAAAAAATCAATTATTCGAGATCAGTGTTGCGTGTCACATATGATATTAAAAAAATATTCTTATTTTAAAATCTCATAGTGTTAATTTATACTCATCTTAAATAAATTTCACCCTAACAAATTTTCATGGGTCTATGAAATAATGGTTTTTATATTTGGAAATAATTGTGTGTAAAACCCCCCATCATAAATTGGATAATAAAACTTTATCTTAATAATAGAGAAATGGAATTACAAAGTCCATTTTGAATAAGGCATAATTTGGTTTCTAAGTCTCAATTTTTTTTTGAATTTGAAGATGTTAACAATGAGTAAAATCAAAAATAATTATTTATAATGATAGAGGACAAATATTACAAGAAAATAAATAGTCAATGGAAATATTTTTACATTAAAATAATTAATAAGTGATGATTTTTAAGACAACATTATTCATCAGAAATGAAGGTAATATTATAACATTTTATTTCAAGAATATTTTTATAATGATGTGGAATTATTTTAATATATAATAATAAAATTAAATATACTTACTTGATATGTATTTATTTTCTATGGACAATTTCATCATATGGCTATGAATTGGCCCATTTCTAATTTATCTCTAACCCTATGTCATGATTTTAAAAAATAGTAATTCTTTATGACTGAAGTAATAAAATTCACTTTTAAAGGATTGTATGATCTATAATATATTCGAAATTCATTCCTTCTATATGTAATTATTATTATAACAACATAGTTAGTACAAGTTATCCAATATAAATAAATATTTTTATGGTGAAATATTACATTAATATCTAAAACCTCATCCAAATTGAAACAAAAAAATTATTATAAATGATTAACCTTATGACTTGTCTAAAATATCAATATCCAAAACTTTTGAAATAATGTCACTAAATATGAAAATTGAACTTATCATTAATCCCCCAAACAACTTGAATTTTATTTTAATAATCACCTGTGAAATATTTTAGTATATATTACGTAAATAAAAAAATATCAGTAACTCCATCAATGATAGCATAAACTATTTTTGTCAATAAATCATTAATCATTTATAAGGTAGTCAGTACTATTCGATTTAATTTATTATTATAAATAATCACTTTATACCAACATAATTATATAAACATTGGAAACATATTAATGGTAATATTTCCCTCAATATTGTGTTTTCACATAAGATTAACTTATTTTTGAATCATATTTCTTGGTCATTAGTATCAACCAATATATTCCCTCAAATATTTAACGAACAATTGTTGCAACACAATACCTATACATTCAAAAATTCATATCACAATGATATAATTGATAAAATTCTATGATTATATAATTATTAGATTTAAGTAGATAAACATTAATCATTACATTTTTTGGCAATAACACAAGATTTATCAGTATACATTAGCTTCTTTTGAGCAATATTCAATTAACTATTGGGAAATTAATATTTGTACTTCCATATTCAATTATAATTGAAGCATTAGACATTGTAAAAAATTGTATTTCTCTCACAATCATCAGAATCATAGAATTTATATCCAAAATTATACCAAACATTAATTCCATTTAAATAAGTACCACGGTGTGTCTTTCCAAAATTATCACAAGTGGGAAAATCATTCTATCTAATCTTCCCTTCATCTATCCCCTCATATGAAATCCTCTCGGAATCTTTACTCCCCTTCATATCCTAAATACGTTGATATTTTCTTCTCTATCTCATTATCATATGATACTATTCTATCATATGTTGAGAATAACTCATAGGCTTATGGCCATAGACAGATAGATGTTTTCCCAATAAAAAAATCATTTTTATTATTTGGTTTCCATGCATTGATTTGGGGCCCATTCCTTTGTATAGAAATTATTTATAAATGATTTCATAAAATAAATTAGACAATATCATTTTGAAAAAAAATTTATAATTAGAATAAAATAGGAAAAATTAATTGAAATTAGAAAATATACTCATAGTAATCTCATACGTTTTCTCATTTTTTCTTTGGGGATATCATTATTTAAAAATTATCCATAATTGTTTGTAATGAAAATTCAAATTATCCTCATTATATCACCATGGTCTATCAACCTAGGTGCATTGTAATGCTACATTTTTTGAACTAGGTGATGATCGATTGTAGCCAAACGCGCCCCTTCCTAAGATACTACCCCATGGTACATTAGTCCCATAACTACATCCCATTTTGGTATACTTACATTGTTTTATTTATATAAATACAAAAGAATATCTTCCTTACCAAAACACTTGGATGTTCTTCTATACATATCCTATATTACTATGATAGGTTTATATTCTATAATAACATTATTCCCAAATTTATATCCCAATGATTCATAAAAACTTTTCTTAATACCAACTATTGTAATCGGACCATAGTGGCTCTGAACTAATGAGTACACTATTACAATAGCATAAGATTCAATGGATTTTATATAAAAGGGCCAAATAGTTTTGTATACTTAGTAAACTATATACCTTGTTAAAAATACTTTTATAATTGAAAAATTAAAATTCACAAAGTATTTTAATTGATAAATCCATTATATAACTTACTTTATCCCTACATATCAATCATATAACACTTCATGGAATCCTGGGGAAAAAACAAAAGAAATGGCTGAGATTATATTCTTATTAATGATAAGTGTACAGATAAAGATATGAACAAATAAGGAACGATCAATATGGAATGTTAACTAACTGAAACACATTCCAATTATTATTTAATTTAATAAAAATATGATAGGAATTAATGATAATAGAATATTTCAATAAAAATAATTACATGGTCTTGAAACATAACCATCGATATTCTATCAAATTGGATAATAAAATATAATATGAATAATTCAAATCGTAAATATGGAATGTGTAACGATGGAAGTCAAAAATATACCATCGAGTCCATATGCTATAACATCAAATACCATCTATTCCTTGTTCTCTACCATTAATATAAATGGGTAATTACTCTACAAAAACCCAATCTAGTATGTCTCAATAAACTTATCGATGCAACAAGGGGAAATAGAGAGCATCTCCCTTTTCATATTAATTCCAATTAATTCCCTATATGGATGGTATACAACACTAATCATTTAAAAATTTATATTTAATATACCTTATTAAATTTAAATACATTCCCAAATAAATTAATATAATCATAAAATATCCCTAATAACTTGAACATTATCCTTAAAGTACATTATCAATCAAACATATCATAGATAATCCAAAATAATAATAATGATTGTATCGTAGAAGTATATCAACATAATGGAAAAAAGAAAAATATAAATATATCTTGTTAGATGGAAAATGATGCTGAAATATCACTTGGAACATTCCTTTGGGAAGATAAATAGTATTTAAAAATCACCGTATTTATTTTAAAAGTAGAAAATTTATAAAAAAAATTAATAATCCATTTCATTGAAATTCAATTTTAATAACTAGGAATTTATATATTATGAGTAAAAAATTTATTTAAAAATAATCTTATAAAAATGAAAATAAATATTAAAATCAATGATATTGATGATAGAGGTAATTCCCTATATTATGTATAAATTAAAAAGAACATGCCTTTTTCAATATAAAAAGGATAGAAAAGTGGCATGTTCAGAAAATGACAATAATAATAATTTAATAACATTTTAAAAAAATAAATCATTAGAAAAAAAAAGTAATAAATAATTTGGATAATGTAAAAAATTGGATACATTTTTAAAAAACATATTTTTTTGAAGAAAAAATGTTTTCAACTGAGGAGAGAAATAATTACGGATTTTAATAAAAAAAATTATTAATAATTTTAAGTGCATAATAGAGGATAAATTATAATATTACAAGAAATATTTTATGAATAATAATCGGTTAATAAATTATATTTATTTTAAGATATAAATATCTAATAATCCTACCTAAATGGTGGCATAATAAAAAAAACATAATAATGATGATGTTGTGAACAAAAACCCATACAATATTGGTAAATATCGAATCATAAGAAAAATGAAATAAACACCATTAAATACATCATTAAATATCATGAATATAAATAACTTCATTATAAAACATACCCAAGGGGTACTATATACACAACACTAAATAAATAAGTGGTGAATACATCGTATATATCACAGATGTAAAAGCTAGACGAGAAAACCATAACTTTATTATGACATGTCATTAATGTTATTTAAATTTTATAATAATAAAATTAATTATTATTTCTAATTTATTAAGACACATTAAAAATTATATTTTTACTTTTATCTAACTTGATAATATGTTACATTTAATTAATTAATCAATTAATTTTATATTCGATGTTTCAATGATAATTTTCTTATGTGTCAAAAATGATTTTTCTAGGTTGATTAGGGTCACAGTGTTCATTTCTTAAAAACAAATAGAATAATAATAAATAAATAATAATCATATCTATACACCAATTGTAGTTTTAAATCCAATAATTAATTATGGTTAGGAAAAAATTAACTACATTAAAATCTTGTAGATGGTAGGTCGTACGTACGCATAGTAACATTTCCTTTTTTTCAATGATCATTATGGAACGAAGGTAAGTACTATTAATTATTTCCAAAATTATAACATTGTAATGTATAAAATATTATTTATTTAAATATACTTATATGCATCATATATGTGGTGTGGGGATGAAAATAGTTCCACATCGCTTAGTCAAGGTGGTAGTCAACACGTCAACAAATGATGTTATCATCTTTCAATGAGTGTAATGGGTATAAATAAAAATATTTATTATCTTTTTATAAGGTAATATGTCATTAATATCATAAATATGTCATTTTTATCACATATATTCATTAATTTTATCCCTTATCACCTTCCATGTAAAGCGTTAGTGAAATACCAATCACATCCCTTCATGAAGCAGTAGTTCGTTATACACATGAGCGATGTTATTATATCACATACAGATTGGAAAGTAAAAAAGTTAAATATGATAGAATAGATACATATGTATAGTTATATTATCATATATATATATATATATATTATCCATCATCTTATACAACTAGGAGAGGCAGTAATGGAATAATGAATGACATCAGTTCGCGGTGTGGTGGTTCGTATTACACATGAATTAAGATTTTGTAATCGATTTGATAGTTGATTGGATGGATATAGGTCAGGAAAATAACATAAAAAAAATTTAGTATAGTTAATAAGTTTCTTTCATTTATATCATCATCTTTTAATAATAATTGAAGGAGGTGGAGGATGAAATTATAAAAACGCGCTCGTTCAATAACATTACCGCTTCTTCGGGTAACCTCCTTAGGTTTTCACAAAAGCCATCATATGCTATATTGATGCCCAAAATAAAGATTCATGGATGATAGAGTTGATTTTGGAACTTTATTTAGTGACGTACTATCCAAACCAAAATGTTTTCATGGTTTTAACAATAGAGGACAGTGGGTGGCCTTTTATAAGGGTGGTGAGTGGTAGATTTGTAATTTTTTGAACAGAAAATGATCTAACCATGTGTTTTTCTTTATAAATGGGTCAAAATTTATTTTACTAGATCCATAGACATGATATTGTTTACATATGGGAATAAAAGTTATTTTAGATATATTTTGATATCATTTCAACAGTTATATGCTTTATTTTAACCCAATAGTAACCTCATTTGTTTATAAACCATGAAAAATAATTTTTAATATTTTTCATATATATTATTGTAAAAACTTATTATGGGAATATTTGATAATATATATTTTTATGACTCAAAAAAAAATCCTTTTTTAAAAACATCATTCTTATTGGTGGAAATATTTTATTTAAAATTAATCCCAAAAACACGACAAGAAAAGAGGTTTCCAAAGAGAAAGTCATACAATGTTTAAAAAGTTTTTATATCATGATTTAATATTAAAATGATTACAATTAAATAAATTCGATCAATATATATATAAATTAACTGATTTTACATTAAAATCTATTCCAAATCTAATTAAATATTAAAATATTTTATATATTATTTAAGTTTTCAATTAAAATTCATTACTTTTTACATTCATAAATAATAAAACATTTTAGAAGAGACAAAAAAATTTACAATTATCTAATTAAGATATTATGATTTAAATAATTAAATTTATGTTTTAGATACAGTTTATAATTTGTTTTGGTTATATTTAAACATAGTAAGCAATGTGTGACAAAGTCACCTTTTAGAACAAATACATTTTTTAACCATTAATTTTTATTTTAAATGTATAAAATTTTATTTCTAATAAATAGTTATCTATACTTTACATATTTATATAGTCTTATTCATAGGATCCATTTTTTGGTTATTTTATATTGGTATACTATATTATTTTTTTGACATTGGGTTGTGTGTTCCACAAAGTATCAAAGATATGAAATTTAAAGAAATATATTTAGTGATTTCATTAAGGTCAATATTTTCATTCATGTTTATTATCAAAAACGGTACCATAATTTAAAATCAACTGGAATTATATTCTTCATTTTCCATTAAATAATATTTCCATGCACCTACTAAATACTCTATCTAGATAGAAAACTTTTTAAAAATTTCATACCATAGGCTTCATTAAATATCAAACTAATAAATAAAAAAAAGATACCTCATTTGTGTATATATCCTCATCATCTGATCTCAAGTCATTACCCATTGACAGTTTTATATTCCCCACTATAATAGTTAAAACCAAAATATATTTATTCATTTTATACATATTAATAAATATGAAAATGTACAACAGTGGAGACAAAAAATTCACATTTACCTTATAATTTTTGATACTCAACCAAATAATTTTCTTAGATGTTATGAGATATTTCCTTTTGAATATTATAATAAAATATCATTTTGGCCCAGAAATGTAATTATTTTCTAGTCCTTTTAATGAAACTCCCTTATTATAAATGATCATTATGATTAAAAAATAAACAAAAAACATTTTTTATAATAAAAAATTACATACCTTTTCAAAAGAAAACCCCTACAAATATTGAATTTGTTTAATTCATGATTCTAATTTCATCGTGTAGGTATAATGTTGTGGACAATATTATTAACATTATTCACCACGTTCTTATTTTTTTTATCCTCAATGAATCCTGGTTTCATTATATAAATTTCCTCCTCTAGACTATGATAATGGAATACCATCTAAACATTAATTTTATTAATCTAATAGTCATTAAGAGAAACCATTAATAACATGGTTTGGTAAAATTACATGTAGAGATTTTAAAAAAAAATTATATGAACTCTATTCAATTTATTGATAATATTCCATTTAAAACCAATCTAACAG
Organism: Viscum album; assembly: GCA_963277665.1. Lineage (NCBI taxonomy): Eukaryota > Viridiplantae > Streptophyta > Magnoliopsida > Santalales > Viscaceae > Viscum > Viscum album. Next base: position 1,022,997,675 of record OY728120.1, on the reverse strand, counting down.
TGTATCTCTTACTTTTCAAATCATCTTATTTTATATAAAAGACCCACTTTGTATCCATCACTCTATTACTCAGGGTTAACTATCTATATTTCAAATATATTTTTTCCTCTTTATAAATCACCTCTTCCTCTATCATTTAATCACACAATTAATAGTTATAGTGTATATCCACATAATCAAGGATTTTTTGTTCCCTTATATCTGTTAATTTAGGTAGATCAAATCATGACAAAACATATTCAAATTTTTCTAAATTTGTATGATCTTCAAAAAAATACATGTGATACTTCGTATACTATTACTTCATCTATTTTTGTTGAATCATAAAGATTAATTACTTATAGAGCTCTACCTCAGAACTATATATCCCTTGAAAATTATGGAACATACAGTTATTCATAATTTTTCGACACCCTTCGAAATTAACTAAAACATTCAATAAATATATACCATCTAATAATTAATCCAAATTGTCATGGACATGTCTTGTGGACTATATTTTATCATATTTCCCCTTCTAATTTACATTCATTATAAAAGACCATCTCACAAAAGAGAACATTGTGTGATTATATTATATTCAACATTCCTCGCAATAGATAATGAAGAAGAATATTTTCATTCATAACCATCAAAATATCATAAATGAGATATTTCCCTATGTGTATACCCACCATTAAATTCAATTTATTTAAATTCTATACTAATTTAAACATTTAGGTGAGTAATTAAAATTATTTTAATAGAACCCAACTACACCTGATTCCCCTAACACACCTGTGTTAATGGAGTCCGTCTGTAAACATTTCTATAGACATGTCAGAGTGAAATATAATTCTCCACGTCTTGTCAGTTATCTTTGTACTCATCCTTTCAGTGAAATATATTTTTTATATTAATAGTATATTAATAAATATTTTGATTCATTTCATTGGTAATTAGTTCTTGATGACCCTTTTATTTCATTCAACTCCATTATATGTCCATAAGAATTTAATATTTTGTGTTAAATTCATTTCAAACATAACATTACACTTAATAAATAATCCAAACATATCTAGCTTTTATTTTAAAAATTGTACACATTCATTCATTATTCAATCATTAATAAATGTAAAAAATGTACAAGGATCCTATGTGATATGGAATAGGGGATATTACCTTACATCTAAAAAACATCTTCTAATTTATTACTATAGGGAATCATTCCAATTCTATTAAATAAAAAAGCCCAATATATATTTATTATAGAACATTTTAGTCTGTTGATGTTAATATAATCCAACATCAGTACACCCTCTACACTATGTCTTTATTTTTCTTCTCATAGGAATGACCATTTGATTATTCCATAGATACTGAATTTAAAAAATTGTAATTCAAAACATCATCAAACCAAATATCCTTTTGTTCAACTAAAAGTTACAATACATTACTCCACATTCCACAAAAATGGATCCATAAGTAAATTTTCATATTCATATTGATAAAATTTTCCATTAAATTCTTCATCATTTTATCTAAGGGAAATATGATTTTTCTTGTGTTCATAGTATAAATTAATCATCAATGAAATTTTTAATCATTTATTACAAATATTAATATTTACATATCAATTTTTAGATACATTAAAATCCTCATTTTAAGATCTCGGTTTTCAAGGAGGTATGTTCTTGTATAAATTTAGATTTGAATCCATTAGAATTATTAAACTAAATGGCCACTAGGTGTACAAGGATGATTGAGGGTATTATATCTGTTTGGGCATGAATGGAAAGAAAATAGGTCTAACCTGTGTAAGGCTTTAGGTTGGCATATCTTTAAGTAAAATGTGTAGCCTCCCCCAGAATACTATCCAACCTAGGATAGTAGCATTATGAATATTTTGACCGTGGTTTCTAAAACGGTCCAGGGTTTCCTACGTAACAATGTAACCCAACATCCCTTTTATAGTTTCTTTTGCGTGGTTTTTTAATGGCTAGTAAAATTATATGGATAAACTTTTCACCCCAAGAGATGTTGAAAAAAAATATCTAGTTTCGAAATAAAGGAATTTTTAAATCTATGTATGATTTCTCCCTTCTTTATTCCCCTCTCAACCACGGGGATGAACCAAATTGACCAAATATTCCCAAGGGTGGTTCTCATTTAATTAATGGACACTTGGAGTGCCATTGGTAATGGATCGAAGCTCCATTTATTTTAATCTCATTCTTTCTTCTTTTGACATGATTATTGTATGTAGATCATCCCATGATCATATGAATTCCTAAAACCCTATTTTTTTCTTGTCGAATCTATTTTGGTGCTTCAAATGGTGTTTTAATCCATATCAAATTCCAGTATTAAGAGTGATTTCAACAATACATTAGAGGTTGGTGGTCTATTAGTTATATCTCATAGTTTTTGTGTTGCTATGTGCATATTTGGTAGTGTTATTTGTTATATTTTTTCATGTATTTTAATTATATAGACTTATTTAGAAAAATGGGTTTTTAAATGATAAATTTTGCCACTCACAATACCTAAGGTATTCTTCTAGGTTGAATAGAACATTTGTGGGACAACCATGCAGTCCGTCAACATTCCCAACCATAGGATGTGGTAAATTCATCTGTGGAATTGATGTGTGATTAAAGAGATCCCTTTTTGAAAATGAAAATATGTTTAGTTATGTTGAAAATTTGAATAATGGTAGTTGTCCAAAGGGTTTATAATGGAATAAGGGGTTGTTCGTCATGGCATGAAAATGGGTTAAATGGGTTATTTTATATTGTGTCAAAAAGGGGGATTAGGAATTATGATAGAATTCTTAAAAGGGTTAGTGCACATGAATTGGTGAACATATAAAATGGGAAATGACTTCTGGATTGTGGGATATTCCAAATGGTTTTTCATAAGGAAATTAATGAATATGTTAAAAGGGGTGTTATAATGCTAATTATAAAATAATCATAATGGATTAGGGCATGGAAATAGAAATTAGGATAATTAGCTATGTAATGTAAATGGTAAATGTGTTAATAGGTTATAGAAGAAAATTAAATTCAAATTTCGTTGTTATGGATTATGATTTATATTTCTATTGGTTGGGTTTGGTTATGGTATGGTATCTATGTTGTGAATAGATAAAGAAGAATGTGCACATGGAATTGTATTCTGGGGTATTGACTGAGGTTCTACGCCATCGAGTTGAGTTAAACTAATGATCTAAAATCCACCCCATATTGCATGGGACAGGTAAGGGGACAAATCGCTATTCTTGTAATGGTTTCATTCTACCTAGACTGAGGATTCAAGGTCAGTATAATGTGTTTTAGTGATCCGTTCATCCCTAGTGGGATAGGGACATGACTTATTCCATTATTCATAGCGATGAATGCCTTTACCCTTGTGTAATTAATGTAAATTCCTAACCCATTAACACTTGTTAGAAATGGATTATGTTATAAAAATGGAATAAATGGTGGAAATTGTAATGATGATAGAAATTGCTTAATGTAATAATTTTTAACTAATGGAACAATAGTTGTCTATTGTTTTCTTGTCATTTTTTTTTATTATTTTCATGAAATATCTATTTAGATAGGATCTTTTGTATACCTAATTGGTGGCAGCCTTATGATTTGTACTCACCCCCACTCAAGTGTTTTTGGGTACCTGAGCAGCTTTCATGGTTGTAGGTCATGACAAGGGAAAATGTCTTATGTTAGGGTGTTCATTTAGGCTTGGGGAATGCATGTATGCGGTTCCAAATATCGATTAAATTCCACATTGGGGGTTTTTTCAATTGAATTTAATTTGGTTATTCTACAATTTTGACACTACTATAATTACATTGTATGGATATTTTTGGTTTGTGGTTTGAATACCATTTTGGGAGATGTTTGACTATGCAAGTTCATTGGTTATTAATTATTTTTTGGATATCTATATTGTTTTATGTTGTTCTTTATCTAGTACATAGGTTATAGACTCCCCATGTTACTTATTAGAACCATGTTGTTTTTAGCAACATCTGGCCTACTGGGATGTGTGCTTGAGGTCATCTGGAGTCCAAAATCGGAGCATCAGTTTAGTGGACCCTAGGCCGATGAATTAACAATGTTTTATCTGAGGAGGCTCTATTTAGTAGTCTTATTATTTTTAGTCATATATAGAATATTAAGGATTTTTCACACCTTTGAAACATGATCATTCTTGGGAGTATCTAACCCATGAATGTGGTAAATCCCAAGTCACTGAGGGTGTGATTGTTTTCATGGTGTGTGTTTTTAGGATTGAATTTTATTTCACCATTGGGTGATGCACATGTTGAATGATGTGAATGTTTTATAATATTTTACATTGGGCCAGAATGGCATGAGGTTGTTCACTCAAATATCATTTTAGGCACCTAGGGATATTGGTAAAATGCATCATGATTGGAACACATGGTATGCATGTGTGTGGAATAATGATTGGGAAGCATTTTAAATTAGCTAAAAATGAAAACAAAATAGTTTCTAATAAGGTTAATGAAAATTCATAAAAATAAGGAATTTAAATAAATTGTGAAACAATAGTTTTCTTGAATAATCATTATATGTGGTTTAATATTCCAGTTTGTGATAAATTATTATGATGGAATTGTAACTAAAAGAGAATGATTTATGTTTTGATGGTATTCTAGTTGAATAATTGTTCTTAATAATTTTTTTTAATGAGTAATATATTTTATGTAACTAGTTTCAAAATGGGAAGGGTTCCTAAAGGGGGAAATATTTTTGTTCTAAAAATTGAAATGGTTTAAAAGAGGGTGTCTATTGAAAGACTTGTATATTAAATAATTTTCTAACCCAATTTCTATTGTATCCAATGATATGAATTGCTTAGAGTTGTATTAGTGATGTGATCACATCCATTAGGATAGTGTTTTCGTAGTGGGTTGATTTTGTAATTTACATTGTTTTCCAATGTATTTTACACTGATTGGACATCCATTTAGATGGTTGCTAATAAAAATGTTTTGAAATTTTAATCTGAATAATTACAGAATTATAAAATTATGGTTAAATATAATTTTCAATGGTTTTAAGCATTTAATTTTCAAAATGGTGAATTCAATCATAATATAATTCTTAATAATGGTACATTATGAGAACAATTATATTGAGTATTCTTAGTGTTTTTATCTATACTTGTTTATGGGTGGTTTGGGAAGTGAGGTTACCCTAGGAAGAGGCCTTTATGACTCTCAATCGGTAGATAAATGTGTATTACTTATTATTCATTTGGTAGTGATCTGACCTTCATGATTTGAGATGTTTCTTTCTAATGTAAAATTGTTGGACATTGTGATTTGTAAATGTATGGGTTTTACATTGGACATAATAATGATTTTCCTAATTGTGTTTTTATTCTTTATAAGTGTTTTTTGTTGGTTTATTAACCCATATGGGATAAAACCTTGCGATATGTTTTTAGTACCATATAGTGTGGGGGGTCTTTGTTCATGGTATCAATGTGTGTGTATTCTTATGATTGGTTTGAATCAAAGAATGATGGTTTTTCATGGTGCATTTGTAGAAGTGTACCAGAATGGGGGTAAGAGAGACAACCATTAGAGCTGACTTGTTGATGGGGTGATTTATATGTCCTAGACAGATGGCCTGGTGACTTGTTACCCTTAACCCAAGTTAGGATGTTGGTATTTTCCATTTCCCAAGTGTGAACCATGAGGTTGGTGGACCATTTCATTAGTGATCATGGATGTGTGAGGAATAGATAGATGTTTTGGATTTTGATAGGTGAAAATTGGTTAACATGGTTAGTTAGGTTGATCTATGGTTTTGGAATGACATGTCATAAGATATGACGTTTTGTGGCAGTGTTTGGAAAAATCTAGAGTAACCTTATGGGAGGTCAGCCTAGTGTTTCCAGATCCATGGTATAGAATGTATGGGGGAACAATAAATGGTTGAATCAATGCATAAGGAGTAAAACATGTTTTGTAAAATGGTATGGTTGTGAATTAGTTCGTTTATATGGGAACCTAAGTTCTTTTTGTAGGTTTATTGATTGTTTTGAAGGATTTAATCATTTGGTTGTAAAACCAGTCTGTTTGGATGTTGAATAATGTATGCATTGATGATGATTTCTGTTAGAAAGGAAAATGATGATAGGTTCTAGGTTAGGTGATTTTTTATTATATATATGCATGATGTGAGTTTTTTTACGCGGTTGGTATAATGTTTTTTCAAATTGTTGGATTATATGGTGGGATTTGTAGAATTTGTTGAGGCCGATGGGGTTAATGAACTAATAGGCATGTATAGGTGACAAAAGGGATTTTGGAAAGGCCCTAATGATGGTTGTATTATCATAACCATGGTTGGTTTAAGTGTGGAACCATAGGAATGTGTAAGACCATGAGGTCTCATATAAGGTACAAATGTATGCATGCACTGGAATAGAAAGATTCTGATCAGTACGGGTGAATTGGTGACTTGGATAAGCACATGTCATTCAATTAAAAACAAACTGGTAATGGTGTATATATGATTGAAAATTGGTTTTTCTTGGTGTGTTGGACTATTTTGTTTCAATTGATAACTATAAGGGTTCTTCTTGAAGAACTCGAGTGTCTTGGGGACAATTATGCCAAATGGGACACTAGTTTAGGGATGTTAGGAAGATGTTCTGGGAGCGATAGTGATTCATTGTTAGAAATCATGTTGTAGTGGTTTTGAATAAGTTTTGATGATATGTATGAATGATGGGAGGCCGAAAACTCCATGTAGGTCATGGTTTAAATTAATTGAAGGTGACATCAGTGTTGGATATGTTTTTGTAGTGTTCTTGGACAATATAGAACACTTTTATCCAATGAAGACCATGCTCAATATTTTGACATCATCCCTGGATTATTGAGAAAGGTATCGATTTATGCCAAATGACTTTATTGTGTTTGGGGATTGATTTGGGGAACCATGGAATTTTTTTCATGTGGATCTATGTGGATCTATATTATATAATGTTCACCATCGATGGTCTACAGATGAGGTCCTCGGGAGGGACATAATGTCGAAAAATTATGTCAAATATATTCTTTTATGCTAGGAATGGATAGTAGTTGATGATGTTTAGTTCTTCCATGAAAATTTAGATGATCATTCTCATGTTTTGGGGTTCAACCAATAGTTTAATCAGGGACAGTGGTGTTTGTAATTGTTCAAGTAATGTGGTGATAATGACACTCCTATGGTGGGGAGTGATTAGTTAGTCATATATATGTAGAGAAGATCATAAAGTTGATGTGGTGGTATTGGGAGGAAAATTTCAGACCTTGAGGGGTACATTGAGTTCTTAGGAATATCCATATGGGCCATGTTTGTTCGGTTTTAATGAGAAAAGAAATTTCATGGTCATCGACTGGTTATAATGGAAATTTTTTATTTTTGTAACAAATTTTTTTGACAGTTGTGGTTCGACATAACGATGATTTATGGAATGGGAGGTTTGATTCATGAACACCGTCAATAATCAGATATGGACTTGGGTGGGTGTATTTGAATGAAATTTCAATTTTATGATCAATTAAGAAACATTTTACATGTTATTTAGTACCATAGTAGTATTAATGTAATGTGTTTCAAGGGCCAGTTAGCTGGGGTAGCCGACCCAGCAATGAGTAAGGGACGAATGTGGTGATGTATACACAACTTTCAATGTCTATTTTTGAGTTAATGGTAAGTTTTAAATGTTATTAGAGGGTTTTGAATGAGAAAATTTTCATCTTTAGTAAATTTATGTATGGTAGGAATTATTATATTTTTGGAATGTTGATTGGTACAGTAAAGAACGATGAAGGTTTGGAGAATGGTGGATGCCATGAAAGTGGAGTTCTGCTAGATGTCGGTTAAAGTCCAAAATAGGTATGTTGGAAGATATTATAAGGCCTCAAGTAAGTATGTGACTAGGGAAGGTGAAAATGGGGTAGCATTACAATAGTGGAAGATGGATATTCTCTGATAATCCACGTGGGTCTAGCCTGACATGATATGGTAAACCAAATGTATGTGGTAAATTGTGACCCCCCTTTTGATTGGTGTTTCTAGTGTCACGTTTGTTTTATAAATGAATAAGAACATGAGTGATTTAACTTTATTATTCTATGAATTCATGGTGTAAGGATTCACTTCCTTGTGTTTTCGATGGCATGGATAGATTCCTATAACGTGTGAAGTCATTATGGTTGTTCGGGTGCGGTTTGATCCGAAATGTGATCAGTGTGTTGTAAAAGATGAGTTGAGATTCTGAACATCCATTTAAATACTAGAAGTTTTAACCAATGGAAGGTGGTGGGGGTAAGATAGTGTGTGTTTTGGGGATTAACACATTGTGAGAGTGGTCAGTTGATATTGTAATAAGTGTCTCGGGTTGAAGGGACTCAAGAAAGTATTGTCCTCATGATTTTTCCTTAGTGATGAGCATTGGTTCAGGTATGCCCAATTGAGTGCCTTGAGTACTTGGTTGTTTTCTGAAATTCTTCTTATGGAATATGAATATTGGGATTTGAATGATTAATCTACATATTTTGATAAATGTGGTAGTAAGGGATGTTTGTTTCCTTTGGTTGATGTTGAGTTTTGGTCACTGTTATATTTTAAAAAAAATAAATTTGAACCATGTGATTTGAACTTTATGATTTGAAGAGGTTCATACCATTGGGGTGTGGATTAGATCTTCCCTGATGGTTATATGTTTTGTGAGATTTTTCCTTGTGTATGATTTTAGGTAGTGTTTCATAGGACCCCCTATATAGTTCTAGTGGTTAATGTGTATTTTTTGGATGATTCAACTTTGAGGAGCATCCAATTCATATTTTGGATCAATATAATGTGGTTTTGTGTGCTGAGGTTGAACTTTTGGGATATTTGAATGGTACAATTGTAATTTTTAGGATTGAAATTGGGAGATGGTGATAGATATGAAGGGCATGTTGCCTAATATTTTACCTCCAAACTCATTGACTCGTGGGAAGAGAAGCTCTAGGATGATCTGTTATAAGGTCAAGAGGTTGTTAGATCTTTTATTTCATAAAGGTATGTCCTTATATAAATTTTTATTTTAATCCCTTATATATTTTTTAATTTAATGTTAATTGGGAGCATGAGGAAGCTCAGGGGTATTTTGGGGGGGGTTGGGGAACAAATGGAAGGAATATCAGGACAACATGTGCATCGCGAACGCTTAGAGCATGGTTATGTAAACTGTGTAGCCTTTCTTGGAAAATAATGAAACAATGAACAGTTGAATTATAAATGGTTGGGGCATGGTTTTTCATAATATCATTACCTTCCCGTGTAATAGTGTGACCTAGGATTCCATTGATAGTGTCCAGTACAACATTATTGAACAATTCGAAAAATAGTGTGGGTAAATTTTACACACCATTAAAAGTTGAAATATTATTTTTTTCATCTGGGTATTTTTAGATCCCCAACCAATTTCTACCTCATTTATTCTCCTCTAAACCATTGGGAATAAAAAAATATACCCAGCCTTATGGAGGGTGGTTCTCCTTCAATAAATGGATGGTTGGATAATTGTTGGTTGTGTATCAAAGCTTTGGGTATGTCTAATCTCACCCTTTTTTCATTTTTCTTGATTATGGTTTTTAGTACCCCCCATATACCTCTAATACCCTAAAACCCTTTATTTTTTTGATTCTAGGTTGGGGATTCAATGGTATATTTTAATCTAGATCTAAGGACATGATTAAGAGTGTGTTCATCATTATACTTGAGGTAGGTTATCTATAGGTTATATACCACAGTCGTTGAGTTGATTTGTGATTGTTTGGTTTTCTTATTTCTTATCACTTAATTTATATTTTATTTTTTTCATGATTTTTATTAAAATTGGGTTTTTAAAGTTCAATGACCCCCCCCCATGATTCTCTTGGAATGTTATGAGGTTGAATAAAATGTTGTAGGACCCCCATGGGGTGCACCGATATTTCCAACCCTATGAAGTAGTAAAGACAAGTGTGGGGTTGATGTGTCATAACAAAGAACCCTTGATGAACCAGATAATATTTTCAGAGGTGTCTCAAATTAAATCATTATAGTTGTTCCAAGGGTTGATAATAGAATATAGGGTTTTTGGCATTGCATTACAATAGGTTAAATGGGATAATTTAGATTCTGTCGAATAGGGGGTCCTGAATTATATTATAAATTCCTTAGAGGATCAGTGAATATAAAATTGTGAATTTTTAAATGGGTAATGGTTTTGGGATGGTCGAATATGAAAAATAGTTTATCAAAATTGAATTATTAAATACATTATTTTTTTTAAGGGAAATATTAAACATGACAAATGGGTTGGGGATGGGAATTAGAATTGGGCTAAATGTCTATTTAATGTAAATGGTAAATGTTTTAATGGGTTATGAAACAACATTAATTATCATGTTGATTGTTATGGATTAATATTGATATGTATATTGGTTGGTTTTTTTAATATATGGTATGTGTGTGGTGAATTGATTAACAATAATGTGAACATGGCTTGGTAGTGTGGGGTATTGACTAAGGATCTACACCTACGTGTCGAGTTAGACTGTGGATCTTTCTCCATAACATAATTCATGGTTTGGGGAGGGAAAAGAAATCTATTCCCATAATGATTTCATTAGACCTAGACTGAGGCTTCATGGTGACGATAATGTGTTGGTATAATGTGTCCATCCTTAAATAGATAGGGACTTATCCAATTACCTTACTAATTGTGGGAAATGCCTTTAACCTTTTGTGAATTATGTAATTTCCTAACCCATGGAAGACACGTCGAAAATGGATTGTGTTATGAATATGTTTTAAATGATGTAAATTGTCATAATGATATAAGCAGGATAATATAATGATTTCTAACTAATGGAACCTGAGTTGTCCATTGTTTCCTTGTCAATTATTTACAATTTTCTTGAACTATCTATTTAGACTGGATATTTTGTAAACACAATTATTGGTTTCCTACTGAGTTTTACTCGCATCCTGATTGGGAATCATTGGGTACCTGAGAAGATTTAATGGTTATAGGTCATGACAAAGGAAAAGTCCCAATGCTAGGGAGTTGATAGGGTATTATAGAGTGCAAGAATGATGTTTTGGACATATATTTATGAAAAAATCCAGGTTTTTCCTTTTTTATTTTTTTAGTTATCCTTCCCTTTTTAAAATGTTAGCATAACATAGTATATTTATTATTGGTATGTTGTTTGTACTCTATTTTGGAATATTTTTGAAAATGCATGTTTGTGTTTTATTACATATTGTTCCTTCTATTTATATTATTTTATACTATTCCTTGCAATGGTAAAGTGGGTGTATTCTCCCCACATGACTTATTAGACCCTCACTAATAGTTGATATCCTCTAGAATTTGGGGGGGTATGCTTGAGGTGATGTGGTGACCCATCTCAGATCACCGATTTAGAGGCATCTATTTTGGGGACATTACATTCATCATAGTCTAGGAAAACATTGTTAAATAATTTAGACATATAATTTACCATGCATGGTTACTCTTTTGATAAATGAAATTATACACTATAATTAATAACCCAAGATTCCATCAGATCATTAGAACTTAATAAAAATACATTAAAGGTTCAAATAAATTTGAAGAACGTGAACTGTTATAGTTCACCCTATAATTATTATAGTATTTCATGAATTTATGTTTCCTACAAAAGTTCTATGAAATGTTTCAGGATTGATAGGCATACATACACTCATTTTTATGGAATATTTTTGAGTTATTTCAACTAGTATTCTGACTGGGTTACCGTCATATAAATTATAAATTTAAATTTTTCCATTAGGTTATTGAAATACAATTATCTAAGATCATCCCTCCAAAATTATTTCTTAAATTCCTCAAACAATATGTTTTACTCTCAAAATTAATTACTCACATTAGTTATAATCAACTACCAACTCTTTGGATTAAAAATTCTGGTATTAACAGGAAAATAAAATAAGAAAAGGGATGTAAAATGGAGAAGAAATATAATATTGCAATATATTATTTAATGGTAGATGACAACACTCATTCATGAGTAAAAGGAAGTTAGTAGAAAGCATAAGTTCGTGATTTTGTCTATAATTATATTTATATACCAATTTAAATAGAACCTTTACCTATTTCTCTACTAAAAACATATCAAGATAAGGAATTTTTTGTTCAGAAAGATAATGATAATGATGTTTTTTTGGTGAGTTCATTGTTTTATATGTTCTAGTTTAGTAGAATTTTTTTTAGAAAATAAATTATTTATATTAATTATCTCATAGAACTTACTTAAGTAACCAGGTGGAAATGATCATGGAATAAATATTATGTTTCTGGGATTTGAATATTGTTTTGGGAATTGAATATATTTTATCACATACACAAACATTATTATATTCACAGAACAAATATGAGGCTTCTCAAAGCTATACTGTATAAGGAGTTTCCAAATGCTGACAATATGAATATAAAGAAAAATTATTATGAAATACTCAAACAGATAATGATGTATATATAATGGAAAATTCAAAATCTCTCATCATTAAAAGAGAATTAAATGAACCATCAAGAATAGAAAAACATTCCATGATAGATGTATAATGTGATTCAAAAAATTCATCTCCCTATATATTTATAAAAATAATTGAAATGAAAATGAATTAATTTAATAGAGTAATAAAAATAATTTAATATATATTTCACTTCATTCCAAACACTCAATCGTGAAGTAAATACTTCCATATGAAAATGGATATCATGAAAATTCATCTTCTCTTAAAAACAGTTGTTCAAATAATTTTTCAAAATAATTATAAGGTAAAAAATATGATGGTAAATATAACGATAGATTAAAAAAATAAAAAATTTATAAGTGTATAAAACACATAGAATGGGAAATAAAACTTTTCGATTAGCAAGTCTATTGAATCAATAGAGAAAATATGTTAGTTAAAAAGTTCTAAAATAGTTTCTACCTTAATGTTAATGAATTAATAATAGATATTGATGATCTCAAATAACTTTCTATAGAAGATGATGAAGACATATTTATGAAAGACATGAAAATTTATGTTTGATAAAAAAAATATGAAAAGTTAATGTCTATAGTTGTAGACTCGAAGAAGAATCCGGATGACCTTAAAATGATAATAGAGATCATTTTGAATACGTCTAATAAGACTAATTTTATTATCCAGAACACTATAAAAAACTTAAACATCGAACCAAAAATCACCGATTGGATGATTTTTAATGGTTATTATTTATTATATTTTTTGAAGTATTTCTTAATATCTTACATGCATAACCACTATTTCAAGTAAAAAAATTTATATCATTTTCAATAACACATTGTAAATCCTAAAAGTTTCTCTAAAAGTACCAAAGGGGTAGAAAGTGCGAAGGTAAAAACCTATAAAGAATGAGAGAATGTATAAATTCTTGATATTAAAATAAGTTAAAGGGAGTAGGTTTTTAATTCTTTATTTTAATTAATTTATTTAAAATGGTCTATATTATTCATTTTAAAATTAAATATAGAATTTTTCTTCTGAATCAATATGTTATGTTCATCTACTACCCATTTTATGATATCATTACTCCAGATTAATTTTTTAACATCCTTAAATAAATGTTAAGGTTTTATTAAATTTTTATTATTATAAAATAAACATTCCACCAAAATCTTTAGTAATTATGATTTAAAATAATTTCACAGAAATATTTTATGGATATGATATTCACTTACTCTTTTAGGTTATAAATCATTTTAAATTTAGTAAAATGGTCGTTTAGCGGAATTACATTATAAAACCACATTATGAACTTCCTTGACATCATGAAATATTAATTTAAAGTAATTGGTATTTCAAACATGTTTTTCCGTTCCCCCATCATATCATCTGTAATTTTATTTTATATATCATTATGGAAAAAATATATACAAATTAAATCTTAATATAGTTGTATTTATGACAATTTAGTTAATCCCATTACACTTTATCCTAATTCTATAGTTTTATTCCTATCAATGTAGCATCCACATATTTTTTTATTAGATAGTATTCAATATAATCCTCTAAAACCCATATTCAATTTTTAAAACCCTTTTAACTCAATACATACCACTCTTTAATTAATTCCATGTAACACCCCAAGCTTCTACGGTACGCTTCTCTTTGAATAATGTGATAGCGTGTGTTGTACGCAACACTGAGTTCTAACACACCATAACCAATCAAACTAGCCGTTATGAATAGTAATACCTACTTTTTGAAATTATATATATTTTATATGTCAAAATGGACTTCATTTTGGGATTCGTAATATCGAATTTATCCTAAGGTGAAATTTTGGTACTTTTCGGATAACTTTAATATTTTGATGAATAGTGAAAATTACAAAATTTTAATTAAAAACAACTTTTTTAATCAAAATAATTAATAGTGATAAATTATGAATTTGAGTGGTTTTAAAGTATATTTAGAATTTATTTTTACCATTTAATATAATTTTGGTCATTGGACATAATTTTACAATTAAACCGGACATAAACAAGTGCCAATCTTTTGATAGTTATTACCTCTTAAAAACACGCTTTTTGTTTTAACAACAGGAATTAATTTTAAATTAATTTCTTCCACTTATGTGTTTTGAATTTTGAAAAATGGATTCCATATTTGGAATCAGGATTTTCAAATTGTGTAAATAGGTAACTTTTATTTTTAGACATTTTGAATAATTACTTCGGTAAATATTTTATTTACCATGGTTAAGGGTAAATCCGGTAAATAAGGGTTACAAAATAATATTATAATAATACAAAATTACACTAAAACGTGTCCTAACCTTATTGTTTGATACATTTTCTACCATATTCATCTTTTGGTCGATTTTGGGACCCCATGGTGTCACTTGTAGGTGATAGGGACACTTAATTTTAATTAAGTTAAAATGAATACAAAAATGACACAAGCATATATCTTTTAGAAAAACAATTTGTACATAGGGTTATATATGTTGTATTTTCAACTATAAATATTCATTAGAAAGATAAAAATATTTCCTACATAATAATATTTTATTTATAATTTTTAGAGATTACATAAGTTAATTTATTTATGACACAATGATGATGTGGTAATTCCCATAATAGCGAAAATTTAAATTAATTGATATTATAAATACCCAAATAAATATAATTTGAGACTTTTAATGAATTAAAATAATTTTATAGTATAATATGACATATTAGGATTGATTTAATTAACTTTTTTCTAAGTAATAATTCTGTTATGAGTTTCACAAAAATCAACTATTGAATAGTGTCAAAATTGACATAAAAGAGTTTTTAAAACAAGTATTATATTATTAATTGATATTAAATTCCTAAAAATATAAAGTTTGGCCAAGATACTTATATCATTATATTTTTATAATTAATGGACCACTTGGGGTCTCTTGGATGTATATGGTAAGTTTATTAACCATATAATATAAAAATACAAAGAGACATTGTAAAAGTGAAACTAATTAACTTAGAGTTAATACTTAAAGATAAGGTTAATATAGTAACCCAAACCTGTCTAAATTCTATTGGTTGAGTTGTTTTAGACCTATCCCCACCTTAACATTTAAATAATCAACTTTTTAGCCATTATAAACTGAATATGAATTTATTATAAATTAATATTTCTAGCTTTTCCAAAGGTGCCCCTCACCCCTCTTATAAAAGGGCACTCCTCCTTATCAATTATTCACACCTTCAAAGCCTTTTGGTTTGGCCAAAATCTGCCCAAATACTCTCCCAAATTCCCTCAATACAACCTAGAGGCCTTATTTGTATCAGAAAGTCAACCTAAGGAGCCCTTTGATCAAATCAAAAGGAAGAACCCGAAGAAGAGGTAATGATTTCACAACACTTTTCCAAGTTCCTTTCTTCTTCCACATCTTCTTCCTTTGTTGTTACCATTGTAAAATAATAACTCCAGTATCATATATTTACTGTGATGTTATTATAAATATGGTACAACCATGATCAGTATTCTATCCACCCTTTGAATAACAAGTCACCATATGTGCGTACGTACGGCTTACCGTCTCCACGTCGTGGTGTAATTGTTATTCAATATATTATTATTTGGATGGGTATAATAATGATGTGTAACTCTTGTAAATAATAAATATAACATGTTAATTATTCTGTATATATGATATACCATCCATTTATATATTATTTTAATATCAAAATAATGATATTTTCGCTCGTACGTACGTACGGACTACCGTCTCCACGAACGCGACGAGATTCATTCTCCATTGTATACATTCAAGTATAATTCTCATTTGATGATTAATAATAGTATCTAAGGACTTGATATCATTCTGTATATGATTAAGATAAAACTTATCCATTACAAACATGGCTTACGTAACAAAACATATAAAAGAAAATGAGTAAGTTAACACCTGAAACAACGATAATACTAAGATATTATTAACAAATCAATGTTAAAAGATCATATATGATATCATATTAATATATACGATTCTTGTATAATTTAATAAAAATTATTTCACCATTATACAGGAGGTTAACCTACCCCAACAAACGGAAAGTACAAGGTAAGGGTTTATTTCACAATCTCTTCATTATCCGAGGTTGTTTATATGTAATAATTTACTGGGATCTCTTTATCATCCACATCCATGTTTCTTAAAAATGAATTTCAAAACATTTTTACTATTTACTAGAATATGGGTTAAAGTCATTTATACCCTTGTATGACTTTTTATAAGAGGTTTATAAAGGAATCTTTCCGTCGTTTTCCAAACAAGGTTCTTTTTAACCTTTTCGACAAAATTAAGGTAAGAATGTTTTTTTAACTTATACGGCGGGTGCGGCTATTTACCGCTTTTATAAATTGTCAAAGATTCCCATACAATCTTACAAGGACATTTTCAAAGTAAATGTTTTATTTTATAATTATGTGACTTTTAAATGATTTCAAAAAAAGGAGATATTTCTCTCAAATAGTTTTGATTTCATCTATGTAAACATCCTTTGATGGATTTTATGATTATATGAAGTTGATTTATTATGATACAAAACTTCCATAATGTATTGAAGGTTTTTTGATATGTTTGACTGTGGATTTGTTATTTTTATACCATTCATGGTTTATGGAGAAAGTATTGACATTTCATATGCTATTTTTAATATGAATTTTTATGTTATGTTTAAACCTTTTCATATGGGAATGCATTGGACTTAATATGTGACGGGTGGAGCCCGCTATAGCTCCTCGATGCATCGGTAGGTCTCATGAGACAAACTAGTGTCTTGGCACAAGGCCTTGACAAAATCTTATTTGTAGTCTTGGCCTGAGTCCTTGGCTATGTGGTTATGATAGTCTGGAATTGTGAATTCCATCAATATGAAAGTGGTTATTGATATTGCATGTGATTATTCAATTAGTAGAATATCCATGTGAATAAGTAAATGGAATTATTTCATTTTACTATTTCCATACTATGTTGAAGTTCAAGTTTAAAAGTCTTTTGTTTTAGAAATGCATTGCCTTAAATCTTTATGCTTATTTTTGAAAGTTTCCTCTATATTGTTATCCTTACTGGGAATTTGAAATCACCCCTTTTCTGTGTTTTATTTTTCCCAGGATGTGAAGAAGTAAGTTATGAATGACCTGCAGGGATATTATGAGGGGATAATAGTGTGGACTATAGAGACATTATGGTGTTTTAGTAGTTTTTTACTTTATGATGTAATGTAAAACTTTATGAATATATCTAGTGTTTCTAAGGATACTAAACCAATCGGTCTTTCGAGATTTGATCTTTCTTGTGATCATGCCAATGTTATGTAATAATGCACCGACTCTAGGTAACTCGGGTCGGGACATTACAGTTGGTATCAGAGGAAGTTTAGTACAAACCTTAGAAGCTAGATTTAGATAAACTCTGATTAGATCACGTAGACCTAAGATGAACATTGAGGATTAGTATAGAAGAACTTCCTTGAATTTTGGTATTGTAGATATTTTGTGAGTTTTCCGAGAAATACATACCTATATGGATATGAGCAGGTAGAGGTGGCTCTGGCCCAGATGTGCCTAGGGGTAAAACCCGAAAACACCGCTTTGAGCTAGACTCGAACGGGAACTGGTTCACGACAACAGACCTTGATGCACTCTTGGTTACGACACTCTCGGGGGATATGCTTAGGATAAATCTCATTTTCTTTACAAATCATTAAGAAGGGTTTATGAGTATATACTTCCTCAAAGAAAACATTTTTATGATTATGGATTATATCCATAAATAGTTCAATTTATGTTAAGTGTTTTATAAGTATGGAATTATGTATTTTGATTCATAAACTGATCTAGTTTATAATATTGTTTAGAAATGGAAGCTAGTGGAAGAAATGGAAACTGTATCAATGCACGCACTCCATGTAGGGATTTCCCTCCTGCTCAAGATAATTATAGTGGAGCTGGTGATGCAACTGGTGCCGATCAGCTAATCACCATACTGGGACAACTCACTCAGGTTATGAATAATAACCTTACCCATATAGAGCACCCTGATCCGCAGCATGGAGGATCAATGTTAGATCAATTCATGAGGCAACAACCACCAAATTTCAATGGGAGTAAAAATCCCTTAGTAGATGAGCAATGGATATTTTCCCTAGAGAAAATATTTCAGGCTTTGGGGAGTAGTAAAAGGGAAAATGTTATCATGGCAGTTTACTACCTCACTGGAGATGCTGAACAATGGTGGTCATTGATTCAAAATACGAAGGAAGATGATGAAGTATCAAATATGGAATGGAGGGAGTTCAAAGATCTATTTTTAGAAAAATACTTTTCTCGCGACCATCGAGCAGATATGGAAAGGCAATTTCTGAGTCTGAGACAGAAGGAGGATGAGAATGTCACAAAGTATGAGGCTAACTTTACAAGGTTAGCAAGGTATGATGGTGATTATATATGTAACCCATGAATTAATATTGATCATTTCTTTGATGGGTTAAAACCATTTTTCCGTTGAGCATTAGTCTCACAATCCTTCTCATCGTACGAAGACATTGTCTCATGTGCTATCAAGACCGAAAAGGAATTCTCTAAGTCTTATGACTTTAAAGAAAAGCAAGAGAAGAAGAGGCATGCTGATCAATCTGGGAATGGAAATAAGGGGAAGAAAGGAAAGGTTGAATATCCATCCTGTGGTAAATGTGGGAAGAAACACCCCGGTACTTGCTTGAAGCGAATGGGCGTCTGTTACAAATGTGGTGAAAAAGGCCACCAAGCTCGTGATTGCAAGGGGAAGAAGGATGCTACCAATGTTCAGTGCTACAATTGAAGGGAGATGGGGAATTATGAAAATAAATGTCCTAAGCGTCAGGATAACTTACCTCAGAAAAGGCCAAGGGATCAAGGACAAGCTTATTCCATCACTACTGTTGAGGTAGAAGCTCCGAAAGACGTGGTGGCAGGTAATTTAATGGTTTCCTCAAGTTTAGAAAATGCATTATTTGATTCTGGATCATCGCATTATTTCATATCTTCCCAGTTTGCTAAGAAAATTAGATATTTCCAATTTGATTTAACAAAGGAGTTATCTGTTAAAACTCCTAAAGGAAGTATCATTGCAATAAAGTTTTGTGAATCAGTCCCCATTAGAGCACATAAATGTTCTTTATTTGCTGATCTCATCGACATACCTATGATTGATTTTGATATAATCCTCGGTATGGACTGGCTTTTGGACTATGATGCGAATATTTATTGTAAGAAGAAAGAGGTTACAATTCTTAATAATAATGATAAGGAACACCTTATCTATAGAGCAGAAACGTCACCACCTAATTCTTATTTAGATCCACCCCCAGTAGCTCAACTAAATTCAAATATTGGGGAGGAAGAGAATGAAATAACTGTGGGTGAGGAAAGGAATGTTCAAATAGAGGATGTACCTGTTGTGAAAGAATTTGTAGATGTATTTCCGGAAGATTTACCTGGCCATCCTCCAGAATGAGAAGTTGAGTTTTTCATTGATTTAATTCCTAGATAAAGTCTTATATCGAAGACCCCTTATAGAATGTCCACTGTAGAATTAGTTGAACTAAAGAAACAACTAGAGGAATTGAGTAATAAGGGATTTATTAGCCCTAGTGTTTCTCCATGAGGATCCCCTGTTCTTTTTGTTAAAAAGAAATATGGATCTATGAGGTCATGTATCGACTACAGGGAGATCAATGCTATAACGATAAAGAACAAGTATCCCCTACCTCGCATTGATGATTTATTTGACCAACTGCATGGAGATCAATACTTTTCAAAGATTGACCTTCGATCTGGATACCATCAGTTCTGTGTGAAGAAGGAAGACATTCCGAAGACAGCATTTCGAACCAGGTATGGGCATTACGAGTTTACCGTAATGCCTTTTGGTTTGACTAATGCACCCTCTGTATTCATGGATCTGATGAATAGAGTTTTCAAGGAGTATCATGATGAATTTGTGGCGGTATTTATTGATGATATCTTGGTATACTCCAAAATCTACAAAGATCTTGAAAATCACTTGCGCATTGTCCTGAAGACTCTGAGAAGACATGAATTATATGGGAAGTTTAGCAAGTGTGAATTCTGGCTTCATGAGATTTCTTTTCTTGGACATATTGTCTCTAAAGATGGAATCTCTGTTCATCCTTCTAAGACTAAGGCAATCCAAGAATGGCCAGCACCGATGAGTATAACTGAGGTACGTAGTTTTATTGGTTTGGCAGGTTATTATCGACGATTCGTCCAGAATTTTTCCCGATTGGATAACCCGTTAACGAAGCTCACACGTAAAGGGGTTAAATTTGTTTGGACAAAGAGTGTGAAGAATGTTTCAAAGAACTAAAGAGAATATTATTCAATGCTCTTATATTGACTCTACCATCGGGGAATGATGGGTTCGTTATTTATAGTGATGCATCGAAGAAAGGACTTGGTTGTGTCCTTATGCAGAATGATAGGGTTATTGCCTATGCATCACGACAGTTGAAAATTCATGAACAAAACTATCCTACTCATGATCTCGAGTTAGCAGCTGTTATCTTTTCTTTGAAGATATAGATTCACTACCTCTATGGTGAAAAATGTGAGATTTATACTGATCAGAAGAGTTTGAAGTATATTTTCTCAGAAAAAGAACTCAACATGAGGCAAAGGAGATGGCTTGAATTACTCAAGGATTGTGATTTCACGATACACTACCACCCGGGGAAGGCATACAAGGTGGCAGATGCTTTGAGCAGAAAAGATCAGGGAGTTTTGAACAATATGAGAATTGAAAGGGATCCAATTTTCATGGATCTAGTAAAGATGGACATGGGAATAACCAGGGAAGGAGAAACATCAATGCTTTTTTAAATGGTTTCCAAACCATCTTTACTAGAAAGGATTAGGAGTTCTCAGACCGATGATGAAGAATTTCAAAAGAAGATTAATGCTGTGAATGATGGGAGACTGAGAGACATTGTGTATGAAGATGGAATTTTGAAATTTGGGAAGAGACTTTGTGTTCCTGATATACCTGATCTAAAAAGGGAATTGCTGGATGATGCTCATAGTTCCAATTTCTCTATACATCCTGGGAGCACCAAAATGTATAGAGATTTGAAGGAACATTTTTGGTGGGACAACATGAAGAGGGAGATTGCTGATTTTGTGTCAAGATGTATGGTTTTTCAACAAGTGAAAGCTGGGAGGCAACAGCCTGGAGGAGTCATGCAACCTCTTCTCATACCAGAGTGTAAATGGAACAATATTACGATGGACTTTGTCATGGGACTACCAAAGACTCCTAGAAGGAATGATGCAATATGGGTTATTGTTGATCGTTTTACCAAGTAAGAACATTTTCAATCTATAAGAGAATATCTACCACTGGAACTTCTAGAAATACTATATATTAATGAATTTGTGAGACTTCATGGAGTACATCTATCGATTGTTTCTGATCGTGATCCCCGTTTTACTTCAAGATTCTGGAAGAGTCTTCAGAAATCCCTAGATACTGAACTTCATTTGAGCACTTCCTACCACCCTCAAATGGATGGACAATCAGAATGAACTATTCAAACCTTAGAAGACATGTTGAGATCTTGCTCACTTGACTTTCAGGGTATGTGGGATCAATATTTACCTCTGGTAGAATTTTCCTATAACAATAGCTTCCATTCGAGTATTCAGATGGCACCATATGAAGCGTTATATGGAAAGAGATGTCGTACACCAACCTGTTGGGATGACGTTGGTGAAAGAAAACTTGTAGGCCCAGAACTGGTGGAGGAAACAGTGGAAAAGGTGAAGGTAATCCAAAATCACATCAAAGCAGCTCAAAGTAGGCAGAAGAGCTATGTCGATAATCAAAGGAAAGATTTGGAATTTCAAGTCAGTGATCATGTTTTCCTAAAGGTATCTCCATGGAAGGGAGTCATACATTTTGGTAAGAAAGGTAAATTGAGTCCCATGTACATCAGAACTTTTGAAATTCTAGAACGAATTGGGGCTGTAGCTAACCGATTGGCAATGCCTCCAAGTCTCTCCAAAGTTCACGATGTGTTCCACGTATCTCTGTTGAGGAAATACATGTCTGACCCAACGCATGTACTCACCTATGAAGAATTAGAACTGGAACCTGATATGTCTTATTGCGAAGATCCCGTCAGGATTCTTGATACGAGAGAAAAAGTACTGAGAAACCGGACGACGCGTCTGGTAAAAGTCTTGTGA
This sequence comes from Viscum album, assembly GCA_963277665.1. Lineage (NCBI taxonomy): Eukaryota > Viridiplantae > Streptophyta > Magnoliopsida > Santalales > Viscaceae > Viscum > Viscum album. The sequence continues at coordinate 1,022,974,804 of OY728120.1, read as the reverse complement.
AGAAACCATAAGATGGAAGAGGCAACATGGGAACCCGAGGAACTTATGATGAAGAACCACCTGAGTCTTTTCATGTGATAAGTATTCTAGAAATTTCTAGGACGAAATTATTTGAAGGAGGGGAGAATGTAACACCCCAAGCTTCTACAGTACGCTTCTCATTGAATAATGTGATAGCGTGTGTTGTACGCAACACCGAGTTCTAACACACCATAACCAATCAAACTAGCCATTATGAATAGTAATACCTACTTTTTGAAATTATATATATTTTATATGTCAAAATGGACTTCATTTTTGGATTTTTAATATCGAATTTAGCCTAAGGTGAAATTTTGGTACTTTTTGGATAACTTTAATATTTTGATGAATAGTGAAAATTACTAAATTTTAATTAAAAACAACTTTTTTAATCACAATAATTAATAGTGATAAATTATGAATTTTAGTGGTTTTAAAGTATATTTAGAATGTATTTTTACCATTTAATATAATTTTGGTCATTGGACATAATTTTACAATTAAACCGGACATAGACAAGTGCCAATCTTTTGATAGTTATTACCTCTTAAAAACACGCTTTTTGTTTTAACAACGGGAATTAATTTCAAATTAATTTCTGCCACTTCTGTGTTTTGAATTTTGAAAAATGGATTCCATATTTGGAATCAGGATTTTCAAATTTTGTAAATAGGTAACTTTTATTTTTATAAATTTTGAATAATTACTTCGGTAAATATTTTATTTACCATGGTTAAGGGTAAAACCGGTAAATAAGGGTTACAAAATAATATTATAATAATAAGAAAATTACCCTAAAACGTGTACTAACCTTATTGGTTGATACATGTTCCACCATAGGCATATTTTGGTCGATTTTGGGACCCCATGGTGTCACTTGTAGGTGATAGGGACACTTAATTTTAATTAAGTTAAAATGAATACAAAAATGACACAAGCATCTATCTTTTAGAAAACCAATTCTTACATAGGGTTATATATGTTGGATTTTCAACTATAAATATTCATTAGAAAGATAAAACTATTTACTACATAATTATATTTTATTTATAATTTTTAGAGATTAAATAATTTAATTTATTTATGACACAATGATGATGCAGTAATTCCCATAATAGCAAAAATTTAAAATAATTGATATTATAAATACCCAAATAAATATAATTTGAGACTTTTAATGAATTAAAATAATTTTCTAGGTTAATATGACATATTAGTATTTATTTAATTAACTTTTTTCTAAGTAATAATTCTTTTATGAGTTTCACAAAAATCAACTATTGAATAGTGTCAAAATTGACATAAAAGTGTTTTTAAAACAAGTATTATATTATTAATTGATATTAAATTCCTAAAAATCTAAGGTTCGGCCAAGAGACTTATATAATTATAGTTGTATCATTAATGGACCACTTGGGGGTCTCTTGGATGTATATGGTAAGTTTATTAACCATAAAATATAAAAATACAAAGAGACATTGTAAAAGTGAAACTAATTAACTTAGAGTTAATACTTAAAGATAAGGTTAATATAGTAACCCAAACCTGTCTAAATTCTATTGGTTGAGTTTTTTTCTACCTATACTCACCTTAAAATATAAATAATCAATTTTGGAGCCATTATAAACCGAATATGAATTTATTATAAATTAATATTTCTAGCTTTTCCAAAGGTGCCCCTCACCCCTCTTATAAAAGGGCACTCCTCCTTCTCATTTATTCACACCTTCAAAGACTTTTGGTTCGGCCAAACTCTGCCCAAATACTCTCCCAACTTTCCTCACTACAACCTAGAGGCCTAATTTTGATCATAAAGCCAACCTAAGGATCCCTTTTGATCAAATCAAAAGGAAGAACCCGAAGAAGAGGTAATGATTTCACCACCCTTTTCCAAGTTCCTTTCTTCTTCCACTTCTTCTTCCTTTGTTGTTACCATTGTAAAATAATAACTCCAGTATCATATATATACTGTGATGTTATTATAAATATGGTACAACCATAATCAGTATTCTATCCACCCTTTGAATAAAATTTCACCATACGTGCGTACGTACGGCTTACCGTCTCCACGTTGTGGTGTAATTGTTATTCAATATATTATTATTTGGATGGGTATAATAATGATGTGTAACTCATGTAAATAATAAATATAATATGTTAATGATTCTTTATATATTATATACCATCCATTTATATATTATTTTAATATCAAAATAATGATATTGTCGCTCGTACGTACGTACGGACTACCGTCTCCACGAACGCGATGAGATTCATTCTCCATCGTATCCATTCAAGTATAATTCTCATTTGATGATTAATAATAGTATATAAGGACTTGATATAATTCTGTATATGATTAAGATACAACCTATCCATTACAAACATGTATTACGTAACAAAACATATAAAAGAAAATGAGTAAGTTAACACCCGAAACAAAAATAATACTAAGATATTATTAACAAATCAATGTTAAAAGATCATATATGATATCATATTAATGTATATGATTCTTGTATAATTTAATAACAATTATTTCACCATTATACAGGAGGTTAACCTACCCCAACCAAGTTAAAGTACAAGGTAAGTGTTTATTTCACAATCTCTTCATTATCCGAGGTTGTTTATACGTAATAATCTACTGGGATCTCTTTATCATCCACATCCATGTTTCTTAAAAATGAATTTCAAAACATTTTTACTATTTACTAGAATATGGGTTAAAGTCATTTATACCCTTGTATGACTTTTTATAAGAGGTTTATAAAGGAATCTTTCCGTCGTTTTCCAAACAAGGTTCTTTTTAACCTTTTCGACAAAATTAAGGTAAGAATGTTTTTTTTAACTTATACGGCGGGTGCGGCTATTTACCGCTGTTATAAATTGTCAAAGCTTCCCTTAAAAGCTTACAAGGACATTTTCAAAGTAAATGTTTTATTTTATAATTATTTGACTTTTAAATGATTTCAAAAAAAAGAGATATTTCTCTCAAATAGTTTTGATTTCATCTATGTCAACATCCTTTGATGGATTTTCTGATTATATGAAGTTGATTTATTATAATACAAAACTTCCATAATTTATTGAAGGTTTTGTGATATGTTTGACTGTGGATGTGTTATTTTTATACCATTCATGGTTTATGGAGAAATTATTGACATTTCGTATTCTAGTTTTAATACGAATGTTTATGTTATGTTTAAACCTTTTCATATGGGAATGCATTGGACTTATTATGTGACGGGTGGAGCCCGCTATAGCTCCTCGATGCATCAGTAGGTCTCATCAGACAAACTAGTGTCTTGGCACAAGGCCTTGAAAAAATCTTATTTGTAGTCTTGGCAGGAGGCCTTGGCTATGTGGTTATGATAGTCTGGTATTATGCATTCCATCATTATGAAAGTGGTTATTGATATTGCATGTGATTATTCGATTAGTAGAATATCCATGTGAATAAGTAAATGGAATTATTTCATTTTACTTTTGCCATACTATGTTGAAGTTAAAGTTTAAAAGTCTTTTGTTTTAGAAATTCATTGCCTTAAATGTTTATGCTTATTTTTGAAAGTTTCCACTATATTGTTATCCTTACTGGGAATTTGAGAACACCCCTTTTCTATGTTTTATTTTTCCCAGGATGTGAAGAAGTAAGTTATGAATGACCTGCAGGGATATTATGAGGGGATAATAGTGTGTACTATGGAGACATTATGTTTTTGTAGTAGTTTTTCACTTTATGATGTAATGTAAAACTTTATGAATATATCTAGTGTTTCCAAGGCTACTAAACCAATCGGTCTTTCGAGATTTGATCTTTCTTGTGATCATGCCAATGTTATGTAATAATGCACCGACTCTAGGTAACTGGGGTCGGGGCGTTACATTCCATATTCTAATAGTAAATTCACATATAAAAAAACTGACTCCATGTAATCTGTATGGTGACACCTGATTATGATACGAGTCTTCCAATTTCAAAGACAATATATATGATAACTCTTATTATGGAGTGAAAATATAAAATATTGATTTCATTAAAATGTAATAAAATGATAATGGATACTTGAGTCACCAAAAATTAATTCACTAGATGTCACACATACTGAAACAAAATCCTTCTCCACTAATCATAGTCTAATAGAACATAAGAAATATATGGAACCCTAAACAATCACACCAAATATTTTAACGTTCACAAAATTTTCAAACAATGAAACCATGAGGAAAAAATTGTTTAATGAAACATTGATTTTATATTTATTGAACATTATTTCGAATGTCCATTATAGAAAAATGATGAATTTTATAACTTATTTAGATGTTAAATGTGTTTTTAATTATTTTCATCTAAACCACCCCATATATCACTATATATTAATTATTTTTAAAAATTCATTTTTATTCATACGATTATAGGTTTTCAAACCTTCATTTGATAAAGAGATATAGTACGTCATCCCATTGAAGTAGACTCTTACTATTATGAAGGACCTTCAGCTATGTTTATATGACTATCAATCCCTAGGACCATTCATCATTTGACAATGGATAGCCCAAATAAGAATAATCCGCTAATGCCCTACCAAATGATGTAATCTCACTGACATGATCCATTTAAATAAAAAAAATTCCACATTAATATCAGAATTTACATATTTCAAAAAACCTTCAACAAAATGGTGTAACACAACCAATAAAAAACACGTGTTAACATGGCTTCTATATTATTCAATTATAAAAAAAAGAAACTAAAATTCACAATTCCCAACATGGACTCTATCAAATCTATGAAGAAAATATCACATTAAACACCTCTCTTAATATTATATTTAGGTTATTTTACCGCTTTATCATTTCCTTTATTTTTACCCTCAATATCACAGTTTTACCCTTATGGTGTGCACTTGTATTCTATGAAAAATGCATCATTTGTTGAGACCTGAAACACAAGGGCCTACCAAGTCAATATTAATTTAACAGTGACACCCCAACCTACCACCAATATGTCACGAGCTAGTAAATACAACTAGGATTAAAAATTACACACTTGTGAGACCTTAGACTAAATTATATGTATGCACACACACACACACATCTATACAAACCATAATATTAATTATTGATAAATAAATGATATTATGAATGAATATATAACATAAAATATAAAATTATAGAATAAAAAATATTATAAAAAATAAAAATATCCAAATATAGGAACACGCAAAATGTTACGGGCTCCAACCTGCTAATAGAATATGGATGGTAACAAAATTATGACATAAAAATCCATCCAATTTTATTTGATCCCAACTAAGATACAAATATAACTAATCCACGTATGGCTCTACTCGATGGCATTCCATTTTCTTTGGGCATGAAATGTGATGGATGATCCCAGGACTGGGTGAACAAATGAATACACAATAAGACACACAGATGTCACCAAACATAAGAATATTTTAAGGAGTCCTGGAAAAATATAATTCTAAATGATAATAAATGATAGACCCCTATTTTCATATATATATATATATATATATTCCATGTCTCTATGTGGGGTCATGAATACACTTCCTTCTTATGTATTCTTATTTTGGATCCATGGTAATGCCCCTCTAATATAACCCACTTACCAGGACATGAAATTTTGATTGAACTCATCCAATATGTTATCATAGAAGGTATGTTCCATGTTTAAGTGTTCACTACGACTAGAAATATTTTTATAGACCAGTATGGGATCACACCCAAGGATTGTGGGTGATACCCAACCCCCTAGAATGGCCCCTATGATTGAAATCACATGTCTTGTATGTCAAATCCAAGATACATAACTGAACCTATGGAACAATGAGCTAGTTGATAACACCTTGGACTATTTTGAGGGGTAACTAACACTATTCATAAATATCCAAATGATTTGATTGCTCATCATATACTCAAAGTATGATTCCACATTCTACCCCCACAGGGAAGGACTAAGGGAACATACCCACTATAATAGAATCTATATTATAGAGATCAAGGGATATATCATACCCTATAAAGAGTATATGACATGTCTAATAGGATGTATATAGTGTGTCTCTCTATATCTGGTACTACCATTTTCTTCTTATCTCACAATGAATGGTTGTCCAGGTACATAATGTGTTGTTATGATACAAAGTGTGTAATATTATGGATATTACATGAAATATATCTAGTTCCCATGTCTGTGTACTAAAAGAAGTATACTGAAAGTGAACCTCCAAACCTTGTTTGTAGGGTCTCATGACTTATCCGTCATTTACACATTGTACTCACAGATCTGTTGAGATAATTATCTCGTGACATGTGGGGTCACCTATAGGGTTTGTGATTTATAACTCTCCACTAAACCATTTCCTCCACATAGAGGGGCATAAAGGCAATGTGTTCATCTAAACTACCCGGGATGTCTTTAAAAATTTTATAGAATATCAATCTCATCAAATGAATTCAACACCAATAACATCTCCATTGTTTCCACCATGAATCTAATATACATTTCTCACAACCATAATCAACCAAACCCACAACATTATTGGTGATCAAATTTGTACAACCAATTTCTTATAAAATGACCCATTCTATGTCATCTAATGTCCCACTCACAAAAACTCATTTGTCTATAAAACATCAATCCTCTAGCAGGATTCTTGAATCATCATAAAAAAATCATCCTATTCCAATTTTGAATTTTTTGATACCTCTAAAAAGGTACATAGATACCATGAATCACACATTGATCTGGGTTCAATCAAAAAGTTGAATCATTTATCAAATGAAAACACAGATGATGAATAAAGAACCAAACCATGATTCTATGAAACAAAAAAACAAAGAAGTTATAGTTTTCAATTGATTGTATTGTAATTCATTAATTGGTGAAATAACTGATGAGTTATTTTGAAAATGATTAAAATTTCAATTTCTAGTTATAGAAAGAAAATAATTAACTAGAATCAAATCAATAATAGACCATTAATTAATATATAAATTAATTAATTCATTTTAATCATGAGAAAATTATTACTAGTGGAAACCCAAATAAATAAAATAGGTAACTATGAAATTGTATTGAACACTAATGAAGGTGGTTTCTTCACTAGAATCCTTGGTGAGATCTAACAACTCCACTCTAGATAACACACCCATTGGAATTCTGATGGCCAGTCCATGATCCGAATGTCACCCTCCAATGTTGTTGTAAATGTTCCTATCCATAAAAATATAAGGTTGTGTGGATTACTATAAATTGGATGTATATTATGTTTTTAATAGACTATATAAAAGTTAACAACATTTTTAATCAATTAGTAAATTAATAAATTTTAATTTTTTTTCCATCATTTTGCAAGAGATTACATTAACCCAAAAAATCTGATGGTAAAAAAATATATTTTTCCATGGGAAACACCTATTATTTTTAATTAATATCATCCTTACTATTCTCATTCATGATACTATTTTATAGATTATCCATAATTCCAGAAAATATACCCCTGTGTGTTATATATAAATAATATTCAAAATATATCAATAATAAAGATCGATGAGGCTCAAACATTTGGTGCTAAATACAAACCGTACTATTGAAATATTATTTAATGAATTCCAAAATATTTAACAACAATAAAATTGTAATTAAATTCACTAATAATTTTTTATTTTTTTCATGAAAATAAAAAATTGACTCAAATAGATGGGGTCTCTGATCTGAAATCTTGTTCTCTATCTCTGAGGATCTCACGTAGAGGTTCTCATGGAATAATCAAATACACACAAAGGTAATCACTAACCATCAAATTATATTCTCTTAAAAATCCTTTATTGATATAAGGTACTAAAAAAAGGTAACACAATCCACAATTTTTAGTTCTCCCTAGACGATAAAAAAATGATATATCTGGCACGTATCTCCTAAGTTATGACACGAGGAAAAAATAATTCACCCTGTCGAAAGTTGTTTATAAGGATTAGTGGTATTCTAAAATTCCTACATTGTGATATATAATTAAATGGATTATGAACCTCATAGATAACATTCCTATCTAGCGAAATATCTAAAATTCTCAGACTTTTCATACCTTGAGTAACACATAATCTCCCTACCAGAATGCAATGGTCTCTATCATCAATCTGCATAAGATTTATTGTAGTTATGGGTTCTAATCCTCTATTACTAGACGATATATGGATTCTACATCATTATTGGAAACAACTATGATCCATTACGCACTATTTCATATATATCCATCAAATATAGCAGTATCCTAAAGGGTTTCCCTTTCAAGTCCTCAACTGGTTGCATTCTAATATTGGAATGGTAACAATTTTTATATGTAATGTTAGTAACGGGTAGGTGATCCACCCTTTTTAGACATAATCTAATAAGAGAGGTTGGACCATGTCCTCTAGAACTGGAATGGTTTCCTCCATCTACCCATATTTCTAGGGGAGGTGTGTTATTCTCATCTGTAAATAATTTCCAAATTTTCATGTAAACTTCTCCACATTCAGGATTTAAATAAATCATCATAGTTAAAAATAAATGTTAGTGGAATTATATAAAACCGGACAATCCCCTTTATAAAATACCATCATAAACACTACACAAAACTCTTATCTTGGATTTCTAGGAAGATGTAGGACTTGGTGAATCAATTTATTATCACCCAAATAACATCATGTTTTCTAGTTGATCATGACATTACTATAAAAATATCTATAGTGATATTATTACACTTAAACTATGGATACAAAAGTTGTTTGGAAAACCATTTGGTACGTATTGAATGTCCTTTAACTAATGTAATGTGGGTAATCAATAGATAAGTTCAAGTACACTTTGTTTCATCCATAGCTAAAAAACATAATGTTGATATCCTTGTACATATTCACTAGTTTAGAATATACCACTAAGGGGGAAGTACGAAACTCCTTCATCACCACCTCTTGCATCATTTTTAGAAACATAACACATAACAATAATGTACAATGTTCTACCCACATTTTTTAAATCCAACAAAATCATGTACTATGGATATCTTGTTACACCATACCTCATAATTTATATCATAAATTGTGATTTCCTTATAAATTGTATATGTTTTGTATTTCAATCATTGAAATAAGATATTCCACACCATTTTAATCTATAAGGGTCAACATTAAAGTGGTCAATTACATTTTTCCTCTAGAAGAAAAAAATGGTAAATCATTCTCATAGAATCTACAACCATGTTCCCTTACCCAATAGTATAGTATGTCTCAAGATCATAGTCCAATATGAAATCCATCAACCATATCATACTTAGGTTATTATCATTTAGGAAAAGATACACCTTAGACTCTAATGATCAAAATAATGATGACACATTCTCCCATAATATTATTTCACCATGAATTTAGCATGAAAATAACTACTGTTAGCTCCAAATCAAGGGCCATGTAATTATTCTCTTGATATATCTGTCGTCATGACCCGTAATCAACAACCACTAACCTCTATATTATAGAATATAAAATTATATCGTAAGAGGAATTATTGAACAACAGGTACTCAAAACCCTCCTCCAGAAGTCTTAAAATGGAGGGTTCTGGACAACCTATACATTATATCATAAAAAAATACATAAACATACCATGCAATAAAAATTATTCCTTGTTTGGGATAAGTTAATTGTAGTTGGACCCATCCTATATAAATTTATCATGTATATCCAATAATAGTATTTTAGCCAAAGGAATCTCTTCTCCTCTACCAATATTTTTGGTGTCTCCCAATCTAATACAACATCAATAATTGTTGGGTCCACTACTACATAATATTTTAATATGATATATCTCCCGAATTGGACCACTCCAATATATAACTGATACATTCATATCATCCCATAAATTTTCTTCTCCCATTGTATATATATATTCATCCTTACTTTTCTCTTGTTCTCCACCTTTAACATTGAGTACATGTGGATTTCATATATAAAGTGTACCATTAACTTTCCCAATATATGATAAAAATTATTGTTCATGATTCCTAGCTAGAGTAATGTGGTGTGTATCACATTTAAGTTAATCAGTAAGAACTTATAGTTACTATAGAGACATGGAAATTTCATAATTTTTATATCCTCTTCCTTAACTCAGAGCTAGTGATAACCCAACATTTGATGAATCTTGGAAAACAACTCGACACCATTCTCCTAGTTGATGAGGTCATCAATTCTAAAAGGTGAATATTTTTTCTTTATAGACACCTTGTTTATGTGATAATAATATGTATGTAACCACATCTGCCATCCTCCTTCATAGAGAAAAACATTTGGGACACTGTAGGGGATACCCTGAGAATAAAGATTCCCTCCCTCTACAGATTCTATGACTACACCATGACCTCTCATTTCAATATAGGGGTCATCCCATAAGTTGGTAATGATATCTAGGAAGTCTCGTAATGCTAGCCTATTTAGAAGTAGGTCTATATATGGGGATGAAATCATAGAATGTCCTCTATTAAGAAACCATATTACCTGTCAACTACTATATTGAATCACAATAGATACTGCCAACTTCCCACTAATATGGTTAGTTTATGGTCAAGTTCTATATTTTCTATCACGATTTTGAATATACAGTGTGTTAATTTGTTGTTATATAGAAAAAAAAACCATTTAATTTGCTTTTGGAATCACCATTTAATGGTAAAATTATAATTTAATCCTTATGAATCAAGAGGTCATATTCATATAAGAATATAATGATCCAATTGGATGAGTCACCATTCCCAAATAATAATTTAGAATGCCTTATAAAATGATCATGGAACATCATATAACTGCATCCAATTCATTTCCTTTGGGACTATAATACATCAAATCCATGAAAAATTGTTGAACTATATAGATCAACTTTTGAAATTTATAAAGGACCATAAACATTGTAAATTTAAATTATGTTCCCATATATTTGAAAATATAAAAACATTTCATCACATGTGACCAATAGTCCATGGCTAAATCATTTTTAACTAGTTAATAATTTTTCCATCATCATGCTAATAAGGAAAATACAATTTACATTTTGGTAGATAATTAAAGAATGAATTCATTATCCATAACCTACATTAAACATTATCACAATTATATCATTTAAATCTATGAACATATAATATTCAGAAGAAAATTATCGTGTAATATAATCATGGAATAGTATATTCATGTCATATATGTCTTAACGTGCCTATAATAATGAATTCCACAAATAAATACTTATTGTGTCTATTCAATGGTAAAATTAAATACACATCAACAATAATAGAAACCATGTGTCATCTACATCACCCAATGGTGAAGTTAATACAACTATAATAGGAATAATTAGGAATAGAAATTCCCTTACTATATAATTCTAATTTTTTCCTATATATGGTTTAACTACACCTAGGGAAAAGATCATTACAAAATTACAACACAATCTTATCCTTATTTAAAATGATCAAAATGGATGTTTAAAAGGAATATAACCACAATAATATTATTTGTGAAATCCCTCCCTCACTCAATCAATAACATTTGTCAAACTGGTGGAAACATGACCTCAACGAATCTCCCCATATTCTTGAGGATACCAACAAGAAGTGAGGATCTATAAAATATGGAGGGGAGACTACACCCTCAGGATTAGAGTATATCATTGTATTATGATAATAAAAGATAAAATATCAAATGACTAATAAAGAAATAAAAAATAGAAAAACATGTAAAATGTCTAAATACCAAGAATAATCAACTAGAAACCATATCTAATGTCATATACAAACTTATGTTGATCATGATATACTATAAAAAAGTACGTAAATGGGATATAAAAGAGAATTCATATAAACATTCTATTAAATAAGACAAAAAACCATTGAATATCTTTCATATAATTGAGTTAATAATCTTAATCCACTTCGCTTATACATTATCATAGTATAGTAAATAACACATCCACAACTAGATGCTTCCCCTTGTCCCTACCCACATCCATCAACCCGTTATGGGTTCTAATAAGTGGCCCAAATAAGATGTGATATATACTTATTTTTACACCACAAAATGTTTTTTATTCTATTCATTGTTTGAATACTTATTGAATAATTAACCAGGTAATAAGGAATGTGATACATGAAACCTGAAATACTCTCATTATTCTATTTTCCCTGTAAGACAATTTTTCGGTACGATGTCCTTTGGACTATGTCATAATTTCTCTAAAGGATCAACCATTTCTAATTTCATTTATATAACAGACCCGACACTGACATCATAGCCATGGTTACCCCCATGTTTCATATTATAAAATGGTATAAATAGGTACCAAGGTATTACAATTGAAAAATGGACTATAATGTTGTTGTCACATATATAAATATATAATGAATTTAATAAGGTTACATAATTTGAGGACATGTCAATTAAATTAATTGACTAATTTTCATTTGGGAAACCTAAGCTCATCCAAGGAGATCCACATGATAAACCATGGTATCATTTAATGTTCTCAATTAAAACAACACCCTATAAGGTCATCCATGATATTTCTCATTGGAACACATGAATCTCTATAGTTTTGATAAAAATATATTTCCCTATAATTCCTTCATTCACATTCCATGTAAGAAAAAAATTATCACTCATGGAAAAATATAAAACATTTCCCACTGAATTTATCCTTGGGATTCTATGTAAGGACCCCAAGTACTACTCTGGTCATATGTATTCTATCTACCCATGTGTTATTTCACATTGAATTCATAATTGAATATATGTATCTCCCATAGGGTGATATAAGTTAGTGAGATAATTAATTGAAATTAAATAAGATCAATTATTCCATCCATAGTGTTACTTAGTGGAATCTATTTATCTCCCACTAGCATGGGTTAATGAATTGTAATAGTTCATAATCCACCCATACAACTTAACATCATTTTAAATGAATTTGAACATTTCATTCATAATGAATATTTCAAAATCACCTCATAAGATGGTATAACATCATATCCTAGGCATACGAGGCCTATCCTGACATACACCCTTATTTTAAATTTAATTTATTATATAATCCTAATTACAATGTGTAATGAACATAGCATAGATGGTGAATAATTTCAAAAAGAAACATGGGGTTGTTTTTTCTAATCTATAAATGCATTGAAAGGTATGGTTATTCTAGGGTTATGTATCCCTCATCGATGAATTCAGATATTATTGGTCATATAAACATAGTCCCACACATTACATTTAACATAAACTATATTTCTAAGGACATTATAAGGAAGTCTACTTCATGAAATAACGATGCAACATACTAGAAACTAGACATTAACTAAAAAGTGTGACTAACTTATATGTATAGTGGATGCTTCATCCTTTTTTAACATCAAATATAGTGAAAATTAAGATAAATCATTGAAATTGATGAACACAGAATAAATAGGGAAAAATTTTCCGCAAGTATTTAGCCTTCTATACTATAAGATAATTGAATTAAGGATGAAACATAATTAAAAAGATTTCTAATAATAATAAAATATGAAAAATTATTCTTGAATAATATTGATATTGAATAAGAAACCTCATTTCCTAGATTGAGGTGAAAAGAGTACTTCCCAATCATGGTGGATTTCAGTTCTTGAGATGTGAAGGTGAAAGATGGAAAAGTAGAATTATGTAATGAATGAATGAAGGTCATTTAACCTAACATTTTAAGGGAGAATAGATTTTCTCATGGTAGGGAAAACTGGTCAACAACCATGCACCAACACTATCGAGGTTATCCACCCCCTGTATGGTCAGATACACTATTCTAATACACATGTGCAGGCCATGAAAACCCCATCTACAACAAGTATTAAAAAATTTCAAAAGAAAATGTTTCCAACACTTCATGATTTTAAAAACATTGTGCATGCCTAAAATGTAAATATATTCGAGAGCCATGGTTAGCAATAATAGAGCAATAACTATCCACCTCATCATGTCCTCTAGAAAACTATAGATTCAGACTCTAGATAGTCTCAGATTCTCTCAATCCACTGATTAATTCTTTATGAGCTTCTATTAAATAAAAAATATATATTTATACTAAAAAATAAATCAATAGTGATTCATTTTCAAATCCTTGAACATACATCCCAAAAAATTAATACTGTTATTTCATATTAATATTACATAACGCATAAAAATGTATTTTATAATCATATACATGTTATTATATGGGTAAATATATATTACATAATGTTAATTGAAATATATTCATTAGACAACCCATCACAATATGACGTTCTAGGATTTATAGCATACAATTTCATTAATAAAATAATTTATAAAAGGGAAGTGGATACATTATAGATGGTATTTGGAAGGATTTATATTTTTTGGGTTAATTTTTCTTGTTTTTTGAAATGGATGTGAAAAAATATTTTTATACAAAAAGAGAAAGTATTCATGAATTAAATATTACATGAAATAATATTTCATTACTATAATTTGAATTTGTTATAAAATTTTTGACAATAAATTTTATTAAAATCTTTTAATTAAAATAAAGTTGATGATTACTTATTAAATGATGTTTTGAAATTATTATATTGATATTATAAATATATTACATATAATTTTACCAATTTATTTATTTATTATGAAAAAATCATAAATTTTTAATCATTATATCCTTTTAAACAATCGATTAAAAGAATTTAACCCATTTTATAAAAAAATCTAAAAATTATTCTTTTATTTATTAAGTAGAATTTTATAAAACATCATAAATATTGTTTTTTGGATTACGATAATTCTTAATCATTAAAATATTATTTTAATATTTTCTAAAATAATTAATTATTATTTACAATATATTTTGTTTTTTTATCTCTAAATATATCAGATTAATTATTTATAAAACATAATACATATGTATAACATCTAAATAATTATTTTTTCTAATGGATACCTAATATTCATATATTTGAAAATAAACAATTATCATACCTCCAACAACCATATTCTATATAAGGATATTTCTAATACCCAAATATGAAATGGTTACATATATAAAATATATATGAAATTCATTTTACCATTTTATCATCATATATGTTCTATAATGTAAATATCCCAAAATTATTATTCTCATTCAAAAAAAACAATGAAAATTATTTATATTTCTTCAATATTTATATATATCACAAAAATAATGGATATTTATTTTTAATGGTATCATTGATGTTATGATTATTACAGGAATCCGTGAAAAAATGGTTTTTATCTAACATTTTCATGTATCATATAACATTATTAATGTTCTAATTTTATTTTTTGTTATTAAAATGAGTATATAATTTTAATTTTTAATATTTTCAATATGAAATAACTATATCATAATGTATTAAGGTAATAGATTCATGTCAGTACTTTTAATTTCAATAAATTACATTTCTCCAATTTGTAAACAATTTTTTTAATAGTATAATTAAATAATAAATCATTATAAAAACACTTTTTAATATAAATTTCCTATAATTCATGAAATCATCACCGTTAAAAAATATTAGATACCTTTTCAAATAACCATCTAACAGAATTTTAAAATTTCTATTTTTAATATTCCAATTATATGTGTTAAAATATTTGAAATTTATATATTTTATACAATCACCAAGATCGCCAAAAAAATTACTTAGGGTTGTGCATGATTTGTAAACCCTATAATCCTCCACCCAAATGAAAATGGTTTGAAACCTCAAAAGCCACTTGGTTGATTTAAGTCATAAGTGGTGATTTGGGCTTGATGGAGATAGGTGGTGACATAGGAAATATGATATAGGCATGAAGCTACACTGGTCCATCAATCCATGTTATTGGGACTCTTATTCTTGGGCCTTTTAGATATGTTATGGGTCTCCATCTTCTTATATAAAAAGGGGTCTTTTCATTCATAATAAAAAAGAGGCTTTGGCCCCTACTCATAAAAAAACCAATGCCATCAAAAAAATTTAAAAAATCATCCAATATAATATTGCAAGGAATACAAAAAATTTTAAAAAAAACATAGAATAATATGTTTAACAATATTAATGTCCTTTGGTATTATATTCATTTAGATGATTTCATTCAAGAAAAAATTATACATAATAATTTGTATAATATCCTCATTTAAATGGATTATGATTTTGAAAATTCTGTTAAAGAACTAACATGTTTTAATATTTAAAATCATCATTAACTTTTTCCACTATTATGAAATAGAAATTATAGAATACTTGATTTTACATCGAATTTTACATATTTTTCTTGAAATTTGAAATTATGGGTTATCCATTAGAAACTTCTATTATTATCATTATAATCTAATTTGTAAACATACATAAATATTATTCCAATTTTGATTATAACCTTATAATAACTGATTTCTTTTTTGATCCACAAATTAAAATAAAAGTAGAACATAATTATATTCACCCTAGTTTGACTAATAAATAAACCTTATGGGTTTTCCCCATTTGAGTCACAATATACTCTATTTGGTTATTTTAGATTTAGATCGATTATTTTTAGTTGGTAATGATTGTAATAATGTTTATAAATTTATTTTATACAAATTATTTTAATTTTGATATCTTATATTCCATTAAATTATTTGGTTTATAATATAATATATATATATATGATAGTTTTGGGACATAATTTTTTATATAAAATAATTCAATTTATAAAGATAATGATATTTTTAATCTCTTATTTTCCCTAATGTTTTACCAGACCATCAGTAAATTTGGACTGTTCGTAAATCATTAATCATAATGATTTCCATGACACACATTTTGTATTATTTTATTATCAATATAACTAACCCCTCCCACTTAAATTTTCGATTTATATTAAATTAATATACAATATTTTAGTTAGTAAACACAATAATCCTCCATATAAGTCAAAGATAGTGAATCATTACTGCATTTTTAGAGAAATGTTCAAAAATTAAATTAATTTTTAAAATTATTTTACTCTAATTTCAATAATTATTGTCTGATCAGGGTTTTTTAATCCCCTAAAATAGGATTTTATATTTTTATTCCATTGTTAACTATTCAATGATATTTCTTTGAGTGATTAAAATATCACTTCTATGGTATTGTATGTAAAACTACATTCAACTATGGAAAACAATATCACATTAGTTTTCAATTTTATGTCAATATAGAATGTTTAATGTTGACTAAATATTTATATATTCTTGTATAACTTTCATCAAAATTAATTTTTAATATTTTAATGATTCAAAAAAAAATTATCATGTTGTCAGTTTATCTAAAAAATTATTACTTTTCTTCACAATAATCGACTATAAAATTTACTTAACTAATATATTAATAATTAATTACACCCAAGGATTAATATAAAACATAGTGATACCATTCAAAAAATATTTATCCTTATCGAAGATAAATTTAATATATAAATTTGGACTATATATTTATAATCTTTCCTATATTTAAAATTATCACATTTAATTAAAAACCTTGAAGCTTGTGAATTTTGACCACCAGATATAAATACATGAAATTAGGATATGTATTAAATTATATAAATTATAAATTTATTTTGTTATAATTTTTATCTGAATTTTTTTTGGATAAAAATATTGTATTTATTCTTAAAATATAATTAATTTTATACTACAATAATTCATTTGGTTTTTCTTATTGTAGATTTAGATAATAAATCATTATAAATTTTATTTTAATTTAATAATTATATCACCATCATTTTATGGATTTATAAAAATATCTTTTCATTTTTGTTTCCTATTGATAATTATATGACTAAATTTGATATATATTGATGTTTTGGATATTTAAGTCTTAAATATTGTGTTTGAGAATGGTTGTTTGTGTTTTCATCTGACTTTACATCATCGGGTGACTCCAAATTATTCATGATTGGCCATCCAATGTTCTTTAGTGGAGTTAAAGTCAAATAAAATATCAAAATCATTGTCATGTTACCTTCATATAATGATGTATTCGTTTTAGGTAGGATTTTTTGGTTAGTTTCACATCTACCAAGATAGTGTATTATGGTTGTGCGTTCAATTAAAAATCACCAAACACACTTTTTTATTAATCATAAGTTATTTTAATCCCACCCAACCCCATCACATTAATATATCAGTATAGGTCATCCTTGTAGGAAACATTGGAATGATTTCCTTCATATGTATAGTATCTTTTTTATTTGGATGAAAAATATAGGGTTACTCAATTAGAAACTACGTGTTTCGTTTTCATTTTAGGTATATTTTTTAAAACCCCTAACTAGATATATTTTATAAATTTTGGAATCAAAATTTTTGGGATTTACATTAATTTTTATAAATATGATATAAATATAATGAATATTAAGTGTGATGGAATGATTTTTCTTCATCCCTACATTTATGTGGATGGTACATACTATACTTAAAATTCTTGAAATTAATTTTTATATAGATGTTGGTTACATATTTAATTATATTGTTACTAAAAATAATTTAATGATTGGTATAAAATGGTGTTAAATAATTATATATAATTGTGATTGTATTTTGTAAAATGATATAGATAAATTTCTAGTTTCATGTTTTTAATAGAATATTCAAAACTAAAAAGTGGAGTGTAAAGACCCGTAAAATTCAAGGGAAATTTTTTCTTAATTTTCTTTGGAATTTTACAAGAACGCGGTTTCAGACGGCACTTGATTCTGAGGCCCGGGGTGCCTGGAATTTCTATCCGAAGTTCAGCTCGGGTACGTTCAGTGAACGAACGAGCGGGAATTTCTAACTTTTGAACCGGTGCCCGGAATCGAATTCTGAGGGCACCGATGGAACCACAGCGCCGGTAATTGCTTAGGAAGTTCTGTTTCGGAGTTTCGTTTACTCTAGGGGAGTTATTAATTTTTGTGGTAGTTGAAAATAAAAATTTAACAATTTTTATTTTTCCCACTTGGTAGTTTTATCCTAAGTAAGGATTTTGGGGGTGGGACCCACTTGTGATAACCAACCTTGAGAGGATAAGGTAGGGTGGGACCCACACGAGTTCAACCCCTCACTTTCCTAACACCTCTAAACCCCCCATTTATGTTTTGCTAACTTATCTCCTCATTAATTTTATAACATCTTATGTTAATAACTTAAGTGAGTTAAATGTGGGTTTTGAATTTCCAAACTCTTGAAATTCAAAAACCTATGTTGGGTTAATAAAATATGTGGGAGGATTATTTTATTTTGGGGTTAGTTTTTCTTGTGGTGGAGACTTGGGAGGAAAGGGCTAAGGGTTTGAAGAAGTATTCTTCTTCTTCAACTTCGACGAACAACGTGAAGAACACCTCGGACTCCGACGAAGAACACCGTCCTTAGAGAAGAACATCTCCGCCAAAGAACGCGAAGAACTTCTCCAATGACGTTTCCTCTTCGGACGCACCTCGACATCAACGGAATCGACATTCGTTTTCCGCGACGCCCGACCTCCACGACGCTCGTCTTCTGCGGCTCATTGACGTGCATTGTTCTTGAAACCGACGTAGGGGATTTATTTTAATTAATTCCGTTCATGATTCTAGTTTGTCGATCTTCGTGGATTTCGACTAAATGTTATCATTTAACGAGAGGGGGCCGGACCGCACAAACACGGTCGACCCTCCTCTTTTATCCTTGTTGATACTTTGTGGTTTGGACGGAAGGGCGTGGTGTCGTCGCACCACGCGGAAATCGCACGGCAAGTACTTCGCGGTGCCGTCGCGCCGCGCCACAAAGTTGATCAAGGACGCGACGCCGTCGCGCCGCGTCGAAGAAAACCGAAGACGGAGCGGCCAGAGCGGGGCCGCGTACGAAGGGCGGGATGTCGTCGCACCGCACCGGACGAACCAATCCGCGGCCGGTTCCGGGCCGCGGCGGAGCAGGGTGACCGGCGGCCGGTTCCGGGCTGCCGATGTCGGCGAAGAAGGGGACCGGCCGTCGTCGGTCCCATGGAGGCAGGAACCGGCCGGCCAGGGCGGGCCGGCTGGACAGGTGTGCAGTCGGGGGTTCAAACCCTCGTCCGGTCAGCCTAAACGGCCCCCTTATTTGTGGGGGCTGCGGTTACACAGGGGGCAGGCGCCCCCCCCCCCCCCCCCCTGCCGAAACGGCTCGGCCAAAGGCCGAGCTGGCCAGCGCGCTGGGCGCGCTGTGCCCAAGCCGGACTGGCTGCCTGGCCGGTCTGCCAGGCCGGGCCGCGCCGGGCCGGGCCGCGCCCCGCCGCACCGGGCCGCGCCCGGCCAGGCTGGGCCGACCCGGACCCGGGGCGGGTCGACCCGGTTCCGGCCGGCCGGGGGATCTCGGGCCGGGTCAGTCCGGGCCCGAAACGCCCTTTTCCGGACCATCTTTGGTCTTTTGCCCATAACTTGGGCTATGGACCTCCGATCGACGCACCATCAATTTTTATGTGATCCTTGGATCGGGACGGTCGATTCGGTATATCACACTCAAGGTTTCGGAATACTTTGAGTTCGGCCGGGTTGGTTCATACACGAAACCAACCGGGCCCTCGGAGCGGAAACGCTCATATCTTGAGCTACGGACGTCCGATTGACGTGCCGTCGGTTTTGTTGAATTCCTCTAAGTTAGAAGAATCTTTTGGCTTACTCCGCCCGACGTTTGGACGCAGGTGGAGTATATTCGGGTTTTTTTTCCCTTAAAAATCAACCGGTCCCCTGGGACGAAAAAGCCAATAACTCTCAGACCGGGCGTCCGATTGACGCGCCGTCTGCGATGTTGAGTTCTTGTTGATGATACGGAACTTTTGGATACATCAACTCTGGACTATGTGTTAGTTGATGTATCAGCCTCTCGACTCGTGGAGCGGACCCTCCCGAACGAGCTTGCTGTGTGCGGGAACCCTAGAGCTGGCTGTGACTACTACTGTGATGACGATGACTGTACAGAGATCCTCAGTGGATTCGACGGCGACAACTACAGCACTCAGCGATCCTATGTGGATCAATGCTACCGATCCTGTGTGGGTCCGATCCTGTGTGGGTCAGCACTCAGCGGTTCTGTGTGAGCCAGCGCCTACAGATCCTGTGTGGGTCCGATCCTGTGTGGGTCTTTGCGGGGGTTAGTACCTATCGATCCTTTGTGGGTATGGCGACTTAGATGGATCAGTGATCATCTCTATCGTCTTCAAAGAAGTATACCTGTGTGAGCTGAATCATGTTTGCTTTCCTGTGTGGATTGTGTTGTGCTATCCTGTGTGTATTACGTTTTTCTTTCCTGTGTGGAATACGTATACTTTCCTATTTGGACTGGGTTTTACTTGGGCTCGGAGGTTGGAGCGTATTGGAATTGATGACTTTGGTATATGTATGGGCATATACCTAAGCAGTGTCGGTTGTTACTTCGAGATTGTATCTTTCCTTTTTGGTTTATCCTTTGTGCATTTTGGGAGACCTTCGGGGGTCTCGGGGTCCCTACTGAGTAGCCAATACTCACCCCTGCACGGGCTATGCCCGCACTATGTTGTGTTGGTTACAGACGACGGACAGCGTTGATCGTGGTTGAGGCTTGCAGAGCAGGACGGTACCTAGAGGTGGACCACTGGGCGGGACATACTCGGAGCGGACGGCGGGACCCGAGGAGTAGTGGAGCTATCTGTACCCACCCTTCAGGTGGGATTTCCAGTGGGTAGCTCGGCGTTGTGGATTTACTTTTTTGTTGTTGTTTTCCCTTTCGAGTTGTACTTTACTTTCAATTTGGGTTTTTATACTGGCCCACTTAATTTTCCTCACTTACTGTTGTACCAGTTTTTACTTAGTGTTTACTTTTTCCGCTTTCTTACTCTGTGGTGCTTGTTTACTTTACAAAGGAAATGCCTTCCCTTTTTCTGGGATTTACGCCTTTGTTCTAGTCGCCAGCCCCTGGCCTATGGAAGGCGGGCTTGGGGTAGTCACGACACGGGCCCCGAGGATAGGTCATGACAAATTAGTATCAGAGGAGTTCGATTCTACCGCAGAACATGGGACTCTGATCTTTTCTATGTGAAGCAATAGTGTTTAGCATATTGGGTATGGTTATCAGTCCAGGGAGTCCAGTGTTGGTGCGGCGGCCGACGTATCCGTACACCAGGACCCTGACTTCTGATTTCCAACTTAATGCCCGAAAACATTGATTGCATGTGTGTTTCAAGTTTTCTTTGTTATTACTTTGAATCAGCTCACCAGGTATACTGTTCTGACTGTGGCGCACCTGTTTCCTTTTCAGGATGGCCCCACGATGGCAGCCAGCTAGGTCTTTGAGAGTCGAGTGTGACGACAGCCCGCCGAGCGACGAGGCCTCGGTGCAGGGCCCTTTGTCAGCAGTGGCACCGGCGGTAGCCCTACCCGCCGAGCCACCGATGCTTCCAGCCCCAGCCGTTGACGATGCACGTCGCCTCAGTGCACTGCATGAGTTCCAGCGCCAGTGACCGCCCAGGTTCCGTGGGGAGACGGACCCCCAGGCAGCTGAGGACAGGCTGGAGGTAGTTGTACGAGTTTTTCGGTTAGTGAGGACACCAGGAGACCTCATAGTGATCCTCACAGCGAGCCTACTGTATGCGGCAGTGGGCCGATGGTGGAGCTTGATGCTCCTGGTGCACGATGAGGCATCTCTAATATGGACAGAATTTGAGATCCTCTTTCGCTCAGAGTTTGTCCCAGCCACCCTCCATGCGGTGCGCATTCAGGAGCTTCTTCAGCTACGGTAGGGCAGCATGACGGTCGCCCAGTACTCAGCGAGATTTACCAATCTCTCGCGCTACTCTACAGACATGGTACGGGACCCATTCTTCTAGGCCCGGACCTTTGAGCAGGGATTGAGACACGAGATGAGGGCATCGCTGATCTCCCTCAGCATTCCGACTCATACAGGAGTACTGGAGCGAGCCCTTTTGATCGAGAGATTTCTTGCTGAGTCTACACCAGCGCTGAGACCCACCGCAGGGTGGCACGTAGCAGAGTCTTCTGCAGCAGGCAGTCGACGGATGACTCATGGGTCCAGGAAGACCAGACCCTCAGGCAGACGACCTCAGGACACTGGCTCAGCAGTGCGGGGCACACAGCGTGGAGTCAGTCTTTCAAGAGGCAGACAGTGCTACTCATGCGGCGGGCAGGGTCACATGGCTCATGACTGCCCGACCCGCCGTGCCGAGGAGCAGCAGACGGTTGAGGGACCACCGAGGTAGAGGAAGAGGGTCGACCGTGGCGGTCCGAAGGGAGGAGGTGGACGATGCAGAGGAGCTGGCCGAGCAGCAGGTGGTGGGAGATGCTTTGAGGCTCTACCACCACCACCACCAGGAGGTCCACCCCGACCACAGGAAGCTGGCGGACAGAGACAGGCACAGCTCCAGGCAGTGGAGGCCTACGACCACGGTGCGCCCGAGATGATTCGAGGTACTATCTGTGTCTATTCCACCCTTGCAGCAGTTCTTATAGACATAGGAGCAAGTCACTCTTTCATAGTCGCTGCCCTTGTTCAGATCTCGGAGATTCTGACAGAGCCATTGGCTCGATCCTTACGGCTAGAGACTCCTACGTGAGCAGACTCGACGATTACGCACTAGTGCCGGCAGTGTGACCTTACTCTAGGAGGTGAGATCTTCGGCTAGGATCTTCTTGTAGCGGCATCGAGGCCTTACGACATTATCTTGGGCATGGATTGGTTGTCTACATTCCATGTACAGATTAACTGTATTAGGCTCAAGGTGCGATGTGTACGCACAGATGGGAGCAGGTTCACCTTCACCGGCGATAAGGGAGCCTTTGCAGCACAGGATGGACTCTCGCAGATGAGAGGATATATAGCCCATCACCCATCAGTTGGCTAGCCTCATCCTAGGAGCAGTTGACGTGCGGAGTCCTAGTTTTCCAGCAGTGGTGGATCAGTTTGCGGACGTTTTCCCCGACGACATTCCAGGGATACCTCCTCGTAGAGAGGTAGACTTTTATATTGATCTGTACCCCAAGACAGCCCCGATATCCACTCCAGCATATCGGATGGCCCCCACTGAGCTTCGAGAACTACGGGTATAGTTAGAGGACTTGCAGGGCAAGGGGTTCATCTGACCCAGTGTTTCACCCTGGGCTTCCCTGATTTTGTTAGCCAAGAAGCTGGACGGGAGCTTGCGACTTTGTGTCGACTATCATCTCCTGAACCAGGTGACAGTGAGGAACGAGTATCCGCTACCGAGGATTGATGACCTCTTTGATCAGCTCAATGGAGCATGGTGATTCTCAAAGATAGACCTCAGGTCAGGCTATCATCAGCTCAGAGTTCGAGACGAGGACGTGCAGAAGATGGCCTTCAGATGTCGGTATGGCCACTATGAGTTCTTGGTTATGCCATTCGGCATAACCAATGCTCCAGCAGTGTTCATGGCCCTCATGAACAGGATATTTCAGCCATACCTCGATCGATTTGTCGTGGTCTTCATCAACGACATTTTGATTTACTCGACGACTGAGGAGGATCATGCCTACCACTTACGGGTTGTACTAGACACATTCCGAGAGCACCAAATTTATGGAAAGCTCTCGAAGTGTCAGTTCTGGATACGTGAGGTCCACTTCTTGAGGCACGTCATCTCTGAGGCGGGAGTTGTAGTGGATCCTGCGAAGATCGAGGCAGTCCTAGCTTGGGAGCCACCCAGGTGCGTGAAGGAGGTGTGGAGTTTCTTGAGACGAGCTGGATACTACTGTAGATTTGTGACATACTTCTCCAGAGTTGCGGAACCACTCTCAACTTTGACGAAGAATGGGAAACCCTTCGTGTGGTCAGACAGAGGTCATCAGAGCTTCTAGGAGCGGAGACAGAGATTGACCAGCGCACCTATCTTGAGGTTTCCTGAGGAGGGAGTAGGGTACGTAGTCTACTGCGATGCATCAGGGACCAGACTCGGTTGTGTCCTGATGCAGTAGCGGGCAGTGATCGCTTATGGATCACGTTAGTTAAGGCCGCATGAGCAGAACTACGCTACCCATGACCTGGAGTTAGCAGCATTGGTCTTCTCTCTAAAGACATGGTGACACTATCTGATGGGCGAGCACTTTACAGTCTTTTCTGACCATCAGAGTCTCAGGTACATCTTCTCGCAGAAGGACCTGAACCTGAGACAGCGGCAATGGATCGAGTTCCTCTAGGACTATGAATTTGAGATAGTCTATACTCCTGGGAAGGGGAACGTGGTAGCTGATGCTCTCAGTAGGAGGACGGGCATTCAGCTACTTGAGGAGGCGATAGAGCAGCTAGCCACTTTGCAGATATCCTCTGTGGATAGAGATTGAGCAGCCTTCCTTCAGTCTCTCACAGTCACTCCGCCACTACTACAGTGGGTCAGAGAGGCACAGTGAGGGGACAGTGACTATGAGACGCGGCGTGCACAGATATCCTCAAGACAGGAACCTGATGGCTTCTCCCTTGGAGCAGAGCATGACATCCTTTTCAGAGGATGTACCTTGGTACCAGTCGCTTTACGGGAGGAGGTGCTGAGAGAGTTTCACACTTCTCCCTTGGCGGTACATCTCGGAGTAGCGAAGATGTACCAGGATCTCAGACGACAGCACTGGTGGCCGGGCATGAAGAAGGTTGTGGCAGAGTTCGTTTCACGATGCCTCACCTGCTAGAAGGAGAAGGCAGAGAATTAGGTACCAGCAGGCTTGGTACAGCCCTTGGAGGTTCCGGAGTGGAAGTGGGAGGGAATATCTATGGACTTCGTGACTGGACTTCCACGCACTTCCAGAGGTCACGACTCCATTTGGGTGATTGTCGATGGACTCACCAAGTCGGCTCACTTCTTACCCATCAGAGAGCAGGGCTCAGTAGAGAGATTGGGACGACTTTACGTTCAGGATATTGTTCGGCTTCACAGTGTGCCATCATCTATCGTCTCCGATCGAGATGCTCGCTTTACTTCCCGGCTTTGGAAGGGGTTGCAGGAGGCATTCGGGACGCAGCTACGTCTGAGCATAGCCTTCCACCCTCAGACGGATGGTCAGAAGGAGAGGACCATTCAGACTCTTGAGGACATGCTCCGCGCATGCGTCCTCGACTTTGGTCGCAACTGGGAGGACCACCTACCCTTGGTGGAGTTCGCGTACAACAACAGCTACCACTCCACCATCGGGATGGAAACATACAAGGCGTTGTACGGCAGACCTTACAGATCTCATTTATGCTGGACAGACCCTGGGGAGTCTGCACTTGTGGGACTGGAGATGGTCCAGGCCATGACAGAGAAGGTCCAGGTCATCCAGGAGCGGATGAGGACAGCTCAGAGCCGACAAAAGTCTTATGCTGATAGGAAGCGGAGGTCACTATAGTTCGAGGATGGAGACCACATCTTTTTACGTGTCTCACCTCGACGTGGATTACAGAGATTTGGATGAGGCGGAAAGTTGTCTCCATGCTTCATCGGACCATTCCAGGTCCTCAGCAGGATTGGCGAGGTGGCTTATCGCCTGGCTCTACCACCTCAGTTGCATCGGGTGCACGACATCTTCCACGTATCTCAGCTAAGGAGAGACGTGCTCGACCCGACGCACATAATTGACCATGGGGAGCTAGATGTTGATGACGGGGCGACTTTTTTGGAGGTCCCAGTGGTGATCGAGGATCTACATGAGTGGATCCTACGTGGACGGTCGATTCCTCTAGTGCGCATCAGATGGCCGCACGGGAACCTCCAGGAGAGCACTTGGGAGCGGGAGGCTCAGATGCGTGCTCAGTACCCACATTTGTTTCCCTAGTTTTCGATGTATCTTTACGGGGACGTAAATCCCTGAGGTGGGAGTAATGTAAAGACCCATAAAATTCAATGGAAATTTTTTCTTAATTTTCTTTGGAATTTTACAAGAACGCGGTTTCAGACGGCACTTGATTCTGAGGCCCGGAGTGCCTGGAATTTCTATCCTAAGTTTAGCTCGGGTACGTTCAGTGAACGAACGAGCGGGAATTTCTAACTTTTGAACCGGTGCCTGGAATCGAATTCGGAGGGAACTGATGGAACCGCAGCGCTGGTAATTTCTTAGGAACTCATGTTTCGGAGTTGCGTTTACTTGAGGGGAGTTATTAATTTTTGTGGTAGTTGAAAATAAAAATTTAACAATTTTTATTTTTCCCACTTGGTAGTTTTATCCTAAGTAAGGATGTTGGGGGTGGGACCCACTTGTGATAACCAACCTTGAGAGGATAAGGTAGGGTGGGACCCACACGAGTTCAACCCCTCACTTTCCTAACCCCTCTAAACCCCCCATTTAAGTTTTGCTAACTTATCTCCTCATTAATTTTTTAACATATTATGTTAATAACTTAAGTGAGTTAAATGTGGGTTTTGAATTTCCAAACTCTTGAAATTCAAAAACCTATGTTGGGTTAATAAAATAAGTGGGAGGATTATTTTATTTTGGGGTTAGTTTTTCTTGTGGTGGAGACTTGGGAGGAATGGGCTAAGGTTTTTAGGAAGTCTTCTTCTTCTTCGACTTCGACGAAGAACGTGAAGAACACCTCGGACTCTGATGAAGAACACCTTCCTTAGCAAAGAACATCTCCGCCGAAGAACGCGAAGAACTTCTCTAACGACGTTTCCTCTTCGGATGCACCTCGACGTCAACGGAATTGATGTTTGTTTTCTACGACGCACGACCCCCACAATGCTCGTCTTCCACGGATCATTGACTTGCACAGTTCTTGAAACCGAGGTAGGGGATTTATTTTAATTAATTCCGTTCATGATTCTAGTTTGTCGATCTTCGTGGATTTCGACTAAATGTTATCGTTTAACGAGAGGGGGCCGGACCGCACAAACACGGTCAACCCTCCTCTTTTATCCTTGTTGATACATTGTGGTTTGGACGGAATGGCGTGGTGTCGTCGCACCACGCGGAAATCGCATGGCAAGTACTTTGTGGTGTCGTCGCGCCGCGCCACGAAGTTGATCAAGGACGCGACGTCGTCGCGCCGCGTCGAAGAAACCCGAAGATTCCACGGCCGGAGCGGGGCCGCAGAGGAAGGACGCGGTGTCGTTGCACCGTGCCGGACGAACCAAGCCGCGACCAGTTCCGGGCTGCGGCGGAGCAGGGTGACCAACGGCCGGTTCTGGGCTGCCGGTGACGGCGAAGAAGGGGATCGGCCGTCGCCGGTCCCGTGGAGGCAGGAACCGGCCGGCCAGGGCGGTCCTGCCGGACATGTGTGCAGCCGGGGGTTCAAACCCCCGGTCAGTCAGCTTAAACGGCCCCCTTATTTGGGGGTGGCCACGGTTACACAGGGGGGGCAGGCGCCCCCCCCCCCCCCTTGCCGAAACGGCTCAGCCAAAGGCCTAGCTGGCCAGCGCGCTGGGCGCACTGTGCCCAAGCCGGACTGGCCGCCTGGCCAGTCGGCCAGGCCGGGCCGCGCCCAGGCCAGGCCGCGCCGGGCCGACCCAGTTCGGGATGACCGGGGGGTCTCGGGCCGGGTCGTTCTGGGCCCGAAACCCCCGTTTCCGGACCATCTTCGGTCTTTTTCCCATAACTTGGGCTACGGACCTCCGATCGACGCACCGTCAGTTGCAATGTGATCCTTGGATCGGGACGGTCGATTCGTTATATCGCACTCAAGGTTTAGGAATACTTTTAGTTCGGCCGGGTTGGTTCGTACACGAAACTAACCAGGCCCTCGGA
The DNA here is from genome assembly GCA_963277665.1 of Viscum album. Taxonomy (NCBI): domain Eukaryota; kingdom Viridiplantae; phylum Streptophyta; class Magnoliopsida; order Santalales; family Viscaceae; genus Viscum; species Viscum album. The sequence continues at coordinate 1,022,946,005 of OY728120.1, read as the reverse complement.
GCGGAAACGCTCATATCTTGAGCTACGGACGTCTGATTGGCGTGCCGTCGGTTTTGTTGAATTCCTCTAAGTGAGACGGACCTTTTGTCTTACTCCGCCCGAGGTTTGGAAGCAGGTGGAGTATGTTCGGGTTGGTTTTGCCTTAAAAACCAACCGGGCCCCTGGGACGAAAAAGCCAATAACTCTCAGACCGGGCGTCCGATTAACGCGCCGTCTGCAACATTGAGTTCCTGTTGACGATACGGGACTTTTGGATACATCAACTCTGGACTATGTTTTAGTTGATGTATCAGCCTCTCGGCTCGTGGAGAGGACCCTCCCGAACGAGCTTGCTGTGTGCGGGAACCCTAGAGTTGGCTGCGACTGCTACTGTAACGACGACGACTGTATAGAGATCCTCAGTGGATTCGACGGCGACGACTACAGCACTCAGCAATCCTATGTGGATCAGTGCTACTGATCCTGTGTGGGTCTGATTCTGTGTGGGTCAGCGCTCAGCGGTTCTGTGTGAGCCAGCGCCTACAGATCCTGTGTGGGTCCGATCCTGTGTGGGTCTTTGCGGGGGTTAGTACCTATCGATCCTTTGTGGGTCCGACAACTTAGATGGATCAGTGATCATCTCTATCGTCTTCAAAGAAGTATACCTGTGTGGGCTGAATCCTGTTTGCTTTCCTGTGTGGATTGTGTTGTGCTATCCTGTGTGTATTACGTTTTTCTTTCCTGTGTGGAATATGTAGACTTTCCTGTTTGGACTGGGTTGTACTTGGGCTCGGAGGTTGGAGCGTATTGAAATTGATGACTTAGGTATATGTATGGGCATATACCTAAGTAGTGTCGGTTGTTACTTCGAGATTGTATCTTTCTTTTGTGGTTTATCCTTTGTGGATTTTGGGAGACCTTCGGGGGTCTCGGGGTCCCTACTGGGTAGCTTATACTCACCCCTGCACGGGCTATGCCCGTACTACGTTGTGTTGGTTACAGACGACGGACAATGTTGATCGTGGTTGAGGCTTGCAGAGAAGGACAGTACCTGGAGGTGGACCACTGGGCGGGACAAACTCAGAGTAGACGGCGCGACCGGAGGAGCAGTGGAGCTATCTGTACCCACCCTTCAGGTGGGATTTCCAGTGGGCAGCTCGGTGTTGTGGCTTTACTTTTCTATTGTTGTTTTCCCTTTCGAGTTGTACTTTACTTTTAGTTTGGGTTTGTATACTGGCCCACTTACTTTTCCGCACTTACTGTTGTACCAGTTTTTACTTAGTGTTTACTTTTTCCGCTTGCTTACTCTGTGGTGCTTGTTTACTTTACAAAGGCAATTCCTTCCCTTTTTCCGGGATTTACGCCTTGGTGCTAGTCGCCTGCCCCTGGACTATGGAAGGCGGGCTTGGGGTAGTCACGGCACGGGCCCCGAGGATGGGTCGTGACATGGAGTTTCAAATTAAATAGTAATTGAATGTTTACCTTTTTATGATGATATTAATAAAGTAATCTGTTATGATGGAATGGTTTGTGTGATATTTCAAAAGAATTATAATTTATAAATAAGGTTAGTTAATTTTTTTGGTTTCATAATGTACTAGTAATTCATATATATGTGTGGCTCACTTATCAAGATAGAAAACTATGATGGAAAATTCCAAGATTCCATTATACTAGATTTTAGGTTTCATAGATTGGGTATTAATCTTGGTTTAATGGATCCATTGAGATTATATTGATGAAGAATTGTAGGTTTTGTTAATGAATTGGAATTTCTAGAAATCTATCATGGTTGAATAGTTTAGTGAGAAAGAATTTTATATTTTAAGGGAATATTTTATAAAACGAAGTTAAATTATATTATATTTTCATATTTAGGAGGTGTAAGGTATTTCTTGTGGAATCACACTTTATCATGTACTTTTCCCATACTAAAACAAATATTTGTATGGATAGATTATTTTTTAGTGTGTCATTTTTATTGGTATGAAAGTTTTCATAGGTAGTTGTTATTTAAGGACACAATGATGGATATATAATGGAGGTAGATGTTTATATTGAATGGTTACCACTATGTGCTATTAGGGGAGCTATATTGGTTTACTTTGGGTGATATTTTTTTGTGTGTATTTATTTTATTTGTCATTTATTTTATGTTTTGAGAGAAAGTATCACTTATTTAACTTCATGTATTAAAATTACAATTTTTTTTCAAAATATTTATTTAGAATCATATTTTCATTCATCTATTGATTATTGTTATGTTTATTTTATTATTATTGTATGTCTGTTATAAAGATTCCTTATACAAAATGCATTATAAAATATCAGCATAATTATAATATTTTTTGTTGGAAAACAGCCCCGCAATAATATTTTCTATACTGTTGAATTTATTACAACCCTTTGGTGGTCAGTAGGATACACCAAAGGACATATAAAATTTTAGTTTATCTATGGTGAGGTTTATTGGTGAAAAGTAATTTGAGGAAGCCATAAAATAGTACCAGTTTGATTTCTTTTACTAATAGTTTTAGATACAGTTTTTTCTGGGAATAATGATTTGTTCATGAAGAAAATATAAGCAAATTGAAGTAAACAATGTGTTATTTGTATGTAAGGGTAGACCAAGTGGTTACTGTACCATTATTATATTATTAGTATATATTATTAGGATCTTTTTATTCCTAGAAAAAAATGGTTGTTTTCAGATAACATATAATGATTCATATACTAGAAATTTATCCTAATTTATTGGATTTATAAAAATGGGTTTTTAACATAACAATGGATTTTTTCTTGTTTTGATTCAAAATGCATTTTAAGATAAATTTCTCTAAATGTTAATGTATTTAGGTAAGGAGAATATATAAAATTTTGGGATGTATAGTAGTCAAACAATTCATAGAATCTGAAATGGAATTGATTTATTATGTTTTAAGTGGACATATATTGTTCCTTAATTTACTAGGTTATTGGTTTTTCTCCAAGATCATTTTTGAATGATAATAAAGTTGATAAAACCTTTAAAATAGTAAAATAAAACCACCTATATCATATGGTATAATTATCTTTCATTGAATAAAATATTATTAATGAATTCAAAAAGGTATTATTATAAAAATTTGTCTGTCTATGCCACACTAGAAAACACCTCATGATATGTCATTTTAATTATAAATATTGAATCATCTAATGTTTAATATGAATTTTTGAAATAAATATGTTTGAATTAATTTCAATGATTTATAAATATATTTTTTAGAAACCCCATAAAATATTATTATAATTTTCATAATGGACATGTTTTATGGATATGTAATTGATTTTTACGAATTGTTCATGTAAGCTATGTTGTGTGGATAACATTGGATTTTTTAGAGATGATTTTTTCAAATGATGACCTCCTTCATTTATATTGTCTCAAAATTCACATTATGTTAATTAAATTATATTTATGTGATAATGATTTAATTTACTACTTAGGTTATAAATTATGCTCGTTTTTTACTAGAGGTAGTTTTAAATTAATCCTTTATGGTTCAAATGTTCTATTTAAAATTATGATATTATATATGATCTATAGTGGTCATAATGTTCATTGTTTTATATTTATATATATGAAATGAAAAAAAATCTTCAGTATGAAATTATTTGTAATATTTAAAATGGTAACATCTTCAAAGAACCTAGTCATGATTTTTTATCATGTAGTTGTATGAAAATGATATGGGTTGATGCATCATAAAAGAAGAGAGAATTATATGGAAGAGATAAATCAATTTGTTTCTATAAATATTATATTAAAAATTAATATAGATGATATCAATATAGATCATTTGATTATATAAATAAGAATAATGGAATAATCACTATAATTATTTTAGTTTTGGAATGTATTGATACCAAGAGTGAAATTTATTTAATATTTTTTTTATCAAAATCCATTTTTTGAAAAGGTTGATGGGGAACCCTACATGTGCCTCAAAATTACATATATTTGATAGGAACCATCTTATCTCACCCATATTACTAGAATTGGTAAATCCCAAAAATGGGAAATACATTTAATAATACATATAGAAAAATATATCAAAAATTTTAAATTCTTACTGTCACGAACCGAATCTGGTCGCCTTCAAAATCAGCACCCGACCCGGTCCATGGCAAGACCCGAAGGGCATTCCCGATCCCCACAAACCGAATCTGGTCGCCTTCAAAATCGGAACCCGACCCGGTCCATGGAAAGACCCGAAGGGCATTCCCGATCCCCACGGGCTGGCACAAGTGTCCGGGTATCATAAAATGAAAATTGGGAACGATTTACCCGAGTTTATAAGCGTAAAACAACAAAAGAATCCAATGAAACAAATCTGGATTTTTCAAACCAAACAATGTTTTACAGAAAATCAGAACTGAATTAGATAGTCTAAAACAAATCAACAAGACTATAACAAAGGAACAAAACAAAAAAATGAACATCCCAAGAACCTCAACATGGCAAGAGGCATTGCCCTCAAGCCATCTCCACAACACCGCATTATGAATGACCGGTGAAAACCCGAACTGTTGGCACAAATGTTATACCCAAACCTGCGACAAAAAAAATAACCAAGTCTACTTACACCCAAGGGTGTAAGTAGGGTGTGAGCCAATTCCCAGTAGGATACCACACTAAGATATTCCCTATGATAAAAATTCAAAGACGAAAAGCATGTAAGTTTTCAAAAACATCTAATTTCTAGTTACAATTTCTAAAAGATGCAACTTAAAAAAACAGTTTTCAAGTGGGATATTTTAAAGAATCGACACTTTTAAAATAAATTCAAAATCTACTGATTTTTTCATCCAAATATACTGTATGCCGACGGTATGTATAAAAGATCAAATGAGCACAACCAATAGGAAATAACCCCTAGGCACTAGCTAGTTGTGGGTCCCAAGTACCTCGTATCTCGGTGAGAGTAACCACAAAAATTATTCGTTCTCACGCACGAGCCACTAGTAGGGAACATACCCATAACCTAGTGGTCCCCAATCATCATCATCATAGTTTAGTTAGAGTTGTAAGCGTCAATCCTGCTAAGTGAAACTGAGGCCAAACCCCACAGATTCACTAGCATACTAGTACACGTCCACCCACCTAGATACCAGGGTTTTCCCTTTGTGCTCAAACAAGTTCAACAAGCCAAGAAATATACTTTTCACATGAAAATATCACTTCCAAATCACACATTATCCAAACATCCCCATGAACATCACAGAAGTCACAAATTTAACTTTTCATTCAAATTCATTTTGAAATCAAACTCACACCAAAATAGCCCACAACAGTTTTTTCATAACTTTCACAATCCAACACATCCTTTAACAATTTTATGAAGTCCCTAAAAATATGATAAACATCACATAACAGAACTATTCACATTTAAAATGGTTCATTTGAATGTATAAACAATCCAAAACAGTTTTACAATATAGTTTCACGTCTTACATAAATCATTAAACCACTCAAAACTTTCATAAAACAATTCTAAATAGTGTACCAAAGCTTTTCAAATAAAACCCATTTCAAAACCATATTTCAAGGAAAAAATCACATCAATACAAATTCAAAACAGAATTGGAAGCTCCAAAAACATTTATTAAACAACCCCCATGTGTTATACAAACACCTCAAACAACAATACAAAAGATCCACATGAAACGCACACGTTTTCAAGATCACTTTCAATAAGTACAATAGATTTTTACACCTTAAACCCTTAAAAACCCTCTTTAAGACCTTGTGGCACACCAATACCCCACCAAATCAGAATTTTCATCCCGAACAAGATTTATTAAACAAAATTTCTATGTTATAAAACAATCTCAAACAATACCCAAAGAGTTGAACATGAAAACACCAAATTTAAAGCTAAAATGAAACTATAAAAACAAATGCATTACTAAATCCAACATAAACAGTTCACACACCACACACAGTATATTAGGAACATGAATAATAAGTAATTCAAGCAAACTAACTCATCTATAAATGTTTACACATGGAATCACCTACCTTTTATGACGAAACCCTCAAAACATGGTGTGAAACATCAACCGCACCACCGCCGCACCTCAAGGAATATAAATCCAGACCTAGACCACAATATTTGACCAAAAAGACACCAAATCAAACCCTAGTTTCGAACCTCAATTTCTGGACATGATGAACTTATTGAAAGGGTGAAAGAAACCCATAGGAAGGGGAGGAAATCAAGGAAAGAAACACTTACTTGAAACATCCTGAATAAAACGAACCAAAATCGACTAGAATATGAATTTTAAAACAGATAAAAATTTAATTTAAATTCAAACAAGAATTATAAGGTCATGTAGGAATTTTAATTGGGGAAAAATATTAAGAATAGAAGGAGTTATGAAAGGATCAATTACCTCTCCAAAATCTGGACGATTTCTGAAATCCAGAGAATTTTCGACTATTTTCGATATTCTATCGAGCTCGAAATTGTCAGAAGAGGGCATGGGGGCTCGGCTTAGGTATGTGGTCTCGGGTGAGAGTTTTAATCTCCAAAAAAACGCAAATAGTTAAGGAGATATTAAAGAATTAAAATTTATTTTTAATGCAGAAAATGAGCTTTCGGGCAGGCCCAATTCCCTAACTAAAAACCCATATCCACCATGATTATGGATTTATAAATGGTCCAAATAAATATGGTGGTGTTAATATATCAGGGGATGAAAATTAGGAATTGTAATGGATTAAAAATGTTGAAAAATGAAGAAGTTATAAAGGAATCAAAATTTATTTTTAAATCTGGAATTGGGCTCACGGTTTGGCCCAATTCATAAAAACTCACCCATTCCTCCATAAATGCTTGGGAAACCCTCAAAACAAAGCATGAATGGAAATTAAATGGAAATTAACTTTAAAATAAGTCATATATGTGACAATTCTTCCCACCATGAAAACTTTCCGCCCCGGAAAGTCACATCAAGGACAAAGCAACAACCAAACCCAACTAAGAAACCAAGTGGTACTCCTTTGCTAGGTTTCACCCACAAAGGCCAAAACACCTCCAGTGATCAATTAAGGAATGATTAATCTCACAACACAAACATACACCACTTTACTGAAATGATCAATCACATTCATAAATTATCCCAAAATAAAACTCATTAAACACTATCTGAACAAGACTCAAGCAATTCTCCCAAATGAACTACAACATCGAAGAAGGTTACACTTACCTTACTTTGACTAGACCATTGGGTACTCCCCAATCCTAATGTTTACTAAAGGAAGATGTAGGAATCTTGATAGCTCTGAATGAGACTACCTACCTCCAAGCCATGACCATGGATAATTCTGAGTTACTGGTATGGGGGAACAAAAATTACCTCCCCACCATAAGAGACAACCTATATTTTTTTCCCTCGAGAAAGAATCAGGACACTAACAGGGGGAGGCCTGAATGGACTCCCCAGTCAAAAGGGTATACTTCCATTAGAAATTTACAAAAGAACTTATATAATACTCGTAGTGTGTCTCCCCACCATAAGAACCAACCATCTTAACCGATCGGCGTGGGCCAACACGAAAAGACCCCAAAATTAAAGAGTTGGGACGGCCGCACGGTTAGTCTGCACAGTTTGGGAAATTGTGAAATAACTATGTGGATCCTTATATCTGTGTGGTTTTTTTTGTTCATGGTTAGAACTAACCATGTGAAAACTGTGTGCTCAACTTTTCTAGCAAAATTTCCAACCATTCTCCAAAGACCCAATGGAAACCAAAGAGGGGGGGAATAACATTTTGTGATGGCATGGGTACAATACCCTCCACCTATTTCCACCGAATGGGAACAATAGAAGAAATATGATGACACCATAGGTTTAAACTCTTCCTATCTTTCATACTAAGGATAGGAATTTGTACAAGGGTTTAAACGACAATGGAGTTTCCCCGGACTACACGCCAGCTTCTCTCCGGGACCTATGGCTGGAGCTCAAAATATTGAAGCATCTTCGGCCACGCAGTTAGGTTGTTGAAACCCCTATGTGGAAATTCTTCTTTCGGTGCCACAAACAACTACACCGCATACACCTATTGGTTCATCAAGACATAACACACTCCATAACCCACTTTACCAAAACCAGACATTTCACTGAAACAAGGGATCAGAAGATGCACACACATCGCACCTTGTTTCTTTGGGTGAGAAACAACAGAAGGGAAGGACACGTATAAACACCTTCCTCTATGATAAGAGATTTGATGTTTTCCCCAAGGGAGACATAATACTAACATAACATAAAACCTCAAAGGATTGTGTGACCTTCACCTTTATAGTCAAAAGAGCACACAACATCACAATGCGTCACTAAATATGACCCTTGAGATTAATAGAAAAAATACATGGAACGAGACCATATTCAAAGTCCCTAAACAACAGACAAGTCCAAAAAGTGGACACAATATCCTAAAATGACTAAAATCTCAAAATTGGTGGTTTAATAATAACTCTTACTTCAAAGAAACTATAAAGAACTCAGAGGCTCTCTTAGACACCATCAAGACACTCATCCACACTAACAACGAAAGAACACTTCCACCTTCGATGAATCATCAAACTTAAGAAACTAAGGTTTCTTTCAACCTTCCACAAGAACTTTACCACTACAAGAGGATCCAAAAATCAACGAAATGAATGGGTGTAGACTCAATCAACAATGATCGATAAAATATTCCTTATATTGATCAACTGGAGGATTTTCCAATGGAAAAACAATACGGGTTGCACTTCAATTGTGCATTAACCCCTAATGGGGGCATACCTTATCCAATGAGAGAACCCAAGGACCCAACCAAGCAGGTCCATTGGTCAAAACATGCCACAAAATAGATCCAAACACATGAAGGGAACCACCGTAAAGGCATCCCAAAACATTTTTCAAAAGAGACCACTAACCGTCCTTACAACACAGCTTACCAACCAAACACAAACCCAAAACACAGTTCAAACAGAAAGGGTTCTTGAACTCAAAACATCCCACAATATCAACATTTTCAATAACCCATAATACAAACCATACCAAACTATTCATCAAGACATCATGTTTTTCTTTAAAACTAATTCTTTTAAAACAAATGGTTTAGTAGTAAGCGTATCCACCAATGGTACCCCATGGGCCTCACACATGCATGTTTTTGTGCCACACTGGGCACCCTCCTCATATCCATCCCAGCAATCATCCAGTCATGCCATAAACCATCCATCATCCCATATAACCCCACGCATGTGGTCACTCACGTAAATACTACAGGTTAAAACAAAAAATCTTTCCACTTTTCAAAAACAAAATGGTCATCCAACCCAACCTTTTTCTCAAAACTGCTAACCATGAGATCAAAATCCCAATTCACATCTTACAAAACTTTTCATAAAGACACAACCATTTGGAAAAGAACTCACTTTAAATCTATTCATATCAATTTCAAAACATCTCATCCCATTAAAACACCCTTTGATTTTTTAGAAGACTCTATTGGAAACACTTTTCAAAACCAACTTCATTATAGTTCCTTCTTTCAAAAGAGGTGTAAGAACACCATTTTCCATTTCAAAACAATTCTAAAAATTAACTTCCTCCATCTCATAAATCAAACCATTCCCTCTTTATTTGAAAATCATTTCACAAAAACTTTACACTTCTAAAAACCAAAGTGCCATGATTTCAAAACCTAAGCACAAAACAATGCGAGAGGAAACTAGTTTCAGTCGGTGACTTGGAGATATGGTTGGCGGCCATATTCCAATCACTTAACTATCACAGAGAGTGTTCTAGGGAATATCCTTGGCTCCACATGGATTTCTAGGCCCTGAGAGCTCACTAGGACCATTATCCCAACTCTCTTTTCATTTCCCTTAATCATCATCGAACCAAGAAAACCAAAGGACTTAGATAAATCCTGACTTCTCTTGGAAACTTGAATCCCATTATGAGGTGTGGTGATCAGGCACACTACCCATAACTGGAATTCCATGTCCCAACAATCCTAAATCCAGACTATCTTGACTATTCCCCAAATAACATGACCCAAAGAGTTAACCCGAACCTCCTCTGATACCATTTTCCCACGAACCGAATCTGGTCGCCTTCAAAATCGGCACCCGACCCGGTCCATGGCAAGACCCGAAGGGCATTGCCGATCCCCACGGGCTGGAACAAGTGCCCGGGTATCATAAAATGAAAATTGGGAATGATTTACCCGAGTTTATAAACATAAAACAACAAAAGAATCCAATGAAACAAATCTGGATTTTTCAAACCAAACAATGTTTTACAGAAAATCAGAACTGAATTACATAGTCTAAAACAACTCAAAAAGACTATAACAAAGAAACAAAACAAAAAAAATGAACAGCCCAAGAACCTCAACATGGAAAGAGGCATTTCCCTCAATCCATTTCCACAACACCGCATTATGAATGACCGGTGAAAACCCGAACTGTTGGCACAAATGGTATACCCAAACCTGCGACAAAAAAAATAACCAAGTCTACTTACACCCAAGGGAGTTAGTAGGGTGTGATCAAATGCCCAGTAGGATACCAACACTAAGAGATTCCCTGTGATAAACATTCAAAGATGAAAAGCATGCAAGTTTTCAAAAACATGTAATTTCTAGTTACAATTTCTAAAATATGCAACTTAAAAAAACAGTTTTCAAGTGGGCTATTTTAAATAATCAACACTTTTAAAATAAATTCAAAAGCTACTGATTTTTTCATCCGAATATATCGTATGCCGACGGTAAGTATAAAAGATCTAATGAGCACAACCAATAGGAAATAACCCCTAGGCACTAGCTAGCTGTGGGTCCCAGGTACCTCGTATCTCGGTGAGGGTAACCACAAAAATTATTTGTTCTCGTGCACGAGCCACTAGTAGGGAACATACCCATAACCTAGTGGTCCCCAATCATCATCATCATAGTTTAGTTAGAGTTGTAAGTGTCAATCCTGCTAAGTGAAATTGAGGCCAAACCCCACAGATTCACTAGCATACTAGTACACGTCCACCCACCTAGATACCAGGGTTTTCCCTTTGAGCTCAAACAAGTTCAACAAGCCAAGAAATATACTTTTCACATGAAAATATCACTTCCACATCACACATTATCGAAACATCCCCATGAACATCACACAAGTCACAAATTTAACTTTTCATTCAAATTCATTTTGAAATCAAACTCACACCAAAATAGCCCACAACAGTTTTTTCATAACTTTCACAATCCAAAACAACCTTTAACAATTTTATGAAGTCCCTACAAATATGATAAACATCACATAACAGAACTTTTCACATTTAAAATGGTTCATTTGAATTTATAAATAATCCAAAACAGCTTTCCAAAATGGTTTCACCTCTTACATAAATCATTAAAGCACTCAAAACTTTCATAAAACAATTCTAAATAGTGTACTAATGCTTTTCAAATAAAACCCATTTCAAAACCATATTTCAAGGAAAAAATCACATAAATACAAATTAAAAACAGAATTGGAAGCTCCAAAAACATTTATTAAACAACCCCCATGTGTTATAAAAACACCTCAAACAACAGTACAAAAGATCCACATGAAACGCACACGTTTTCAAGATCACTTTCAAGAAGTACAATTGAGTTTTACACCTTAAACCCTTAAAAAAACTCTTTAAAACCTTTTGGCACACCAATACCCCACCAAATCAGAATTTTCATCCCGAACAAGATTTATTAAACAAAATTTCTATGTTATAAAACAATCCCAAACAATACCCAAAGGGTTGCACATGAAAACACCAAATTTAAAGCTAAAATGAAACTATAAAAACAAATGCATTACTAAATCCAACATAAATAGTTCATGAACCACTCTCAGTATATTAGGAACATGAATAATAAGTAATTCAAGAAAACTAACTCATCTATAAATGTTTACACATGGAATCACCTACCTTTTATGACGAAACCCTCAAAACATGGTGCGAAACATCAACTGCACCACCGCCGCACCTCAAGGAATATAAATCCAGCCCTAGACCACAATATTTGACCAAAAAGACACCAAATCAAACTCTAGTTTCGAACCTCAATTTTTGGACATGATTAACTTATTGAAAGGGTGAAAGAAACCCATAGGAATGGGAGGAAATCAAGGAAAGAAACACTTACTCGAAACATCCTGAATAAAACGAACCAAAATCGACTAGAATATGAATTTTAAAATAGATAAAAATTTAATTTATATTCGAAAAAGAATGATAAGGTCATGTATAAATTGGAATTGTTGAAAAATATTAAGAATGGAAGGAGTTATGAAAGGATCAATTACCTCTCCAAAATATAGACGATTTCTGAAATCCAGAGAGGTTTTGACTATTTTCGCGATTTTATCGAGCTCAAAATTGTGGTAGTTGGGAATGGGGGCGAGGATTAGGTATGTGGGCTCGGGTGAGAGTTGGAATCACCTAAAAAACACAAATAGTGAAGGAGATATTAAAGAATTAAAATTTATTTTTAATGCAAAAAATGGGCTTTCGGGCATGCCCAATTCCCTAACTAAAAACCCATATCCACCATGATTATGAATTTATAAATGGTCCAAATAAATATGGTGGTGTTAATATGTCAGGGGATGAAAATTAGGAATTGGAATGGATGAAAAATGTTGAAAAATTAAGATGTTATAAAGAAATCAAAATTTATTTTTAAATCTGGAATTGGGCTCACGGTTTGGCCCAATTCATAAAAACTCACTCATTCCTCCATAAATGCTTGGGAAACCCTCAAAACAAAGCATGAATGGAAATTAAATGGAAATTAACTTTAAAATAATTCATTTACGTGACACTTACAAAAGGGGAAAAATTAAATCATACAACCATGACCTTACTTGAGATATACAAATCCATGTTGTTCAAGGATAACTGGATGTGATGAATTACATATCATCCCCTATGAACTGTCATCTTTGACCATCTATCACCAAACCACACATCTATCAATTACACTCAGTGGGGAAGGTCTTCTGACATGTAATTTTATAGAGGAGACACTTCAGACAAAAAATGGATTCCCATTACTATCACATATTTGGAATACTTGGCCAAGATGCCACCAAAAGTGTAAAGGCAACATTATAAAAAAAAATTAACGCCTAAATATATGTTCCTAAAATTTTAATGTACACAATAATGAGATAAAGATAAAAAAATATTCTATTGAGAAACCCAGTATCATCCCCAATGAAAACCACAAAAAACAATACAATAAAAAAATGATTCAAAATCAATAATAAAGAACAAAATCATAATAATTATTTTTTTATCTACCACCAACACAAAACAATTACAACTCAAACATGTCATATAGAACTATGATATGGTTTCTAATGTGATTTCTAGTATAATAAGGAAAGGTAGAGTAACATTGATTTTAACAGAATATAAGATAACCACAAATAGCAAGGGAATTGAAACTAAAAGAAACATGCTAAATAAAAATATATCATTGATAATACCCAATTAAAGTTGAACTCCACCATACTAAATCAGATGAGGTTTTTCATGATAGGTCATTTAAATGAATGATATTGAAATCCAAACTATGGGTAGAAATATTTTCAAAAAAAAATAACCACATAGGGGGAATGGAAAGACTTAAAATAAAACCTAAAATAAAAACAAGAGAAAACACGAGGGATGGGACACTATATGTTCTTATTTATAATAACTAAAACCAATAAGTATTTCGAAACTAGAACATAGTGTACTTTATGAGATGATTCATGGACACTTACTAATAGAAGATAAATATATAGTTATAGAAAATGATTAAGCAACTATAATTAATGGTAAATTTTTTCACTATTTAACAAAAATAACCATTTTAATTGATAATTATGCATCTCATTTATTTATTTATACACACATTGTAGATCAATTGGGCTAGTACCTAGAAATTATATTCCATGTTAAGAACAACAGGACACATATAAGGGAACCAGATAGTCATGGATTGAAATTATTATCGTGCACTATTATGATAGGAATCCTAGAATTCTCATGGGACATTATTATATTTAGAATACTATTGTTTGATATCCTTATATTCAGTTAATTTTTAATTCAATATATTACTCAAATCAATTAAAATAATAAATAATCACATTATTTACTCTATTGGATTATATGAATATGTTTAAGGGTGAGATGGATGTGAATTATGGTAGATATAGGCCTATAATGATGGGTGTAAAAAGTATACTCTTACAGTTGATGGTAATGGTATTATGGTAACATAAGTGGTTTGAAATGTATGGATTCAATAGATTTGTAAAAAATATTTATATGTATTTTTTGATGATTTTATTAGACTACCATTCGAGTCCAGTGATCTTTTTTGATGAATTTATTTCAAATGGTGTGACTGATATCTCTCCCTTAATATGATATAGATCTAGCTAAACTATGATAGTTGACTTTTTATATAAGGTATTTGGGAAATAAAAGAGTCATCATTCTAATAACTAATCCTATGTAATTTACTGAGAAATTTGATAAAATCATTGAAGATAAATTGTTATTTTTCAATGAATATTGAAAACCAAATCATGTACCCATTAAAAAATATCAATACCAAAGAATTTATTATTTTTATAATTAATTAATGGATCCCAATTAGTCTTCTGTTATATTCTTATGTTGATGATACCATTAACATAGAGATATGAAATAGGATATACAAAGATTAAATTTTCAAATTAGGTATTGTCACAATGATTATTTATTATGAAAATTGTTATAGTAGGAACTATAGTTATTTTCATGTCATTAATTGATAACAAATATCATTTTTAAATAACCATACTTTCTAAGATAATTATCAATGATATATTAGTGTTTTTACGACTATGGAATAATGATTATAATTATTATTTTTATATTTTGAGTGGAACTATGTGGGATCATATTCTCTACATGAAATTTCCAACTTTTTTTATTTTGGATTAATTATTTGTATTTTATAAATAATTTAATTTTAATAAATAAGGGAATGTAAATGGACATTAAAAATATTTCAACATTGATATCATGGAATAATTAAATAATAATACTGTGGTAAATATTTTTTATTATCATGTCATTTTAGATGAGTTTTCTATTATTTTTTAAAAAAAATTTCAATAATGATGACTTGTATTCAAATACATGATCCATTCTTTTGGAAAAATGAATTCTGTAAATAAATTGAGGAGTTTAGAAATTTTTGATAATTAACTCATGTTCTCAAAATTCCTACATATAGTTATGTATATATTGACTATTATGATTCCTTTATAACTTAATTTGGGTGTGTTCTGATGTAATTTGACCATCCCATTTGTTTTTGTTTTTTAACATAAAAGGGGAAAAACAATTTTTTTCTCGGATACATAAAGCTAAGTATATAGTAATGGTATATTAATCTAAATCATCATTTATGTCACATCCTTGATTTTATTTTGATGAATTTTTTTCTTTTATATGGCTTTTATTTTTACTAATTGTTTTTTTATAAAAAAATAATATTTGGATTTAATAGAACGTGAAGCGCTGTTGTCAAATGGTTAGGGGAAAACCTTTGAAAATCCAAGAGAATCTGAGTGCCTTGGATAATGGCAGTTATAGAATACATTGTCTCATTCATGGGTGTATGACCTCCCCTATGATATTATATAGCCTTGTTCCTTTTAGAAAAGTATGGATGCACGATTGATGCACGCTTTGGGAATCTTAGTGTGATAATAGTTCGACCTGTCCATGTCATTCAAAATATATAAAATACCCATTTTCCCTATTTTAATTTAACCCCAATTCCAACACTTTCTTCCCCATTGTGAATTTATACCCCTAAGGGAATCCTCCTCCCCTATATAATCCCATTTACCTTCAATTATTGGCGGTTTTAGTGTCTATCTTCATGAAATCATCATGTGTGTCCCCTATCCCCTAGTTTAATCCATCTTCTAGAGTTTTTCCACTTTCTTATTAGAGTTATTCTTTCTCTAGTGGACTTTTTTTGACCAAATATGAGTTCATCCATGTGTTATTGGGATTAATTTTAGTGTTTATGGTTCGTTCATTCCTCTATAGGTTCCCCTTATTGTGTTATTGGGGTTCTCCAACGGATTTCAAATGTTTCCAATCTTGAGGAAGGTTGTTCCATGGTTTAGAATTAATATTTGATTTTTTTAATATTGAATTGTCTTATAATTATGTTTCTTGGGGTTTATGAAAGGTGATAAATGTGTTTTAAAATGTCTTCGCACTATTTATGGGTATATATAAATTTATAAAAGAAATTGGTGGTGTTTCATGTGTCATTCCTTGTAGAGATTCTTAAATGTCTTCCATAAATTATTCTAGTGGTATAAAGTTTGTAATAAAATGGATTTGGTTTCCATATGGATTTTAAATAGGTTTTTGTTATAATAAATTGTTATTTATTTGTTTTTTTATTCATGGATATATTTTTAAAGTATGGAAGTGGAATATGTGTCATGTGATATAGAAATTGAACAGAAAGGGAATCATATGTATCTTGGTTGGAATACTAGGGCTAGTATTCTAGTTAGACCAGTGGACCAATTGAATAGTTCTTCTAATTAGTATTGACTCTACAAAACTATATAAACAATGATTATGATGATTGGAGACTATTTTAAAATTTTATAGACACCTCCCTGGTGTCTTGCGCACAAGGATGTTGTAGGTTATGGGTGGTGTACCTTGATTAATTGATATATGAGGTTTCTATAATCCCAATATTTTTAGTACCATTGGGGTTTACTTATGGTGATATCTCTCTATTTTAATGTGGTTTATACTATCATTAAATGGTGGACTATTAATTAAATATAATTTAATATCATGTTTTCTATAAAATAATATGTAATTTTTTTCCTTATAATCATTCCTCAAAACAAATTTCATTCATAAAACATTCATGTAATTTTCCTTCTAATATTATGGAAAGGAATATGATTTTGGTGGAATCCTTCTGGGCTTCTTCCCACATCCAACATAATCCCTTGGCTGTATGTAGATATTGTTATTTATGATTAGGGTAAAGGCAAGATTTTCCATGGCGGTGGTGGATCTGGTTACATGTATCAATCTTCTTATAGGTGTTTGGGGATCTTGAATGAGGGTGTTGGTCAACTTTTTACAGAGTGTTTGAGTGGTGTAGTTGGTGTCCCTCCAAATTTTTGTAGTTTGTTTTTTTTGTTAATTTTGTTAAATGTTGAACTTCAATTACTTTATCACATTTTTTAATGAATATTGTTCTCTATATGATGTCTTACAATGAGATTTTTTCATGGGTGTTTATAATGGTTGAAAACATTCCAAACTATTTAGCATTGATACCTATTCACCGGTTTCCTATATGTTGGGATATTGAATACCCTTAGGCCCATGTCATAAGTAAGGTTGAGTGTCAGGGAAGATGGAACCCCTACTTGGTTCATGAAAAAATGGTATCATAGGTGGTTTCTAGATTTAATTTTGTCATATTTTTTGGGAGAGTCTATGTTGACATGAGTTTGGATTATTGGTGCATTGGGTTGTATTTTTGATGGTTTTTCTTTCCAACACACCTTGAAATGGGCCTTGAGTCACCATGGGATATTGGGATTCCATTTTAATTCTCCTCCACATGAGACATACAAGATGAAGTCTGTGCTTGGCCACTAGGTGGGAGTGAAGTGGTTTATCTTATTATTATTCTAGTCATGGTTTTATTTTTATTTGTATGAATCTATGAAATTTGTTGTTGATGATGAAAATTTTTAGAATTGTGTATTGATGTGTTTTCTTTATATTTTTTCCTTGATGTAGAATGATGCATGGCCCTTAGAAATCTTATGAAACCTTGTGAATAGGTCGGAGAGATTTCTACCTCACTAGTTGGTTAGATCCTTATAGAATTCATGGTTTGGGTTTTCCATGCATTGGTATAGGGATAGGGATCTGGTCATGCTTCTGTTTGCTAAGATGAACTAGGTCATGGAAAGCACAAGCCTCAGGATTTTCTCTTGAACAATCCTCCTTCAATTTTATGTAGTAAATATCTCCTATATTTAGAGGATTTAATTGAGAAGTTTGAGATTATGTTTGGGTTTAATGACACTATTTTGTAAGTGAAAATGAAATTTGGTTAATTCTTATTATAAGGTCCTAGTCGAGGGAAGTGGGGCTCAGTTTCAACGAATGGGAAGGACAAGAATATGGTTTGGACTCATTTCATGGTCATCGTTAATGAGTAGTATTTCACTAAGGAAATGTCCCTCCTAAATACCTTGGAGTTTTTGGATCTCCACTAGGGGGATCAGAGGATGATGAAATAAGCCAACTTGTTTTAATTATTATCTGAGTACATGCCAGATGTAGTCTCCAATGAGTAGATGAATGATCAAAGTATTGATGGGTGTTGGGACTGGATATCTGATAGATGGTCTTCTTGTTCATGTTGAAGATTTATACTGACGTGTTCAACTTTTCATCGATGGTGGAGATCAATTGTAGTGGAAAGTATACTTTTTATGGATTAGTGTCCACAATTTTCCAAGGATGTAAAATTTACTCTATTAAGAAGAAGAATCAGGATGATTAGGAGATAATGGGAGGTGGTGGTTGAATTTATCTTTCCTGATTTCTTCTTAAAATTCTCCAGACATTGGATCATTCATATGCCACCTATTTTGAAAGTCGGCACATATGATCTCTACATGTTCAAAATCACCTAAATATTTCCATTGGTGTAGACATACAGGTCACTTGAAAAGGTTTTGCATTTACATGCATCCATACCAATGTTGTGTAGATTAATAATAATGTATTGGAAAGTCTAGCTGGAACCAACCAAGATGGAAGGTTCTCAGTTTGGCGGTCATTACGAAAGGGTTGAATCTTCTTCTAGGCAGATTCATATTAAGGTAGAGCCATAGGTTATAATTCATTCATAGGATCAACTTGAGTCAATTCATATTAATTTAGTGGATCAATAACTAGAGCAATAATATTCATGACCTACCACAATTTGATGTATGACACTTATTTCATCGTCTATAGATTCTGTTTGGTTTGATATTGGTTCCTCTATTTAATCAATTTCATCCCATATTTATGGTTTTTATAGTTTTCCAAATACGATTATGTAATATGGGATGAATTTTGTGATACTGCTTGGTAATGAGTGAGAGCATGGATTCATGTGTCTGTCATGTGAACTCATCATGTCCGGGGCCATTCTAGAATGAGATTTTTGGTTAATGGAGATTGATCAATTTTAAATGATCCTATATATTGATTCGTTTGTTTATTTTCTATATCACGTCAAATTTTATTAACGGTTAGTGGGTTTCCTTTCACATGATTGGATCTCTATGTGGTTTTCACAGTTAATAAGATCCTCAGTCAAGAAGTGTTTGACATTCACATCCATAGTTGGGTAATATTTCATTCATTTTATCTTCGGTCATTTTTTAGGACCATGGTG
Organism: Viscum album; assembly: GCA_963277665.1. Classification (NCBI taxonomy): domain Eukaryota; kingdom Viridiplantae; phylum Streptophyta; class Magnoliopsida; order Santalales; family Viscaceae; genus Viscum; species Viscum album. The sequence goes on along the minus strand of OY728120.1, from coordinate 1,022,926,429 downwards.
GTAGTGGTTCTGGGTGTGGATTACCTATAGTGGTGAATGAGTTCCCATAGGTGTTTCCATATGACTTCTGAGGTTTTCCTCCATAATAGGGCCTGGTTTTCACCTCTGATTTGGCACCAGGAACACAAATTATATATAATTCCCTATACCATATAACCCACACTGATTTGTGGGAATTAAATATTCATCATGATGATTTGTAATAAAACTAATTCATTTACTCAATCATCAAAACATGGTTCACACAGTTCTTGTATTAAAATATATCCATTGGATCTCTCTAATTATGTATATATTACCAGAAGGTGAATATGGAAAATTTCAAGAATAAGTACCTTTTTACCGATATTGATTTCAATTTTTATAATCTCATGTGGGATAGGTTGTTCTACTTTATTTTTTTATATTATTTGTATCACTATATCAGAGTTATAAAGGTATATGTTCAAAAAATATCCATTGGAATCAGGTTTGTAATTTCATGTATTTTTTCATGCATCTGGGATTGATGAATTATCTATCATTTATCCTGGATCTCATGAACCTGGTGTTCAATCGGTATCTTGAGTCATTTTTTCATGGTATTTATGGAAAACATACTTATCTATTTGATGATCTAGGAGGAAAATGGTTGTAATTTTTGGATCATGATATGCACCGTTCAAAATTATATCCTCTATGTTTAGTTTTCTAACTGCACGTTCTAGATAATTGAAGTGATGTTTCTAGGTCATGTGATCTTTAAGAAACAGTTTCGGGGGACATCGATAAGATCACTCTAGTTATGTAATGGGAGGAGATAAATAATATTTTTGAAATACAGAGCATTTTGGGATTTTCATGGTATTTCATGCAGTTTATTATGGTTTCTCTTGGTGAGCTTCACCCATGAATACGCTCACCCAAAATGGGTATTGTTCGAATTGTGTTTAGAGTGCCAAGATTATTTTGAGAATTATAAGTAATGGTTGAACATAACCCATATTATTATTTTTCTTGAAACCAAAAAAAGGATATGTCGTCCACTATGATGCACAAGGTATGAGTCTTGGGTGTTTGTTTATGTAGGAAGAACTTTTGGAGGTGTATGGATCCCAAAAACTATGACCACATTAAAATAATTACCCAACCAATGACATAAAGTTTTCAATTGTGATTCATGATTTTCGGGATTGGTGTCATTATCTTTTTAGGTAGAGTCTTATTGTATGTTCTAACCATAAGATATTGGACTATATATTCTCCTAGAATTTTCTGAATTTAAGGCATTGAAGTTGGATTGATAACCTTCAGGGGTTTAATTTTGATATCATCTACACCTGAGGAAATGGTGATGTGGTAGCTGATGATGTGAGAATAAATGATTTAGTGCAATATAACAAAGATTCAAGTGATCAGTGGACCCCTAATGTGGTTGTTTGCACTGAATCATCTGGATTCCATGGAGAGAAATAGAGGTGTTTTCTTGGATATTGTTCACCTAGAACCCCCCCCCCCCCACTTCAAATATTATTTCATAGGAGTATCTAAGGGAAGATATTTTTCATCATTTAACACATATCATTAATATTGGAGAGGTTCCTTGTGAATGGTTATAGTCTCTTGAGGGATATTTTTGATTTAATGTTTTCATCATGATTTCCATTTATTTTTGGAAGGTACTGATGTATGATGGACATTATTCTCATTGTTCTTTTAACATCGTGACCACCAAGATTTTTTAATATGTTTTTTTCAGTTCTAGTGGCTTGGTATGATACAAGATATAACTAACATACTATCTAGGTTTTATACCTATCAATAGATCAAAGAGGAAAAACATAGACCCTTTGGTTTTCTTCAGGACTTACCCTTCCTACTTGTAATTGGTATGATGTGACAAAATTCCTCATTAGTGGATTACCTCATCCACTTCCGGGAAGAAATTACATTTGGGAAGTGATTTAAAATATTTCCAATATGAGAATTTAATTTCGATCAATGATTCATCTAAGGTGGATGAGTTGGGCCAAATGAACATTCAATAGGTAGTGATGTTTCATTGTGTTTCATAGGGTCGTATTTCTGATGGGGACCCCCATTTTACAAAATAGTTTTAGTAAGACCTTCAGAAGGAATTATAGTCACTTGTCAGCTTGGGTACGAGATAACATCCTCAAATGAAGGGTCAGATAGAGAAGAAGAATCATATCATGGGGTACATGCTTCAAGCATGTGTATTGGACTTCATAGGATCGTGGGATGGCCATTTTGTGTTCAAATTGTTTTCCTATAATAAAATTTACCAATAATTGTTAATAATGGCTATCATTGAATCACATTATGACCATCCATGACTTTATCCTTAGTGTTTGTTTGAGGTAGTTGAAACCTCATTGTAGGTACCATTATTTTTCCAAGAAATTTTTATCAAATTTTAGTTGATCATGAATCATTTTTTACGGAACATAGTCATCACAAGTCTTTAACAAATCAGAGTTATTGAGACTTGGATTTCTTATTTGGTGATCGGGTGTTTCTAAAATTAGCACCTAACATGGGCCACCAATATATTAGTAAAAAAGGAACCTAATGTCGAGGTATGTTAGAACATTTGATATTACTGAGAGAGTGGGTAAGGAGGAATAAGGGGTGGCCTTTCCATCCTTGTATATGAAAATTCATGATGTGTTTCATGTCTTGTGAATAAAAAATTATAATCTAGATCTTTCCCATGTGTTGAATTAGAAGGAGATAGATCTAGAGCTAGAATTGTCTATGTTTGAAGGGCTTGGGTGGAATGTGGATTCCCAAGAGGTAGTTATTAATTTGAATTCTACACCACTGTTGTATTATCTTTGGATGAATGGTAATGACGAGCATGTAACTTTTCCGTATAAATCTTAGGTCAAAGAACAATATACATTTTCATTCTCTGATTCGACTTTGAGTAGATATTCTGGGGTTGTAAAGTTTTTATGGTGGGAAGAATTGTCACATTCATGGTATTATTTGGAGTTAACGTTCTTAATTGATTTTTACATGTATTTTTCACTTGGTTTTATGGATAGTTTTTGGATCAAAATTGTGTTTTGGACCCAATAGAAGGTGGCATGAGGTTACAGAAAATTATGTTCCAGTCCATGAAAAAATGTGCACAATATATAGTGGCATTATCCGGGATAGTTGGTCTACGAAATGGGCATGCGACCTCCCCTAGGAAACTAGGTAGCCTCCTTCCACATAGATAGATATTTATGCACTATTTCTACATGGTTTTGCAAATAGTCTGGGAAAATCATGTGATCTTCGTATGTTTTTAAAAATATGGAAATTTCACTTTTCCCACCTTGAATTTTACCCCAATTTCACCCATTTGTTCCCCATTTTGTATTTACTATAACGACCCATACTTTACATACATTTTCATTACTTCAGAATTTAAGCACACTTATTACAACATATAACAAAACCAGGAAAGAACCGTATAGGTATAGTGTCTTTAGAAACTGGGAAACATAAACAACTGGTTCATAAAGAATCTACTTTGCCTCCCATTTATTTCATCATATCTAGAGTCCCTTTTTGGCATATCCAAATTAATAACCTTCTTCCTGACCTGGGGAAACAAAACATACAAAAGGGTGAGCTCAAATGCTCAGTAAGGGTAAACAAAAGAAATATCAATCACATCATATACATAAGAACATAACTTTTGGAAATCTTAACCTGCAAAAGAAATCATAATTTCATAACATGGGATAAATCATAGTAGTGAAATGTAATCCCAATAATCATAACTTAAAACATGAAACTTTGTGGCATACACACATAATCATAGAGAATCATTTCTTGTTAGTCAAGACTCTTTGCTAAGACTATCTTAGTGGACAAAGTCCATTTCTGAACCGAGTTCACTCCTCGTTTCAGTCCTGTTTCACTGAACCGGTTTAACATGTCGTTCCAAGCCATGTCTATCTCATGAGATATAAAATCTTTACCCAATGCATTGGAGGGAGATATAGGTCCCACCCATCTCATAATGATACCATTCTTATGTGTTCTGCAAAATCATAAACCATACATCATAGCATAACCCATGTAATAAAAATGGGATTCTTAAACATCGTGACATCATAAAACAATTCATATAAGATAAAGGAATTCATAAAAATAATTCCATCACAACATAATAAAATCAATGTAATAATAGGGATAGAAACATAACCCTTAATTATCTTAGATAGAAAATAATTTTGATAAAACGCTTGAACTCCATTCTTGAGGAAAATATCCTTTATTCTTCAAAAACACTTTTCCTTTCTTTAACATGTCATACAATTTTAAACTAAAAGAAGTTGATTAAAAATAAACTTGGAAACTTGTAAAGGAATCTTCTTGGAAATAATGTTTTAAAAATCCATTCATGCCGTATAAGTTTAAAAAAACATTCTTCGTACTTTTGACGGAAAAGTCAAAAAGTACCTCGTACGAAAAACGACAAAAGATTCATTTCATATCCTTTACTAAAAACTCACAGAAGGACAAAATTGTATTTAAACAATTGTAGGTGGATGGAAATAATATTAGATATTGAGGAAACATTGATGTGAATGATAAAATACACCCCAGTAAATACTAAAGTATAAACAATCTCAGATAAAAATGAGATTGTGATATTTCCCTTACCTTAGGTCCGATTTGCTTCGTAAGTGTATGAACCTCCTGTATAATGATTTAAATAATGTTATTGACTTATTCCAGAATCATAATTATTATTATGATATCATATATGGTCATATTATTATCTTCTTAGTAATAATATTTCATTGCTACTTGTTATTCGGGTGTTTATAACTTTTTGTTCTTATGCGTATTTTGTCGAATAAATTCTTATTCTTCTCTTTAGGATATAGATACATCATTTGAAGAATGGTATTAATGTACTATATATCATATTTATTCATTAAATTCATTTATATAATCATTATGCAATGAAGATCATGTAGAAAGAATCACATCACATCGTGGAGACGATATTCCATACGTACGCACGAGCGATGATATCGTTCCCATGATCGTGGAATTCTATTATAGTGTATGTATACTATTTCAGAATCAATATCACTTTATAATAATCATATATATTAATTATTTACACCATTATACCCATCCAATTAAGGTGGTGGGGGAAAATAGATTACACCACGGTGTGGAGATGGTATTCTGTACGTACGCACGCGCGGTGATTTCGTTTTCCGTAGGATGGATAGATGGTGAAATAGGGTTGTTTCATACTTATAATAACATATCAGTATATGAGTGATACTTATGTTATTAATTCATAATGAAACAACTAATGAAGAAGAAGTTGAAGAAGAAAGAATTTGGAAAGGATCGGTAATGAATATTACCTCTTTTGTTTTTGACGCGCCTCTTCTTATCCCCCTCTTAGGGAACTAGGGTTGGTCTTTGAAGAAGACCAGAACCTCTATGATGATTCTAGGGAAGTGGAGAGGAGAAAGTGGCAGGGGTTGGACGAGCTTGAAGGCTCAAATTGGTGTGAGGAGGAGAGGTAGGAGGTGCCCTTTTATAAGGGAGGAGAGGGGAACCTTTGGAAATATAAGAAATATTAGTTTATATTAAATCCCAACCCCACTTAAAAACATCTAAAATGACTCATATCTGGAGATTAGATGATATAGGGTTGTAATATAATCATCCAATAAAATTTAGACATGTTAGGAATTTATTTTAAACATTATCAACTTGATTTATCCTTATTTATCGATTTAATTTTATTTGTGGTAATAATATTCTAATTTTTAAATTATTATAAATAATTATATATGTGTTGTGAATTTTCCATAATTTGAAACTTTATGACATTTTAGAACATATAAATTTTAATTTATAATTTTTAAATATTTTTGTTATTTTTAAACAATTTTATAATATGTTATTTTTATAAAATAACAATAGTGTCAATTTTGACACTATTCATTTATTTGAATTTAAATAAAATATATACAGAATATATTTTTGAACTAAAAGCTTTTATAGATCCATAAAATGTCATATTTATCTATAAAATTAGTGTAGAACATTAAATAGTTCATATAATATTTATTTTATTATTTTTAAAACCATTTATTTTATATTTTACTTAATAAAATAATTTCAACATCACTATTGTGTCATAATTAATGATAATTATTAAATCCCTAAAAATTATATATAAATTCCTAAGATGTAGATAATTATATAATATTTCTTTAGATTATTCATTTTCGATGTTTCATGAAGTTTATCACTAAATTAAAATTATTATACTTATAATATTTAAGAAAGTGGCATGTTGTCACATTCTTTGGTTTTAATAATAATTAAATTATTTTCATGGAAAAAAGTCCATTAAATGAATCTAATCCGACCCTTAGGTGATATGGGTCGACTTTTAGTCATCTAATAGGATTTTTTCAGGTGTTAGGGTAATTTTATAATCTTATATTTACCATTAATTACCCGATTTACCTTTAACTATGGTAAATAAAATTTACCGTAGTTGCTATTCATAATGCCCAAAAATAAAAAGTAGCCTATTAACATAATTTGGACCCACTGATTCTGAATATGGAATCCATTTTTCAAAATTCAAAACATATAAGTTGCATTAATTAATTTAAAATAAATCCCATTGTTAAGAAAACGGGTTTTAGAAGTTAAAACATTGCCAAAGATTGAAATGTTTTTACCTATGAATTCAATGTGAAATTAATGCTAATGACATACATTATATTAAATGGTAAAAATATATTCTATTTATACTTTAAAACCATTCAATATTATAATTTATCCATATAAATTATCTCAATGAAAAATGTTGTTTTTAATTAAAAATTAGCGTATTTTTACTATTCATCAAAATATGAAAGTTATCAGAAAAATATCAAAAATTTATCCAAAGTAAATTTTTATACCCTGATTCAAAAGAAGAATTTTATTTTGTCAAATTGAACTTATAAACATTTCAAAAACTAGACTTAATGTGGGTGCGCCATCAAAAGGCGGCAAAACTGTATTTTTTGAAAAATATTTCTTTTATCCAAAAAAACTGATTTTTCTTTTATACCTCATTCTAAAAAATGTATAAGTTGAATTAAAATGTTATAAAATTCAAAATTCAGTAAGTACTATTCATAACGGCTAGTTTTAATAATATTTTAATAGCATATCGTTGTTTAGTAAAACTCGGTATTGCGTACGACGCAAGCTATCGAGGAAGGTCGCGGTTGCGTGTAAAGCAAGACAAGATAGTGTTGTGTGTAGTGAAAGATTACTTGGATGATTTATATAACATAAAAAAAATTCTCATAAAAGTCTCAGGTGTTACATTCTACCCCCCCTTAAAATTAATTTCGCCCTCGAAATTCGTCACTTTGTAACAAACAGATGAGGATACCTCTCCCTCATCATATCCTCAAGATCCCATGTAGCTTCTTCTAATTGGTGGTTCCTCCATAAAACTTTCACCAAGAGAGTGGTCTTGTTTCGTAGGACTTTTTCACTACGATCCAGAATCTCTATCATCTATTCTTCATAATAAAGATCTTGCTCCAGCGGTACAACTTCTGAGTTGAGTACATGTGAAGGATCAAGTATGTACTTTCTCCGAAGAGATACATGGAACACATCATGAACTTGAGAGAGATTCAGTGGAAGCGCCAATCGGTAAGCTACCATCCTAACACGATCCAGTATTTCGAAAGGACTGATATATCTAGGGCTCAACTTCCCCTTCTTTCCAAATCTCATGACCCTCTTCCAGGGAGATATTCATAAGAACACTTTATCACCCACTTCAAAATCTAGGTCTTTTCATCGGTTGTCGGCATAACTTTTCTGTCGAATCTGATCTGCTCTTATGTGTTGTTGAATACATCTGACCTTTTCTTCCATTTCATCAACGAGATCAGGTCCTAATATCTTTCTTTCCCCAACTTCATCCCAGCAAGTTGGAGTCCTGCATTTCTTTCCATAGAGAGCTTCATAAGGAGCCATCTGAATACTGGAGTGAAAGTTATTATTATAAGAAAATTCCACCAAAGGTAGGTGTTGATCCCAACCACCTTTGAAATCCATAGAGCAAGCTCTCAACATATCTTCTAGAGTTTGAATTGTTCTCTCAGACTGACCGTCTGTCTGAGGATGATAAGCAGTGCTGAAACTGAACTCTGTATCCAGAGTATGCTGAAGACTTCACCAGAACTTTGAGGTAAACCTCGGATCCCGATCAGATATAATAGAAATTTTTACTCCATTCAATATTACCACTTCCTTCACATATATCCTGGAAAGCTGATCTAGAGAGAAATCCTCTCTAATATCGGTGAATTGTTCAAACTTTGTAAGATGATCAACTATGACCTAGATAGCATTATTGCCTTTGGATGTTTTAGGAAGTCCTGTGACAAAGTCCATAGTGATGTTTTCCCATTTCAATTCGGGTATGGGTAATGGTTGTAACATCCCCTTAGACTTCTTTCTCTTAGCTTTAACTTGCTGACAAACCAAGCATCGAGAGACATATTCAGCAACATATCTTTTCATTCCATCCCACTAGAAGTACTCTTTCAGGTCCCTATACATCTTTGTGCTTCCAGGATGAATAGAGAACGAAGAACTATGAGCCTCATCCAGCAGCTCCTTCTTTAATTCGGGGATGGAAGGAATACAAACCTGATTCCTGAACTTTATTATCCCATCACAATCAAGGTTGAATTCAGGAATATTTCTCACCTTCTTTTGTAACTCTACATCTTCTTTCTGTGCCTCTTTAATCTTCACATGAATAGATGGTTGAACATTCATTTGAGAAAGATACAATGTTTCCCCTTTCATTATAATTCCAAGATACATCCTTTGTAAATCCATAAATATTGGATCTTCTGTGATCCTCATCATGGATAAACTGGCGTGGTCTTGTCAACTTAATGCATCTTCCACCTTGTTTGCTTTCCCAGGGTGGTAATGAATTGAGTAGTCGTAATCCTTAATCATCTCCAACCATCTTCTTTGGTGCATATTCAGATCCTTTTGTGTGATAATATACTTTAAACTTTTATGATTAGTATAAATATCACACCTTTCACCATAAAGGTAATGCCTACAAATCGTTAATGCAAAGATTACCGCAGCTAACTCCAAATCAAGAATTGGGTAATTTTTCTCATGTATTTTCAACTGTCGTGAGGCATAAGCTATCACCATATCATTTTGCATAAGAACACACCCCAAACCCTTCTTGGATGCATCACTGTAGATCACAAACCTTTCTCCACTACAAGGCAGTGTGAGCACAGGTGCACTAGATAACCTTCTTTTCAATTCCTTGAAATTCTCTTCACATTCCTCTGTCCAAACAAACTTTACTCCTTTCCGAGTCAACTTGGTGAGTGGATTAGATAATCATGAAAAAACTTTCACAAAACGTCGATAATATCCATCCAAACCAAGAAAACATCAGATCTCAGTCATTGTTGTTGGTCTCGGCCATCTTTCGATAACCTCTATTTTTGCTGGATCCACAGATATCCCCTCTTTTGAGATTATGTGACCCAAAAATGAAACTCTTTGAAGCCAAAATTCACACTTGGTAAATTTGGCATAGATCTTCTACTTTCTCAGGGTCTTCAATATAATTCTCAAGTGATATTCATGTTCTTCCTTGCTCTTTTAATATACAATAATATCGTCTATAAATACTACCACAAACTGATCAAGATAGTCTCTAAAGACTCTATTCATCAGATCCATGAAGATAGAAGGGGCATTAGTAAGACCAAATGGCATCACTATAAATTCATAGTGTCCATACCTTGTACGGAAAGCCGTCTTTGGTATATCCTCCCTTTTGACCCTTAATTGGTGATACCCTAAATGAAGATCAATCTTGGAAAAGTATTGAGCTCCTCGTAGTTGGTCAAATAAGTCATCAATGCGTGGGAGAGGATATTTTTTCTTAATAGTGATCTTGTTAAGTTCTCGATAATCAATGCAGAGTCTCATTGATCCATCTTTCTTATTAACAAATAGAACAGGTGCTCCCTAAGGTGACGCACTAGGGCGTATGAATCCCTTATCAAGATTCTCTTGGAGTAGCTTCTTCAATTCCTGTAACTCAATTGGGGCCATTCTATAAGGTGTCTTTGAAATAGGAAAAGAACCCGGTACGAGTTCTATTGAAAACTCAACTTCACGATTTGGTGGAAGACCCGGAAATTCCTCTGGAAAGACATCATCAAACTCCCTTACAATGGACATATTCTTAATGGTGAGTTTCTCACCAACCATTTGAGATAAATAACCTTCATTTAGTGGAATCAAGACCCATAAGATGGAAGAAATTTCCACTGGAAGGTTATGTTCATCCTTGCATTGATAGACGATCATAGATTGATTTGGAATATGAAATGTGACTTCCCTTCTTTGGAAATTGATATGAGCTCCATATAGAGAAATCCAATCCATGCCAAGAATCACATCAAATTCCACCATAGGAAGGATCAAAAGATTTTCAGGAAGCACTTTCCCACAAACTTCAATCGGAGAAGAATTATAAACTTTTGATGCGACTGTTGTGCCATTAGGGGTTGTCACAGCTAACTCAACATCTAACTGTTGAGGTAATACGGTGATATCCTTAGAAAATTCTTCAGAAATAAAGGAGTGGGTGGATCCAGAATCAAATAAAACATTTTCTACTTTAGAGTGGATGGTAAGTGTACCTTTCACCACATCGTTATCATACTCCACATCGCTGATAGAAATTGCATGTGACTTTCCTTTGTCTTTAGCCTTAAGAGTTTGTTGACGTCGACCATCATCATCAACCCTTGGATTTGGGCATTGATTGGCATAATGCCCCATCTCCTTGCACTTGAAACATTGAAGTGTAGTAGGTTCATTCTGTGTGTCCCTTCCTTTGTTTGCATCGTTAGACATCTTCTTCCCATCATTGCGGTATTCAAATGCCCAATGACCTTACTTTCCACATTTGAAACATTTACTTGTCCCTTTAAGACAACTCCCTCCATGTTTCTTTCCACACTTTTAGCATAAGGGAAAGCTCATCTTATTTTCAGTGTGCTATTTAGATTTTCCTTTGAATTCCATTTTCCTATTCTTAACAAACCCATATGAATGATGGGTTACTCCAATCTCCATCTCGACTTTGAGAGCACATCGAACGATTTCCTCGTAGCTATTGAAGTCCCTTATGGCTAACGCCCTTCAAAGACTTGGTTTTAAGCCACTAAAGAATCGATCGATCTTACTCTCAGGTTGGATAATAATACCAGAAGCGTACCTTGCAAGTCTTGTAAAATTTGCTTCATAGGTACCAACTGATTCATCATCCTTTTGCTTCAGTTCAAGAAACTCTTTCTCCATCTTTGTTCAGAGAATACGAGGGAAGTACTTATTGAAAAATAAGTTCTTGAACTCGTCCCATTCCATGGACTCAATTTCATCCCTTTGCATCGTATTCTTAATAAGATTCCACCATTGATCAGAATCTCCTTCCAAACGATACAATGCTAGGATGACTTTATCATGTTCAGAACATTGAAGAAATAAAAATATCTTTTCAGTATTACTAATCCATTGTTCAGCAACTAATGGATTAGTAGACCCGCTGAAAGAAGGTGGACGCTGCCTCATGAAGGATTCAACAGAATGTTGCTCCTTCCTTTACTCGTTTGGAAGTACTGCATGATTCATAGCTTGAGAAAGTTGTGTGAGCATGGCTACAAGATTTTTCATTCCAGCTCCCATAACATTTGGTTGCTCAGGGGGACAATCATTACATTTCCCATCGCATTCCACATTAACACGGTTCCTTCGGGTTCTAGCCATTAACTAAAACCAAGAAGAATAGTGTGAGCAACACTAATTATAATAGAAAAAACACATAATCAAGAATAAAATTTCACACTTAAGGATTATCCTAGGTTATTCATGGTCATTTCTAAAACACTAACATTGTGTTCTATTCTTAGACTTTTCCTTAGGGTTCTTACTAAGGCTTTCACATCCTAGTTTCCAAAGGTTGACAATACCTTTCCTCTAATACCAACTATAATGACCCATACTTTACATACATTTTCATTAATTCAGAATTTAAGCACACTTATTACAACATATAACAAAACCAGGAAAGGACCGTATGGGTATAGTGTCTTTAGAAACTGGGAAACATAAACAACTGGTTCATAAAGCATCTACTTTGCCTCCCATTTATTTCATCATATCTAGAGTCCCTTTTTTGAATATCCTACTTAATAACCTTCTTCCTGACCTGGGGAAATAAAACAAACAAAAGGGTGAGCTCAAATGCTCATTAAGGGTAAACAAAAGAAATATCAATCACATCATATACATAAGAACATAACTTTTGGAAATCTTAACCTAAAAAAGAAATCATAATTTCATAACATGGGATAAAACATAGTAGTGAAATGTAATCCCAATAATCATAACTTAAAACATGAAACTTTGTGGAATACACACATAATCATATAGAATCATTTATTGTTAGTCAAGACTCATTTCCAAGACTATCTTAGTGGACAAAGTCCATTTCTGAACCGAGTTCACTCCTCGTTTCAGTCCTGTTTCACTGAACCAGTTTCACCTGCCATTCCAGCCATGTCTATCTCATGAGATATAAAATATTTACCCAATACATTGGAGGGATATATAGGTCCCACCCATCTCATAATTATACCATTCTTATGTGTGCCCCAAAATCATAAACCATACATCATAGCATAACCCATGTAATAAAAATGGGATTCTTAAACACCGTGACATCATAAAACAATTCATATAAGATAAAGGAATTCATAAAAATAATTCCATCACAAAATAATAAAATCAATGTAATAATAGGGATAGAAACAGAACCCTTAATTATCTTAGATGGAAAATAATTTTTATAAAATGCTTGAACTCCATTCTTGAGGAAAATATCCTTTCTTCTTCAAAAACACTTTTCCTTTATTTAACATGTCATACAATTTTAAACTAAAAGAAGTTGATTAAAAATAAACTTGGAAACTTTTAAAGGAAGCTTCTTGGAAATAATGTTTTAAAAATCCATTCATGTCGTATAAGTTAAAAAAACATTCTTCGAACTTTTGTCGAAAAAGTCAAAAAGTACCTCGTACGAAAAACGACAAAAGATTCCTTTCATATCCTTTACTAAAAACTCACCGAAGGGTAAAATTGGATTTAAAAAATTGTAGGTGGATGGAAATAATATTAAATATTGAGGAAACATGGATGTGGATGATAAAATACACCCAAGTAAATACTAAAGTATAAACAATCTCAGATAAAAATGAGATTGTGATATTTCCCTTACCTTAGGTCTGATTTGCTTCGTAAGTGTCTGAACCTCCTGTATAATGATTTAAATAAAGTTATTGACTTATTCCTGAATCATAATTATTGTTATTATATCATATATGGTCATATTCTTAGCTTCTTAGTAGTAATATTTCATTGCTACTTGTTATTCAGGTGTTTATAACTTTTTGTTCTTATGCGTGTTTTGTCGAATAAATTCTTATTCTTCTCTTTAGGATATAGATACATCATTTCCAAAATGGTATTAATGTACTATATATCATATTTATTCATTAAATTCGTTTATATAATCATTATGCAATGAAGATCATGTAGAACGAATCGCATCACATCGTGGAGACGGTATTCCGTATGTACGCACGAGCGATGATATCGTTCCCATGATCGTGGAATTGTATTGGAGTGTATGTATACTATTTCAGAATCAATATCACTTTATAATAATCATATATAGTAATTATTTACACCATTATACCCATCCAATTAAGGTGGTGGGGGAAAATAGATTACACTAAGGCGTGGAGACGGTATTTCATGCGTACGCACGTGCGGTGATTTCGTTTTCCGTAGGATGGATAGATGGTGAAATATGTTTGTTTCATACTTACAATAACATATGAGTATATTAGTGATACTTATGTTATTACTTAATAATGAAACAACTAAATAAGAAGAAGTTTAAGAAGAAATAATTTGGAAAGGATCGGTAATGGATATTACCCCTTTTTTTTTGACGCGCCTCTTCTTAACCCTCTCTTAGGGCACTAGGGATGGTCTTTGAAGAAGACCAGAACCTCTAAAAAGATTCTAGGGAAGTGAAGAAGAGAAATTGGCAGGGTTTGTCCGAGCTTGAAGGCTCAAATTGGTGTGAGGAGGAGAGGGAGGAGGTTCCCTTTTATAAGGGAGGAGAGGGGCACCTTTGGAAATATAAGAAATATTAGTTTATATTAAATCCCAACCCCACTTAAAAACTTCCAAAATGACTCATATATGAAGATTATATGAGATAGGGTTGTAATATCATCAGAAAATAAAATTTAGACATGTTAGGAATTTATTTTAAACATTATCAACTTGATTTATCCTTATTTATCAATTTAATTTTATTTGTGGTAATAATATTCTAATTTTTTAATTATTATAAATAATTACATATGTGTTGTGAATTTTCCATAATTTGACACTTTATGACATTTTAGAACATATAAATTTTAATTTCTAATTTTTAAATATTTTTGTTATTTTTAAACAATTTTATAATATGTTATTTTTATAAAATAACAATAGTGTCAGTTTTGACACTATTCATTTATTTGAATTTAAATAAAATATATACAGAATATATGTTCAAAATAAAAGCTCTTATAGATCAATAAAATGTCATATGTATATAGAAAATTAGTGGAGCACATTAAATAGTCCATATAATATTTATTTTCTTATTTTTAAAACCATTTATTTGATATTTTACTTAATAAAATAATTTCAACATCACTATTGTGTCATAATTAATGGTAATTATATAATCCCTAAAAATTCTAAATAAATTCCTATGATGTATATAATTATATTAGATTTGTGGAGACTATTCATGTTCGAAGTTTCATGAAGTTTATCACTAAATTAAAATTATTATACTTATAAGATTTAAGAAGGTGACATGTTGTCACATTCTTTGGTTTTAATAATAATTAAATTTTTTCATGTAAAAAAGTCCATTAAATGAATCTAATCTGAATATGGAATCCATTTTTCAAAATTCAAAACATATAAGTAGCAGTAATTAATTTAAAATAAATCACGTTGTTAAGAAAACGGGTTTTAGAAGTTAAAACATTGCCAAAGATTGAAATGTTTTTTCCTATGAATTCAATGTGAAATTAATGCTAATGACATACATTATATTAAATGGTAAAAATATATTCTATTTATACTTTAAAACCATTCAATATTATAATTTATCGATATAAATTATCTCAATGAAAAAAGTTGTTTTTAATTAAAAATTAGCGTATTTTTACTATTCATCAAAATATGAAAGTTATCAGAAAAATATCAAAATTTTATCCAAAGTAAATTTTTATACCCTGATTAAAAAGAAGAATTTTATTTTGTCAAATTGAACTTATAAACATGTCAAAAACTAGATTTAATGTGGGTGCGCCATCAAAAGGCGGCAAAACTGTATTTTTTGAAAAATATTTCTTTTATCCAAAAAAACTGATTTTTCTTTTATACCTCATTCTATAAAATGTATAAGTTGAATTAAAATTTTATAAAATTAAAAATTCAATTAGTACTATTCATAACGGCTAGTTTTAATAATATTTTAATAGCATATCGTTGTTTAGTGAAAACTCAGTATTGCGTACGACGCAAGCTATCGAGGAAGGTCGTTGTTGCATGTAAAGTAAGCCAAGATAGTGTTGTGTGTAGTGAAAGATTCCTTTGATGATTTATATAACATAAAAACAAAATATTTCTCATAAAAGTCTCGGGTGTTACATTTACTACCCAAGGAACCTCCTCATCTTCTCCATTCAACCTTATGCCTTCAATTTATGAGAGTTTTTAGTATGGATATTCAAGTAAGTCTTTTTTCCCCCGGTTTCCTCCTTTTTCTATGGTTTTTCCTCCTTCTTCATTGAGTTCTTTATTCTCTAGTTGATTTTTTGACCAAATAAGGGTTATATGTGGACTTCTTGGGTGTAATTTTGGTTTTTATCATTAAATATTTCAATTATAAGGGCCAATTATGGCATATTTGTGGTATTCCAATGGATTTAAAATGTTTCCGACCTTGAGGTATGTGGTTCAATGCTATAGAATTATTTTATAATTTTTTGTATGCTTTCATTGTTTGATAAATGTGTTCCATAGGTGGTATTAATGGTGTTAAACGTCTTTTAAAAGGATTTCAGTTTCGTATGGGATGAAATATGGTATTCTAAAATAAATTGGTAGAGTCTCATGAGATCATCCATATTATGCTTTATAAATGTGTTCTAGAAACTATGATAGTGGTAAAAAGTGCGTTTTGAAATTAATTTGGGGTGTTTATGGATTTTAACATGGATTTTCTTATGATAAATTCTTGTTTCCTTGTATATTTCAGTTTTTTCTTTTATATGTATGTGATGGAAGAGGTTTAAGTTTCCTGTGAAATGGAAATTGTGCAGAAATGAAATCCTAGTTATCATAGTGTGGTGAATGGGACTAGTATGATCGTTCAATCTGTTGGGCCATGTCTTGGATTCATATAGAAGGATTGATGATATAACACTAACTAAGAAATGATGATGATTGGAAACCATAAGAACATTGTATAGGTTACTCTTTAGTGTCTCGTACAGGAGGATTATGTGGGTCATGGTTGTTATTCCATGTTTAACAAAGGTATAATGTTCTTAGGGATGCACTAGTGATATTACATTTAGGGACTCCCCATGGTGCATCCTCTCTCTCGTGATATGGTTCTCATCATCGAAATTCAGTGGACTATGCTTTAATTATAATTGAAAGTCATCATTCCTTTTAAATATGATTTCGTTAAAATGTTTTCATAAAATATTTCATTAAAATTTCACAAATTTAATTTTTAAAAAATTTATTTAATTAATATTCTAATGTTATATCATGGAATATATTTTGGTTGGAATCTTACTATGATTTGTTGAGCACCCTCAAAACACAATTGGGAGTATGTGGGATTTGTTAGGTATGATTGAAGTAAAGGAATGATGTTCTATGGTGGTGTGGGTAGATATGGTTTCTAGTATCTATCTTCTTGTAGGTGTTGGTGTAAGTGGAATGAGGGTGATTGCCATCAAGTTTCATAGAGGTCTATTTTTTAATTGATATCTTCCTCCATATTGGTATTCTGGTATTCATTTTTTTTGGTTAATGTTATAAACTATTTATCATGAATTGTTGTATCATTTATGGTTATTAATATGGATCTTGGGAAGATATTATTATTCTAGAATTGGTCATGGTTTTTTTTCATGGGTGAAATCATTTAAAAAAGTGTATTTTTGATACCCAGGAACTAGTTTCAAGCCCAAGGGGATTAGAAATTCCCTTCGGGCCATGTCATAGGATGTGTTGGGTGTCAGGGCAAATGGACCCCAAATTTGGTTCATAATAACTTCCTTACATATCATCCATAAGTTTCAAAGTGAATATAGACCACAAAATATTATTTTATATCATGTTAACGTATGATCTAAATTTTATATTACTATGATAGATTATTTAATCGTATATATTTAACTAATATCTATTATATTAAATATTATAATGCCATATAATATCTTGTATTTTTAATTCTAAATCACATTGATATTTTATATAGTAATCTAATAATAACTGTAAATCCATCTTCATGTTTGAAGATATGTGCTTGGATATAGTCATTTCATGTGATAAAGTGGTGTTTTTGAATATTATTATTACACCCACCCTAGTAGACAGGTTGAGGCATACCTAATTCGTAGAATCTAAAATATTTTTGATGGAGAGATTGCATAAAAATAGGGAGAACCAATATTTATTTTCATAATATGAGGATTCAAAGTTATTTTTTCATAGCTGCATAGTTGTTTCTTCGTTACTAAAAGAGAAAATTCTTCAGTAATTTCATCACTCTAATTCAATGGTTTATTTGATTAATAATCAAGTGAAATGGTAATCAAATGAATTTTATAATGGTCAGGATTTAAATTTTATATGTCCACTCATGTGGAAAAATGATTTTACAGTAAGTATATAATAGGAAGAAGTGTCTATTATGGGTAATTTTAAAACCATAATGTATTCTAGAGTTCATGTGTGACCCAAAATCCATTTTCATTATTGTATCCTTTCAAAAAAAATTAATAAAGGGATACACCATTTGAGTAATTATGGATAATATATCTAATATTTATTACATTATAATAATTTTAGAAATAAATTTTATAGAATTAATTAAATATAAAAATATATTATATCACATTAAAACCCATGACGTACATAAAAATATTCTATAAAATTATGATTGTAAATTTAATTCTAATTTTAGTAATAATTTAAAATAAGTAATGGGTATGCAGTTTGGGTTTATCCCTTCCAGTCATCCTCAAATGGAAGAGTAGGATGACCAGATTACACAAAAAATGGAGAAAATAATTAAAGAATTGTTGAAATAATTTTTTAGATATTTGATGTATTCCAATTTATTCATAGTGATATGGTATAATAATAGTTCTCAAAAAATTAATACAGAAGCATTTTAAGACCTTTATATTTCTCCATGTCAATTGAAATTTTTTTTATGGAAATTGGTTAATTTCTCATGTCTGGGACATGTATGGATTAAGAAATAATGGATAAAATTCATAGTATTATAAAGGTGATGACTATGGATAATATTATGAATTACAATTATTTTATCATTAGTGGGCCCAAGAGTTCTCCTTCACTAATAATGCTCCCAATAGATAATTCAAGGAGACTGAGATGGTGTGTATAATTTGTCTCTCCCAATATTCGTTTCTATTTTATTCTCTTAAAATTTAAACCTCTTTAGGATAAAACTCTATCCCTATTAAGATATATAGATCTATTGATGCACTTTTAGGCCAATCCCTTGTATAAAATATAGAATGTGAATAGAACAGAAATTATATTTTTTTTATAAGAATCAAATCTAATATGGAATCAAAATATTTCTCGTGTTTAACTCACATTGAGTATTATATTATATTGAAATTTCCAAAAAATTGAAAATTTCTTGGGCATGTGTCATATACCTTTCTAGGTAAGGTATTATTAAATTCCATAAAGCTATCTCAAAATATAATTTTAATTATTAGAATGAGATTGATAATTTTTTATTATGGTGTCACTAATCTTTAAAGGAACATTTCACATAACTATTATAAATTATCTTCTCTTACTCGGGATAACTATGAACTAAATTTATAACCTTATTCTTCATCTTTACCTATTATGATACCACTGAATAATCATGTTTAACTACAATATATTCATTATTGTTCTCTTCAATAATCATATTAATCATCTCAAGGATTATGTATGTTTGATTGTGTTATATAATTTTATATTTCTAATAATATTCAACAACATAATCATATGGAATATATTCATTCTACAATAACATGTTGGATTTGATTAATTTTTTTAGTTCTAGATAATTATATTAAATGTGTATTAGATTCTAAAATTCAGGTAATTGTTTCTCCAAGAATCTAAATAATGTTTCACGAAACAATAGATTGTGAAATCAAACTTCACACAGTTTTGGATCCCTTTTCATGTTCCCACAATAGTTCTTCACACAAATCACAATACCTAGATCCTTCACATAAATGAAGAATGTATCATGTATTTGACATAATAAAAGTATCCAATGATCCAAATGTAGAAATATTGGTAATATGGTATATTTTATATGATAAATATTATTATGTACACCTAACATGAATATGGAGAGATTAAGTAATTTCATTGTATACTACGCTTGATATCAATAAACTAAAAATGACACGAAATGGTTATCTGTATAAAATAGTGTAATAATTCTCTCTCATTAAGGATTTTATGAATTATAGTGAATTACTAAATATATCATGAAAATAAGAAACACATATCAAAATATTTATAAATGTATAATTCATATCCAATAATTCCTTCATTGGGTGTTTAGATTACAAGACATCTATGTTTCATACACACCATATATACATTCATTTTCCCCCTCTAATATCTATCCCCAACATTTTTTTCATTCATCTTCTATTATATCTTACACCACCTTCCAATAATCCTCTATTTATGCATGTCTCATCCTTGTAATCAATGTGGAATGGATCCTCTCTAAAAAGATTGGATCTCAATATCTACTCTCAATTATCATGTAGCCTTACAATGTGCACACACATCAGACTCAGCTGGAATCATAATAATAAAATAATTAAGTTTTTTTCATATTATAGGTACATAGTAAATAATCATCATATTAGATATAAAAAATATAATTTTTTTATTATCACCTTATTATTAAAAAATATAGCATGGCCTATGATAATATATTGAATCATCTATGTATCTTCACAATCATTATAAATAATAAAAAATAGAAAATTCATATCTCAAATTAATGTTATGAAATATTTTTTAAAATGCTTTAACAATATCATATTCGTTTTTATCAGTACGTTGTACCCACTATAATGTCTCCTAAAACTGCTAGGAAATCTCAATGTAGAACTAGTCAACATGGAATGAAATCACCTATCATAATCACCCATGGCATTCAGCCATTATAAATTTGGAATGATACTAAAAGACATGGTAAAACATCCACCATTAATTACAAACCTAATATTGTTACGAATATGTTAGAATTCAAATTTGTTTTACTTAAATTCTGAATTTATAAAATTATTAGAAAATAATCCATGATATTTTTTCCCACATCCTTCTTAAACATTTATATTTTTCTTCTTAATTTCATTGAATGATTCACGGACATTTATTGAACATTCATGAATCCACTACACTCCATGGAAACTGTGATACATTTTCACCCTATAAGATGGAAATTCATTAGCATCATCCTAGGATGGATCTTTTATCCTCCATATCTGATCTTCATCAGTGTTACTTTTGAAAATGGATAATATATATTTTATGATAGGAAACTATGATGTTTATAATGTTAAGGGTTGTAAATTTCTTTTAGTAACCCTCTAAAATTATACATTGGAAAAATCTTCATATTATACATTTCATATATCTTATACTAACATATTAATTTTCTATATCTTTAACACTCAAATTAAAAAAATTAAGTAAATTTTAATAAATTGAACACATAATTATTATTCCTTTTTCTACAAGGAACTTAATAAATTAATATTATAATAATAGAGATATTTATTCTTTAGTAACAACACTTTATCATCAAAACTAGAACTAATTCAAACTACCAATTAGATCTCCAATAATCTGATGTATATATTGTTTACAGTATTGTAGAAATGTCTCCTCTAATTTCTAATCTACGGGTGGATCATCTCAATTTTTTACCATAATTTTTTGGCCTCATTGTTCATTACGAATCACATATTTATAGTTTCATATAATAATACAAGACTCACATATTACCAATAAAACCCCATCTCACACTCTCTTCTATACACAGAATATATTTTTTCCAATAAGAATAAATACCACTATGTAAATATTTCCTCATTAAATTAATTTTTATCCATCTTATTGAAAATAAATGTATGGGAATATAATTTCAAATTAATATATTTATTATTAAAAAAACTTATTCTCCTTATTTTGATTAATGATAATGCCTCGTCCAATCACCTAGTGTATAGGAACATACCATAGTATTCTTATTAATAACATGTAACTAAACCAACAAAATATCTATTTGATCAATTACGAGTTTTCTAATACATTGTGATTGACTTATTTATTGATGGAATATATAACCTACCAAAATGTAAAACAATCTCAAAATTCACATTGAATGGACATTTGATAGATTTCAAGGAAACTTTATATCTATACTCATCTCAATAACCATATCAAAAAATTTAATGTGTTTGATAGATAAATCACCGATGAATATATATTTTATTAATAAACCACTACATCCCCATATAAATAATATTTTATATAATTATATCACTGACTGGAAAGTAGTATTCATACAAAATATTTCATATTTTAATAATTTCATGGATTTCTAATGAACAAGATGTAACAAATATATTATTGATTATCCACATTATAAATCCCCATGAAAGGTTGTAGTCAATTATTATTTATCCAATTTGTTTAATATAAACTCCATTCAAACCTTGATACACATTTTGATACTATAGGTAGTTATAAAGTACACAATGACAAATGGTACTAATTTTGTTGTCCACTAATTACCATAACACTCTAGTTTACTCATCATTAATATCAAAATCAATTCCCTACATAGAAACACAACCAATTAAATATATGGGATGATTTTGAGATTTAATTCTTCATAATAAAAATAATAGAGTAGCTAAAACATTAATCTCAATTGATGAATACTCATATTTATTATTTTAAATTGTGAGGAAATCTTTTTCTTATAATCCCTTTGAATCATCATGTCTGAGAATCAATGGAAATCATGAATTATTTATATTTAATCTTGTCTGGAAGATTATTCTTCACATCTTCCAACAATACATATTTTCTTATTGGGGATTACTTAATCTTTTTTATACTTATTCTAGAGATGGTACGATAGTCACACAACCCATTGTAAAAATTCAATCCTTCTTAAAATACCTATATAAATTATATTCAATATATATAAGTTCATAATTTTATGATAAATTCTTATAAAATATTAGTTCTTGATATAAATGTTTTTAATTATTTATCCTTTTCATTTTCTAATGATTTTACTACATTCTATCCATTTCAAATTGGTCAATCCAAATAGTCTACAATTCCTATTTATTAAAAATAGTATTATTTAATACATCTTAACATAAATTTTCCATAATTACATGATTTATAAAAACTATTTATCTTTCATACATTTTCATGATATTTTAAGTCTAAATTTTATAATAATTAGTAAAACCATTACATTACAATGGGAACATCGATACAGTGTGTAATTTTTTTCTATAATAATGGATTCATATATTCAAAATCATATATCATTGATATCATATTTTAATTTTTTAATGCCAATTTGGACAATGTGGAAAAGTAATTCATAGTATTTCAAATCAATCCATATACCATGTGAAAAACATGTTGAAATGTTGAATTATCATACAAATCATAGTAAGGTATATAAAAATAATTGAAACCAAATAGTCTAGTGAAAAAAGGAAATCCCAAAAAAAAATTTACATGGTTCACAATAAAACATTAAAGACAATGATAAAACATACCCACATTATAAAATGATTTTTTCTAAATTAAATCCCATGATTCCAATTTTTAACAATAAACAAATATCTTTCAATTTTCTCATAAAAATAATGAGTAATATATATATTTTTGAAATATCATAAAATTTAATAATTTACATAAAAGTTTTAATTTGAGTTTCTATGAAAACCCATATATAAATTTATAGGATCATAAATTAAAAATTAATGATATGGATGGTAGAAAATGTCATTCGAGTTTTATATGATATGAACACATGCTTTTGATGTATGGTAAATAGAATGAAATGTGACCCTTAAGTACAATGATTAAAAATTACATTTTAAAAAAAATTAGGGAAATAAATTATTATTTGAAATTGACCATAAAAACTAGAGTATATAAATATGAAATGTCATTAAAATTTTAAAAGTGCATTGATATAAGGGAAAAATATTTCAGTGGAATACTTTAAAACACGATTTTGATGAAAAATACATTATGTAATTTGTATCGTTTAGATCGAAAGAACATTGAAGGTGATAACATGGAAAGGATGTAAAAACCATTTTAATTTTAAAATATTATTGATAAATACCATCTTTATGGTAGTTTATATACAACCAAAATATAACACATGTTAAAAATGGTTTTATCCTCAATAAAAGTAAATATATATGAGAAACAACCTACATTGAGTCATGACTCAATAAATAAGATCTCTAACTCCTCTTATTTAAAAAAATAACCTTTTCAATGTCCTTAAACCTTCTAGTATTTGGCCTTTGGTGATACCAAGACACCAATGAAATGGGGAGGAGTTTTGGAGGGTATTTGGTAAGATCATGGTTGATCTAAATTTCATAATTTGTATGAATAATAGTTCATAGAATATTCCCTTTTATAATTAGGGTAGTTTCACTCTTATAAACCAAAAATGATTTTATGATATATAAAATCACAATCTTGGCCATGTTTCATTGGAAAAAATTAAATATATTCTGTAAGTTGATATGGGTCAAAATTTTCTCAATTTGTAAAATTTATAATTTTTTTCAACATATCACATTGTGTTATCTTGAATTAACATGTTTTTCCTTTTACCAAGTTGCCAAAACATTACTATGGTTAATATTCATTATATATATGAAATTAAGTTTACCTCATCACTAAATTAGATCCTCCTAATTACAAATATATAATCAATATTTTATGATTTAGTTAAAAAAAAGTAGCAGACTTTTTGTTAAATAGATTTAAAAAAACAAAGTGAAACATTGTTTTTAGAAATATATCTATTTTAAGAAATAAATTTATTTCATACAAAAAATGTATAATTTTTATTATGATATACTTATTAGATTATTTTTTTAAAATGAAAATTTATATTACATTAAAAATAATTTAACCCTAAATGACACCATTTAAAAAAAATAAGTACTAATAAACAAGTTCTAAATAAAAACATTGCATTGATTTCAATAAGGTGAAACAGATATTTCAATGTTCAAAATAATTAAATTTAATTATTAATATTAATTAATTAATAAATATTTTTTGTAGAAAAAATTATTCCTAAATTTTTAACTAATTATTAAATTATTTTAATGTCATAAAAATTAGTTTATTTCGAAAATCGATATATTCTAGAATTAAAAAAGTAAAATTTTTTGGAAATGTCCCAAAATATCATCAAGATATTATTTTGAAATGATGATTTTAACTAATAATGTCCATTTTGTCAATTAAAATATTTGGGAATTTTTCAATTTAACATTTAAATTTAAATAAAATTGAAATATAAAACAACTATTTATTGAAAAATTTCACTTTTAATCATTAACACTTCATAATATTATACGATTACATTCTTATCAAAAACATTTGGAACCAATTTCAAAGTAATAACTCCTTCAATTTCAATTTAAAATAATTTTCTAAAAATATATAATAATTTGGCCACTTCTATTCACACTATCTAATCCAATGACAATCTTATAACAATTATATTTAATTAATCATGTTTTAAATGTATATCACAATTTTTTTAATATTAGTAATTAATGTTTTAAATGAAATTTAAAATAGTATTAATTTAAAGTAAAATAAACATAATCATGGGTTGTTTCTTTATATATAATTATCTACATTATTTCATAGAATTCTTTATGTATACCTTTTATGAAACACCTGCAATTATTATTTTAGGAAGTCAAAAACTGAACAAATCGACTAACCCCATTTTGAGAGAAATTCACTTTTTAAATTTATCATGATTTATTTATTTAGATGTTCATAGACTATTCAAAAAGGTGTAGGGTTCTACCCTTTATACCATAATAGATACATCTCCACATTAGTTCAACAACTATTTTACCTTTATTCTTTGACTACATAGGAGTATTTCTATTATGCCTTTTATTCTATTTAATCCTCTGTATAGGCTGAATATTCCTTTATTATTTCATTAAATTATACTCTTGTGATCATTATTTATCATCACCATATAGAAAATTAATTCTTAGTGAATACCATAATTCTTTAAAACTATAAAAAAATTTGTTGGAATATTTACCAAAATTATCGAATCAATTAAATGTGTTCATGATCATTATATTCTTCTAATAATATGTTTAATTCTTTTTCACATGTGTTGTTTTTTACTTATGTGACTACTCAAAATAAATTTTTGGACTTATATAATCTATATGATCTTAAATATTATAAAATCACTCAATTTACATATTCCCAAACCTCAGCAGCCCTAATAAATTTATTTGATTCCCCTTATAATTACTTTTAGATTGATTATAGATAAGAAAATTATCTTGTTCTTTCTGTTTTTTGTACAAATATAATTATTTTGGTCTCTTATTTGGTTGATTCACTTATAATAATATTAAGAGTCCAACATTTATTATTTTATGAATTTCCTAGTATTTTTATATACCCATATTTGATAAAATTTCATTTAATACCTATACAAGCACATGAAGCTGAATTTGAATAAATAAAATTCAAAAATATATGTGATACCATTCTCAAATATATGGTTATATAATGTTATAGAAATGATTTCATGTATTCGTTTCCAATAATATGAGTCTCTTTAGGGAAATATTTTGATAAAAAAATCGCGTTGTATTATTTGTTTTCCCATCTATTTGGGAATTTCATGATTGATTTGTTTTCAAATTTTTTACATTCTCGTCTTTTTTAAGACATACCATGTTGAGGTAGTTATTATCCACCTCCACTAATCTCAAAATATCTTCCAATTTTTTATACATCTTCATAGTATATAATTCATGATTTTTAAATAATTTTTATAGAACTATATAGACCCTTAATCTTTATACCTTTGAAATCAAATTATTAATCCTCGAAATTCATTTAGGATTAGTTTATATTTTTTAATCCATATTTCAACATTGAAAAACATTTTAAATCTCAATTTTCATAGAAAAAATAATTTTAAATTCATAATTAATTATGTTATGACACTCATTGAAATGTTATACAAATTCTAATTTATATTGAACAACAGTTGTAAGAGAAATTATTATTTGGATTGTTCTTAGACAATGGTTTTACTATATCATCACCCTTTATTATCAACTATTACTTTTACTCAGTTTGTCCTTTTAAGAATATAAACATATAATTTTCATCTTCAATGTCAAAATTCATCAAATGATCTTTTATATTAGTGTAGAGGTATTAAACTATAATAATGTACTCATCCTCTGTATACTCTCTGAAAATTGAAAATTCTTTATCAAAAGGATCACCCTCAATAGATTTAGTATTTTAAATATTACCATATTGACCAACATTATGTAGTTAGATCCTCGAACTCATTTGAGATCATTAATAGTATCCTTTGATAATTTTTCAATACATTATTTTGGGTGTTTCCATGACCTATATTCAATCAATAAATATGATAGAGATAGACTTAACTAACAATGGGGCTTCTGATTTTTCATTAATTTTAGAGATTAAAAAAATTATTTAATGAAAGTAGTCAAAAAATTTCACTAATTATCGGACACCTCGTATGTTATGATCCCAATTCAAGTGTCGAGTATATCATGTAAGGAAACTGTTTTGGGAGGGGTTATTTCATTGTCTCATACTTTTCTGGAGTTTTCATTTTACTTTTAATTAACACCTATTTATGATCAATCATTTATCATTGTTAAGATATATAAATATATTAACGCAAACTCATCACTCACCATTGCATGAAATGTAGAATGAGTGAAAAAAAATTAACACTAGGTTATTATAAGGTCTTTCTCTAATATTGAAACCTACTAATTGTTTTTTACTACATATTTGAAGACATTAATTATAACTATTAAATTTTAATTATGAAAAAGTTCATGATAATCATCACACAAGGTTTAGGTAGGATTCATCCACATCCTAAGGTAATTTATCATTAGAAAACATTAACAATGGACTATAAATGTTACATATTTTAATAACATGAAAATTAAAAAATTATAGATATTCCACTTGTATTTAATGTGTCCTCTTCACAAAACACTTAAATCGGGTCTCACATTTCCTTAGGATGACAATATATCTACACTATGACCATATTATTCCACTATATTTCCTAGTAATAACCTAAATAAACAAATAAAATTGTACTCTTGTCATCTTAGTATACCTAAATAAATATAAATATTAACTCACAGATTATATAATAATCTAATTTTTTCCTTTTTCTATAATTATCAACTTATTCATGAACATAAACATAAGTAATATAGCCACACTAAAAAAATTATATTTTTTTAAATTTATTAAATATCATTGATTTTTTTTCTCATTATCACAACATCATAACTTCTGCTCACATTTTTTGTTGGAATCGTGACACAACCTAAAAAATATATTTTTCATAAAATAAATATTCACTAACATTAAAAATAAATTTAAGAATGAAAAAAATATTTTGTCCTCTAAATAATGAGATAAAACACATTAAGAATATTAAATATTTTGTTTGGAATTCATATAATAATTCCATTAAAACATTATTAAAAAAATAATGTAGAAACATCATATTTCATACATAAAATTATCTAATTTATGACATCTATGAATATATACAATCTATGATTTATTTATAGATAGTCTACTTGATATAAATCAACTATAAAAGATGTAGTGGGAGAACTGTATGTAATAGTGGAATATCACTCTCATATTAGCACTTCCAAGAATCATGGAAAAACACTGAATACTTTATTACTCGAAATACAATGTCTCCAATTGTTCTCAAATATATATTTAATATATATACATAAATGTATAGTGGGTGTATCATTTGTAAAGACCCTTTTTAGAAAACATGATTAGTTAGAAGAACAAATTTCTTTTGAAATACATTCATAGCATGGATTTCATATATTATCACCACTTTAAGACTCAATATATTGATAATTCATTGTCTCCTCATGTATAATTATACTTCTCTCCACATTTTGGACGTTGACACCATGAAATAGATCACAAAATCCTAACCCAATAAGCATGTAACTTTCTGATGTGAGCAGGCTCTTAACACATATAGAATCATGATAATAAAATTGTCATGTTGTTTTAATTTTTAATTATCATAAGAATATTTCATCATAATAGTTATCTAAACTATCATTAATACTACCACTTCATTATCATCCAATGTAATGTAGCCTTTTAAAAAACATCACATCATCTATTTATTTTCACATTAATCATTAATAATACACCTACCCATCATGGTATCATAAAAATATAACTACAGAAATAATTCTTCCTAGTTATTCAATATGTAGTAGATTAAAATAAATATGTTTCACTATAAATTAGGTTCTATATAACCTGATGATAGTTGTAGTGTGAAACAGATGAATGTTGTGTGAGATGACCTCTCATTATCTACCAAGGAATATGGTTTTTTCAATCATAACACAAGAGCCATATACATTGTGCAAGTTCCAAATCACATGAAACACCTATTTAAATTAAAAAGATAATTTAATAAATCTTTTTTTAATTAATACTCAAAATAATTCTTCTATATAAATAGTACCCATGTTATCTTATCCCATAACAATTTTCAAATTTGTTTCATGCTATTTATGTGACTTGTGTTCTCTAGAGACTATTGTCTATATCCTATAGACCCCCCCCCCCCCACATCCTATATAAACTTCCATATCAAGCCTTAGAGCATGGTTTTTCATCCATAGTACTTCCTTCCACCGGATATTTTCTCCTCAAGAGCTACTCTAGGCTGGTGTTAAACATGAGTATCATCATTGTATCCTTAATTGATAGATTCATAGGTTCTTCTATACATGATGCATGGAAACATTTTATTTGTAAACATCACTACTTATTGTGAAATAATCATTAATATATAAAAAAATCCTTTTATATATTTTCTATTAAATTAATCATTTATATAGTTAATACCTATGATCTTATATGAATTCCCTCAATTAATTTTGAAGACATAGAAAAAACATATCTTTTTACATTTTTTTCAAGTTATTTAAAAAATACTTTTTAAAATAGTATAAAATTTAATTCCTATAGATGATCTCTTCATATTGAATAGTTTAAATTATTCAAACTAATGAGAAAATCTTCAGTCATTTGTTCAATATGTTGCTTCCAATAAAACAAAACTATTTTCTTTATTTTATACTGTATTTAAGTAATGTATTAATATTAGCCTTTAATTATTGGACTCTTATTTCATCACCCAATTAAAATTAACATTTTTAAATTATAGTATCATCCTCATCTATTTAAAATAAATATATTATTTTGTTACATTTTCCATGAAATAAAATGTTTTAAGTGACTCACTAATATTAGGAAAACTGATGATTGGGAATCATATTACAATATCACTGAAATAATTGGGACCAAGTAAATAAATAATTGTATTCGTTAAATGGAATATTTTTAAGAGATACCTCACAAAACTAGTTCTACTGATGATATTTTTGATGCCTCATATTTATAGATGTATATATAGAGTCTCTTTCTTGTTGTATATTGGGATAAAATGGACATAGACCAGAGTTAAAGTATTTAAAAACAACCAATTTATATAATTGACCTATGAAAAACATTATTATTTATTCATATACATTTATTGTAACATATTTTTTATAGAATAATATAATTCATTTG
Source organism: Viscum album (assembly GCA_963277665.1). Lineage (NCBI taxonomy): Eukaryota > Viridiplantae > Streptophyta > Magnoliopsida > Santalales > Viscaceae > Viscum > Viscum album. The sequence goes on along the minus strand of OY728120.1, from coordinate 1,022,895,856 downwards.
GAGAAAATTGATTGAGAATCATTAATGCATTAACAATGGCCTGAGATATTTCCAAATAGCAATGTTGTCTAAAAAAATTTTGATGGGATGTATAATAGTGGCAATTATTTAGGGACCCATATGACCAATATATTTAATATATTTTATTTTTATTTATTTTTATGTGGTTTTCAGATAAAAGAATTTGTTTGGGAAGGTTTTTTGGTTGTTTATTAGGTAGGTGTACATTTGGGAAATTTGCATTATACCTTTGTGGTTTACAAGAGTTATAAAAGGAAGGTAGAATCAAATGCATTTTTGTAACATACGAGATCCGAGTGCCACCCAAGGGTGACCCATACCCAGTTTTCCACAAGAACTCAAGAATATTTCCAAAAATACCAGAGGCTTCAGACTAATAGTAAGGTCTGAGGTCTAATAATGGGAAAACTATGGCCTCATTGGCCGAGTATACATAGCCGAAAAGAAATAATAAACAATGGTAGAAGCAGTAATACCAAACAGAAATAAATAGTGGAATATTGAATGTAAAACCAAAAAAATCCATAAATTATATATATATATATATATATATATATATATATCAATGTATGTGTAGCTAAAAAATACCCAAACTAGTCACAATTTTGGAAAGAAATACAGAAACCAAAGTATAAAAGAATCAAGTAAACTCCATGAGAATCAAAAACCTCATCTTGGATCCTTTATCTCTATCTCAAACATACAACAATCAAGTTTATAATGAATAAGGGACTGTTCCCTCATCTATACATGTTATAATATAATTTATTTGGGTCCAAAACATAACCCAAACGGGGTGTGAGGTGAATCCTAGTTGGCAACCACCAAAATATTTATGCCTAACTGTTAGTGAATATGTGTTTGTGTGTAGTAGGTAATATGTTATAATGAATGAATAATATAGTATGTACTCAAAAGTAACCATTTCTACAGTTTTCATTTACATTCATTTACATTTATTAATTATTATTTTCATTAATTCATGTACCCCCCGGGATCTAGCCTATTCTCTATATCCCCCATGTAAAGTAACAAAACAGACGTCTTAGAAGACCATCTAAGCAATCAAGTAAGACTAAATCCACACTTGTTCTTTGTCTTGGAATACACATAACAATCATTCAACTATTCACAAATGTCCTACTAGGAAATCGTTAATAGTATAACCCACATGGTTCCAGATAGAATCGATTAAAATTAATAATGACCCTCCTTAGAAAGATTTCATGGTAAATTCCCTTGGTTCAGTCATCTACACCATGGCTCTCACAGCCCTGTGTAAATAATTTGGAATTCCCTATAGTCTTCTTTGTCCAAGTATCTCATGGTCCATTGGAAAAATTTAGTAGCATGCTTGTCATATCAAAAAAAAATCTAGAAGTCCTATTCGTCTTCCTGGTAAAAGGATGTCAGGGTCCATTGGAAAAACAATGTGCATATTATATCAAACCATTTCAGGTTATCTAAAACTACTACACAGATAATAATTACCAATGAATATCACAAGAATTTCCTATAATGAATCAAACACCATCCAAATCAAACATGGCTTGGGAATCAAGGTATGCCTCATTGGGGACCTGGACCAAATGGCCATAAACAATCAATAAAGAGGAAACACACCCATGGGATGTCCAATAAACAACATATCCAACCTTATGCATAAGAAAAAACCCATTATCAATCAATCAAACTATAGCTTGTAATAAATAGGGTTAAATTAAAAATCAATAAATACTCATAACCTGGTTATCCAATATTTTTATCATATATAATCCAAATACCAACAATGAAAGGAAAAAACCACCTACCTTGATATCGTACGATCAATATACATAATCTTTAGTCATTTAATCTCCCTAGATCGGAGTATATCTACAAAATTGTGAAAAAATTACCAACCATTAATAAATCATGAGAGAGAAAGAATCAGGAAGAAAGTATCCAGTGGTTTTGAGAACTCACTGGTGGGATTCCAATGTATAATAGAGTGTCTCAATTAGAGCATGGACATGTAATCGGATTGTGATCGAAGTTTTTCAGTTGTTTTGTCACATTCATGTATGAACCATGACTAGAAGAACTTATTTTTGGACATGAGATGTGACCCCACTCTGATATTTCAATTAACAATAAAATCGCAAGACAATTTCATTAAAACTACACACTGTGTAGTAGCTTTAACCACCCCCACCATAAATGGTCTGTCTGGTCTGCAAATGACCATGTATTCATCCATTATAAGGGAAGAACACAGTTGTGCCTAGAATGAAAGTTACATGACATGTACATAGTAGTACACGACGTGTACTTAGAAAATCTCATTTTCTCCCTTTTCCCCAAAACAACCCTAAATATTGATCTATATGTGAAATAAATATTCATGTTCTAAAAAAAGTCCCCCATTAAAGAAATATTTCCTCGAATTTCCTTTATAAGGGTGGTGAGGAAAAAGAATCTACGAAAAACTTTGCCCACTATTATTGTACGTCGACCTCTCTCTCCCAAGTCTCATCTTGCACTCGGTCATGCAACAATAGAACACATACCAAAGGAATAGAATGGTCATAGAGAACCTTTGTACTACAATCCACAATCCCAATAGAGTTCCCCTCGAAGGATTCATCCACCTCAAAATTGTAAGAACCCAGTTCTTAGTTTTGAGGTACGGGCTTCTTTTTTTCCCTTTTCCTTAAGTTTTTTTGAGAAAATATGGAAAATGTGGAAAAATCCTAAATTTTGGAATGACACGCTGTGTACTTTTGGCCGTGTTGGGATGAGTACACAGGGCATGTAGACATACCAGCAACGAAGGGTGTAGGAACTAACTACATGTTTTGTAGTGGTACTTTACACGCTGTGTAGTCAGTCGGCAGGCCGAAACAGTAAGGCGGTGGAGTAGCCACCAGCTGGGCGACAACACACACCTTGTAAACATGACGACACGTTGTGTAGTCATATCGGTAGGTGAATAGTGCCGTGTTGGCGGGAATCCACCAGAGGAACAATTTAAAATTTGGGAAGTACATTCCATGTACATGGAAATACACGTCGTGTACTTTGTTTTTTCAGCTTAAAACAGGAAGTATCCTCCTCATTTGTCAGAGGAGGCATTTGAGCTGTTTCGGAGCCAAAGGAGGAGGCTGAACCTTGGAAGATCCACCGAGTGTTCGTCTGGAATCAGTTTCCGCCTCGGAGGATCTCGTTGGAACCGCACGGGTAAGGGCTTCCATATACTTGGCTACTTCTTACCAATTCTTCTCCTAACAAGAGTTATTTGAGGTTAAGAGAGTTTTTTTCTACGTCATATCTATGTCGTTCTTGGGCGTTTCTCGAGTTGGAATTCGAGTATAACATTTGTTGGCGTATAAGGTAGGTGGCTTGGTGTTAATTTTTCCAATTCTTGTGCGTTTTGTGCATTTTTTTGCCATGAGCCCATGTTGGGGTGTCTTGTGGCTGAGGCCGTTTCTATATTTAATGCCTAAAATTGCATAGGTGATTAAATTGTAATAATAAAATGGTGGTTGGGATCGTTTCTTGGATTTGAAACCACCCCGGGGGTGTGTTCCACTGTTTAGCCAGTTGGCCAGGATACCCGAGGGTATGCCTTTAAAGTAGTAATTATAGAATTTCCTTGAGATAAATTTCTTGTTTACTACTTATTTACTTGTTGGGAATGGACCAGTTACCTATTTAGCCTGATGGAATTGTTTTGATTAGCCTGTGGGCACTGCACTATTTAGCCTGTGGGCAGTAGATATTTCGGCATGAGGGAAACTTCTTCCGTGCGTGTGGGAATCTGATTCTGTGCATGTGGGAGACAGTACCTACGCCTGAGGGAAAACTCTGTTATGCCTGAGGGAAGATTCTTGTGATGGATACTCTTTACCTGAGGGTAGGGGTTTACGTGTCTGAGGACATTAGTTGGTTATTTAGATTATTCACTATGGTGATATTTTAAATTAAATGGAATAAATGAATATTAAAATAGAAATTTAACTGGTAATTAGTTACTTTTGAGTACTGCTTACTTTATTTCGTTTTACTACTGCACACTATTGTTGCATGTTTGCACGCAGTTGGGCACGGGCCTTTGTTGGGCGCCTACTGAGATATATTTCTCACACCCTGTTTGGGTCATGCTTTTAGGCCCAAACAGATTACGTTTCTGCAGGTGTGGATAGGGGAAAGACTCCCTATACAGGTACTTGACTGTTGCTGTGGAGTAGGAGGGCATGGGACAGAGCCTAGGCTCGTGATGTCGCTGCCAGCTGTTTGCTTTGTTTTGTTGTACTCTGCTTTTTGCTGTACTGTACTGATGTATAACATGTTCTGGCTATTTTCCTAGAACTTGAAACATGTACCATCATTATTTATATACTGTTGGTTATATCCACTACTTTAGTTTATTCCAGTTGTGTATGGTTTACTGCTTCTGCTGTATGTTGTATGTTTTAATTTATATTTCACTGCACTACACTTTGACAAATGAGGGAATAGTTTCCCAACTATCAGACCTGGGCCCTCGCTGCTAGTTGGCAGCCTCTGGCATTTGGGGAAATTTGCTTGAGGTCACGTGGTGAACCGTGTTTGGGGCACCCGTTGAGTGGAACCCGGAACCGGGACGTTATAAAGTGGTATCAAAGGGGTACTTTTCTTTAACTTATTATTTGGAGTCGTAGTCAGGTATAAGACGAACGGTAGTTGGTAATAAGCTGGCCTGGGCATAGCTAACCCGTGTACAGGGAAAATCCAATTTACCTCGTGTTGAAATTTTACTGATTCTGCAATTTATAGTTGATTTGTTTTCACCGTTTGGTGACGCACTTGAGATTGTGTTGTTTATAGTTTATCTGTGGGTTCTATTTAGTTGCAACCCGATGAGATGAGGGTATTCCATCTCATGCATCATATAATCCCAAGCTAGATATCACATTCCATGCATAGTTTTCATGCCATGTAGGTGCATTAGAAATTGCATGTTGTTGTGATAGTTGTTGTGCTAATAAATCTTGTTGTTGTGATAGCTGCTTGATAAATATCTGCTTAGTGATATGATATTTTTGTTTGAGCCTGTTTATGGAATGGACACCAAACATTGGTTTTTGGGGAGTATGGGCTCCCATTGACCATAATTTGGTGGATCATTGAATATTTATTTGTTATAACATAGATAAGATGTAAAACATTGCTTCGTGGGGAGTATGGGACCTCACGGATCTGAATTTGACACTTACGTGTTGGTTTTTAGTATTTTTTGGGTTCTGGGGATGTTTCTGAGGCATACTGTCCGGAAACCCAGTATGCACACCATGTAGTACATTAAACACGCCATGTATGGCCTTCTGTTCGGGAAGAAAAAATAAACTTTTTGAGTACACACTGTGTACCCTAAGTACACACCGTGTAGTCTCTTTCCATGTCACAATCCGTGTGGGTGGCGACACAGGGAAGGGAAGATCTTGGGGCGAACACACCATGTAGCGTTTTTACACTCTGTGTAGTGTTGACCCGGATTCCAGCCGTGTAACTAACAACATGGGTCGGTGAAATCCTTTACATAACACGTCGTGTCAATGATGGACAAGCCGTGTAGTGTGACCTGGGGACTCGACCGTGTAACTAACAACACGGGTTGGTGTCACCCCTCCTTGAACACGCCGTGTACCTATAGGACACACCGTGTAGTCTTGTCCGAGGACAGACCGTGTGGTGTTAGCCGTGTGGCTGGGAAACGGTGTGGTGTACACACCATGTGTGGGTGTAACACTCCGTGTAATTGAAAGCCGGGTAGTCGGCCGGGTCACAGACGACACAAGCAGTTGGAAAATAACACCATACACACCATGTAGATATAATACATGCCGTGTAGTTTTTGTTGAATGGAAGTCATGTGGATTAGCCATGTGTAAGGACCCGGGCAGGGGAAGGGAAGTCAAGTACACGCCCTGTAGTCTTGTTTTTCAAATTTTGAAATTCCTTCTTCCTCTTGTTCCCTTTGTGGCTCCTTCTCTTTCAGCCTAAATAAACATGAAACTTATGTGTGATTTTGACCTTGTAGTGTCATGCTGCCTAGACGACCACGAGTTGTTTTCCAGGAGAGCGGAGATGAGTATACTCCAGAGATGGTTGGCCATGGGCTACCAGTGGATCGTCCGGAAGAGCCAGATGCAGTGCCAGCTGTTATACAAGACACAGGTGTGAAGGCGCACTTCTGTGAGGGCTTTATGTGGTTCTTGCAGACCTTTCAGGGAGCACCGTAGGCTGCGACATCTATGGATGAGCTGATACGAATCTTCTAGCAGTATCATCCGCCTACATTTTCCAGGCATGGCGGACCACAGGCTGCAAAGTTTTGGCCAGGATCGATGAAGACTTTGTTTGAGCATCTTAAGACGCCTCCATGGAGGAGGGCCAAGCTCGCGACTTACATGCTGCGTGATTCTTCCAAGAGGTGGTGGGATGTTAACACCCAGTTAGATCATCACAGGGACATGGCGTGTGAAGATTTTCAGGCAGTCTTTTATGACTTCTTTTTCCTGGAGACGCTAATGGAAGATAGAGCTCGAAAGTTCATGAATCTGCAGCAGGGCGTTATGTCGGTGATGGACTATTCTGCTCACTTTACCGAGCTTCAATGTTTTTCACCCGTGCTGGTGGGTGATGAGACGTTGAGAGCCAGGCGCTTTGAGGAAGGTCTCCGTTATGACATCCGAGCACTGGTGAATGTTTTTAGGTTTCCTAATGTACATGCTATTGTGAACCAGGCGCTGATTACAGAGAGGAACCTGCGGGAATCTAGTGGTGTGGGCCAGGACGGTTCGGCACCAGTTAGTGGTACTATTTCTGCTGGCAAGAGGAAGAGACAGATGGACTTCTCTCAGGGTGGTTGTACCAGTCAGAATAATGCTTTAGGTGGCCAGGCTATGTGCTACCAGTGTAGTAGAGAAGGGCCCAAGAGTCCACAGTGTCCATGAGATCCAGTTGAGTGTCGAGCTTACGGCAAGATGGGTCATCTGCATCGCATTTGTAGGGAGTTTCCACCAGTGGCAAGTGAGAGGGTTTTTGTGCAGACTCTACGTGTGGGAGTAGAACCAGTGGCTTCTTACTAGTCAGGGAACTAGAATGCGTCAGGGTGTGCAGGCAGAGATGGTGGTCATGGTCGTGGTAGCCAGACACCAGGATCGCAGATGCAGTAGGGCGGGAAAGCTCAGGGTAGTCAGGCTGTGTCACAGGGTCACGGCACTGGGCAGGCATATGCAGTGCAACAGACCCTGTAGGAGAAGGATCCCGGACCTTCTACAGTCAGAGGTACTATTCTAGTAGCTTCTATCTTATCTTCAGTACTTTTTGATACGGGTGCTACACATAGATTTATATTTGTACCTGTTGTGCAAAGCCTTGGGATTGGTGTTTCTTTTTATTCTGATATTATGATGCAAGACACTCTGTTGGGTACTAGAACGACAGTTGTTCGTCAGTGCAAGGAGTGCCCCCTTGAGTTTGGTGGGTGTCACTTTCTTTGGGACCTCTATGTCTTAGAGATGAAGAGCTATGATGTCATTCTCGGGAAGGACTGCTTGGTTCCCTATCAAGCCTTTGTCGACTGCTATCGTCGCAGGGTGAGTTTCACATCACCAGAGGGCAGAGAGTTTCTATACAAGGGTGAGTGGGATGTTCAGGTGAGTCGAGCTGGACAAGAGCATCATGGGTGAGGTGGAGTCACAGCCCAGATTGTGAGCTTTTATCTGGATGATCAGGGGACTTGTCAGACTGATTTCCCTCCTGTTGTTGATCGTTTTAGGGATGTCTTCTCGGACAACATTTCAGGTCTACCTCCAGTGCGTGAGGTGGATTTCTCTATCGATCTTGTTCTAGGAGAACCACCGGTGTCCATTCCTCCTTATAGGATGACTACAATCGAGTTGCAGGAGCTCAAGAGGCAGTTATAGGAGTTGCAAGCGAGGGGTTTTATCCGACCCAGTACTTCTCTATGGGGTTCGCCAGTCCTTTTTGTGAAGAAGGAAGATGGTACCCTTAGACTTTGCATGGATTATCAGAAGCTGAACCAGTTGACAGTTAAGAACCGATATCCCTTGCCAATGATTTCGTGGAGCACGAGTTTTCTCGAAGATTGACTTGAGATCGGGATATCACCAGCTGCGCGTGAGACCATTGGATATACCGCTTACATCTTTTCGGAGCAAATATGGTCTGTACGAGTATTTGGTTATGCCGTTTGGACTCACGAATGCGCCAGCAGTTTTCATGGCTCTGATGAATCGTGTGTTCCATCTGTAACTTGATTATTTTGTGGTAGTATTAATGGACGACATCTTGGTGTACTCTCTCACTCGACACGACCTTGTCACCCATCTTGAGATCATATTGAGTACACTGAGAGAGCATCGGCTATATACTATGCTCTCAAAGTGCCACTTTTGGGTGGACCAGATTCACTTCCGGGGTCATATTATCTCAGAGGCAAGAGTTGAAGTAGACCCAGAGAAGGTGAGAGCAGTAGTTTCCTGGGAGCATCCTAAGAACGTGTTTGAGATACGGAGTTTCTTAGGGGTGTCTGGATACTACAGACTCTTCATACAGGACTTCTCCCACTTAGCCACACTGTTGACAGGTCTGACTAAGAAGGGTGTGATGTTTGTTTGGTCAGAAGCTTGCGAGGCAGCTTTTCAGGACCTGACAGGAAGGTTTACATCCGAACCAATCCTGATACTCCTAGAGCAGGGGAAGAGCTATATAGTTTACTGTGATGCTTCAGGGATTGGGCTGGGAGCAGTGTTGATACAGGGAGACCAAGTTGTTGCGTATGGGTCTCAGTGGTTGAAGCCACATGAGCGGAATTACCCAACGCATGATCTCGAGTTGGCTGCAGTTGTTCATGTGTTGCGCTGTTGGAGACATTATCTGTTGGGAGATCATTTTGTGGTTTTCACCGACCAGAAAAGCCTCAAGTATATCTTTACTCAGCGTGACCTGAATATGAGGTTGCGAAGGTGGGTCGAGTACCTACAGTCTGTAGATTTTGAGCTTTCCTATACACCTGATAAAGGTAATGCAGTAGCTGATGCACTGAGCAGGAAGACTCAGATACAGGCAGTGTAGGAGGCCAATGGTGAGTGGGAGCTTATGGATTTGTTCTCTAAGATGCATCTGGAGTTGCATGACAGTTAGGGGCAGACTTATATTTCTTTTTTAGCTGTGACATCTACCCTTCTGGATAGATTGAGGATGAGGAAGTTACCTGATCCGGAAGGCCTAGTTCTACAGGAGTTGGTGGCATGTGAGGACCCTCCTCCTGGTTGGATGATAGGTGACGATGAGGTCCTACATTTCCATGGAAAAGTATGGGTTCCAGGGGATATACGCGAGGAGCTGATTAGGGAGTTTCATGCTTCAGCTTGGGCAATTCATCCGGGGGTTACCAAGATGTACCGTGACTTGAGGCATCAGTACTGGTGGCCGGGTATGAAGAGAGAGATAGCTGGTTTTGTTATGAGGTTTTCTACCTGTCATCAGGTGATGGCAGAGCACCAGAGGCCATCTGGGCTGTTACAGCAGTCACCCATTCTAGAGTGGAAATGGGATTATGTCACGATGGATTTCGTGATGGGATTGTCGAGGTCACATCGTGGCAATGACGTCATGTGGGTTGTTGTGGACAGACTCATGAAGGTAGCTCACTTCTTTCCGATCAAGGAGACCTTCATTGTTGACGAGCTCGGAAGGTTGTATATCTGAGAGATCGTCTGTCATCAAGGGATCCCTTGTTCTATCGTTTCGTGTAGGGATGACCGCTTTACGTCTCGTTTCTAGCAAGGTTTTCAGAGGGCGCTGGGTACACAGGTTCTTCTGAGCACAGTATACCACCCTCAGACCGATGGCCAGTCAGAGCATACTATACATGTGCTTGAGGACACGCTACGTGCATACGTCCTAGACTTTGGGGGATCTTGGGAGAAGCATATAACCTTAGTCTATTTTTCCTACAACAATAACTTCCAAGAGACTATTGAGATGACACCTTAAGAGGCTTTATATGGTAGTCCATTCCAATCACCCTTGTGCTGGTTAGAGGCAGGTGAGGTAGATTTACTGGGACCACAGCTCATGCAGGAGACTTCTGAGAAGGTCCAGTTGATTCGGAAGCAGATGGCTACCGCATAGTCTTATCAGAAGTCTTATGTTGATCGCCGTAGATGACCTTTGGAGTTCGTGGTCGGGGATCGGGTTTTTCTACATGTTTCGCCAAGGCTGGGACACAAGCAGATTAGGAGACATGGTAAACTTTCACCGAGGTATGTGGGTCCATTCGAGATTCTGAAGAGATTCAGGCCAGTTGCCTATCGGTTGCAGTTACCGTAGTGGTACCGATCCATGCACGACTTCTTCCATGTATCTCAGTTGCACCGCTATCATGCAGACCCGTCTCACATCTTTCAGCCCAAGGAGGTTGAGCTCGAGTTAGATGTGTCCTTTGAGGAGCATCCGATTCATATCGTTGAAAGGAGCATGATGGTTCTCCAAGGCCAGTCATTTCCTCTCGTACGGGTGCTATGGCATCATGGTAGAGTGTAGGACGAGACCTGGGAGTGGGAGGCTGAAATACGTGCACAGTGGCCAGAGCTATTCTGAGCTATATCGTCTCCACCCGTGGAAGGGAAATTCGGGGAAAAATTGCTATAAGGGGGATGTTTTTAAGAACTTGGTTCTTAGTTTTGAGGTACGGGCTTATTTTTTCCCTTTTCCTTAAGTTTTTTTGAGAAAATATGGAAAATGGAGAAAAATTATAAATTTTGGAACTACACGTGGTGTACTTCATCCACACGTTGTGTACTTTTGTCTATGTTGGGATGAGTACACAGGGCGTGTAGCCATGCCGGCAACGAATGGTGTAGGAACTGACTACACGCCGTGTAGCATTACTTTACACGCTGTGTGGTCAGTCGGCAGGCCAAAACAGTAAGGAAGTGGAGTAGCCGCCATCTGTGTGATAGCACACGCCGTGTACACATGAAGACATGCCGTGTAGTCATGTCGGCAGGTGAATAGTGTTGTGCTGGCGGGAAGCCGCCGGAGGAATAGTTTAAAATTTGGGAAGTACACACCTTGTACTTGGAAATACATGCCGTGTACTTTGTTTTTTCAGCTTAAAACAGGCAGTATCCTCCTCATTTGGCATAGGAGGCATTTGAGCCGTTTTGGAGCCAAAGGAGGAGGCTGAACCTTTGAAGATCCGCTGAGTGTTCGTCTGGAATCAGTTTCCGCCTCAGACGATCTCGTTGGAACATCACGGGTAAGGGATTCCATATCCTTGGCTACTTCTTACCAATTCTTCTCCTAACAGGAGTTATTTTAGGTTAAGAGAGTTTTGTTCTTCGTCAGATCTATGCCGTTCTTGGGCGTTTCTGGAGTCGGCGTTCGGGTATAACGTTCGTTGGCATATAAGGTAGGTGGCTTGGTGTTAATTTTTTCAACTGTTGTGCATTTTGTGCGTTTTTTGTGCCACGAGCCCATGTTGGGGTGTCGTGTGGCTGATTTCGTTGCTATATTTAATGCCTAGAATTGCATAGGTGATTAAATTGAAATAATAAAAAGTTGGTTGGAATCGTTGCTTGGATCTGGAACCAACCCGGGGGTGTGTTCCACTGTTTAGCCATTTGGCTAGGATACCTGAGGGTATGCCTTTAAAGTAGTAATTGTAGAATTTCCTTGAGATGAATTGCTTGTTTACTACTTATTTACTTGTTGTCCATGTCCCGGTTACCTATTTAGCCTGAGGGCATTGTTGTGATTAGCCTGTGGGAACTACACTATTTAGCATGTGGGCAGTAGATATTTCGGCCTAGGGCAACTTCTTCCGTGCCTGTAGGCAGCTGATTTTGTGCCTGTGGGTGACACTACCTACACATAAGGGAAAACTCTGTTATTCCTGAGGGCAGATTCTTGTGATGGATACTCTTTACCTGAGGGTAGGGGTTTACGTGTCTGAGGACATTAGCTAGTTATTTAGAATATTCATTGTGCTGATATTTTAAATTAAATAGAATAAATGAATAATAAAATGGAAATATAACTGGTAATTAGTTACTTTTGAGTACTAATTAATTTATTGCTTTTTACTATTGCACACTATTGTTGTATGTTTGCATGTAGTTGGGCACGAGCCTTTGGTGGGCGCCTACTGAGATATATTTCTCACACCCTGTTTGGGTCATGCTTTTCGGCCCAAACAGATTATGTTTCTGTAGGTGTGGATAGGGGCAAGAGTCCCTATATAGGTACTTGACTGTTGCTATGGAGTAGGAGGGAAAGGGACGGAGCCTAGGCTCGCGATGCCACTGCCAGCTGTTTTCTTTGTTTTGTTGTACTCTGCTTTTTTGTTGTACTGTACTGATGTATAACATGTTCTGGCTGTTTTCTTAGAACTTGTAACATATAGCATCATTATGTATATACTGTTGGTTATATCCACTGCTGTAGTTTATTCCAGTTGTGTATGGTTTACTGCTTCTGCTTTATGTTGTATGTTTTAATTTATATTCCACTACGCTACTCTTTGACAAATGAGGGCATAGTTTCCCCACTATCAGACCTAGGCCCTCGCTGCTAGTCGGCAGCCTCTGGCGTTTGGGGAAATGATCTTGAGGTAACGTGGTGAACAGGGTTCGGGGCACCCTTTTAGTGGCACCCAAAACCGGGACATTACAAAAATTAACCTCCTCAAGTTGAAAAACATGATAGAGGTCTGAAAATTAACATTTTAGCTGAGAAACATGATAGATGTCATGTATATCCCGTAATCATGGAGGTAACTACAACTAATAGGCCACCAGAATAACTCTCTCCAAAACCTCAAACAGCGTGACCTATCTCAATGAAAGCTCCCAATGTCTCAAATTCCTTCTATGTCCCAATCTCAGTGTGAAATGAATGAAAACCCAACCTCTGACCTCAAACTATACATATCATCTCCGTCGATCAGCCTATGATTTATGGTGAGATTGTGTAGTATCCATCCTCTCCCGAATCAACTCTACCTACTCAGTGGTCTCCTAGACAAGACAACGTCCCAGCATAACTGTCTCTCTCGCCTTTAGTCAAATTGGGGTTATCGGTATTGCCTATTGTGAAAAGCCATATAAGGTTCCATCTAAATCATTTCTTGAAAACTGTTATTGTAGGAAAAATCAACCAGGGGTATGTGTCTCTCCCAAGATATCCCAAAATCCAGGACTCGTTCTTGATGTATGTCCACCAAAACATGAATTTTTCACTTGGACTGACCATTTTTCTGGAGATGGTAAGTTGTACTCAGAAGTACCTGGGTACCCAATGCACATTGTAGTCAATTCTAGACATGAAAAGTATATCGGGCATCCCAGTCTAAAACAATAGAGTGAAACCCCCCATGAAAAGGTACTTTCTATCTGATGTACATCATTCCAATATCATCCATACTGAAGGGTTCCTTCATCTTTAGGAAATGTCTAACCTTCATGAGCCTATCAACAACCACACAAACAACATCATTTCATTTAGGTGACCTTGGTAAAAACATCATGAAATCCATCATGACATAATTCAACATCCATTAGGGGATGGGTAACTACTATAATAGCGCTTCAGGTTTCCGATGCTCCATCTTCATCTACTTACAGGTGGAATATCTCATAACCAAAACCAGCTACATACCTCTTCTTTTCATGCCACCAATACTAAGGATATAGATCTCGATACATCTTAGTGACACCATGATGTACTACCCAAATTGAGGCCTAAAAATCTCATAAAACCTCTTCTGGTATTTCTACTGACACCCATTTATGCCCATGAAAATGAAAAACCTCATACTCACCTATATTCCACCCCAGAGTATGGTCCTTTCCTGACACACTCTCTCATAGGACTAGGCTTTCAGAATTTGACAGCTGCTTCATTCTCACTCTATCCAGTAGAGAAGAGATACTAGCAATATAAGACATAAACATCTACCCTTATTTTTCATATACAACCAAATGAATTTTAGTGAACATAGCTATATGTTTCCACTCACAGTTGGCCTCCTAAACATCTTGTAACAGAGTCCTCCTGCTCAGTGCATTAGCCACAATGTTTCCTTTTCCAAGTGTGTAGGCATGCTAAAATTCAAAGGACTGATGGTTCTCAACCCACCTTTCCTATCTCATATTCATATATCATTGAGTAAATATATACTTGAGAATTTTGTGATTAGTTTATAACAAAAAACACTCTCCCAAAATATGATTTATCCAATGAGAAAATTCAAGGAAAACTACCACCAACTCGAGATCAAGCATTGGGTAAGTACTCTCATGTGGCCTCCACAAACAAGACCCATACATGATGACTCCTTCTCCCTTCATAAGCACTACTCCCATCCTGATTCCTAATTCATCAATTTAAATGGTTTAACTCATTCCCGGATCAATAAAATCATTATTGGTGCTATAGTTGATCACCATTTCAACTCCTAAAAGAATGAATCGCCAGAATTCATCCACAATTACATCAAACCCTCATTACTCAGGCTCGTTAGTGACATAGATTAGCCTAAAAATTCCTGAATAACATATCTTTAGTAAACATTCAGCACTAGAATTAACCATACCTCAAATATGTTCTTCGAATGCTTCAAGGAAACAACCCATCTCACCATCTCTAGGACTACTAATACTCAAGTCTCTCAGATGACATGACCCAAGAAGTGAATATGGACCGTCCCAAAGTGGAATTTTCAGATCATAGCATATAACTAATGCTCACTCAGTGTACGCAATACAATCCCAATATGGATTTCTTGATCGTGTAAAGGGTGAAATTACACCAAGATATCCTCCATGAATACTACCACAAATGTATCCATGAATGGATGGAAAACTCGGTTCACCAGTTCCATGAAGACTACTACTATGTTTGTGAGACCGAATGGAATAAACAAATACATGTATTAACCATACCTACTCCAAAAAGATGTAAGAGGTATATATGGGAGTCTAACAGGTAGTTTATGATATCCGGATATCAAGTCAATCTTTGAGAACACCCGAGATCCTCGATGTTGATCAAAAAGATCATCAATCCTCGGCAAGGTATATAGATTATTTACTATTAACTAGGTAAAATTTTGACAATATACATAATTTTTAAGGGTATCATCTACCTTATTCGCAAAAAGGACATATGAACCTCAAAGAGAAGTGTTGGTTCGGATGAAACCCTTTTCATGAAACTCTAAAAACTACTTCTTATATCATGTAACTATTGTGAATCCATTCTATAAGAAGGAATAGACACAGGTGCCACTCCTGGAACAATATCAATAGTGTTGTCTACCTCTCTCTATCTCGAGGTAAAACAAAAAATTCATTTGGAAATACATCTCTAAAATAATCCACCACTAGAGGAAATTCCATATGTGAATTCCCCTATTCCTACAGATATAATCTAATAATATGGGCTCTAATTCCACAAAACCCACGATGCCCGTGTTCATCAATGCTCGCCAAAACATCCCATTTTCTCTTATGTAGAAAATATCTTCCCTCTAGTGATGTGAAACTTATCCTATAGTGATAATAGTCATTAATGTTCTAAAAGGAGACTAACCGGTCAATTTCGAGATTGACATCGGAGCCTACCACCTCTAAGACACAGATGTCTTGTAATAAGTGACACCCAACAACATCAAGAGGGCACTCCTTGCACATATGTACACTAGTCGTCCTAATACCTAACAGAGTTTTAATTTTTATAACATCATCAGAAGTAATGATACATAGCCCAAAGATCTCCATAACTAAAACAGATATAAAACTATGGGAATACCATGTATCAAATAGATAATAATCTAAAACTCAGTAAAATAGAATCATACCTATAACTATAGAGGGTCTGATATCCTTCTCATGCTCGGTCAATTACATTACAAAAGTCTGACATGTACCATGACGTTGCAACCCTACCTAGATATAATGAGTTGATCCAGCCTACTATTGTTTAAAACTTATTGTTTGGATACCATGGCCACTACCACCTCCTCGGCCTAAACAGCCTGATGAAATGCAGTTCCCTAATTGATGAGAAACTTTCGGCCACGATCCTATAGGTGGATTCATTAAAAATCCCCTCTCAGTAGATGCTGGTGATAACATCCAACAAAAAAGATGAAGATGACCCACCATTCTGCAATATGGACACTCCTCTAGGTCACTTGATCTGTGCGGTCTCGTGTGCCATATAACGACCCAAAATTTCATTAATAGAAATCTCTCTTAATCAAATTAAATGTAAATTTATGTAAAATGTTTATATAAGATGTTAAATTCTTTGGTTTTATGTTACGAATTGTGACTGTTTCTAATATAGCCATTAAACAGTGATCACATGATTAGTATAAATATAGGGATTTAACGAATCCAATTTACTCAGACAAAGGAAGAGATGACCTCATCCAGTAGAATTGCTCCATATGAAGCCCATTTGTTGGAGATAGAAATAGTGGTGGCATATTTAGGCATCACTCTTGACCAAGCCCAAGATGAGCTTCAACATGACATGCTCAAATGGAACCGTCTATGGGAGAAGTGGAAGTTGATAGAGATCATCATGTGTGCATTGTTATCCGAGCCACCCCAAGAGTTTGTCTCCATCACGCACCTTACCCTTAGGTCTTATGAGGCAGTTTTAAGGGGTTATGTAACAAATCCCTAGTACTATGTTTATGAACATTATTTTTTAATATAATAATTAATATACTCTCATTTTATTGTTGTTACTTTGTAAATAGTTTTTAAAGCACAAATAGTGTTTTTAGTTAATATTCAACTAAGAAATCTATTTTGATGAATTATTGGATTTTTAAATTAAATATTATATTAATAAAATAATAATATCATTTTTATTAAATGAATTTTTATTTATTATAAATTATTGAATAATTGTATGAATGCAATTGTAATTTTTATCAAGGTTCCAAAGCCATTTTTGTCAAAACCAGTGAATTTTCAATATATGTCAGTTTCTATTTTAAAAGTGAAAATTTACATATTTAGGAACTTATTTAGATAAAATAAATATTATTTCTGGAATCAGTACATAGAAATTATCCAATGGTTAATTTTTCATTGTTTTCTGATATAGTCGAATTTTTGGGTAAAAAATAAATACCGTTTAAATATATAATGTGTTTTTGGACATCATAATGACACAATAGTGATGTAATAAAATACTATAAGCTTTATTTTCGGCCAATATATGTTTTAACATTAAAATAATGTGATTTTGGGTTTTTTTACTTATTTTACCAAGAATTAATGGACCCTTCAAGACTTATTAAACATCTTGTCTTTTTAAATTGTTATCCTTGGGAGTGTGACTCACCTCCACATAAGCAACCCCATTATTTTAAGATGTAAGGTTTTTGGACATATAAAATATTTTTTTCCACTTCCGTTTTCCAAAACCCATGGGCAAAAACCATGGGTTGGTTTGTGGTTTGGACTAGTTTAATGTGAGGTGTCTAAAACCTAAATAATAAAGAATCCCTCACCATTCCTATATAAACCCACCCAAGCTCCCACTTCCTCCTCACTAAAAGCCTTTGAAGTTATTCCATACTCTTCCCCCATCTCTCTTGAATCCTCCCAAGGTTCCCCATGCTCCCAAGAATCCTCTCTCAAGCCTCCCTCAAGCCTTTGGAAGCACACTTCCACGTAAGGGTTTTTTTCCATTCTTATTTTTGTCAAATATTCTTTAAATTGTTATGCCCTATTAATTTCAATTATAAATTTTGGGTTATGGTTTCTCACATCTCAAATATTTCCCTCTTTATGATTTAATGATGGGAGACCACTTTCTCTCTCATTAAACCCCTCCCATGTACACCTGTTACTATGTAGAAATTCTGAAAGAAATTTCTCTCTCCTCATTTACATTCAAGAAATTATTTTGTATCATGAATCTAAATTCCATTAAATTTGTTGGGAAATGTATCTATATGACCCCCCTTATTTTACATTTCATGTAAATATAATGAGACACCCCATTCTCTCTGATCAACCATTTTTATGTGTTCTTAAGTCACGTCGTTATGCTTCCGAAATTGCACCACGCTTTTCAATGACAATGTCATTGTGTAGTGAATACCATGCCCATTTCTCTATCAAGTGTATTCACCATTATTCACATTTACTTATTGTTTAAATAGTTTCATATATGTATTCCGCATTCGTTTATCGTCGATTAAATGATTATGTTGAATGATTCAATGTTTTATGATCCATGTGGCACACTTATGCATGAAATGGAATGTTTAATAAGGGTGTGCCTTTATTGCACTCCAATGCATTGGTTAAAGTATAGTATCATGATACATCATGTGAAATGTGTGTTGACTCATTCAAATTCATGTGCAACAAGGTTTTACTCATGATTCATGTGTTATGAGTGTTTACTAATGCTCCATGTGCAATGAGACTTGGCTCAAGATAATTCCATATAAGGTGTTGTTGCCACATTTCCAGGTTATGAATATCATGATTTAACATGCCTTTATGTTTATGATTATATTGTTACCTATCGATATGGCTATTGTCTAACATGTATTGGACTTCTCATGTTATTCCCTGATTATTCCCTTACTGGTCTTTATAGCTCACCATTTTCTTATGCATGTCCTTAGATTATCCCATGCAATGCTAAGTACGAGGGAATGTAGTGGTCATGTGAAGGAAGTTTTCAATAAATATGTTGTTGGTTTTTCATGTTATAAGTTGTTATATAATGATCCTAATCCTAAAATACACTAGATCTCTCGATCTTTTATGTTGAATCAAATGATGTTTAGGTAATAATTTATGTTTAATTCTATAATAAAAGATCAGGGTTGTCAAAGTTGGTATGAGAGGAAAGGTTTAGTTATTTTTGGGATTAGGATTAGAAACCCCTTGTAAATCCTTAGATACAAGAATAAGTATAATAAAAACATCCTTATGTTTTGGTGAATATTGAGTAAGTGTTTTATCAATCAAATACATCCATGTCTAGACACGATCAGGTAGAGGCGGCTCTATAACAAATGTACCTAGGGGTGAAAACCATGACAAGGAGTTTCAGGCTTGACCCGGTGTATCCTGGTACACGAAAATGGGCCTTGCTGCACTCTTTGATATGACACTCCCAAGGGATATTCTCTGGTAAATTCACAAGCTTAGTATGAACCCATATTAATGAAATTAAAAAAAATCCCCTAAGAATATATGGTAGAAAGTAGATCATGGATATCCTAGATTGAAGCATGTAGATTCATAAGATAAAGGTATAAAAGTTATATATAAGTCATAAGCTTTTGTATTTGGATTACCCTTTATGTGTTACCCCTAACTCTCCTTTTAATCCAACCAATGCCCAGTAATAGGATGACTCGGGATAACAACCGATGTGAAGATCAATGTGACGATTGTACTAATGAGATGCCCAATCCGATGGGAGCGAGAATCATGAACTTTGTCACACTTATCTCATATCTAACTCAATATTTGAATAGAAACATAGTTCAAGAGGAACGTTCAACCCCCCATAAGAAATAAAATGTCACTATCGAGAGATTCATGAGACAAATGCCTCCTACTTTTAATGGATCATTCAATCCCTCAATCGTTAAACAATGGATCAACTCCATTGAAAAGATATTCTCCAACCTTCAATGTTCTGAAAAAGATAAGGTTCTCCGGGAATCTTATTGTATGGATAGTGAAGTTGATCAATAGTGGACGTTGATAAAAAATAAAAATCTTGATGAGGAGATCTAGGTGTTGGAATGGAAGGATTTCCAGAAGATGTTTTTCGATAAATATTCTCCGTGCACCCTTCGGCTTAAGTTGGAAAGGGACTTCCATGCCCTCATGCAAAAAGATGATGAATATATTGGATCGTACGAGGAAAACATCACAAGGCTAGCACAATATGCTTCTGGCTTTTTCATTACCCCTGAATGCAAGGTTAACCGCTTCTTTGCTGTGCTGAAACCTAGCCTCTGGAAAGCACTGGCAACCTGTGACTTCGACAGCTATGAGTAAATTGTTCGATGTGCCCTCAAGGTTGAAATGGAGATCAGATAACCTCAATGGTATCATAGGGATAATAATCATAAGGTGGACTTCAATTCTGGTGGTACGATGGATAATTCCAACGGTTCTAAGAAGATCTAGCACCCCACTTTCCAAAGGTGTGGGAAGAAACACTAGAAATTGCTTGAAGGGGACGATGGAATGCTTTAGGTATGGAAGAGAAGGGCACCTAGTTGTTAAATATTAGAAATAAAGACCCATAGTTGAGACAGAGTAGAGGAACGCTCTGTTTGAACTTCAACACGTGGTTCATTGCTACAACTGAAAAGAACTAGGGCATCTTGGAAATCAGTTCCATAAGCCAAGGGTTTTCGGAGGCAACCAACAACCTCCAGGGCCGCAAGGTAGAATGTTTTCCATCACTACTGCCAAAGTGAACACCTAAAATGAATTGGTGAAAGGTATGCTAGTTATTAATTCAAAAATGGAGAACATACTTTTTGATTCAGGTTCTACGCATTCTTTTATATCTCGAAAGTTTTGTACAACAATCCCAGCACCACCATAAATCATGGAAGTAAAGATGTCAGTGAGTACGGAAAATGGTTCAATCATTGCATCCCATGAATATAACTCATCCCATGTCAAAATATATGGATTAATCATCTTGGAGAACCTCTTCATACTCCCTTGGGGGGAATTTGATGCAATTATTGGCTTGGATTTGATTTCTATATATTGATCCAATATAAATTGTCGTGAGAGGGAAATCACTCTCCATATAGAGAATCGACCCCTGATTCATTACAAGTGCAAGGAGGAAGATGAATCTTCATTAACTCTATCATCTCTATCATGGATATTACTTCCCTACAAGAACATGTATCTGGATCAGATGATTGAGTCTAAGGAGGCAACAATCCTAGAAGACAAGCCTATTGTGAGGGAATTCGATGAAGTGTTTCCCGAGGAATTGTCTGTTCTTCCTCCTATAAGGGATGTTGAATTATCAATTAATCTTATACTTGGGGTGTTTCCAATATCCCCGACTCCATATAGAATGGTTGTTGTGGAGCCTGAGGAGCTGAAGAAACCACTACAGGAGAATCTGAATAAAGGGATTATATGCCCAAGTGCTTCACCACGGGGTGCACTAGTCCTCTTTGTCATGAAAAAAGGATGGGTCAATGAACCTTTACATATATTATCATGAGCTCAACAAAATCATGATAAAGAACAGGTATCCTCTCCTAATAATTGATGACTTGTTTGATCAGCTGCATGGAGCACAATACTTCTCCAAGGTGGATTTGCGGTCAGGGTATTATCAATTAAGGGTGAAGAAAAAATATATCCCCAAGACTACTTTTGGTACAAGATACGGGCACTATGAATTCATATTAATGCCTTTCAGACTCACCAATGCTCCAGAAATATTCATGGACTTGATGAATATATTCTTTTGAGATTGCCTAGATAATTTTTTGTTATTCTTTATAGATGATATTCTAATATACTCTAAAACCAAGGAGGATCATGAGGAACATTTAAGAACTGTACTAGAGACCATGCGGAAGGAGAAGCTTTATTCAAAGTACATCAAATTTGAGTTCTGGTTGAAGGTGGTCTCATTATTAGGCCATAACATCACAAGAAATGGGATATCTATAGATCCCTCCAAAACAAGATGCAATTGAGGGATTTTTGAGGCCATCATTAGTAACAGAACTTCATTGCTTCTTGGGGTTAGCTGGATATTATTGATGATTTTTGTGAAATTTCTCACGATTTTCCAACCCTCTTACCAAGATAACTCAGAATGGAGTAAAGTTTTCTTAGAGTGATGAATGTGAAGAATGCTTCAAGGAGTTGAACAGTAGGATTATCACTACGCCCATGCTCACTTTACCCACAAGTAGAGAACTTTTTGTTCTATTCAGTGATGCTTCGAAGAAGGGGGTAGGATGTGAGTTGATGAAAAATGACAAATTCATTGCATGTGCTTTAATGCAATTGAAAGTTCATGAATAGAACTATCCAATAGATGACCTCGAGTTGGCTGTAGTGATATTTTCTTTGAATATTTGGTGGCATTATCTCTATGGGGAGAAATGTGAGATATATACTGAACACAAGAGTCTCAAATATATATTCACAAAAAAAGAGGTTAATATGCGCCAACGAAGATGGATAGATCTCGTCAAGGATTATAATTGTTCAACCCACTACGATCTCGGTAATGCAAGCAAGGTGGCGGATACTCTATGTATAAAGGACACTGCATCTTTATCAATGATGAGAATTGTAAAGGATCTGATCTTCTTAAATTAGAAAAGGATGGACATGGAAATAATTAAGGGAGGAACATAATCAATCCTTTATCAAATTATTTCTCGAACATCCCTCTTGGAGAGAATAAAGGATTATAAAAGAAAAGATTTGGAAATTTAGAAAATGGTAGATGCTGTTAGAAATGGGAAATCCTATGATTTCAAAGTTGATGAAGAATGAGTCGTAAGATTTGGGATGCAATTATGTGTACCATTAAATCCTGAGATAAAGAATGAGTTATTGAATGATTCACATAGCTCAACCTTCTCTATCCACACAGGGAGCACAAAGATGAATCGAGATCTATGAGAGCATTATTGGTGGGATGATATGAAGAAGGAGATCACTGAATATAAATCAATGTGCCTGGTGTGTCAGCAAGTGAAGCTTGAGAGACAGAAGTCTAAGGGGATGATACAACCATTACCCATACCAGAATGGAAATGGGAGAACCTCACCATGGACTTTGTTATCGGACTTCCGAAGACATCCAAAGGCAGCAATGCAATCTAGGTTGTTGTGGATCGTCTTACTAAGGTTTCACACACCATTTCTATTCAGAAGTACTTCACATTGGATCAACTGGGATAGATATATATCAGAGAAGTTTTAAGGCTGCATGGATTACCACTATCTATAGTGTCTGATCGAGATCAATGATTCACCTCTATGTTTTGGAAGAGTCTTCAACATTATCTGAATACTGAACTAAACTTCTGTACGGCCTATCATCCTCAACCTGATGGCCAATCCGAGCGGACTATCCAAACACTTGAGAGGAAATGTTGAGAGCATGCTCAATGGACTTTAATGGAGGATTGTATCAACATCTTCCTCTAGTTGAGTTCTCATATAATAACAGTTTCCACTAGAGAATCCAAACGGCACCATATGAGGCCCTTTATAGGAAAAGGGGCAGAACACCGGCATGTTGGGATGAGGTCGGTCAGATGAAGCTGCTTGGACCAGAAATGGTTGATGAAATGATGGAGATGTTGATAACCAATCAGCGGCATATTAAGCCAGCCCAAACTCTACAGAAGAGTTATGCAGATAACCATCGACGAGACCTTCAGTTTAAAGTTGGAGACATGGTATTTATACGCATATCTCTGTGGAATAATGTCATGTGGTTTGGAAAGAAACACTACTGGAAAATAGGTCTATACCCACGGTTTTCCAACACCTTGGGTATAGGGATAGTATGTGAAACTATACCCATGGTTCTCCAAAACCGTGGGTATATGTTCACCTATACCCATGGATATGGAGAACCATGGGCATAGGGTAATTTCCGAAGACCTATACCCACGGTTATTCAAAACTGTAGGTATTGGGGTTTTTTTAAGACATATGCCCACCATTCTAGAAAAATGTGGGTATATATTATGGAGGGGAATGAAAATTTGGCAGGACACGAAAAAATTTTGGCAAGAATATATTTTTTCACGATTAAGTTTAATATATTTATATAAATATAAATTTATATACTCAGAAGTTTTTTAGCTCGGTTGGTTACAAGTGGAAGTGCTGCCTCGAGAGGCGGCTTCGAATCCCGCGGTATGCGTTTTTTGAATTTAAATACCAGATGTATATTATATTAATATATATACGAATATGGATATATAAATAACAATTAAAAATCCTAGGTCAGTTGGTCTGTTAACGGTACGTGGCCAAGTGACCCAGCGTGAGACACTGGTTCGATTCCCCTTGGCTGCGTTTTAGAATTTTAAGTACCCTGCGTGAATTAAATTAATATATATACATTGATGTTTGAATATAAAACAAAATAAATTCGCAGCTTGGTTGGCCCCTTGGTGTTGTGTAGCCGCGAAATGCCGGGAGAGTGCGGGTTCAAATCCCCCCTGCTGCTAATTTTTTGAAATTAAATACCCCACGGCTTTCAAACCGTGGGGTCTGTTATGTGCCACGCTGGAATAGATGTGGTGCACACTATGACACACCAATACCCACGGTTCTCCAAAACCGTGGGTATAGTTTGAGACCCCTATACCGACGTCATTCCATCCCACAGTTCCCAAAACTGTGGGTATAGGCTATACCCATGGTTTTGGGGGCTATACCCACAGTTTTGAACCGTGGGTATAGTTCGTTTTTTCAGTAGTGAAAGAGAAGTTAAGTCCAAGGTACATCAACCCCTTCGATATTCTTGATCATGTTCATGTTTTGGCCAATCGAATAGCCCTTCCACCTACCATGTCTAGGTTTCATGATGTCATTCATGTATCTCTCTTAAGGAAGTACAAACAGGACCCTTCACATGTACTCTCTTCAGAGGTGGTATAGTTAGAGGATGATCATTCTTATGAGGAGTAACCAGTGAAGATATTAGATCATAGAGAAAAAGTTCAACGAAATAAGACAATTCCCCTCATCAAGGTGTTGTGGAAAAATCACATGTTTGAAGAAGCGACATGGGAATCATAAGAAATGATGAAGCAGAGTTACCCACATCTGTTTTCATGTGGGAAAAAGAAACTTTGAGGGAAAATTTTCTTAAGGGGGGAAGATTGTAATGACCAAATATTTCATTAATGGAAATCTATCTTGATCTAAATAAATGCATCTTTATGTAAAATGTTTATATAAAATGCCAACTTCTTTAGTTTTATGTTAATAATTGTGACCATTTCTAATAGAGTCATTGAACAGTGATCACATGATTCGTATAAATATAGGGCTTTAACGAATCTAATTTACTCAGACAAAGGAAGTGATGACCTTATCCAGTAGAATTGCTCCATACGAAGTCCATTTTTTGGAACTCAAAAAATAGGTGCCTCTTTGGGCTTTTCTCTTGATGAAGCCCAAGATAAGCTTCAACATGTCAAGCTCGAATATAACTGTCTATGGGATAAGTGGATGTTGATAGAGATCACCACGTGTGCAATGTTATCCGAGCCACCCCAAGAGTTTGTCTACATCACGCACCTTAGCCTTAGGTCATATGCGACTGTTTTAAGGGGTTATTTAAATAATCCTTAGTACTATGGTTATGTACATTATTTTTTTATACAACAATGAATATACTTTCATTTTATTATTGTTACCTTGTTAATTGTTTTTAAAGTACAAATAGTGTTTTTAGTTAATATTCCACTAAGAAATCTATTTTGATGAATTAATGGATTTTTAAATTAAATATTACTTTAATAAAATATTATTATTATTATTAAATTAATTTTTATTAAATATAAATGATTGTATAATTTTATGAATGCAATTGTCATTTTCATTAATGTTAAAAAGCCATTTTTTGTCAAAACCCATGAATTTTCGACAAATGTCAGTTTTTATTTTAAACGTAAAAATTACCATATTTAGAAATAAATTTAGATAAAATAAATATTATTTCTAGAACTATGAAATAAAAATTATCCAATGATGAATGTTTTATAATTTTCTATGACAGTAAAATTTTTGTGTAAAAATTAAATACTGTTTAAATATATAATGTATTTTATGACATCATAATGGCCCAATAGTGAAGTAATAAAATACTATAAACTTTATGTTCGGCCAAAATAAGTATCAACATTAAAATAATGTGATTTTGGGTTTGTTTTACTTATTTTACAATGCATTAAGGGACCCTTCACGACTTATTAAACATCTTGTCTTTTTAAATTGATTTCCTTGGGAGTGTGACTCACCTCCACATAAGCAACCCCGTTATTTTAAGAAGTTCGGACATTGGCCTTATAAAATATTATGTTTCACTTCCTTTAACCAAAAACCATGGCAAGAACCATGGATGGTTATTTGGTTTGGATTAGTTTAATGTGAGTGTCCCAAACCTAAATAATACTGAATTCCCTCACCATTCCAATATAAACCCTCCAAGCTCTCACCTCATCCTCACTCAAATCCTTTGGAGTTAGTCCAACCTCTCCCCTCCTCTCTCTAGAATCTTTCCAAGGTTCCCCAAGCTCCCAAGAAGCCTCTCTCAAGCCTTTGGAAGCACACTTCCAAGTAAGGGTTCTTCTTCAGTTCTTAATTTTGTCCAATATTATTTAAATTGTTATACCATTTTAATATCAATTATAAATGTTAGGGTATGGTTTTGAACCTCCCCCATACTGCCCCCTTTATGTTTTAATGATGAGAGACCCCTTTCACTCTCATTAAATGCCTCACATGTACTCCCGTAACTATGCTGATTTTCCGAAAGGAATTTCTCTCTTCTCATTTACATTCAAGCAATTCTTGTGTATCATAAATCTAAATTCCATTAAAAAAATTTGGACATGTATCTATATGACCCCCTTACTGTACATGACATGTAAATATTACGGGACACCCCTTTATCTATTATAAACTATTTTTTTGAGTTCTTATGTCACGCCTTTATGCTGCCGAAATTGTACCGCGCTTTTCCAAGCCAAAGTCATTGTACAGTGAATACCATGGACATTTCTATATCAAGGGTATTCAACATTATGAACATTTACATATTGTTTAAAGAGTTTAATGTATGTATTCCACATTATTTTATCGTGGAATAAATGATTATGTTGAATGAATCAATGTTTTATGATCCATGTGGAACACTTATGCATTAAATGAAATGTTTAAGAAGGGTGTGCCTTTATAGAACTCGAATGCATTGGGTAAAGTATAGTATCATGATACATCATTTTCAATGGTTGTTGACTCATGATAATTCAAGTTTAATGTGGTTTTACTCATGCTTCATGTGCAATGAGGTTTTACTCATGCTCCATGTGCAATGCGCCTTGGCTCATGGTAATTCCATTTTAAGTGTTGTTGCCACATTTCCATGTTATGAATATCATGCTTTATCATGCCTTTATGTTTAAACTTCACTTGTGCTCTGTTGATATTTCTATCTCCTAAAATTTATTGTACTCCTCATGATATTTCATGATTATTCCCTTACTAGGCTTTATAGTACACCCTTTTCTTATGCATATCCTCAGGTTATCCCATAGAATGATAAGTACGAGGAAATGTAGTGGTCATGTAAAAGATGTTTTCAATAAAGATGTTGTATTTTTCATTTTTTATGTTATTACATAATGAAAC
This sequence comes from Viscum album, assembly GCA_963277665.1. Classification (NCBI taxonomy): domain Eukaryota; kingdom Viridiplantae; phylum Streptophyta; class Magnoliopsida; order Santalales; family Viscaceae; genus Viscum; species Viscum album. The sequence goes on along the minus strand of OY728120.1, from coordinate 1,022,868,326 downwards.
CAAGCTCCAAAGACACTAGACCTCTTGTTCTTATAGGTTGTATCAAATTATGTTAATGTAATAAATTATGTTTAATTGTGTAATAAAAGATCAGGGTTGTCATATGCCAACCCTTTTTGCACTGGTAGCACCTTACCTAGATACCAGATGATACATCCCTACTACTTGAGTCCCCATAAGAAGGCACTCTACAACACTTCCTATTATTGATTGATGGTCTACCAAACCTTGATGTTGAACCACCCTAGCTCATAGTTTCAAAGACCATCACATTTCCCTTGGAAAATAGTTCCTGATTTACTATAGTAGTTACCGAAGTCAACATGAAAACCTAAACCTTCAATCAAATATTGTACATGAAACCATACTCAAATCACCAAGCTAGTGATAACTCCTCACCTCCCAAAATAGGTGAGAAGCCCTGACGATCTGTAAATAGAGAAGAATAATCCATCACTGAAAGAGCATTGTACTCCAAATTCAAGAACTCTTGTGCTCAGATGGCCCCCAACCTCTCAGGGTAGAAGTAATCAAAGAAGTTCATCTAAAACTCTTCCCAAGATGTATCCTAATGACTTCCCACTTGTTATCTGACATCCCACCATCTCTTGGTGGAATCACGTAGTATATAAGTTGTGATATTCAACCGATTATCAAGAGGTGTATCCAAATGCTCGAAGATATAAAACATGGCCTCCATCCATGACTCTTTAGCATATTGTATTCCATCCTATGAAAAATTGGGAGGATGATGCTGTTGGAACACCATTTTCAACTCTTCCATTTTTGGGGTAGGATATGGTGCTCCCTGAAAGGTCTGTATCATTCTCATAAAGCCATCACAGAACATTGAATCAGCAATTTCATCTGGTATAATAGCTGATACCAAGATAGTCACAATGGGAGGATCTGCTAGTAGTCCAAAGTCTCCCTTTTCTGGTGTCTGGTCATCACCATGTACCCGGTGTACAACCAGAAGACGTCTTGGTGCATAAATCATAAGGTCAAACACTAACCTTAGTACGAGATTAATGGAACTACAAATTAGAATTTCAATAATGAAATTGGTGAAGGGAATGATTAAATTTTTTCAAAATAAATTTACATGGACTGTAGAAACACTACACAACATGTTTTCTAAATCATTAACATGGGCGTTTACCTCTTCGAACCTAGTCGTGTAACACACTATACACATAGTGTGTTCCACATGATACATAGTGTGTAGTTGAATATCCCCTCCTGCCCTGGTACATATACATGTCTAGAACTACATGGTTCTACTGGTGTAACACTACACAACGTGGTTACCCTATACACGGTGTGTACAACAAAAGTTCCATCCACCTGTGTCATTACTAACTTGGCCCGATTCACGGTCAATTACAATACGCCGTGTATTCCATGTAAACAGAGTGTTCTACCCAAATTTTACCAACCCGTGTCTCTGCTCATATAGTCAATCACATGGCCAAAAGCTACTCGATGTTAAAATATGGTACTCGATGTGTACATTAGAAAATTAATTTCTTTCAGAATAGAAGAACACATGGTGTGTGTTCATAACATCAGATGCCTTGTTTTCTGGGGTTTTTTCAGACAGTAAGCCTCTGAAACTTCCTCAAAACCCCAAAATCATAAAATTCAGTCAAGGCATTTCAAGTTTCAATCTATGAGATCCCATACTACCTAATAGTAAAATTTTTGCATCCTTATTAATATCATATTAATAGAATTCAATTAATGTTCAAACATTATCCACAAAATTACAATCTAAGAGGTCTCATAACAACTCAGGGAAAAAGATTGGCATCCATCCAAATGAAACGTTACATATACCAATACCCAATAAAAAAATTTAGGTATTTCTATCATGGAATTTATCACAACAGAATGCATATATAGAAGATCATGTATAACTAACAGAATGAAAACAGTAATGCTCCCTTAATGGAATGGCAAGAATACATGAGATTTGATCTCTATATTGTGAAAATTTGATGCATGAGGTGGCATACCATCTTATAATCAGGTTGAAATAGAAATATAACCCCAATGATATCAATTATAATAGCAGAAAACAAGTGAATCACCCAATTGTGAAATCATATCTACTGTAACAAATAAAACCCATGAAAATTTCAATATTCGAGGTAACATGGTTTTTCCCTATACATGGGTTAGCTACACCCGAGGATATATTATTACCAACTACATATTCCTTCATATCCCAGTCTATTGGCTCCAAATATTAATGAAAATTAGAAAATTAAATCCATTTAATACCACTTTGTAACATCCTAGATCCGGGTTCCACATAAGGGTTCCACATACCCGGTTGGTCACATAACCTCAAGCGTGTTTCCCCAAATGCCATATCCTACTGAATAGTAGCGAGGGCCAAGGTTAGATAATGTTGAATATATTCCCTCATTGGCTGTGTATACACAATGGAAAAATAAAAACAAACAATAGAGGAAGTAGTAATACCAAACATAAATAAACAGTTTAAGACTTAATGTAAATCCAATAGAATCCACTATATATACATATGATCTGTGGAATATGTATCTAAGAATATAGACAAAAAAGTCACAATGATGGAAAAAATACAAAAAATAAAATAAAACAAGATATAATTAAACTCTAGTAGATTTGCAAGCCTTAGCATGGTCCCATGCTCTACAGATCCAAAAAATTGCAACCAAGTTCCTAAAAAAGGGATCATTCCCTCATCTATACCTATAATCATAATATTTGATTGGGTCTAAAACATGACCCAAACAGGGTGTGAGATTAATCCCATTAGGCAACCACCAAATGATCTATTCCTAACTATCATTAAATACATACATATATATATAGTTTTTAATATTAAAAAATGAATAAGTAAACCAAGAAGTACTCAAAATTAAACAATCCTATAGTTTATAATTAAATTAATTTACATTTATCAATTATTCATTTCACTGAATCCTCTAACCCTAGGATATATCCTAATCTCTGTATATCCCATGTAAAGAAAAAAAATACGTCTCAGAAGACTATCTGAGAAATCGAGTATGACAGAATCCAAGCTTTTGAATTGTCTTGGAAGAAAATTCACAATCATTTAACTATTCACAAACAACCCTCTAGGAAATATCTCTCGGTCTAACCCACTATGTCCAAAATAACATCAATACAAATTAATAATGACCCTCCAGGGAATGCTCCCACAATCTATTCTCTTTGGCTAATCATCTACACCAAGTCTCTCATGGTCCTACTTAAATAATATGAAATTCCGCATAGTTATACTTTCCCAAATCTCTCATGGTCGATTGTAAAAATTTAGTAGCACACAAATAAAATCAAAATAGATGATCTATAAGTCCCCTCAGTCTTCATGGTCCAATTCTCTCACCATCCATTGGAAAAATAGTGTTCCTTTTAAATCAAAGAATCTCATGTAATCAGAAACCACTACATGGATAAACATACATAGTGTATATCCTAGGAATTTCAAATAATATATCAAAATCAATCATAATAAAACAAGGAATGGGATAAAAGTTATTCCACATAGGAAACAAGAACAAAATGTCCATAAATAAATAATCAAAGGAAATCACACCCATGGTGTGTCCCATAAATAAGGTATCCAACCTTATGCACAAGAAACAACCCTTTATCTATGAATCAAACCATAGTAGGTAATAAACAGTGCGAAATTAGAAATCAAGAAATAACCTCAATGTGGGTATGAAAAACCTTTAGAATATATAATCCAAAAACGAACAACAAAAGGCACAAACCACCCACCTTGATATATTCTGATCGATATAATTGAATATGGGCCCTTGACATGTCATAGATTGGAATAGATCTAATTTTTTTGAAAACTCCCATCCTTGAATAACTCAATAGAGAGAATTAGTTAGTAAGAAAGGCTCTAGGGGTTCTGATAACTCACCGATGGGATTCCAACTCTGTCACGACCCATTCTCGGGGCCCGTGCCGTGACTACCCCAAGCCCACCTTCCATAGGCTAGGGGCTGGCGACTAGCACCAAAGGCGTAAATCTTGATAACTGGGAAGGCATTGCCTTTATAAAAGTAAAATAAACACCACAGAGTACAGGCGGAAGTAATACACTAAGAACAAAAGAAAGTGTTGGAACATAAGTGGGCCAGAATACAAACCCAACTGAAAGTACTGCTACAACTGAACGAAAGTACAATAGAAAAGACAATAGTTGGAAGAACAGAATCAGCTCCTGGGTCGTTCTCCTCAGATCCTACCTGAAGGGTAGGTACAGATGGAACATCTCCTGGATCGTCCACCACGGATCCTACCTGAAGGGTAGGTACAGATAGCCTCCACAACTCTCTCGCCCGTCAACCACCTTCGTGTTTCGTATCGTCATGAAGTCCACATCCAGATACTGACTCGTCGTGTGGTCCACCTCCAGGTACCGTCCAGTCCTCGAACACTCGGCCTCTGTCAGCGCTGCCCGTCGTCTGCAACCAACACAACAAGGTGCGAGAATAGCCCGTACAGGGGTGAGTATACGATACTCAGTAGGGACCCCGAGACCCTCAAGGTCTCACTAAATCTAACAAGGATAACTACAAGAAGGACCTCAACAGATAACCCTTACTTAGGTATATGCCCATACATATACCTAATTTATCAAATAACTCATCTCAATCATGAGGAAACACAAAGGTTATGAAATCAACGGATAACCACTACCCAGGTATATGCCCATACATATACCTAAGTTTTCAAGTGACCCATCTCAATCATGAGGTAAACATAAAGGTCATAGACTCAGCTCAAACCAGGATTTTAATTATCGAAACCATAACTACTGAAGAGCCCCGTCTCTAGAGTGTACATTGATCCTGTCACGACTCCAAGGTACTGCTCACTAACCTAAGACTGCTGAGGTACTCCTGTCGAGTACCTCAGGTCAGCCACCCAAACATAGTAGTGCTTCCCATCGGGGTATGCCGCCCATACAGAGTAGTGCATCCCCACTAATAGCCTGCAGAGGTACTCTCCGGACAAGTACCACAGGTCTTCACCCAAACTGAGTAGTGCTCTGTCCGCCATGGGTCTTCACCCAAACAAAGTAGTGCTCCATCCACTGGGCTAGTCGACTCACTCCAAGTCGAGTCGGTCAAGCAGTTGTCAGGTCTCAGCGGGCTACACGGTCTCCGTACTCCGCACGCTCGTCTCCGAGAGGGTCTGCTCCACGAGCTACTGGTCTATACTCCAAGAATCACAAAGTTCCACAAAGAAGTATCTCAAAGGACCGCCTCGTCATAGGGGTCTCAACGTAATAGATAGCGCGTCAATCGGACGCCCGGTCTGTGAGTTACTAGCCTTTTCATTCCAGGGGCTCGGTTGGTTTCACGTGCGAACCTACCCAGACATATCTCAATTGTACCCCGAACACTCATATGGTTTGCTCATAGGGACTGTTTCTCAACGTGATCACCAACGCCACTACCGATTTGTCAAACGGACGTCCGGTCTGAAAGTTATCAGTTTTTCAGTTCCAGGGGCCCGGTTGGATTTCGGGTACAATCCAACCTGGACACTATCCAACTGAAACCAAAACTCAGGCAAAGCATGCCAAAAGTTTTGTCTCCTCAAAAGGAATCCAACAAAGTTGATGGCATGTCAATCGGACATCCGAAGCTCAAGAAATAAGTGTTTCTACTCCGAGGTCCCGGTTGGTTTCGTATCCGAACCAACCTGTCTGTACTCATAGTTCTCTAAATCCTTTAGTGTAACATTACAAAACGACCGTCTCGATCCAAGGATCACATCGCAGCTAACGGTGTGTCGATCGGAGGTCTGCAACCCATGTTCTGGGAAAAAGACCGAAGAGGTCCGAAAATGGGGGGTCTGGGCCCGGTCCGACCCGGCCCAACCCCCCTGGGTTGGCCCGAACCGAGTCCAGGTCTGGCCCATTAGGGCGTGGCCCGGCCCGCGGCGGCTCGGCGCTGGCCGAGCGGCCGTGCAAAGGGGGAGGCGGCCCCCTTGTTTTTCACCGCGGCCCCCCCACGTGGGGGCCATTCCTTGCCAATGGACGTGGCCCAGCGTCACGTCCCCCCCTAACTCGGTCCCATGCGGCCGCATGACCAGCTACCTTCCGCCGCGGCTTCGGCCGCGGCGGTCCTTCCCGAAGTCATGCCGCCGCCTCCGGCCGCCGGTGCCGCCGTGCTAGCGTGGCGCGCCGGCAGGGTTTTCCGCGGACCACCGGACGCGCTCCGGTGGTCCGTTTTGCCTGCAGTCTTCGCCGGCGGTCCTCCCAAGACCATCTCTTCACTGTAAAGTCTTAAAAATAATCTTGTGTCCCCGTTTGTCGTCGCCCGTCAATCCGCGCACAACGATCAACCAGCGGAGTCTTCGAATTGCCTCTGCGGCCCCAACTCTGGCTGCGATTTCATTCGGCCTCAACGGCGCGGCGCGACGGCGCCACGCTTCTTCGTCACATTCTTTCTTGTTTCCTCGCGGTACCATTCCACCGTGCCGCCTTTGTTCATGCTGCAAAGAACACAACAACAAATAGGGGAGGTGGATCGGCCGTGTTCGGGCAGTTCGACCTCCTACCGTTATTACGATAACAGGCGGCTCAAACGACTAACAACAATTTAATCAAAGGCCGAGAATATAATCCACATAAAATAAGCCAAAACCCCTACCTCGAGTGTTTGTTTAATGAAGGCTCATCGCGGAATTGAACGTCACAGAAGAAGGTTCCGTACACATTAACGGAGATCGTCTGAGGAGGAACGGTGTCTCCCTTCCTTTGACGCGGGAAGAAGGAACGAAAGGATGCACGTTGGGTCGTCGATCTCCGAGGAAGGCATCTCTCACCGTCGTCCGTCGTCGTAGGTCGGCATTCTCCGTGTTCTTCGTCAAGGAAGAAGAACTTCAAGACCTTGAGCAATTTCTCCCAAGCCTTCACACACAACGAACCCCTTAATAAAATAAGACTAGTCTTATTTTTTTAACACACAAGTCAAGCGTCTTTGAAATTCAAAATTGAATCAATCAATTAATTGAATTAATTGCAACATTTAAACCACCCAATTAATAGAGGCGTTTAATATTTAATTAAACACACGAGTTTACTTTCATTTAAATGGGGGTGCGGGTGCGTTACCTAATTTAGGGTGTGGGGTTATGAGGAAGTTGAAAAGGTGGGGCTCGTGTGGGCCCCACCCCACAAATATCCTACCTAGGTAGCTAACTACATGTGAGTCCCACCCCCAACTCTCGTACTTAGGTTATGACCACATAAGAGGGAAAAACAGTTGTGACACAACACTTAAATATATTTAACAAGAAATGAAAATATAATTGTAAAACAATTATATTTTTATTCCTCACCATTATTTTTTAACAAAACCTCCTGAGAAAATGAAACTCTAGGAAGGGTCTTCTTAAATAATTACCGGCGCTACGAGTTCATAGGTGCCCTCGGATTTCAATTCCAAGCACCGGTTCAAAAGTTAAAAAAAACCAGCTCGTTCGTTCATTGAACGTACCCGAGCTAAACTTCGGAAAATGATTCCAGGCACCCCGGGTCTCGGAATCAGGTGCCGTCAGAAACTATGTTCTTGTAAAATTTCAAAGAAATTAAGAAAAAAAATTCCTTGAAATTTCTGAGTCATTACATTACACCCACCTCAGGGCTTTACTTCCTCATAAATCTTTAACACAAACTAGGGATACAAAGGTGGTACTGAGCACGCACGTGAGCATTCTTCTCCCATGTTCTCACCTGGAGGCTCCTGTGCTGCCTATGAAAGCGCACAAGAGGAATCGACCGTCCTTATAGGACCCACTCCGGTCGATCCTCAACCTCTACTGGAACCCTGCAAAAGTCACCCTATCGCCAACATCCAGCTCCTCATGGTCGATGATATACGAAGGGTCGTGCTCGTATCTCCTCAGTTGAGATACATGGAAGTCATCGTGCACCTGGTGCAACTGAGGTGGATGGTTCAAGTGTTAAACCACCTCTCCTACCCTACTGAGGACCTAGAAAGGTCCATTGAACCTCAGAGATAACTTGTCGCCTTGTCCACATCTCCGTAAACCTCGTCGAGGTGAGACCCGTATAAGGTCATGATCGTCATCCTCAAACTCTAGAGGTCTCCAATTCCTGTTTAGAACTGAAACTCAAAACTCCTGGTGCCACGAGGGTAAGTTTGACCGACTCAAGAGTGATCGGCCTCACCCTCCTATGCATGAGTTTATCCTGTGCTACCTAGGGTTTCCTTTTCATCGGCCAAGGAAAACCCACCCCGACGTCGTAGTTAAACCACAACCTTTTTGCCTAATACAGTAAATTTGTGTATTAACTGTGATTGCTCAGTCTATACTCAAACCAACATCATAAGGCCTCGACGCTTACACCAAGAGATTCCAACCAAAACTCTCGCCTCGAGGGTCTGACCACACTGTCGGCATAAGTGTGATTATCGAGTCTCCTCCCAATGGTATCTCTAGACGTGAGGGTCAAGTCCACGGCTTACCAGAAACTCTAGGTCTGGGACAAGATTCATGGAAGGAATGAATGATTCGTATCAAAGTCTGTGGTTATGGCAGCTAGTAATGGACACAGACTGTCCCTTGAATCATTCTTAGATCCATTGGGTCACACTCCTTGACCGTATGCAGTTACTCTCTTCCCCTACTCTCCAGCTCCCTGAGCCTGGCGGGGACTACAAAGACAGGTGATTGTAACATGTCAAAAAGTACACCACCCCATGCTGCTCTCCTAGCTCTGCTTCCACGTCTGCTGATCTGCAGATTCATCTGTCCTTAACATTTCTTCTTCTTGAAACATTCGCACGCCCAAGTCTCTGAGACTAGAACAAGTTCACTGCATTCCAACTTCTAACATTCTCTAGTTGTATTCGTTCAGCCAAAGAACATTCAACCACAAGGTTCTCTCTAGAACCCTAACGTGAGTAGGAATGCATAGAGGAAAAATTGATGGCTCGAATATCCTTAAACACACCACGCACAAAGGTCCGAGCTCTATAGCACTGATCGAATCGCCTTCATCGAGTACCAGGAATGGTTTGGTATGCCCCGATGAATTCTCAGCTATCGACATGTCGTCCTGTCGAAGCTGTATAAGCTCTAGAAAACTCTCAGCCACTTCCTCAAGCCAGTCCTCAGCCGCCTGTGAGTCGGTCTCGCCTCGGAACTTGAGGGTATCTAATTTTGGTGCATGTGTAAGGAAGTAAGTCTACACGTGTCACATACCGGTACCGCCGGTTGTAACTGCTGACCAACATGTAGTGATGTATAGCTGACACACTACCTGAAGGCACTATCTCAGGAATTGGTCCACGTACCGAAGCCTCATCACTATGCGGACCATCCTCATGGTCACTCACTGGAAAACACTAGTAGCCAAGTCTACCATCCAATCCACTAATGCCTCAGATAGGCAGAAAACTCTAGCAATCGCCTCTAGCCAGTGCTCTGCTGTCTGGGAATCTGCCTCGCCTCATAACCTCAGAGGCCTCTACTGCTGGAACTCGTGCAACGCGCTCTGCCAGTGTGCACAGTTCACTAGTATGGCTGGTGGCATCTGCTTCCCAACAGGTGGTGGTGCTGTTGGTACACCACCCGAGAGTGCCAATATAGTAAAAAGGGCCCCGCACCAGAGCCTCATCGCTCGGTGGGCCGTCATCAAGTGCTCTCTTGGAAAACTCCAACTGACTATCTGCATGGAGACATCCTGAATAGATGCGACACGGTCAATGATTTATACATGGTGAGCTGACCTAGTTTGAGCTGACTTTAAAACTTTGGAAACACACAGGCAATCAGTGTTTTCGTGCACAAAGTCGGAAATCAGAAGTCAGGGTCCTGGTGTACGGATACGTCGGCCACTGCACCAACACTGGAATCCCTGAATAGAAGACCACACTCGGTACCCTTAACACTATTGCTTCACATAGAAAAAGACCATAGTCCTTAGTTCTGCGGTAGAACCGCACTCCTCTGACACCAATTTTTCACGGTCCGTCCTCGGGGCCCATGCCGTGACTACCCCCAAGACCGACTTCCATAGGTCAGGGGCTGGCGACTAGCACCAAAGGCGTAAATCCTGATAACTAGGAAGGCATTTCCTTTATAAAAGTAAACAAAAAATCACAGAGTACAACCGGAAGTAATACACTAAGAACAAAATAAAGTGCTGGAAAGTAAGTGGTCCAGAATGCAAACCCAACTGAAAGTACAGCTACAACTGAACGAAAGTACAAAGGAAAAGACAACAGCTAGAAGAACGGAAGCATCTCCTAGGTCATCCTCCTCGGATCCTACCTGAAGGGTAGGTACAGATGGTGCAGCTCCTGGATCGTCCACCACGGATCCTACCTGAAGGGTAGGTACAGATAGACTCCACAACGCTCTCACCTATCAACCACCTTTGTGTGTCATATCGTCTTTAATTCCACCTCCGGATACTGACTCATCGTGTGGTCCACCTCCGGGTACCGTCCAGTCCCCAAACACTCAGCCTCTGTCATCACTGCCCGTCGTCTGCAACCAACACAACGAGGTGCGGGCATAGCCCATGCAGGGGTGAGTATACGATACTCAGTAGGGACACCGAGACCCTCAAGGTCTCACTAAATCCAACAAGGATAACCACAAAAAGGATCTCAACAGATAACCCTTACTTAATTATATGCCCATACATATACCTAAGTTATCAAGTAACCCATCTCAATCATGAGGAAACACAAAGGTTATGAAATCAACGGATAACCACTACCCAGGTATATGCCCATACATATACCTAAGTTGTCAAGTTACCCATCTCAATCATGAGGTAAACACAAAGGTCATAGACTCATCTCAAACCAGGATTTTCATTATCGAATCTGTAACTGCTGAAGAGCCCCATCTCTGGAGTGTACAGTGATCCTGTCACGACTCTGAGGTACTGCTCACTAACCTAAGACTGCTGAGGTACTCCTCCTGTCGAGTACCGCGGGTCAGCCACCCAAAAACAGTAGTTCTTCCCACCGGGGTATGCCACCCACACACAGTAGTGCATCCCCCCTAATAGCCTGCAGAGGTACTCTCTGGACGATTACCACGGGTCTGCACCCAAACTGAGTAGTTATCCATCCTCCATGGGTCTGCACCCAAACAAAGTAGTGCTCCATCCACTGGGCTAGTCGACTCACTCCAAGTCGAGTCGGTCAAGCAGTCGTCAGGTCTCAGCCAGCTACACAGTCTCCGTACTCCGCACACTCATCTCCGGGAGAGTCTGCTCCACGAGCTACTGGTCGATACTCCAAGTATCACAAAGTCCCACGAAGAAGTATTTCAAGGGACATCCTCATCATAGGGGTCTCAACGCAATAGACGGCGCGTCAATCAGATGCTCGGTCTGTGAGTTACTAGCCTTTTCGTCTCAGGGGCCCGGTTGGTTTCGTGTGCGAACCAACCTGGCCGTATATCAACTGTACCCCAAACTCTCATAGTTTATGCTCATAGGGACCGTTTCTAAACATGATCACCAACGCCGCTGACGGTTCGTCAAACGGACGTCCGGTCTGAAAATTATCAGCTTTTCCGTTCCAGGGGCCCGGTTGGATTTCGGGTACAATCCAACCTGGCCACTGTCCAACTGCAACCAAAACTCAGGAGAATCATTCCAAAAGTTTTTTCTCCTCAAGAGGAATCCAACAAAGTCTACGGCATGTCAATCGGACGTCCAGAGCTCAAGATATAAGTGTTTCCGCTCCGAGGGCCCGGTTGGTTTCTTATCCGAACCAACCCGACCGTACTCAAAGTTCTCCTAAACCTTGAGTGTAATATACCGAAATGACCATATTGATCCAAGGATCGCATCACAGCTGACGGTGCGTCGATCGGAGGTCCGCAACCCATGTTATGGGCCAAAGAACGAAGAGGTCCGAAAATAGGGGGTCTGGGCCCGGTCCGACCCGGCCCAACCCCACTAGGTCGGCCCGAACCGGGTCGACCCGAAGCGGGTCCGGGTCTGGCCCATTAGGGCGCGGCCCAGCCCGGCGCGGCCGGTCTGGCCCGAGGCAGCTCGGCGCTGGCCAAGCGGCCTTGCAAAGGGGGCGGCTACCCCATTGTTTTTCGACTCGGCCCCCCCGTGTGGGGGCCGTTCCATGCCAACGGACGTGGCCCAACGCCGCGTCCCCCCCCCCCCTCGGTCCCGCGCAGTCACGGGACCAACTGCCTGCCGCCGCGGCTGAAGCCTCGGAGGTCCTTCCCGGTGGCGCGCTGGGTGCCGCCACCTCCTGGAGGCCGGCCGGTGCCGTCGTGCCGGCGGGGCGCACCGGCGGGGTTTTTCGCGGACCACCAGACGCGCTCCGGTGGTCCATTTTTCCTGCAGTCTTCGCCGGTAGTCCTCCCGGGACCGGCTCTTCACTGAGAAGTATTCAAAATAACCTTGCGTCCCCCTTTGTCATCGCCCGTCAATCCGCGCACAACGGTCAACCAGCGGAGTCTTCGAATTGCCTCCGCGGCCCCGACTCCGGCTGCGGTTTCATTCGGCCTCAACGGCGCGGCGCGATGGCGCCGCGCTGCTTCATCGCGTTCTTTCTTGTTTCTGCGTGGTGTCGTTGCACCGTGCCGCCTTTGTTCATGCCGCAAAGAACACAACAAAAAAGAGGGGAGGAGGATCCGCCATGTTCGGGCGGTTCGACCTCCTCCCGTTATTACAATAACAGGCGGCTCAAACGACTAACAACAATTTAATCAAAGTCCGAGAATATAATCCACATAAAATAAGCCAAACCCCCTACCTCGAGCGTTTTTTGAACGAAGGCTCACCGCTGAATTGAACGTCGCGGAAGAAGGTTCCGTACACGTTGACGGAGATCGTCCGAGGAGGAACGGTGTCTCCCTTCCTTTGACGCGGGAAGAAGGAATGAAAGGATGTGCGTCGGGTCATCGATTTCTGAGGAAGGAGTCTCTCACCGTCGTCCGTCGTCAGAGGTTGGCGTTCTTCACGTTCTTCATCGAGGAATAAGAACTTCAATACCTTGAGTAATTTCTCCCAAGCCTTCACACACATTGAACCCCTTAATAAAATAAGACTAGTCATATTTTATTAACACACAAGTCAAGTGTCTTTGAAATTCAAAATTGAATCAATCAATTAATTGAATTAATTGCAACTTTTAAACCACCCAATTAATAGAGGCGTTTAATATTTAATTAAACGCACGAGTTGACTTTCATTTAAAGGGGGTGCGGGTGCATTACCTAATTAAAGGTGGGGGTTTCAAGGAAGTTGAAAAGGTGGGGCTCGTGTGGGCCCCACCACACAAATATCCTACCTAGGTAGCTAACTACATGTGGCTCCCACCCCCAACTCTCTTACTTAGGTTATAACCACATAAGAGGGAAAAGGTGTTGTGACACAACACTTAAATCGATTTGACAAGAAATGAAAATATAATTGTAAAACAATTATATTTTTATTCCTCACCCTTATTTTTTAACAACACCTCTCGAGAAAACGCAACTCCAGGAAGGGTCTTCTTAAGAAATTATCTGCGCTACGAGTTCATCGGTGCCCTCAGATTTCAATTCCAAGCACCAGTTCAAAAGTTAGAAAAACCCGCTCGTTCGTTCACTGAACGTACCCGAGCTAAACTTCATAAAATGATTCCGGGCACACCGGGACTTGGAATCAGGTGCCGTCAGAAACTGCGTTCTTGTAAAATTCCAAAGAAATTAAGAAAAAAAATCCTTGAAATTCCTGGGTCTTTACATTACTCCCACCTCAGGCTTTTACATCCTCGTAAAGCTTTAACACAAACTAGGGATACAAATGCGGTACTGAGAACGCACGTGAGCATTTTGCTCCCATGTGCTCACCCGGAGGTTCTCATGCTGCCTACAAAACCACACAAGAGGAATCGACCGTCCTTGTAGGACCCGATCCTGTCGATCCTCAACCTCTACTAGAACCCTGCAAAAGTCACCCCATCGCCAACATCCAGCACCTCATGGTCGATGATATGCGAAGGTTCGTGCTCGTATCTCCTCAGTTGAGATACATGGAAGTCGTCGTGCACCTTGTGAAACTGAGGTGGATGGGTCAAGTGGTAAACCACTTCGCCTACCCTGTTGAGGACCTAGAAATGTCCGTTGAACCTCGGAGATAACTTGTCACCTCGTCCACATCTTCGTAAACCTCGTCGAGGTGAGACCCGTATAAGGTCATGATCGTCATCCTCAAAATCTAGAGGTCTTCAATTATTGTTTAGAACTGAAACTCAAAACTCCTGCAGCCACGAGGGTAAGGTTGACTGACTCAAGAGTGATTGGCTGCACCCTCCTATGCATGAGTTTATTCTGTGCTGCCTGGGGTTTCCTTTTCGCCGACCAAGGAAAACCCACCTCGACGTCGTAGTTAAACCAAAATCTTTTTGCCTAATATTGTCAATTTGTGTATGAACTATCATTGCCCAGTCCATACTCAAACCAACGTTTTAAGGCATCGACGCTTCCACCAAGGGGTTCCAACCGAAACTCTCGCCTCGAGGGTCTGACCACACTGTCGGCGTAAGTGTGATTATCGAGTCTCCTCCCAAAGGTATCTCTAGACGTGAGGGTCAAGTCCACGGCTTACGGGAAACTCTAGGTCTGGGACAAGATTCGTGGAAGGAAGGAATCATTCGTATCAAAGTCTGTGGTTACGGCAGCTAGTAATGGACACAGACTATCCCTTGAATCATTCTTAGAGCTATTGGGTCACACTCCTTGACCGCATGATGTTACTCTCTTCCCCTTCCCTTCAGCTCCCTGAGCCTGGCAGGGACTACAAAGACAGGTGATTGTAACATGTCGAAAAGTACACCACCCCATGCTGCTCTCCTAACTCTTCTTCCATGTCTGCTTCTCTGCAGATTCATCTGTCCTTAACATTTCTTCTTCTTGAAAAATTTGCATGCCCAAGTCTCTGAGACTTGATCCAGTTCGCAGCATTCCAACTTCTAACATTCTCTAGCTGTATTCGTTCAGCCAAAGAACATTCAACCACAAGGTTCTCTCTAGCACCCTAATGTCTGTAGAAATTCATAGAGGAAAAAGTGATGGCTCGGATATCCTTAAACACACCATGCTCAGAGGTCCAAGCTCTATAGCACTGATCTAATCGCATTCATCGAGTACCAGGAATGGTTTGGTATGCCCCGATGAATTCTCAGCTACTGACATGTCGTCCTGTCGAAGCTGTATAAGCTCTAGAAAACTCTCATCCACTTCCTCAAGCCATTCCTTATCCGCCTTTGAGTCGGGCTCACCTCGGAACTTGGGGTTATCTGATGTTGGAGCACGTGTAAGGCAGTAAGTCTACACGTGTCACATACCGGTACCGCCGGTTGTAACTGTTGACCAACAGGTAGTGATGTATAGCTGACTCACTACCCGAAGGCACTATCTCAGGCATCGGTCCACGTACCGAAGCCTCATCACTATGCGGACCATCCTCATGGTCACTCACTGGAAAACACTAGTAGCCAAGTCTACCATCCACTCCACTGGTGTCTCATCTAGGCGGAAAACTCTAGCAATCACCTCTAGCCAGTGCTCTGCTGTCTGGGAATCTGCCTCACCTCGTAACCTCAGAGGCCTCTACTGCTGGAACTCGTGAAATGCACTCTGCCAGCGTGCACAGTTAGCTAGTATGGATGGTGGCATCTTCTTCCAAACAGGTGGTGGTGCTGCTGGTACACCACCCAAGGGTTCCAATATAGTAAAAAGGTCCCCGCACTGGAGCCTCATCGCTCAGTGGGCCGTCATCGAGTTCTCTCTCGGAAAACTCCAACTGACTGTTTGCGTGGAGATATCCTAAACAGATGTGACACGGTCGATGATTTATACCTGGTGATCTGACCTGGTTTGAGATGACTTTAAAACTTTGGAAACACACATGCAATCAGTGTTTTCTTGCACAAAGTCGGAAATCAGAAGTCAGGGTCCTGGTGTATGGATACGTCGGCCGCCGCACCAACACTGGACTCCCAGAACTGAAGACCATGCTCGGTACCCTTAAAATTATTGTTTCACATAGGAAAAGACCAGAGTCCTTAGTTCTGCGGTAGAACCGAACTCCTTTGACACCAATTTTTCATGACCCGTCCTTGGGGCCCGTGTCGTGACTACCCTAAGCCCGCCTTCCATAGGCCTGGGGCTGGCGACTAGCACCAAAGGCGTAAATCCCAATAACTGGGAAGGAATTTCCTTTTGAAAAGTAAACAAAACATCACAGAGTACAAGCGGAAGTAATACACTAAGAACAAAAGAAAGTGCTGGAAAGTAAGTGGGCCAGAATACAAACCCAACTGAAAGTAAAACTACAACTGAATGAATGTACAAAGGAAAAGACAACAGCTGGAAGAACGGAAGCAGCTCCTGGGTCGTTTTCCTCAGATCCTACCTGAAGTGTAGGTACAGATGGATCAACTCCTGGAT
The DNA here is from genome assembly GCA_963277665.1 of Viscum album. Classification (NCBI taxonomy): domain Eukaryota; kingdom Viridiplantae; phylum Streptophyta; class Magnoliopsida; order Santalales; family Viscaceae; genus Viscum; species Viscum album. The sequence goes on along the minus strand of OY728120.1, from coordinate 1,022,851,823 downwards.
CATCCACCACGGATCCTACCTGAAGGGTAGGTACAGATAGCCTCCACAACGCTCTCGCCCGTCAACCACCTCCGTGTGTTGTCTCGTCATGAAGTCCACCTTCGGATACTGACTCATCGTGTGGTCCACCTCCAGGTACCATCCAGTCCTCGAACACTCAGCCTCTGTCAGCGCTGCCCGTCGTCTGCAACCAACACAACGAGGTGTGGGCATAGCCCGTGCAGGGGTGACTATACGATACTCAGTAGGGACCCCGACACCCTCAAGGTCTCACTAAATCCAACAAGGATAACCACAAGAAGGATCTCAATAGATAACCCTTACTTAGGTATATGCCCATACATATACCCAAGTTATCAAGTAACCCATCTCAATCATGAGGAAACACAAATGTTATGAAATCAACGGATAAACACTACCCAGGTATATGCACATACATATACCTATGTTTTCAAGTGACCCATCTCAATAATGAGGTAAACACAATGGTCATAGACTCATCTCAAGCCAGGATTTTCATTATCGAAATCGTAATTGCTGAAGAGACCCGTCTCTGGAGTGTACAATGATCATGTCACGACTCCGAGGTACTGCTCACTAACCTAAGACTGCTGAGGTACTCCTCCTGTTGGGTACCATGGGTCAGCCACCCAAACACAGTAGTGCTTCCCACCGGGGTATGCCACCCATACACAGTAGTGAATCCCCCCTAATAGACTGCAGAGGTACTCTCCGGATGAGTACCGCGGGTCTGCACCCAAACTGAGTAGTGCACCGTCCGCCATGGGTCTGCACCCTAACAAAGTAGTGCTCCATCCACTGGGCTTGTTGACTCACTCTAAGTTGATTCGATCATACAGTCGTTAGGTCTCAGCCAGCTACACGGTCTCTGTACTCCGCACACTCGTCTCCCGGAGGGTCCGCTCCACGAGCTACTGGTCAATACTCCATGTATCACAAAGTCCCACGGAGAAGTATCTCAAAGCACCTCCTCGTCATATGGGTCTCAACGCAACAGACGGCGCATCAATCGGACGCCCGGTCTGTGAGTTACTAGCCTTTTTGTCCCTGGGGCCCAGTTGGTTTCGTGTGCGAACCAACCTGGCCGTTTCTCAACTGTACCCTGAACTCTCATAGGGTATGCTCATAGGGACCGTTTCTCAACATGATCACCAACTCCGCTGACGGTTCGTCAAACTGACGTCCGGTCTGAAAGTTATCATCTTTTCTGTTCCAGTGGCCCGGTTGGATTTCGGGTACAATCCAACCCGGATACTATCCAACTAAAACCAAAACTCAGGTGAAGCATGCCAAAAGTTTTTTCTCTTCAAGAGGAATCCAACAAGGTCGACGGCACGTCAATCGGACGTCCAGAGCTCAAGATATAAGCATTTCCGCTCCGAGGGCCCAGTTGGTTTCGTATCCGAACCAACCCGGTTGTAGTCAAAGTTCTCTGAAACCTTGAGTGTAAAATACTGAAACGATCGTCTCGATCCAAGGATCGCATATCAGCTGACGGTGCATCGATCGGAGGTCCGCAGCCCATGTTATGGGAAAAAGACTGAAGAGGTCTGAAAATGGGGGGTCTGGGCCCGGTCCGACCCGGCCCAACCCCCCTTGGGTCGGCCCGAACCGGGCGACCCAAACCGAGTCCGGATCCGGCCCATTAGGGAGAGGCTCGACGTGGTGGGCGCGGCCCAGCCCGGCCCGCGGCAGCTCGGCGCTGGACGAGCGGCCGCGCAAAGGGGGCGGCTGCCCCCCTGTTTTTCGCCGCGGCCCCCCAGCGTGGGAGCTGTTCCTTGCCAACGGACGTGTCACAGCGCCACGTCCCCCCCCCCCCCCCCCCTCGGTCCCGTGCGGTCGCGGGACCAAATACCTGCCACAGTGGATTCAGCCGCGGCGGTCCTTCCTGGTGGCGCGCCGGGCGCCGCCGTCTCCTGGCGGTTGGCCGCCGCCTTCGGTGGCCGGTGCCACCATGCCGGCGCGGCGCGCCGGTGGGGTTTTCTGCGGACCACCGGACGCGCTCCGGTGGTCCATTTTTCCTGCGGTCTTTGCCGGCGGTCCTCCCAGGACCGGCTCTTCACTACAATGTATTCAAAATAACCTTGCAGCCCCGTTTGTCATCTCCCGTCAATCCGCGCACAACGATCAACCAGTGAAGTCTTCGAATTGCCTCCGCGGCCCCGACTCTGGCCGCGGTTTCATTCGGCCTCAATGGCGCTGCGCGAGGGCATCATGCTTCTTTGTCGCATTATTTCTTGTTTCCGCGTAGTGTCGTTGCACCGTGCCGCCTTTTTTCATGCCGCAAAGAACACCACAACAAAGAGGGGAGGAGGATCGGTCGTGTTCAGGCGGTTCTACCTCCTCCTGTTATTACGATAACAGGCGGCTCAAACGACTAACAAAAATTTAATCAAAGGCTGAGAATATAATCCAGATAAAATAAGCCAAACCCCCTACCTCGAGCGTTTGTTGAGCGAAGGCCCGTCGAGGAATTGAACATCGCGGAAGAAGGTTCCGTACATGTTGACGGAGATCGTCCGAGGAGGAACGGTGTCTCCCTTCCTTTAACGCATGAAGAAGGAACGAAAGGATGTGTGTTGGGTCATCGATCTCCGAGGAAGGCGTCTCTCACCGTCGTCCGTCTTCGGAGGTCGGCGTTCTTCACATTCTTCGCCGAGGAAGAAGAACTTCAAGACCTTGAGCAATTTCTCCCAAGCCTTCACACACAACGAACCCCTTAATAAAATAAGACTAGTCTTATTTTATTAACACACAAGTCAAGCATCTTTGAAATTCAAAATTGAATTAATCAATTAATTGAATTAATTTCAACGTTTAAACCGCCCAATTAATAGAGGCATTTAATATTTAATTAAAATCATGAGTTGACTTTCATTTAAAGGGGGGTGCGGGTGCATTACCTAATTAAAGGTGGGGGGTTTTGAGGAAGTTGAAAAGGTGGGGCTCGTGTGGGCCCCTCCCAAAAAATATCCTACCTAGGTAGATAACTACATGTGGGTCCCACCCCCAACTCTCTTACTTAGGTTATAACCACATAAGAGGGAAAACGTGTTGTGACACAACACTTAAATCTATTTAACAAGAAATGAAAATATAACTGTAAGACAATTATATTTTTATTCCTCACCCTTTTTTTTTAACAACACCTCTCGAGAAAATGAAACTCCAGGAAGGGTCTTCTTAAGCAATTACCGGCGCTACAAGTTCATCGGTACCCTCGGATTTTAATTACGGGCACCGGTTCAAAAGTTAGAAAAACCCGCTCGTTCGTTCCCTGAACGTACCCGAGCTAAACTTCGGAAAATGATTCTGGGCACACCGGGCCTTGGAATCAGGTGCCGTCAGAAACTGCGTTCTTGTAAAATTCCAACGAAATTAAGAAAAAAAAATTCTTGAAATTTCTAGGTCTTTACAAACTTACCCGAAAATGTGTCAATTGGAGCTCAAATGGAGAATCGGGAGGGGTTCAGAGTTCATTAATTGTTTTATCATTCTCTTGTATGAACCATAGTTAGATGAAGGTATTTCTAGACCTGATATGTTACCCTGATTTGATATATCAAATAAAAATAAAATCACATAGAATGCTCTTTAAAACTATATGGTGTTTAGTATCCTTAACTAATCCCTTCTTTAAGTGGTCTACCATGTCACCACATGGCCATGTATTTAGCCATTGCATGACCAGAACATGGTTTTCTCCATCATGTATGGTACACTGTGTGTATTCATAAGAACACGACATGTACCTAGAAAAACCACATTTCTTTATTTTACCCTAAAAACAATCCAAAATCGCGATCCATACAGGAAATAATGAACTAGTATCTTACAATTGTTAAATGTATTATTGTTTAGATTGTGCATGTCAACCACACATGTCAAAAAATTAATTATATTGGTGAATTCAAGGTTATCTATATAGTCATCAAGAAATTAAAATTGATTCATTAATTTATAATATGTTTCTCCTAAATTATTATGTTTTATCACTTTTTGTTTCGTTTCCATATAACTATTCTCATTGAACATAGAGATAAAAATAAATGGTTAATTTAGTATTGATTTTGGATATATTTTATCATTAAAAAACAATTTTTGATTATTTGGGTTCTATAAAAATTTATGGGCACATTAGAATTATCCCATACATTATATTTATTTTTATGAAGTGATGGTACCCTAATGGGATATAAATTATGTAAAATAATGAATTTATTCATATATGATTTTGGAATTTCTATATCATGTCCTCTTATTTTTTAGAGAGAATGATACATGTGTTTTTTCAAAGAAAATAAAATTATATTAAAATTCATATTAGGTTTATCTTTATGGAGACCCATGGGTTTTCCCTCAATGATATTCAATGTAATAATTGTTCTTACTCATGGTTGTCACTTATTAATGTTTTTCTTGTGTGGTTTATTAGGATAGTATTGAATCCATTGAAATATATATATGGTTTTGGGTGGAATGAAATTGTGCAAATTAAATTAAATAAATTAAAATAGATAATATAAACTATAGAAAAAATGGTAAAAATATAATAAAAAATATTATATTATGAACTGTTCAATCCAATAGATAACTCAATAATCATAATTATTTTCTATAATATATATTTTATTTAAATTTAATGGATAGAATCATTCACCTTAAAAATACCACCATTATCTATTTGACATATTATTAATTTTCACACTCAATAAATTCATTATGATTGTTATCCACTCCCTCTATAAATAGTGAATGAATATTGACATACCTCTAATAAGGGAATTTTATCACTACTTCCCCTTATTACACTACATAAGTTATTTTTATACCACTATAAAAAAGGTTATCCGTCTTTTTAATAATGTAGATCAATATAGTATTTATTTTTTTTAAGAGTGAATGATGAATTTATTGGATAATTAATTAAATGAGTAGTGACAATATTATTTCCATTCTCTTTTAATTTTAATTATATGAGGGGAGTATTGATTTTTTCCCAAGATATTTACCCTTTTATAAAATAAATTATCCTCTGATTATATTTCCATAATTATGAAATGTGAGAGTAAATGGGTGAATAGTTACTATATATAAAATATGAACACATAATAGAGGTAAGTAGAAATATATAATTGTTGAAACAATATAGAAAATGTTATAATGAAATATAAATAGTTAATTCATCAAGGAGGATAAAAACAGAATATAAGAAATAATATTTTATAGGAAACCATGAGGGAATTATACATTATCATTTTACCCCATTTATATAATAAAACATAACCCCACCTTATATACATTATAAAAATTCTTAATATACTATTTTAGATATTCATATTTTAGTAGTTTGGTGGGGAATTCAAATTGATAGTATCCATCACACCCTTATCAATTTTTTATAATACCAATAATAATTTTGTATTATTTTTTTCTAAAATGAGTTAGTTTTCTTGATTCATATATTTTAGTATTTAATTATTCAAGGGATCATAATTCCAATAATGATAGATTTATCTAAATATATTATCTCAAAATGAGGACATAGATAGATGCATGGGTGTTATTAATAATTTTTTGGGTTAAGATTAAGTTTAGATGCCTATGTTTGGTAGATAATAGAGTTGATTGTAGCTATGGTTGTGTATTTGTTGTGGAAACAATTATGGAGAGGTCTATGTCCTAGGTATATAATGTATACATAATAGTAAATATAGTTTATCAAGGATATTGAAGGTTTCATAGACTGATAAATGAAAATTTAAATATATATATATATATATATATATTTGATGTTTCAGATACGTGATAAATTCTATAATATCTGGCTGGAAGTTCATTAATAACCTTGTATAAAATTCTAATGAAGACCCAATACAGTGTTCATGGAATTAATTTGGTTATTCGATGTGATAAAAATAGTGTGAGATAATGTATGCTTATTGGCACATTTTTTTAGTTTTTATGAGATAAAAGTAATAATCCATAATATTAAATAGTTAAAAATATAAATTTTAATAACCATGTAAAAAATTTGAATCGTTACATGTCGGATCCTACCTAAATATAAATACCTTATTAAAATGTTTTGTCAAAGAGTAGTGTCCAAGATAGGTAAAATATTTGAAATTTTCATGGGTTGTGTGAAAATTAAGATAAAGAACACTAGAAACAACATGTGTTGTCATATAGGAGAAATCATTATTCTAATGACCCATTCAAGAACATGGTTTGTTTCTAGGGAGGAAACAACACATGTTTATGGTTCATCTGAGGAACCTATGTGGCCCAGTTGTTATATTTGTATCAGAGAAAGATCCTAGCCAGAATTATGTGGCCACTACCTTGTTTGGGATGTAGGGACCACAATGCTAATTGTGTTCTCTAATAGTGGGTTAATGTAACACCCCAAATGGTTTAAAAGGTTAAATTTTTATAATCATGGATAAAAGTAGAACCTTTAGTTTTGGGAACCTAGATGATTATAACTCTATAGTAAAAATGGGTTTTCCAAATAGTAGTGATCAATATGGGTGACCTCTTGGGAAGCTTATTTGCATGTGTATTTGTGTGTGTGTATGTGAAGAAAAAATAACACTAAAAAATGAATGCTTTGGCCAATGGGGATTTCAATTATTCTGATGACATGTTCAGGAATGTGGGTGGGCCCTATGGGGGGGAACACATGTCAATGAGGAAACTGGTTCAATAAATAATCGTTTTATTAGGAGTAGTGATCTTGATGAGTGAACTTCTTGGAATTTTCATGGGTTATCTACAAGTGATAAAATAACACATTGGATAGTGAATGAATAAGACTATGGTGTCAGTAAATAGTTTTATAATTCTTATGGGTATGTAGATGGGACTTGTGGAGAATAAAACACATGTATACAGGATAACTAATGTGCATCCACATCCTTGTTGTTACATATAAATGTTTTTTAGATTTTGATGAAACTCATATTAGTGTGCCATGAACTCTATTTATGAGGTAATTCAATGATACAAGGTCATGAGATTATTATTATTTGTTATTTTATTATCTTCTATTTTTAGATCATGGGGAACACTGGGTTTTTATGGTATATAATTTCATATGGATTTGACTCTTGAACCTATTAAGAAATGGGTGTCACATTCATCATATTAATTATACAGGTTTCCAATGACATGTATTCTACTTTTTCTTATTTTATTAACACTTATGGGTTTCTACATTTTAGAGTTGGTCATTCGAGACTATGGTGTGGAGAATCTTAGTGATGGTGGTGATAATGATTGTGATAGTGATTGTGATGAATCATGTCAATTCATGGGTGGTTCATTTTGTTATTATTAAATCATTTTTATCTGTTAAGTACTTCTGTAACGACCCTGGTGTTAGTGGACTATGGAAAATTCGTGTTTATTATGGTGTTGATTATAGTATATGTGGATTTTTCCTTATAGAACATTGTGAGATAATATTTAACATAACAAGGGATCTTTGACTCTTGATGCTATTATTATGAGGGAGTACTCATCAGGGAATGTCATTAGACATTTTTATAGGCGATGTTTCATAGTTTATGATCCCTAGTGAAACCTTGTTTGTGTATTTTTTGTAAGACCATGAGGCCTTAAATTTTTCACTTTATTATCAACAAGTAGGTTTCTTGAACAGCTTTTGAGTAATCTGGGTGAGCATGTTCCTTTTAATGGGATAGTCATGGTTTATGACTTAGTGGTGATTTACATTTATTATAATTACATTCTCAGGAAAACGGACTTTTTATGTCTTAAAAATATCATTCAAGTTTTCTTACAATGTTGTAATAAATTCCACTTTATGTTTTAGTAATAATGATATGTGGTTGGGTATTAGAATGATTAAATGATTGTGGAATTACCAATAAGACAAGGTGTTTCCTGGATTGTTAATTTAGAATTAAACTCCCATTGAATATAAATTAATTACCTATGTGGTTGTTCCTAGGTGGGCTAAACATTGCTGGATGATCAATAATATGATCTAACATTACTTAGATGGGTGGTATACTATGAAACTCAGTAGAAAGGAGTCATATTTTTTTTGATTCACTGCAAGTTATTTATTTTGGTATTTATAGAGATATATATTGTGTTCATAAATATAATGGAATGTGATTCAATATTTGAGCATGTGACTCATGGGTAATTAATTTTTTAATAGAAATGATAGCTTTTGTTAGGCCATTTTGGAATGAACTAATGTGTTAGAATGCATGCAGGGGTTATGTGTGGGGTTGGATGAACAATGTAAGTAGGGTGTTGTGTTTACCAATGAATATGTTCTTGGTTCTTTGGATAAATTCTAGGGGATAGTAATGGTAGGTCCTAAACGCCTTTCTGTTTAGGATCACCATTGTTGTTAGAAAAAGAACACATTTTCCATGGATCACAATGGGTTTACTGGACCAATTGTATATACATTATATTTATCTATATTTTCAATGACATAAATGATAGGTGACATAGGTATAATTGTGAATTCATTATAAGTATGTCGTTGATGGAGTATTCAGTTGTTGTAGATGATTGTATAACTTGTTTTTTCCAATGTTATATTTGATATCAATTTGTTTTCTATATTATAACTCATTGGTTCTTTATATCCATCTTATACCTAGGATCTCATTAGTCTTTATTGAGGTCCTCTATGGAATTATACTTGTGTACCTTGGTTGTGGTCATGAATGTGGTTTTCCTTAAATGATATTTATTTATTTCTCCTTTAGATTATGTCTTACTGAATGTTGATGGCCCTCATCATGAATTGTTTCGAACCGCTTGATGATTTTGAGCTCCTAGGTATATAATGGAAAATTTAATTGGGAAAATTTAGTGTAAGGAATCATTTTCTTCCATAGTAATCTCAATTTTTTATCATATTTTTATATATCTGTCATGATCTTATCGATAATCTCCCTATTGAGACTATAGTACCATGTTTATGAACTATAAATGTTGTTTATATCTATTTTCAATTGAACATAGATAAGCCTTGAAAATGGTCATGGGTAGCTAGGAAGATGTGTAATCTTGATTTAACAAGAACCTAGAGATACTAGTTGTTTATTTCAAGTGCTAAAAAATGGGGTGAGGTTGGGTGTTGAAAATACTAGATTACATTATAGTATTTTCTTATGGATGAAATGCTTATCTATTTTGTGACATTATTGTCGGTGTTTGTATCATGGTTGAATAAATAGATTTTTTTATATCTTGGGAATTTTTTATTTGATTTGGATATTCCATCACATGAGGTGTTGATTTTGGATCTTTTATATTCTGATGTTTGAGACCAAGTGTTCACATCAGTGTAAACTCAATTGAGAAATTATAATATAAAGGTGCAGGTTAAACTATAAAATCAGTCGGTTGGACCCTTTTTAGTAAATCAATTTAACCATAGGGAATAAAATTTATTTTTTGGGGATTTTTCATTGTTTGGACAGTGTGCTTTGGATGATGATGGCTGGAAATGTTTCAAATACGGTTTTCATCTAAACCTTAATGGGGTGGGTCAAAAAATATTCAATATCATTGTATTTATTAGAAATTTGGAACATATTAGGACTATTTCATACACATATCCATCAAGGGAAATCATTAGAGGGGAATATTTGTAATATCTGCATTTTTTAAAACCCCCTTTTTATATAATTTATAATTCTTTTTTGTTGAAATTTTTAAATTTTCAACCAAATTTCTACCCTTACCCAAGTAATAAGATTTATTTAAGGTTAAATAACTTTTACATAATGGTATGTTTGTCTTTAAAGTGATTTCATAATGTTAAACATAATGTAAAATGTTCTAAATAAAGGTACACTTTCATGTATAAAGTTATATATGGATATGTAAGGGTATGCCTAACTTTTGTTATGGTAAGTTGGAGAAACCCTCTTCTCACGTCAGGGTAAAGTGTACTCACTTAAAGGTTAGTCAAGAAATAATTATGTGTAAACATGAGTTTGTTAAGGGTAACCCTATTTTTATATATTCTGAAAACGGGAACAAATGTGATGTGTATTCGTTAGATAAGGAACAGTTTAATCATGAAGAGGTAACTCATATGTTGCATAAGGTAGCTAGAGTTGTGTAGGTTTTTCTCTATAATTTCTAATGTATCACCACTAGTTTGAGGTTGTTAACCCTTTTTTATTTCAATTAATGTGGTTAATGTAGTTGGGTAACTTTTGGGAGCATTTGGGAGGTTTTGGGAATTGTTTGGAGGCTTTTCTAGGAGAGCACGGTTTCTGCCCAGTTTGGGGGAACACTATAGGATCTCCAGGTAACCGTTCAAGTTGAGGCAGTGGGATTTTCATGTTTTTCACAATTATTATCTTAATGTGTGTGGAAACCATGTTGGGTCCCTATTGAGGAAATAGCATGCACATAGTTAGTGCATGGTTTTCCTAACCGTGTGAGAAAACTATGTGAGGCATTAAAATGTTTTTTTTCCATCAGAACCACTCATGATTTGACCTAAACCCCTCCTCTCTTCTCCCAACAAAACCCTGTTCCGGATTATATATTCTAAAGGGTTATAGGGGTGTTCCACAAAATTCTTAATTGATTCAATGTTTTTTATATTGTTTTGATAGTGATTATCTTCCAGTATTCCATCTCTATTGGATATTTCATGGTTTTCCTTAGATCTAGATGTCCCTCTCTACCAAGTTTCTATAAATACACCAATGGAATGTCGATCTAGGGTTTTTGTTGCCTAAAATAATCATATTGGGGGTATTTAATGATAGGAAAACTGACCTATGTTGGTTTTAGTAGAGTGTTCATTTTTGTTTCTAGTGTGGTTGGGAGATGGTTGATTTAACCAAAACCCTAAGGTTGGTTGAATGTTTCTCGACTACATTTTTTAGAACTAAAGCCTTGTTTTTTATTAATTAGTTTTGTTTAAGATTAATTTTGATTATGTAGTGGTAGTCAGGATGAAAATTCCCATGGTGATGTTTTGTGGATTTTTTGTCGAAAATGGGTTATTACGGTGCAATGTTCTTTGTATTCAGATTTTAACATGTTGATTTTAATATAGGTAGCTTGGGTAAATTAGTGAAAATGGTTTTGAAAATGGTTTTCAATAAAATGGGTTTATTTATTGAATGTGATATGTCCTGGAATAAGTCTGAAAGGATTTTTTGGTTGTGAAATAGTTGTTCCATACTGTTATGGATTTTGTAGGTTTATATTCTTGTCGTTGGCTTAGGAATTTTATGCATGTGTTGATTATGGTGTGAAGTGTGTGGGGTGTTCTACTATAAAAAGGGGGATGAATAGTGGATGGTGGTTACACCATCAATTATATTTGGGCATGAAGTACTACTGAGTTTGTAAAGGATTTATCTGGCATGGATGTGATGTTACACTGTGATTGTTACACCAGTTTGACAGAGTGAAACATTATGTCGATGATTGATTATTCGTGTGGCATAGAAAGATAAAATTTTTGTTATTAAATTTTATGAAAATATAGATTGTGGCTTGTTTTTTGGCATTACATTGTATTCTATGTATTTGGGTGGAAAGTGGCTTGGTAGGGGTGTGTCTAGCTTGTTGGAAACTGATGAAATATTTGATGCTTTATATGAACTTCTTTATATAAATGATTTAATGGATCTATCCTAGTGAAATGTGTAGTGAATTCATTTGTGATAAACCTACCTAGTATTTTACTAAACCTCTAGATGGGTACTTTTGTGCTTTTCTAGTTGTTGTTTTCCAGGATACAAGTAAGGGTAAAGAATCTCACTTCTCTAGTGGTTCATCGTGATTATTTGATGGTTTTGTGGTGATTGGATCTTGGAGGTTTTCTTGGAGATGTGGAGATTTTTTCTTGCTTAATGGGGTTTGTTTTTTAGTATTCCACTAGATTTTGTGATTATAGAACATTATGGTTGATTAGTATTGTTCTGTGGGAATGGTTATAGAATTGGTAGTTTTGAACAATAGTTCATTGGTAATTTGTAGAATTGGTTTACTTTGATGACATCGATCATGTAGTTGTTGTTCCTCAAAGCTTTTTTGGATGTTTTCATTTCATTTAAGGGAAAATAATTCCATAATGGTCTTGATTCCCTCACCATTTATTACCAGCCTTTGGTACCTTGGGAACGTTGCATAATGCCAAGTAACATCTCACCCCCTTCTCAAGCCAATGACGAAGGGGATGGACATTTCTAGTGCTATCAGTTTGTTTGGTCCATGAATTTCATGTAAAAGTACTTGTTCAGCCATTTGACATCAGTTAATGTTCTTGTCATTGAAATTCATTATGAGCCTATTCGTTAATATGAAATGGTAGCATGGAGTAGGATTATCAGAAATTAAAATGTATATCATAAAAGAACGTAGATAACCCTTTTATGCTAAACTTATAGTTACCTTGGATTTGGGTACATTATTGTTTTGGATACAATTATAGGTATTGGAAATCTCATTGTCATGGGTATAACTAATAAGAGGATTGTGACACACATGGTATAAATGACATCCCACTATAATGTCATATTTTATTTTCATGATGATTTATGTTTTGTTATGAATATATTAATTGGTGAAAAATATGGAAATTGTTTTCAAATGTATAGATTTGAAATATGGAAAGTTGAGGTATTTCAAAAATGGGTCGATTTTCAAAACATAGTGGTTTTTTATAAAGTGGGGAAAAATGGGAAATGTAATCATGTGGAAATCATGGTTTTGAAATATGCAATGTAATAGAATTTTAAATTTGAATCATTTTATAACTAATGGAGTGATAATTATTGGTTTATTTGGTAGATATAAATGGAATAGAGTAGGTGTTGTAGAGACCAACCTGAGGAAGCTGTTGAAAAGGTGGTGGCAACAATGCCCCATTTTTAGAGGTGATTTGGAACAATAAAAGGATGAGGCATGTTTTAAAATAATTAATATGATATTTCCATTCCTAGTAACATTGATGGAGATGAATGTCAAGTGAGTAACTTATAAGTTTGAAGATATTTCCCTTCAGTTGTGGGAGTTGGCATTCTAAACTATAATGAACCATGTTATGATATGGGTGGGTTTTGAGGAATTTTTTATCAATAAATTATTCCCTAATGACATTAATAATTTAGTGAACAACATATTTATTTCATATATGGAACGATATACTCTCAATAACAAAATATATAGCTAATTTGTTGAACATATTTTGGTTTTCACCCAAGGTGGTTGGTATACATCGTTGAAGGAATATATATTTGATGCTAGGTTGAGGTTGGAGATTAATTTTAATATAAATTTCATATGTATAAGTTATTAAACAGAAATGTTGAATAGGTAAATAGTCGATAAAATGGATATTATGGGGGATACAGTTGGGTGTGGCAGGTTGGTGCTCATAGGCAATGTGGGGAACTCTAATGCTATATTAATGTGGAAGATGGACACTTATTTCCATGGTGGGAGTATGACAGAGAATCTAATGGTAGGATCAGTGAATATTCCCCTTAATACGCAGAGTAATCATGAATGTATTCAGTGTTGTTCTATGGACCACATCAAGTGGGATTGTACAACACAACCTCGAGCATGTCATAACTATAAGAAGATGGGGATTCATTAGCATTACTATTATAAAGCTCTGGGGTAGGGTGATCATGATACTCCTCAGGGGTCGTAGGTGTCTTATACCTCAACATGTAAGGAGTAGCAACATACCCTAATCATTAGACCAAAGATAGTCATGATGATTCTTGGAAAACCAAGACTCCTTAAAAGGGTAATAAAGAGTAGAGTGTGGAATAAAAACAATTTTTTGGAGCTGAACAAGTTGTGATGGGTGATCAGTTGGGACCAAAAATAGTGTGATGTATAGTTGTATTAAATTATACCATGATTCAAGCATTTTTTGATAGGGTTCATTGAATTATTTTATTACTTATCATGTTGTTATTTTTATGGGTTTAACTATGAAAATGATTCATTCAGTTTTAAAAAATCAAACTACTTTGAGAAAAATATATTGTCAAGACATATTGTGTAGAGAATGTGGTATAGTTGTTTCTAGAGTTTAGTTGATGAGTAATTTCTTAGTTCTTAAGATGGATTCATATGATATCATCCTATAAATGTATTTTTTAGAAAAGTTTAAGTCCCATATCAACTATTTTGTGTGGACAATTAGTTTCATAATGGAGGATGGTGTCAGACATCTTTTTAGAGGAGACAAGAATAAAAATCCAGTTTCAATAGGCTTGTTGGCACAAGTTATTGGCACGATATCATATCATTTAGTGGAATTATCATTTTACTCAGTGGTAGGAGTGGAATAGATAGTTTTTCCAACATTTCTTATTAGTTCTTAGATATATTTCTCAATAAATCCATAGGGTATTCACCTGATAGGGAAGTGGATGTTACGGTTGATCTTCTCTAGAGGACCAGACCTATCTTACTTCAATATTGCATGATGGAACCAATAGAATTTATGGAATTAAATGTTTATTTGGAGGAGTTATAAAACAAAGGATCATCTATCCGACCTTGTCTCTATGGGAGGTGTGGGGTTTTCTTCTTAAAAAGTTGGATGGAACTCTTCGGGAATGTGTTGATTATCATATAAATAACCATATTACAATAAAGAAGTGATGTCCACTTCCACGCATAGATGATTTGTTCGATATTATGAGGGGATCTTAGTGGTTCCCCAATATTGACTTGCATTCTGGATATCATCAATTGCATGTGCATAAGGATGATGTTCTGAAAATATCAATAAGATGTAGATATGTCCATTATGTATATGGGGTTATTCCCATTGGTCATTTGAATGCACCAACAGTGTTCACGGAATTACTGATTTATATATTTCAGAGATATATATAATTATTTGCATTTGTATTTTTCGATGATATATTTGTGTATTTAGGGACAAGGGAGGATTATTAGAAAAATATTGTGATAATGTTGGGAGTCTTGAGAGATTATTGTGTATAGGATAAATTGTCAGTGTGTAGTTTTTCAGATACATGAGTATCATTTTCATGGACATGTTATTTCTAATAATGGTTTTTTCATTGATATGAAACATATTGGGGATATTATCTCGTGGTAACCACCAAAGAATGTTTTTGACACAGTTATCATCCTTTTTGAAGATAGTTATTATTGGAATTTTTTTCAAGATTTCTCAGAACTGGACTTAATAAAGTAATCTTTGACTTTGAGGAATGTTCCCATTCAATGTAATGAGAAATGAAAGAAATATTTTGAAGAGATTAAGATTCTCCTAATATTTGTAGTAATCATGGTTTATCTAGAACCAGGGAAAGGGTGTGTGGTGTATTTTGATTCATTAGTATTAGTTTTGGGTTGTGTTCTCATTCCAGGGGATCATGTGGTAGCATATTTATAACATGATTTGAGGTTGCATTATATGAACTATAGAACACATTATTTGTAGTTTGTAGATGTTGTTCATGATTTGAAAATGTGTAATCATTATCTATTCATTGATAAATTCATTTTCCTCACCAATCATAATATTTTCAAAAATATTTTCTCACAGTGGGATTTGAACTTGAGGCAAAGAAAATCAATCGAGTATCTCCAGATGTTTCAATTTTTCTATATGTACACACCAAGAAAAGGTCAATCTAGTGGAAAATGTATTAAGTGGGAATTAGTATTCATTGGTGGGGAAATAGGTATTGGATCAGTGGTAGTTGATGTTGGTTATAATAGACATGAAGTTTGAATGTGAGGACCATGGTGATAGAGAGATTTTCATTCCAGTTTCATAGATTCCTAACATGTTTGGCCTGGTTAAAGAGGAAAAATGGTCGGACCCTGATTTTATGAAGATGAAGTGAAAAATAATTTGTGGGGAAAGCATTGAGGGCTGGGAAATGAATGGGCATTCAGTTTTGTTTTTTTTAGAATAATTTTATTGTACCATTGGACTTTCAAGAAGAAATTATAATTGATTATAATCATTCTATATAGGATTTCCATCATGTAATTCAGAAAATACATAAGTCATTGAAATCATAGTTTTGGTTGGTTGTTATGAAGAGGATAGTATAATAATTTCTTTTCAGATTCTTGACTTGTTAGCAATTCAAGACCAAGCATCAGTGGCCATTATGAATCAAACACTCATTACTTGTCTGTTTATGCAAGTGGGAATATATTTCGATTGATTTTGTTACAGGTCTTCCAATATTGTTTAGGAAGCATGATTTCATATGGGTGATAGTGAATCGTCTCACAAATATATCCCATTTCATCTCTATTTTTGAATCTTAAATGGTGGAGGATCTTCCCAAATTCTATATTTGTGATGTGGTAATGAGGAATGGTTTTACACTTTCGATTGTATCTGATAGAGTTCAAGGATCACATCTCGTTTCTAAAAATCCTTATAATAATCATGTGGACTCAGTTGAAGATGAGAACGGTGTATCATTCTAAAAAGGATGGGTAGTTTGAGAGGATGATTCAAATATTGGAAGATATGTTATTGTATTGTGTGACAGATTTTTGTGCTTCATGGGAGGATCACTTTCTTTTTGTGGTGTTCTCTTATAATAATAGTTATCATGCCTAAATATATAAGGATCTTCTTGTAGAATTTTATGTGGGCCTGTTTCGTTCTCCACTTTGTTGGGTGGAAACTCATGAGCCCTTGAATGTTGGACCAATACTTGTCCATGAAACTATGATGAAGATCAAAAAAATAAGGAAGTGAATGGAGATGGCTCAGAGTATTTAGAAATCAAATTTGGACCATCATCAACGTCCATTGTAATTTGAGGTTGGTGATCATGTGTTCTTGAGAATATATCCTAGGATTGTACATCATTGATTTGGGAATCATGGTATGTTATCTCCAAGGTATATCAGTACTTTTGAGATACATGTATAGGTTGGATAGGTGTATTATCGGTTGTCCTTGCCACAATGATTTAGTGGAGTTCACAATGTGTTTCATGTTTCACAGTTGAAGAGGTGTCAGCCAGATCCTAACCATGTGATTTGATGGGATAATTCTGAGATAGAACAAGATTCTTTCTTGGGGAACGTGCAAGGGAAATTTTGTAAAGGAAAGATAATGGCTTGTGTGGTATAAGAATCGGTCTAGTTCAGGTTTCGTGGAAGCACATAAAAAATTAGCAGGAGACTTGGGAGTGGGAGAAAGAGATGGTCGAGCAATGGACCGAGCTCTTTTGGAAAAGTGATGGTTCACTACTTTCTATGGATGGAATGTCCTGTGTGTTGAGAATTTAGAACTTGTGTTTTGAGTTATGTAACCCTTTTAATGTCAATTTAATTTTTTATTGTATTTGGGTAATGTGTTGGAGAGTTTGGGAGGGTTTTGGAATGGTTGGGATTCTTTTTTATGGGAGCACGGTTTGAGAATAGTTTGGGGATACCATACAGGATATCCAGTTAACCATGTATGTAGAGGTAGTGGGCTTCACATGATTTTCACACTATTTTTCTAACCATGCGAGGAAACCATAGTAGGGTCCCTTTTCAGGTAGAAGCATGCACATGGTTAGCACATGGTTTTCCTAACCATGCAAGAAAACCAAGCATGAATAAAATTTATTTAAAAGTGGAACACTCTAGATTTTTCTTACACACTTCCTCTGTTCTACCATTCAAATCCTACTCAAGATTACTTTTTCTCATGGGTTTGAGGGTTACTCCCACTCATTTTGGTTGTGATTCAAAGGGATTTTAAGGTGCGGTGAAGGTGATTATCTTCCGATAAGCCTTCTCCCATGGACCATTCATGGGTTTCAATAGATCTAGTACTCCCTATCTCTCGGATTTCTAAATATACACCTATTTCATGTGGATATAGGGTTTTTTTCTAAAATTATGATAATTGTTGTTTTTGATGATAAGAATAGTGATATAAGGTGTTTTGGGGGGATAGTTCATTCAGAATTGTGGGGCTGTTGAAAGTTGGTCAATTTATCCTAAACCCTAATATAGGTTTATTCTCTCTCAACATCTTTTTTTAGAACTAGAATTCATATTTTCAATTAATTCGGTTTTCATAAATGTAATTTTGATTAGAATGTTCAAATATTTATGAAAATTCCCTTGGTGATGTTTTTTGGATTTTTGGAAAAATGGATCATTATAGTGAAATAGTTTTTTTCAGATGCTTTAATATTGGTTTTAAAATTTGTAGCGTGGTTTGATTTTTGAAAATATTTTATGAAAAATAAAATTCCTATAAAAGGGTTTTATTTATTGAATGTGATATGGAATGGAATAATTCTGAAAGGATTGATTGGTTGTGAAAGCGTTATTAGATTTGGGTGTGGCATTAACGAGTGTATATTATTGTTATTGGCTTATGAATTTTATGCATGTGTTTATTGTCGGGTGATGTTTTCAGGGTGTACCACTATAAAAATGGGGAAGGATAGTGGATGGAAGGTCCAATATCATTTACAAGTGGGCATGATGTATCGCTGGGTTTGGAAATGAATAGGTGGGATTGGCTAGGAAGTTTCACCATAATTGTTACACGAGGTTGAGGGTTTGAAACATTATGTATATGTTTGTTTATGCTTGTGGATAAGAAAGAAGTAATTTTTGTGATAACATGTGATGCAAAAAATGATTATTTAAGGGTTTTTTTCGTTCCCTTTTATTTTATGGATTCACATGGAACATGGCTTTATAAGGTTGTGTTTAGCTTGTTGGAAATTGTTACACTATTTGATGTTTTATATAATATTTATTATATAATTTGGATAATGGATCTATCCAAGTGGCATGTATAGGTAAGTAATTCAAGGAAAACCTACTGAGTATTTGTACTCTCCCCCTACTTTGTAAATTTAGTGCATTTTTAGATGTTGTTTTCTAGGACAAATGTTAGGGTAAAGCATCTCATTTCACTAGCAGTTCATCGTGATGCTTGTATGGTGTTGTGGTGCTTGGAGCAAAGAGTTCGGCATGGAGCTGTAGTGTTCGGTCATAGCATCTGGGTTTTTTTGTAGTCTTCCACTTGGTACACTGATTGTGGATCATTTTCGTTGAGTTATAATCATCTATGGGAATTTTTATGGAATTTTTTGTGAGGTATGGTTGTTCCTTGGTAATGTGTTGCATTGGTTTACATTGTTTTCAGGAATCATGTAGATGTGGTGGGATATATATTATTTGTTTTTTTGTTTTACATTATAGGGGAAATTCTTCCCAAATAATTCAGCATACCCTCAACATTAATTTCTAACCATTGGTACCATGCGAATGTCTCTAGAAGCCAAGTATCATCTCACCCACTTCTCAAGCCAATGAGGAAGGGGAGTGACATTACTTATAAGGTCCATATAAGAGTTACCCAATCCACTATATGTGTAATAATCCGTATTTAAATGATGAATATGGGTAATGATTAATCTAGGTAAGGGTATACCATGGGTTATAAATGGTATTTAGAGATATTTAATTATAGAAGAGTATCCATCCATAGTGTAAGGGTATAACTCTTTACCACATGGAACTACTATGGGATGGGTAAGGGTAATCCATGTTACCCTTATGAGAATTCCTTTTTGGGAAAAATATTTTTTATTTAAAACACTATTTTACTCTCCATCTTCCTCAGATCACACCTGTAACCCATTTCAATGATTTTATATTAATAAATTAGGGAATTAAATACATTTTTATTCATTTTAAAAAGAATAAAATGTGTATAAACACATAAACTCACAACATTTAATAATATTTTGGTGAACAATTAAATTAATTATTTAACTTGTGGATTTAAAGATACACCTCTATAATTTCCATTTCATATTACTAAATCATTTTAACTAGAGTGACCCATACATTTGAAAAATAAATATCACATTATTTTAGATAATTATTTAATGAATTAGAATTACTATCCATGATAAATCATAATGTTTTATTATTTTTGGTGACTAAAATCGAAATATTATTATATCATAAATGATCTTCAACATATCCAACAATGATATTCCAAAATCTCCCACAACATAGTAGTAAAGCAGTACTATTGTAGTACTATAGTAGTAATGTAGTAGTAATGTAGCAGCTACTGTAGTAGACACTATTCGGTATGGTAGTAGCAGGAACTATTCATCTATTTAGCCAATCGGGCCACTGGTTTGGGCCTTGGGCACTTTATGCCCTTCGGTCCACCCAAGGTCATTGGTTCAGTAAGACTTTTGGGCAACCTCAAGGCCTTTAGGCCACCACATGGATATCGGGCCACCTAAAACTATGCATAATGATCAGACAAACATAACAAGGAGTATACTCTATACGGGGATTCAGAGGAGACAGATTCACTAGAGAAAAAGTTATGAGGATTAGTCAGAAATAGAGGGAATGAAATTGCAATCAGTACATGCATGTGCTTGCATGGGAAGCCTAGTCGAATATCAATGCGAAGCGTGAGAGATGATATCATGATGATAAAGCTGGGAGGAGGTGTTCTGATATAGTCTTTATTTTTTCTAAGACCTACTGGTTATGTAATCTCTAATCTTATGGGCCTTGTAAGGGTTCCCCCTAATCCCTTGAATCAGGGTTTATCAAAAATCAATAGAAAAATAAGGCCTTCGATCTATTTGTGCATAATGATTAATTATACAAAACATGAGAATAAGGGTACACAGTCATGGGAATAACATTTTAAAATCAATACTTGTTATAATACAGAACATTTTCTTTAATCATAGAATAAATCACTGTAGTTCATAATACATGAATAATAACAGTTTAAAGAAAATGATCCTTGAGAATATAACATTAGAATAAGACATATGTTTTTGGGATATACATAATTATAGAAAATAACATCCTTAGTGAAGAATCACATCCAATACTATCATATTGGATTGGGTTCACACCACATTCCATCATATTCATAGTCGAGGTCCACTCTGAATAATCTAATAGTAAACAAATTCCCTTAATATATATGGTTCACTCCACATTCCATCCGTTATTATACTATGATTTATATATATATAACCAATTTATTAGTGGGATATATACTTTAATTTACACCCATCATAGGGCCATAATAAATTTTTCTATGTTCCAATATTTTGTAAATTATTCCTCCTATATCATAACCCGATGAAATGAAATTTATTTCATAAACATTTAATCATTTTATCAAAACATAAAACATGGATAATGAATGAAATTCATAATCATATATTAAACATAATGATAAAAATAAAGATAATTAATAATGATTATATCGTTGGATCACAATCCATGTAATTAATATGCAACATTGAATGATTTTATCAAATATGAAAAAATCCGCTATAATATCACATGGAATGTTTCTCGATGAAAATAACCTTTTCATTTTGAAAAAAATGTTAAAAATAAAATAAAAAATATATATTATGGAAGTTATATTCATTAAATATACCCATGGAATGTTTTATAGGATGATTCAAATAATTGATCATGTAGGATGGTGGTAGTTTTTATTTATTAGTTGTAACATAAAATAAATATTTCTTTCAATGTTTTGGTAAAAAGTGAAAAGTAAGTAATTTAGTAACTGATTAGAAGATTAATTATAAATTATTTTTTAAAAATTAAATAATTTATAATAATTAATTAAAAAATAATTGGAAGACATAAAAAAATTATTAATATAATTTTATAGAAAACATGGTCTTGGAAGAAAATGATTCCTAATAGAATAGTAAACAATGGTCGTTTTCCCTTAAAACAATAATTTCGGTCATGTGAGTATCTAATGTTATGAAAATGGAAGGAAAACATGTAACCACTAGAAATAATAATTTTAAAATGGTAATTAATTTTATTTTTCAAATAATTATCATATATTTTCGTAAATATAAATTCATACATAAACAATCTTGATTAAAAAGGGATTGAACAATAAATTCCTTATCACTAACATAAATTATTTATTATAAATCAAAATGAAATAATAAAATTGAATTAGTCCTTAAATATCATTATAATGAGGGTATTTATGATGTTAAATTCAAATTTTTCTATATATAAACCACATAACAGAATACAGGTTCATAACATTACTTATATCATAATGAAAACAATTTGTGACAATAAACCCAAACCTCAAGTCTCTTAATTATTTTTATTATGAAAAAATTTATATATAATAAATATTGATTTATTATAAATATATTATACAAATATAATAATATATAATACTATATATTATTGACATATAATATTTTATAGCCTATGTATTAACATATATTTGTTAAAATCACTATTCTAGATGACAATTGCTTAATTTTTCATGAATATGTCAGTACGATAGTTCAGTTATATGTCCATTGATCCTGGTTAAATAATATAAAAAAACATATATCAATTAAATTAATAACATATGAACTAATTATATGATTTTTTATAGTAATCCATAAAATAATGATATTGAAAAATTAATTTCACCTTTCAAAGATATGATAGGTATAATGTATACATGAATTCTAGTAGCACTATTCAATAGATGGAATTAAATAAATGGAAAAAATAATTAAAAAATAAATATTATTTATTGTATCATATATATACATTAAATCTATCATTTTATAATACAATAACCAAAAAATTTAAAAATGAATCACATCGCTTGGTGGAGGTTGTAGTTTATAGGTACACACAAGTTGAATTATTGTTTTAAAATTGATGAGAATGTAAGATGGTAGAAATATAATATAATTAAAAAATAATAAATATAATATAATATCATAAAAACACTAAACTAATCATAATAACCATCAATTAAATATGGTGACTAAAAATGAATTACACCGCTATATGGTGACGGTAAGTCGTTTAAACACATGAACATGGTTTTCCCATTCCATTGGATGGAATTAAGGTGTATAATGGATATACTATTATCATAATGACAATTAATTTTATTTAAGATAATAAATTCATTATTTCAAAATATATTTCAGGGATTTATATATTGTATATAATTAAATAAAATTGAAAATGCCTGGTAAATAGTTACACCTATTTGTTGAGAAACCTCTTTTGGATTAAATATAAATCAATGAATGGATGATATTATGGAAATACCATAAGCACAATGATGTGGATATTGAATATATAAAGGTATTATTGTAATTATTGGTTAATATATACGGTAAGAAATGTGTGATTTGGAGTGCAGAATTTGTGCCCTTTTATATGTGAGGGGTGGGGAACTCATGGAATTACGTAATGTAATAAAATAATATAAATTGTTTTTCATAATAATGTTATTGAAAATTGATATATTTAGAATATAGTGTAAATTTTATTAAAATCTATCACATAAAATAACAATTATTCTAGTTTATGTAATGTTTTAAACCTTATTTCTTAATTTTAAGCGCACATTAATCCTTCTAAAAATTAAAATAATGGTAATGTATTATACATTTTTATGATTCATGAATTTTACAATAAATATAAAATTGACACATAAATAGAACATGGTTGATATCTAAAACCATATCTAGTTAACATAGAATAATAATGGATTTTTTGAAATTTAAATCATTTAATAAAATATCTTTTAGTATAATGTATCATTTTTTGGTCATTTTTAGAACACTTCATTTACTTTAACATTAAAGACATTTTGATAGAAATTTAATTAGAATATGAACATTTCAAATAACATAGTAATGTAATATTATTCTACAAAAATATTATAATATAATAATTTCTCAAAATTCTAGGACTTTTAATATTTTTGAAAAAAAATATATTTTTTCCTTTTAATTGAATAAATATTTCATTGGTATTGTGTTAGAATTTATGATAATTATTAGATCCTTGAAAAATAAAAAAAATAAATTAATATAAAAAAATTATCTTTATAATAATCGTTTTTTGTTGAACATAACCACTTTTAATATTTATGAAAAGATATATGAGATATTAAAGCCAGGAGAGTAACATTTTGTATTTAGTCCATTCTTAAAATAATATAAAGTTCATTATGAAAGAAAAATGTCAAATTGTGGATATATATTCTATTATTGGATGATAATGGTCTAACTAAACTTATCTATTATTATAAAATAATTTTTTAGTGAATTTTTAAATTATTTTATCATACTTCAACATTGGTTCACCCTTACTGAGATGACAACTTTTACCAAGGTTACTATTTATAATTACCTAACATGATAGTGTCCTCTTTACCCAATTTGGAAATGGTTATAACAAATTTAGAATACATTTTTTAAAAATTATTTTCATATAATAGGATTAGTTTTTCAAAAAAATAATCCCTCAAAATTTGATGAAAGATGATTTGACAGGGAAACAATATTCATATGTATAAATTCTATTAATATCAAAAGTCAACATAAAATCTATTCCAATTTACTAAATTATGTTATTCAAAATATTTTAGAACTATTGATTAATTTAACACCATTTTAATTCAAAATTTATATTGTTATATTATTTAAATGAAAAATATGTTTTAAAAAAACTGTACTTTTTGTAATTCATTGAAGAATCAAACTTTTCAGAAAATTTGTAAAATTTAAATATAAGATAATTTTTACTAGACGAAGTCAAAATGATTTTAATTATTCCAAATAAATTTTATAAGGGTTGGAAATAGTAATTATATTATTTATTCACAGAATAATTTTATTGAGGATAAATGTATTTTTTATGTATATAAAGACTTTTTTAAAAAGTGGGTATTTATATATCAATCAATTTTCATTTTATAAAAGATTGAAAAATAATATTAAAAAATTATTCTTATATATAATACCAAATTAATGAATGTATTATTATTATTATTTCATTTTTTTAGACTATAAATTACATGTATAGCAAGAAATTGAAGAAATAAAATTTATTTAAAGGAAAATATATCATAAAATCTCATTATGTTACACTATACCCACATTAAGATTAATTTCACCCTAAAAATTATATTAAAAAATACAAAAAAATAGTATATCACTATTTCCTCATATTTTTGGGTTCTCATGTAGCTTCACTGAAGTTTTGATTCCACTAATGATCATTAATCGAGTGAGTACTATTGTTCGACCACACTTCATCACTGTTATCTAGGATTTCAACTAGTATCCCTTCATAAGAAATATATTAATCCATAAATATCACCTCTATATTTAATAAATGTGAAGGATAAATTACAGAGTTCCTTAGTAGAGATATATGGTACACATTGCGAACTTGAGAGATATTAGGTGGAAGTACAGATGATAAGATATTTCCTCGATTCAATAATGAGTCTCAAAGTGACTAATATATATATGGCTCCAAATTCCCATAAATATACATATAATAACATTATTATATGGATAATTTCAATTAAATACCTTATCGTTGACATATAATTAATTATTTATCGAATTATTTTTGGTATAAAATTATTTTATTCATATGAAATTCCTTGATGTGCTTATGAATGGATCTAACATTTTCTGGCATGTCATCAAGTAGCTCAATTCACAAATACGTTTTTGTCAAAATTAATCCCAACACATTGAAGTTCTACACTTATATTTTATATAGGGATTCTTAAGGATCCTTATAAATGATAGAGTGAAAACTATTATTGTAGGAACGTTCAACCAGACGAACGTGTTAATCCCAACCACCTTTGAAATCCATAGATAAATATCTATGAATATATATTATGTACATATTTTTACTTATAGGATGAATATATAATTATGATTTGTAAACTACATATAATAGTTACATCATCATTTATAGTATTTATGACACACATACTTGGTTCCTAATCTTCATAATTTCGTCATTATCCTGGTTGATGTTAGGAAATGTTTTTACCATCTTTTTCAGTTCCACGTCATCCTTCAACTAGTCTTTAATACTCACAAGCATATATGGTTGAACATTCCTTATAGAAGTATAGGATATTTCACATTACCTTGTGATTTCAAGTTCAATTTCTAATAAATCGATATGTATTAGATCTCTTTTTATACTCATCAATAATAAACTACCATGGTTATTCAGACTCAACGCAATATCATCCTTGTTCAGCATACCACGGTGGTAAAGTGTTGAGATGTCAAAATAATTAATAAATTCCTACCATATTTTATAGAATATTTTAAAATATTTTTATTTTAACATATACATCAATATTTTATGATCTATATATATGTCACACCATTTACCATAATGATAATTTATTCACTTCTTTAACAAAAAAATTACAGCTACCAACTCTAAATCATGAGTTTCTAAATTTTGGTCATGTATTTATAATTATAATTGTCATGACCCGTACCTCGAGGCCCATTCCGTGACTACCCCAAATGCTCCTTCCATAGTCTAGGGGCTAGCGACTAGCACGGAAGGCGTATTCCCTAATACTAGGAAGAAATTTCTTTTATAAACTGTAAACACATGAAACCAAGCACACTGCAAGATACAAACTCAAGTAAACTATATAGTAAACAGAGTGAGTAAAGTAAGTAAAAGGGGCCATAATACAAGTCCAACTAGAATGTACAAGGAAATTGGAAAGTACAAGACAACTGATAGGTGAAAAGCATCTCCTGGATCGTCCACTATGGATCATACATAAAGGGTAGGTAAAACTCACCAACGACCGTCTCTGCGGTTCACCTCTTCTAACATCCATCTCTGAGCATCCACCAATCCTGGTACCCTAATGCTCTGTCTGTGATATCCATCGTCTACACCAAACACAATGAAGTGAGGGCATATCCCATGCAGGGGAGAGTATAACGATACTTAGTAGGGACCCCAAGACCCTCAAGGTCTCACAAAATCCCCCAAGGATAAAGCACACAACACCAAATAAAATGACAAAACTACTTAGTTATATGACCATATATATAAATAAGTTATCATGTATACCCATCTCAATCATGAGGAAAACATAGAGTCCTACTAAAAACCAAAAAATCAATTATTCCACAAAGGATAGAATACCACGAAGGTAAGTACCACACAGGTACTCCATACAGAAGAATACCACCAAGGTATTACCACGATGGAAAATACCACTCATGTACGAACTCATATCACACCAGGTATAACTTAAGTAATGTATTCTAGATGATTACATGTAACTACTGAATCATCTTACTC
Organism: Viscum album; assembly: GCA_963277665.1. Taxonomy (NCBI): domain Eukaryota; kingdom Viridiplantae; phylum Streptophyta; class Magnoliopsida; order Santalales; family Viscaceae; genus Viscum; species Viscum album. Next base: position 1,022,824,613 of record OY728120.1, on the reverse strand, counting down.
AATTAAGTGGCATACCCACATAGGATCACTCGGTGTGGACCCACACAGGATCGCTCGGTGCTCACCCACACAGGATCGCTGGCTACTGACCCACATATGATTGTTCAATGATGACTCACACAGGATCACTAGGTGCTGAACCACACAGGATTGCTTGGTGCTGACCCACACAGGATCACTCTTCATTACTCATGTCACTGCGAGATACGGGGTTATAGTGCTAAGCTCGCTCATCTCCATGAGGGTCTTCTCCACAAACCAGTGGTCGATACTCCAACATCCAAAAAGACTCATGAAGAAGTATCCTAAAGTACCACCACATCGTAGGGGTCTCAACGCAATAGACGTTGCGTCAATCGGACACCTAGTCTATGAGTTATTAGCCTTTAAGTCCCGAGGGCCTAGTTGGATTCATGCTCGATCCAACCCAACCACTCCCCAACAATATCTATATATTCATTGGGGTATACCCAAAAGACCATCTCACTCCATGGATTCCAACGCTGTTGACGGTTCGTCAAAAATACATCTAGTTTCAAAGTTATGGACAAATGAGCGTAAATGGGTCGTAGTGGGTCTAGGTCCAGTTTGACCCGGTCGGACAGACATCGCCTGGGCCGACCCGGTTCAGGTCGACCCGGCCCGGCCTGGCAGCAGTGCAGTGACCGTGAGGGCCGCGATGGGTCGTGGAGTCTGCAAGGGGCACAGAGGTCTTGAAGGAGCCCTTGGGTGGTGTTGTGGGCCGTAGGTGGCGGGGAGGGACACGGGACGATGCGGTGAGGCCGCTGGGAGGCACGGCAGGCCACGGGGTGGCGCGATGAGGCTGTTGGGTGGTGCGGCACAGCCACGGGAGGCCGCGGGGTAGTGCAGTGAGGCTGTGGGGCAGCATGGAAAGGCAGTTGGGCAGTGGTGGCCATGGGGCTGCGTCTTTGTGTCGTCACCTTTGTCATGGCCGACGGTGGTGTCGACCGCCTTTCTTGAGTACTACCGGTGCCTAACGCTGGCACCGGTCACCGTCACCATTGCGAAGAATACACAAATAGAAGAACGTCAGAGGGGTCAGGCCATGTTTATTTGGACCACACCCTCTACGTTAGAGCGGTAGAAAGCGGCTCAACAAAAACCATAAATCAAGAATTTCAAATTCAAAATTTTAATAAGAATCATGGATCAAATAATTTTGGTTTATCCACGTTCTCCATGCTTTCTAAGAACGAGGAATTTAATTGAGAAATTACAATAATTCAATAACAACCCCTACCTCGTTCGTTTGATTCATTGAATATTGTCCGTAGGGAAGGAGACGATGTCGTTGGGAATAGATAGATGTCGGTGATGTCGGTGTTTCCTCAATCATCAGTTCATTGATGTTGAAGACGTTCCTCGTCAATGAATGTCCCGAGGATAAAGTCAGAGTCGAAGTTGGCATTCTTATTTAGAGAGCTTTCTTCCAAGGCTCCTTCCTCCCAATCCCACCAAAATGTAGTGGTAGCCCAAAAAATAGATTATGTTATCTATTAAGTTTTTGGCATAATTTTAAAATAGGTTTAATTAATTAACTGATTTGATAAAATTAATTAAAGGGGGTGGCACTATTAAAGTGGGGAATCTCAAGAGGTTTCTCCCCATTAAGAGGGGAGTTCAAGGGGGTTTATGTCTTGGGTGGTCCCCACCACCATAACCCACATTGGAGGTTAGGCTCGAGTGGTCCCCACCACCATACCCTATGTTGAGAAGTTTTAGTTCATTTGTCCTTACCTCTAAACATCCACATGGGTGTTCAAAAGAAATATAAAATTAAATGTTATAGAATTTTATTTTATTTTATTCATTCACGAAAAACTCAAAAATTAACATTCACCCTCAACCAACTTCCATCAAGGATAAAGTATTCTTAAGCGAATAACAATGATGCGAGTTCAACGGTGCCCTCATATTTCAATTCTGAGCACTGGTTCAAAAGCTACAAAAACCCGATAGCATGTTTAATGAACGTACCTGAAAAAAAATTCAGAAATTCATTTCGAGTACACAGGGACTTGGAATCATGCGCCGCCAATTTTTTAGGACTCGTAAAAATTCCCTTTAATTAAAAACATTACATGGAAATTACGGGTCTTTACATTCTTCCCACATCAAGGATTTACATCCCCATAAGCCACAACTCAAACTAAGGGAACAAGTGGGGGTACTAAGCACGCATCTGAGCCTCTCGCACACAAGTGCTCTCCTGGAGGTTCTCGTTCTTCCAGCGAACACACACTAGAGGTATCGAACGCCCACAAAGGACCCACTCTTGATGATCCTCAATCTCTACTGGAACCTCCATAAAATTATCCCCATCATCAACATCCATCTCAACATGGTCGATAATTTGAGAAGGGTCGAGCACATATCTCCTCTGCAGGGATATGTGGAAGACGTCGTGCACTCGGTGCAACTTAGGTGGAAGAGGTAAGAGGTAAGCCACCTTGCCAACAATGTTGATGAACTGAAAAGGTCTGATGAACCTCAGAGATAACTTTCCACCTAGGCCAAATCTCCGCAAACCTCGTCGAGGTGAGACCCGTAAGAAGACGTGGTCTCCATCCTCGAACACCAGAGGTCTCTGTCTCTAGTCGGCATACGACTTCTGTCTACTTTGTGTAGTCTTCATCCACTCTTAGATGATCTTCTCTATCACGGTGGTAGCCCATACAATCTCTAGTCCCACTAGAGCTGACACCCCTGGGTCAGTCCAACACAAAGGTGATCTGCAAGGTTGCCCGTACAACGTCTCAAAAGACGCCATCCCAGTGGTGGAGTGATAGATTTTGTTGTATGTAAACTCCACCAAAGCCATGTGATCCTTCTAGCTACAAATGAAGTCGAGGACGCAATCATGAAACATTTCCTCGAGGGTCTGAATGGTCCTCTCAGTCTGACCATCCGTCTAATGACAGAAAGTGGTGCTCTAATGAAGCTGTGTCCTGAAAGCCTCCTGCAACCCCTTCCATAGCCGGGAAGTAAATATTGTATCACGGTCTGAGAAGATCATCGAGGGTACTCCATGTAGCTGCATAATCCCATGCACATAGAGGCGTCCCAAGCCCTCTATTTAACCCTACTCTCGGATCGGTAGGATGTGGGCCGACTTGGTGATTCGGTCGATGATCACCCAAATCGAGTCATGTCTCCTGGATGTACGTGGAAGTCTCGTCCCGAAGTCCATGGATATCAATCTCCCTTCCACTCTGGGACCTATTAAGGTTGAACCATGCAAGCTGGTACCTGATGCTCTCCCTTCACTTGCTGACAAGTGAGGCACTGAGGGACAAACACTACAACTTCTTTCATCATTCCCGGCCAATAGCGTTGTCATCCGAGATCCTGATACATCTTCAGCACTTTTGGATATACCGCTATAGGGGATGTGTGGAACTCCCTCAACACTTCCTCCCGAAGTGGTACTGGTACCATGGTATGTCCTCTGAAAATGATGACGTGCTCCCCACCTTCATAAAATCCATCAGGTGCCTGCCCTGTGGATATCTAATCATGTCGAGCCTCGCAGTCTGGGTCCCCACGTTGCACCTCCCTGACTCACAAAAAATTTGGGGCTGTGATTGTAAGAGGTTGAAGGAAATTTTCTCCATATCGATCCACAATGGATATCTATAATCTGGCCAGCTGCTTCATCACCTTGACTAGCAGCTATATACCAGACCTCCTTCTGAGTGCATATGCTACAAAATTCCCCTTTCCAGGAGTATAGACTATCACGAAATCATAATACTAGAGGAACTCAAGCCAACATCATTGTCTCAGGTTCATGTCCTTCACAGAAAAGATATATCTAAGACTCTTGTGATCATAGTATACTGTAAAACGCTCTCCCATCATGTAATGTCACCACATATTTAAGGAGAAGACTACTACTGCTAACTCTAGGTCATGGTTAGCATAGTTCTACTCATGTTGTCTTAGCTGTTGAGAACTATAAGCGCTCATTGATCGCCCCTACATCAGGACACATCTGACCCCAGTCCCTGATGCATCACAATATACTACATACCCTACACCCTCCTCGGGTAGCCTCAATATGGGTTCACTATTCAGTATCTGACTCAACTCCTGAAAACTCTGATGGCATTTCTCCTACCAAACGAATGGTTTCCCCTTCTTCATCAACGCAGATAAAGGTGCTGAAACTCTGGAGAAATCTGGAACAAACATCTGGTATTATCCAGCCAAACCCAGGAAACTTTGTATCTCTGTCATACTCCTGGGAGGCTCCCAATCAAGTACCACCTCAATCTTGGCTGGATCCACTCTAACTCTAGCCTCCGCGTTGACATGTCCCAGATAGTGAACATCTCGGATCCATAACTAGCACTTTGAGAGCTTACAATAAAGATGGTTCTCTCGGACAGTGTCCAGTGCCACCTTCAAATGATAGGAATGCTTCTTTTAAATTGTCGAGTAGATCAGAATATAATCAATTAAGATGACTACAAAGACATCAAGGTATAGCTAAAAGATCATGTTCATGAGTCCCATGAACACTGTGGGAGGATTGGTTACACCGAATGGCATGACCAAGAAATCGTAGTGGTTGTACCAACATCTAAAAGTTGTATTCTACACATCCTCGACTCATACTATGAAATGGTGATAGCCTAATCTGATGTCTATCTTTGATAACCATCGCACCCCCCTTCAGCTGATCAAAGAGGTCGTTAATCCTAAGATGTGGGTAATTATTTTTCACGGTCACATGATTCAGGCATCGATAGTCAACACAAAGTCTCAAGATCCCATCCTCCTTATTAGCGAACAAAATCAGGGCTTCCCAAGTAGATACACTAGGCCGAATGAATCCATTCCCCTACAAGTGCTCTAGTTGTACCCGCAGCTCATGAAGCTCCGCAGGAGCCATCTGATACGCTGGTATAGGTATCAGTGTCGTCCTAGGGTACAAGTAAATGTTAATGTTCACCACTCTACGAGGAGGTTGAACCGAAACATCATAAGGGAATACAACCACGTACTAGTCCACCACTGCAAGATAACTCAGACTCTCCACATCAACTACTCCGAGAGTAATGCTAGCCAACTTATTAATGATCATCTGCACTCTCCTTTGGGTAAGCCCATCCTGTGTTGTAAAGGATCCCTTCTCTCCAGTGAAGGTAAACCTGGTTCCATCCATGTGGACACACCGCACTTTGCACCTAATTCAGTCAATCTAAGCATTTAATGTAGATAACCAGTCCATACCCAAGATGAAATCGTAAGGCCTTGAAGCTGCTACTAGGATATCCTAGCAGAAGCTCTCACCTCCTAGAGTATGCTTGCACTGCAGGCACCAGTGCATAATCGTTGAATCTGATCCCATAGGATTCTCTAGCCATATGTATCCATCCAATGGCTCCATCGGAATCACCGTTCTTTGAACTAGGGTAGTGTTAATAAAAGAATGATTGGAACCTATGTCTATAAGTACTGCATCTAAGGTGGAGTAGACACAGATCATACTTCGTATCATCTCCGGAGTGCCGTGATCATAGGACTCAGCTTCCTGGAGCTGAGCTAGCCCATGTCCTCCTGCTCCCTATGGTTGGGGTGGACCACCTGGTGGTGGTGGCAATAACATCTTGAATCATTGCCCACCCCTAGCTACACGTCCAGCTCCTCTTCCACGTCCGCCTGCTCCCTGCGGACCTCCTCAGTCGAATCTCTGTCACTTCTTGGGTGGGCATTCAACCATCTGCTAATCTTCTATACCACAGGATGGATAGTCATGATCCATGAGACCCTGCCCGCTGCATGCGTATCACTGCCCGCTCCTGGTATAACTGGCTAAGCCTTGGGTTCCCCGCACAACCGACCATGAATCCTGCGGTCTTCCACCTATAGGTGTGGTTCTTTTGGACCTCAGTGTCATCTGTCTACTACCAACTGTAGAATAATCCACTATGTGATGACTAGTAGTGGGTCTCGCTGCTAGTGGTTTCTCAGTAAGGAAACTCTCCACTAAGAGGGCTCTCTCTAACACCCCCTCCTGTGTCAGGATGCTGAGTGAGATCATAGAAGCCCTGATCTCATGCCTGAGTCCCTGCTCGAAGGTCCGGACCCTGAAAAATGTTTCCCACAGCATATCAATGGATTTTTGTGAGAGGTCAGATAACCTCACTGTGTAATGAGACATAATCATGCTTCCCTACTACAGATGATGTATCTCTTGTATGTGCACTACGTGAAGAGTTGCAGGAACAAACTGGGCCCGAAACAGGCTCTCAATGTCTGTCCAGAGAAGGATCACCTCATCTTGAACCTGTAGCATCAAGCTCCACCATCTTCGTTCGGGTTCTTATAGAAGACTGGTGGTAAGGATCACCATGAGATCAGCTGGTGTCCCTACAAGTCGAAATACTCCCACCACAGCCTCCAGCCAATCCCCTGCCACCTATGGGTCCATCTCTCCCCTAAAACAGGGTGGCCTCTGGCGCTGTAATTCGTGCAACGCGCTCAAGCGGTGTGCACCCTCTGCTTTTGGGGCTGGTAGCATCGGTGGCCCAACGGGTAATGGTACCACTGGTGCCTCCATGGATGCATATATTGGAAGAGGTCCTTGCACTTAGGCCTCATCACTCGATGGGCTATCAGTGCGTACAACTCTCGGAACCCTAGTTGGTTGTCTGCATAGAGGAATCTTGAAAGGAAACAGGTGTGCCGCGATAAATAATTTATACCCGGTGAGCTTACTCTAATAGATCACAAAGAAAACTCTTCCAAACACACACCCAATCAGTGTTTTCAGGCAGTAAGTCGTAAATCAGTAGTCAGGGTCCTGATGTATGGATACATCGGCTGTTGCACCAACACTGGATTACCTAGACTGATAACCATACTAACTACACATAACATTATTTCCATAAATAAGGAAGATCAAAGTCTTATGTTCTATGGTATAACAGACACCTCTGATACCAATTTGTCATGACCCATCCCACGGGGCCCATGGCATGACTACCCCAAGCACAACTTTCATATGCTAGGGGCTGGCGACTAGCACTGAAGGCATATTCCCTAATAATAGGAAGGCATTTCCTTTATAACCTATAAACACACGCAACCAAGCACCCAGCAAGATACAAGATCAAGTAAACTATATAGTAAATAGAGTGAGTACAGTTAGTCAAAGGGGCCAGAATACAATCCCAACTGGAAAATACAAGGAAAAATGGAAGTTACATGGCAGTAGATAAGTGAAAAGCAGATCTTGTATCATCCACCATAGATCCTACATGAAGGGTAGGTACATCTCAAGAACAACCATCTCTGCGGTTCACCTCGTCTAACGTCCACCACCAAGCTACCTCCAATCCTAGTACCCTCATCCTCGATCAGTGTTGTCTGTTGTCTACACAAAACACAACAAAGTGTGGGCATAAACCGTACAAGGGTGAGTATAACGATACTCAGTAGAGACCCCGAGACCCTGAAGGTCTCAAAAACTCCACCAAGGATAAACCACACAGTATGAAATCAACTGAAATACCTACATAGGTATTTTCCCATACATATACCTAAATTATCAAGTATACCCATCACAATCATGAGGAAAACACAGAGCCCAACTCAAATCACAAAGCTCAAATATTCCACAAAGGAAGGAATACCATGAAGGAAAGTACCACACAGGTACGCCACACAGAATAATACCCCCAAGGTATTACCACAAAGGAATGTACCACACAGGTATGAATTTAGCTCACACAAAGTATAACATGTAAAGACCCGTAAAATTCAAGGGAAATTTTTTCTTAATTTTATTTGGAATTTTACAAGAGCGCGGTTTCTGACGGCACCTGATTCCGAGGCCCGGAGTGCCCGGAATCATTTTCCGAAGTTTGGCTCGGGTACGTTCAGTGAACGAACGAGCGGGAATTTCTAAATTTTGATCCGGTGCTCGGAATTGAAATCCGAGGGCACTGATGAACTCGCAGCGCCGATATTCGCTTAAGGAGACCTTTTCCGAGGTTGCGTTTATTTCGGAATGAGAGTTAGTTTTTGGGAGTTTAGAATAAGTTAAATAAAAATTGTGGATTACATATTTTTATTTAAACTTATTAGTTAACTTCTCTCAAAGGAATTTAGGGGTGGGACCCACACCCACTTAACCTCCCTTGAGAGGATTAAGTGTGGTGGGGCCCACACGAACCCTAAACTTTTCATCTTCTCCCAACTCCCTTAACCCCTCTTTAAATGACATGAGTTATTTAATTTTGGAGTTATCCTTTTTGAATTTCAAACCTTTGAAATTCATTTGTTATGTTTGTGAATAAAATAAGCTCTTATCTTATTTTGTTGGGTTAGAACTCTTAGCCATCTTGAGAGCTTTTGAGAGTTTTTCTTCCTTCTTCAATCTTTGACGAAGAACGCTCAACTTGACAAAAACGCTCAAGCTCCGACGAAGAACGACACTCCTCTCTTCTTCATCTTCTGTGTCAACGAGAGGGAACGCCGCTTCCTCCTTGGACTCCCTTCGTCGGCATACGAAGATTCGCCAATGAGGTATCTCTTCGGACGTACCTCTTCGTCATCGGATTTGAAGAACGACTTCCGCGACGCCCGACCTCCGCGACGTTCTCTTTCGCGGGACGTTGACAAATCTTCGAACCTATACCCAAGGTAGGGGTTGTTGTATTTTGTTTATTTATTTATCCTTGTTCGTGGTTCATTCATGACTAACGTAAGGATTTTAAGTTGTGTTATCATTTAACGTGAGGGGGCCGGAGCGCATGAACACGGCCGAACCCCCTCCATCGTTCTTGTTGATTTATCTTGCGGGTGGAAACAAGGTGGCGTGGTGCCGTCGCACCACGCGGATAATTGTATGTTTATATTGCGCGGCGTCGTCGCGCCGCGCCGTGGAAGAATCATCAAGAACGCGACGTCATCGCGCCGCGTCAAGGGGAATCGGAGGCGCGGTGGAGGGGCGCGGTGTCGTCGCACCGCGCCGGACGACGAACACCGCGGCCGGTTCCGGGCCGCGGCGGGACGAGAAGACCGGCGGCCGGGCCGCCGGCGTCGGAATCCGGAAAGGGAACCGGATTTTCCGGTCCCGTTGGAGAAAACAGGCCGGCAGTTGGCCGGCCGGAAGGTCAAAAGGTGGGGGAAATAAATTCCCCCTTCCAGCTTAAAAAAAACCCCTCATTTATGAGGGGGCGGTTTCTTTGAGGGGGGGCAGGCGGCCCCCCAGTTTTTCCACGAAGTAGGCCCCCAGGAGGGGGGCCGTTGTTGACACAAGGGCGCGGCATAATGCCGCGCCGCCTTTCCAAGAAGTGGGGGGCTTCCCCCCCCCCCCCCCCCGGCGCGCTGCCTCCATGCGGCGCCAGGCCGCCGCGCCGCCGCGCCGGGCCGGGTCGGCCCGGACCCGGATCCCCCCGTTTCGAATCATTTTCGGTCTTTTGGCCATAACTTGAGCCACGGACCTCCGATTGAAGAACCGTCTGCGGCAGCGCGATCCTTGGATTGAGACGGTCGTTTCGGTATATCGCACTCAAGGTTTCGGAATACATTTCATTCGGCCGGGTTGGTTCGTTCATGAAACCAACCGGGCTTTCGGAGCGGAAACGCTCATATCTTGAGCTACGGACGTCCGATTGACGTGCCGTCAGTTTTGTTGTGTTCCTCTTAGTGAGACGGTTCTTTTGGCATACTCCGCCCGAGGTTTGGACGTAGGTGGAGTACGTTCGGGTTGGTTTTTCCTTAAAAACCAACCGGGCCCCGGGGACAAAAATGCCAATAACTCTCAGACCGGGCGTCCGATCGACGCGCCGTCTGTTGCGTTGAGTTCCTGTTGACAATACGGAACTTTTGGATACATCAACTCTGGACTTTGTGACAGTTGATGTATCATCCTCTCGGCTCGTGGAGCGGACCCTCCGAACGAGCTTGCTGTGTGCGGGAACCCTAGTGCTGGCTGCGACTGTTCTGTGACTACTACTGCTACTACTGCTACTGTGACTGCGACGACGACAGTACAGAGATCCTGTGTGGATTCGACGACGACGACTTCAGCACTCAGCGATCCTACGTGGATCAGTGCTACAGGTCCTGTGTGGGCCCGATCCTGTGTGGGTCCGATCCTGTGTAGGTCTTTGCGCTCAGCGGTCCTGTGTGAACCAGCGCCTACAGGTCCTACGTGGGCCCGATCCTGTGTGGGTCTTTTGCGGGGGTTAGTTACCTATCGATCCTTCGTGGGTCCGACAACTTAGATGGATCAGAGATCATCTTTATCGTCTTTCGAAGATGTATACCTGTGTGAGCTGAATCCTGTTGCATTCCTGTGTGGATCGTGTTGTGCTATCCTGTGTGGATTACGTTTTACTTTCCTGTGTGGAATACGTTTACTTTCCTGTGTGGACTGAGTTGTACTTGGGCTCGGAGGTTGGAGCGTATTTGAATTTGATGACTTAGGTATATGTATGGGCATATACCTAAGCAGTGTCGATTGTTACTTCGTGATTGAACCTTTCTTCGTGGTTTATCCTTTGTGGATTGAGAGACCTTCAGGGGGTCTCAGGGTCCCTACTGAGTAGCTTATACTCACCCCTGCACGGGCTTTGCCCGCACTACGTTGTGTTGGTTGCAGACGACGGACAGCGTTGATCTTAGCTGAGGCCTGCAGAGCAGAACGGTACCTGGAGGTGGACCACTGGACGGGACGTGCTCGGAGCGGACGGTGGGACCCGTGGAGCAGTGGAGCTATCTGTACCCACCCTTCAGGTGGGATTTCCAGTGGACAGCCCGGTGTAGCGGCTTTTACTTTTCAGTTGCTGTTTTCCCTTTCGAGTTGTACTTTACTTTCAGTTTGGGTTTGTATACTGGCCCATTTACCTTTCCGCACTTTCAGTTGTACTCTGCTATTGCTTAGTGTTTACTTTCCGCTTGCTTACTCTGTGGTGTTTGTTTACTTTATAAAGGCAATGCCTTCCCTTTTTACTGGGATTTACGCCTTGGTGCTAGTCGCCAGCCCCTAGCCTATGGAAGGCGGGCTTGGGGTAGTCACGGCACGGACCCCGAGGGCGGGTCGTGACAAATTGGTATCAGAGGAGTTCGGTTCTACCGCGAACTCTGATCTTTTCTATGTGAAGCAATAATGTTTACGTATTGAGTGTGGTTATCATTCCAGGGAGTCCAGTGTTGGTGCGGCGGCCGACGTATCCGTACACCAGGACCCTGACTTCTGATTTCCGACTTAATGCACGAAAACATTGATTGCGTGTGTGTTTCAAAGTTTTCTTTGTGATTACTTATATCAGCTCACCAGGTATACTGTTCTGACCGTGGCGCACCTGTTTTCTTTTCAGGATGGCCCCACGACGGCAGCCAGCTAGGGTTCCGAGAGTCGAGCGTGACGACAGCCCACCGAGCGATGAGGCCTCGGTGCAGGGCCCTTTGTCAGCAGTGGCACCGGCGGTAGCTCTACCCGCCGAGCCCCCTATGCTTCCAGCAGCAGCCGCTGACGATACACGTCGCCTCAGCGCACTGCATGAGTTTCAGTGCCAGCGACCGCCCAGGTTTCGCGGGGAGACGGATCCCCAGGCTGCAGAGGACTGGCTGGAGGCAGTGGTACGAGTGTTTAGGCTAGTGAGGACACCAGCAGACCTCATGTTGATCCTCGCTGTGAGCCTATTACACGCAGCAGCAGGACGATGGTGGAGCTTGATGCTCCAGGTGCACGATGAGGCATCTCTACTTTGGACGGACTTTGAGAGCCTCTTCCGCTCGGAGTTCGTCCAGCCACCCTTCGTGCGGTGCGTATCCAGGAGCTTCTTCAGCTGCGGCAGGGCAGCATGACGGTCGCTCAGTACTCGGCGAGATTTACTGATCTCTCGCGCTACTCGACCGACATGGTACGGGACCCATTCTTTCGGGCCCGGACCTTCGAGCAGGGTTTGAGACACGAGATCAGGGCATCGCTGATCTCCCTCAGCATACCGACTCAGACAGGAGTACTGGAGCGGGCCCTTCTGATCGAGAGCTTCCTTGCTGAGTCTACACCAGCGCAGCGACCCACCGCAGGGCGGCACGTGGCAGAGTCATCTGCAGCAGGCAGTCGACGGATGACTCAGGGGTCCAGACAGACCAGACCTTCGGGCAAACAACCTCAGGACACTGGCTCAGCAGTGCGGGGAACACAGCGAGGAGCCAGTCTTTCGAGAGGCAGACAGTGCTACTCGTGCGGCGGGTAGGGCCACATGGCTCGTGACTGCCCGACCCGCCGTGCCGAGGAGCAGCAGTCGGTTGAGGGACCACCGAGGCAGAGGCAGAGGGTCGACCGTGGCGGTCCGCAGGGAGGAGGCGGATGAGGAAGAGGAGCTAGACGAGCAGCCGGTGGTGGGCGACGCTTTGAGGCTCTGCCACCACCACCACCAGGAGGTCCACCCCGACCACAGGGAGCTGGCGGGCAGAGACAGGCACAGCTCCAGGCAGCAGAGGCCTACGACCACGGCGCACCCGAGATGATTCGAGGTATTATCTGTGTCTATTCCACCCTTGCTGCAGTTCTTATAGACACAGGAGCGAGTCACTCTTTCATAGCCGCTGCCCTTGTTCGGAGCTCGGAGATTCCGACAGAGCCGTTGGCTCGATCCTTACGGCTAGAGACTCCTACGGGAGCAGACTCGACGATTACGCACTGGTGCCGGCAGTGTGAGCTTACTCTAGGAGGCGAGAGCTTCGGCTGGGATCTTCTTGTAGCAGCGTCGAGGCCTTACGACGTCATCTTGGGCATGGATTGGCTATCTACGGTCCATGCGCAGGTTGACTGTTTTAGGCGCAAGGTGCAATGTGTACGCACCGACGGGAGCAGGTTCACCTTCACCGGCGAGAAGGGATCCTTAGCAGCACAGGATGGACTTCCGCGGAGGAGAGGACAGCCCATCACTCATCAGTTGGCTAGTCTAATCCTTGGATCAGTTGACGTGCGGAGTCCTGGTTTTCCTGCAGTGGTGGATCAGTTTGCGGACGTTTTTCCCGACGACGTTCCAGGGCTACCTCCTCGTAGAGAGGTAGACTTTTATATTGACTTGTACCCCGGGACAGCCCCGATATCCACTCCAGCATATCGGATGGCCCCCGCCGAGCTTCGAGAGCTACGGGTACAGTTGGAGGACTTTCAGGGCAAGGGGTTCATCCGACCCAGTGTTTCACCCTGGGCTTCCCCGATATTGTTCTCCAAGAAGGCGGATGGGAGCTTGCGACTTTGTGTTGACTATCGTCGCCTGAACCAGGTGACAGTGAGGAACAAGTACCCGCTACCGAGGATTGATGACCTCTTTGTTCAGCTCAAGGGAGCACGGTGGTTCTCAAAGATAGACCTCAGGTCAGGCTATCATCAGCTCAGAGTCAGAGACGAGGATGTGCAGAAGATGGCCTTCAGATGTCGGTATGGCCACTATGAGTTCTTGGTTATGCCTTTCGGTGTAACCAATGCTCCAGCAGTGTTCATGGCTCTCATGAACTGGATCTTTCAGCCATACCTCGATCGGTTTGTCGTGGTTTTCATCGACGACATTCTGATTTACTCTACGACTGAGGAGGAGCACGCCTATCACTTGCGAGTTGTACTAGACACACTCCGAGAGCACCAGCTTTATGGTAAGCTCTCGAAGTGCCAGTTCTGGATACGTGAGGTCCACTTCTTGGGACACGTTATCTCTGAGGTGGGAGTTGCAGTGGATCCCGCGAAGATTGAGGCTGTGTTATCTTGGGAACCACCCAGGAGCGTGACTGAGGTTCGGAGTTTCTTGGGACTAGCTGGATACTATTGGAGATTCGTGCCAGACTTCTCTAGAGTTGCAGCATCACTCACAACTTTGACGAAGAAGGGGAAACCCTTCGTGTGGTCAGACAGATGTCAGCAGAGCTTCCAGGAGCTGAGACAGAGATTGACTAGCGCACCTATCTTGAGGTTTCCCGAGGAGGGAGTAGGGTACGTAGTTTACTGCGATGCATCAGGGACCGGACTCGAATGTGTTCTGATGCAGGAGCGGGCAGTGATCGCCTATGGATCACGTCAGTTGAGTCCGCATGAGCAGAACTACGCTACCCATGACCTGGAGTTAGCAGCAGTAGTCTTCGCTCTGAAGACATGGCGACACTATCTGATGGGCGAGCGCTTTACAGTCTTTTTCGATCATCAGAGTCTCAGGTATATCTTCTCGCAGAAGGACCTGAACCTGAGACAGCGGCGATGGCTCGAGTTCCTCCAGGACTATGACTTTGAGATATTCTATACTCCTGGGAAGGGGAACGTAGTAGCCGATGCCCTCAGCAGGAGGACGGGCATTCAGCTACTTGAGGAGGTGACAGAGCAGCTAGCCTCTTTGCAGATATCCTTCGTGGATAGAGATGGAGCAGATTTCCTTCAGTCTCCCACAGTCACTCCTCCACTACTACAGCGATTCAGGGAGGCACAACGTGGGGACGCTGACTGTGAGACACGGCGTGCACAGATATCCTCGGGACAGGCACCTGATGGTTTCTCCCTTGGAGCAGAGCATGACATCCTTTTCAGAGGACGTACCATGGTACCAGTCGCTTTGCGAGAGGAAGTGCTGAGAGAGTTTCACACTTCTCCTTTGGCGGTACATCCTGGAGTGGCAAAGATGTACCAGGACCTCAGACGACAGCACTGGTGGCCGGTCATGAAGAAGTCAGTAGCAGAGTTTTTTTCTCGATGCCTCACCTGCCAGCAGGTGAAGGCAGATCATCAGGTACCAGCAGGCTTGGTACAGCCCTTGGAGGTCCCAGAGTGGAAGTGGGACGGCATATATATGGACTTCGTGACTGGACTTCCATGCACTTCCAGAGGTCACGACTCCATCTGGGTGATTGTTGACCGACTCACCAAGTCGGCACACTTCTTACCCATCAGAGAGCAGGGCTCAGTGGAGAGCTTGGGACGTCTCTACGTTCAGGAGATTGTGCGGCTCCACGGCGTGCCATCATCTATCGTATCCGATCGAGATGCCCGCTTTACTTCCCGGCTTTGGAAGGGGTTACAGGAGGCGTTCGGGACGCAGCTACGTCTAAGCACAGCCTTTCACCCTCAGACGGATGGTCAGGCGGAGAGGACCATTCAGACTCTCGAGGACATGCTCCGCTCATGTGTTCTCGACTTTGGTCGTAACTGGGAGGACCACCTACCCTTGGTGGAGTTTGCGTACAACAACAGCTACCACTCCACCATCGGGATGGCACCGTACGAGGCATTGTACGACCGACCTTGTAGATCTCCTTTGTGCTGGACAGACCCTAGGGAGTCAGCACTTGTGGGACCGAAGATGGTCCAGGCCACGACAGAGAAGGTCCAGGTCATCCAGGAGCGGATGAGGACAGCTCAGAGCCGGCAGAAGTCATATGCTGACAGGAGGCGGAGGCCACTAGAGTTCGAGGATGGCGACCACGTCTTCTTGCGGGTCTCACCTCGACGTGGTATTCGGAGATTTGGCCGAGGCGGCAAGTTATCTCCGCGCTTCATCGGACCCTTCCAGGTCCTCAGCAGGGTTGGCGAGGTGGCTTATCACCTGGCTCTGCCACCTCAGTTGCACCGGGTGCACGACGTCTTCCACGTATCCCAGCTGAGGAGATACGTGCATGACCCGACACACATCATTGACCATGGGGAGCTTGACGTTGACGATGGGGCGACTTTTACGGAGGTCCCGGTGGAGATAAAGGATCGAAAGGAGCGGGTCCTACGTGGGCGATCGATTCCTCTTGTGCGCATCAGATGGCATCACGGGAATCTCCAGGAGAGCACATGGGAGCGGGAGGCTCAGATGCGTGCTCAGTACCCTCATTTGTTTCCCTAGTTTTTGATGTATCTTTACGGGGACGTAAAGCCCTGAGGTGGGAGTAATGTAAAGACCCGTAAAATTCAAGGGAAATTTTTTCTTAATTTTCTTTGGAATTTTACAAGAGCGCGGTTTCTGACGGCACCTGATTCCGAGGCCCGGAGTGCCCGGAATCATTTTCCAAAGTTTGGCTCGGGTACGTTCAGTGAACGAACGAGCGGGAATTTCTAAATTTTGATCCGGTGCTCGGAATTGAAATCCGAGGGCACCGATGAACTCGCAACGTCGATATTCTCTTAAGGAGACCTTTTTCGAGGTTGCATTTATTTCGGAATGAGAGTTAATTTTTGGGAGATTAGAATAAGTTAAATAAAAATTGCGGATTACATATTTTTATTTAAACTTATTAGTTAACTTCTCTCAAAGGAAGTTAGGGGTGGGACCCACACCCACTTAACCTCCCTTGAGAGGATTAAGTGTGGTGGGGCCCACACGAACCCTAAACTTTTCATCTTCTCCCAACTCCCTTAACCCCTCTTTAAATGACATGAGTTATTTAATTTTGGAGTTATCCTTTTTGAATTTCAAACCTTTGGAATTCATTTGTTAAGTTTGTGAATAAAATAAGCTCCTATCTTATTTTGTTGGGTTAGAACTCTTAGCCATCTTGAGAGCTTTTGAGAGTTTTTCTTCCTTCTTCAATCCTTGACGAAGAACGCTCAACTTGATGAAGAACGCTCAAGCTCCGACGAAGAACGCCACTCCTCTCTTCTTCGTCTTCCGTGTCAACGAGAGGGAACGCCGCTTCCTCCTCGGACTCCCTTCGTCGGCATACGAAGATTCGCCAACGACGTATCTCTTAGGACGTACCTCTTCGTCATCGGATTTGACGAACGACTTCCGTGACGCCCGACCTCCGCGACGTTCTCTTCCGCGGGACATTGACAAATCTTCGAACCTATACCCAAGGTAGGGGTTGTTGTATTTTGTTTATTTATTTATCCTTGTTCGTGGTTCATGCATGACTAACGTAAGGATTTTAAGTTGTGTTATCATTTAACGTGAGGGGGCCGGACCGCATGAACACGGCCGAACCCCCTCCATCGTTCTTGTTGATTTATCTTGCGGGTGGAAACAAGGTGGCGTGGTGCCGTCGCACCACGCGGATAATTGTATGTTTATATTGCGCGGTGCCGTCGCGCCGCGCCGTGGAAGAATCATCAAGAATGGGATGTCGTCGCACCGCGTCAAGGGGAATCGGAGGCGTGGTGGAGGGGCGCGGTGTCGTCGCACCGCGCCGGACGACGAACACCGCGGCCGGTTCCGGGCCGCGGCGGGACGAGAAGACCGGCGGCCGGGCCGCCGGCGTTGGAAGCCAGAAAGGGGACCGGATTTTCCGGTCCCGTTGGAGAAAACCGGCCGGCAGTTGGCCGGCCGGAAGGTCAAAAGGCGGGGGAAATAAATTCCCCCTGCCAGCTTAAAAAAAACCCCCCCTCATTTATGAGGGGGCGGTTTCCTTGAGGGGGGGCAGGCGGCCCCCCGGTTTTTCCACGAAGCAGGCCCCCAGGAGGGGGGCCGTTGTTGACACAAGGGCGCGACATAATGCCGCGCCGCCTTTCCAAGAAGCGGGGGGCTTTGCCCCCCCCCCCCCCCTGCGCGCTGCCTCCATGCGGCGCCAGGCCGCCGCGCCGCCGGCCGGCCGGCCGGGCCGGGTCGGGCCGACCCAGGGGGGGTCGGGCCGGGTCGGCCCGGACCCGGACCCCCCCGTTTCGAATCAGTTTCGGTCTTTTGGCCATAACTTGAGCCACGGACCTCCGATTGACGAACCGTCTGTGGAAACGCGATCCTTGGATCGAGACGGTCGTTTCGGTATATCGCACTAAAGGTTTCGGAATACTTTGAGTTCGGCCGGGTTGGTTCGTTCACGAAACCAACCGGGCCTTCGGAGCGGAAACGCTCATATCTTGAGCTACGGACGTCCGATTGACGTGCCGTCAGTTTTGTTGTGTTCCTCTTAGTGAGACGGTTATTTTGGCATACTCCGCCTGAGGTTTGGACGCAGGTGGAGTACGTTCGGGTTGGTTTTGCCTTAAAAACCAACCGGGCCCCGGGGACAAAAATGCCAATAACTCTCAGACCGGGCGTCCGATCGACGCGTCGTCTGTTGCGTTGAGTTCCTGTTGACGATACGGAACTTTTGGATACATCAACTATGGACTTTGTGACAGTTGATGTATCAGCCTCTCGGCTCGTGGAACGGACCCTCCGAACGAGCTTGCTGTGTGCGGGAACCCTAGTGCTGGCTGCGACTGTTCTGTGACTACTACTGCTACTACTGCTACTGTGACTGCGACGATGACAGTACAGAGATCCTGTGTGGATTCGACGACGACGACTTCAGCACTCAGCGATCCTACGTGGATCAGTGCTACAGGTCCTGTGTGGGCCCGATCCTGTGTGCGTCCGATCCTGTGTGGGTCTTTGCGCTCAGCGGTCCTGTGTGAACCAGCGCCTACAGGTCCTACGTGGGCCCGATCCTGTGTGGGTCTTTTGCGGGGGTTAGTTACCTATCGATCCTTCGTGGGTCTGACGACTTAGATGGATCAGAGATCATCTTTATCGTCTTTCGAAGATGTATACCTGTGTGAGCTAAATCCTGTTGCATTCCTATGTGGATTGTGTTGTGCTATCCTGTGTGGATTACGTTTTGCTTTCTTGTGTGGAATACATTTACTTTCCTGTGTGGACTGAGTTGTACTTGGGCTCGGAGGTTGGAGCGTATTTGAATTTGATGACTTAGGTATATGTATGGGCATATACCTAAGCAGTGTCGATTGTTACTTCGTGATTGTACCTTTCTTCGTGGTTTATCCTTTGTGGATTGAGAGACCTTCAGGGGGTCTCGGGGTCCCTACTGAGTAGCTTATACTCACCCCTGCACGGGCTTTGTCCGCACTACGTTGTGTTGGTTGCAGACGACGGACAGCGTTGATCTTAGCTGAGGCTTGCAGAGTAGGACGGTACCTGGAGGTGGACCACTGGACGGGACGTGCTCGGAGCGGACGGCGGGACCCGTGGAGCAGTGGAGCTATCTGTACCCACCCTTCAGGTGGGATTTCCAGTGGACAGCCCGGTGTAGCGGCTTTTACTTTTCAGTTGTTGTTTTCCCTTTTGAGTTGTACTTTACTTTCAGTTTGGGTTTGTATACTGGCCCATTTACCTTTCCGCACTTTCAGTTGTACTCTTCTATTGCTTAGTGTTTACTTTCCGCTTGCTTACTCTGTGGTGTTTGTTTACTTTACAAAGGCAATGCCTTCCCTTTTTACCGGGATTTACGCCTTGGTGCTAGTCGCCAGCCCCTGGCCTATGGAAGGCGGGCTTGGGGTAGTCACGTCACGGACCCCGAGGGCGGGTCGTGACATAACATAAGTACATTAGTGGAGATGATTATATGTAACTACTAAATCATCTTACTCTGTTAAGAAGCAGACCCACATAGGATCGCTTGGTGCTAACCCACATAGGATCAGTCAGTGCTAACCCACACATGATCGCTAGGTGCATACCCACATAGGATCCCTTGGTTCTGACCCACATATGATCGCTAGTTGCTGACCCACACATGATCGCTCGGTTCTGGCCCACATAGGATCGCTCTTCATTCTTCACGTCACAGCTAGCTACAGGGTTCCCAGGCTAAGCTCGCTCATCTTCGGAAGGGTCCACTCCAAAATCCACTGGTTGATACTCCTACTGCAATGAAGTCTCATGAAGAATTATGCCAAAGGAATACTACGTCATAGGGGTCTCAACGCAATAGACAATGCGTCAATCGGACACTCGGTCTGTGAGTTATTAGCCTTTTATTCCCGAGGGCCCGATTGGATTCAATATCGATCCAACCCGACTATTCCCATACATTATACATAGCTATAATGGGATATTCTAAAAGGACTTTCTTGGTCCAAGGATTCCAACATCACTGATAGTTCGTCAAATGGATATCTGGTGCCAATGTTATGGCCAAATGAGTGTAAATGGGTCGTAGTGAGTCTGGGTCCGCCCCGACCCGGCCATGGCCGACCTGGTTCAGGTCACCCGGACAGACTGGTTGGGCCTGGCCCGTGCTGGGTGGCCCATCCTGGCAGCGGCGCGATGGCCGCAAGGTCCGTGAGGGGCTATGGGGGGCCATGGAGGGCGTGAGGGGCGCAGAGGACGTGAGGGGGGCGCCGAGGGATACTCGGCGGTGCAGAAGGATGAGGGGCAGCAAGACGAGGAAATTGGGAGGTGTGATAGGCCGCAGGGTGGTGCAGTGAGGCCGTTGTGCGGTGTAGTAGGCCGCGGGGCAGCGCATCGAGGAGGGGGGGCGGTGCGGCAGGCCACGGGGTGGAGAGGCGAGGTCACAGGGTGGCGCAGCTGGCCACAGGGCGGCGCACTGAGGCCGTGGGGTGACGCGGCTGGCCGCGGGCGACGCGGCCGGCCGCGGGCGACACGACAATGCTGCCGGGTGGTGGAGGCCATGGGGCAGCGCCGTCGCGCCATCACCTTCATCGAGGTCGGTGGTGGTGTCGGCCATCATCCTCGATTTTTAGCGGTTCCAAACGCCAGAACCGGTAGCCATCACCATCACTAAGAACACACAAAAAGAAGAACGATGGAGGGATCAGACCATTTTTGTTTGGCCCACACCCTCCACATTAGGTCAGTAGCAAGCAGCTCAAAAAAAACTTGAATCAAGAATGTCAAATTAAAAAATTTCATATGAATCGTGGATCAACTCATTTTCGTTTATCCATGTTCACCATGATTTCTATGAATGTGGATTTTAATCGAGAAATTACAATATTTCAATAACAACCCCTACCTCGTTTATTTGATTTGTTGAAGATTCTCCGCGGGGAAGGAGACGGTGTCATTGGGAATAGATGGACATCAGTGACATCATCTTTTCTTCGATCGTCAGTTCGTTGACGTTGAAGACGTTCCTCATCAATGAATGTCCCATGGAAGAAGTCGGAGTCGAAGTCAGCATTCTTCATTGGAGAGAATTCTCCCAAGGCACCTTCCACCCAATCCCAACAAAATGAAGAGGTGGACCAAATAATATATTATGTTATCTATTAAGTTGTTGGAATAATTTTCAAATTGGTTTAATTAATTAATTGAGTTTATAAAAATTAATTAAAGGGGGTGGCACCATTAATGTGGGTAATCTCAAGAGGTTTCTCCCCATTAAGAGAGGAGTTCAAGGGGGTTTAATTCTTAGGTGGTCCCCACCACCATAACCCACATGGGAGGTTAGGATCGGGTGGTCCCCACCACCATAACCTATATTGAGAGGTGTTGGTTTAGGTCGTCCCCACCTCTCAACATCCACATGGGAGTTACAAAGAAAAATAAAATAAAATGTTACACAATATTATTTTATTTTATTCTTTCACGAAAAACCCAAAAATTATCTATCATCCTCAACCAACTACCATTGAGGTGAAAGTCTTCTTAAGCGAATACTGGTGCTGCGAGTTCAACGGTTCCCTCAGATATCAATTTCGATCACCGTTTCAAAAGTTACAAAAACATGCTCTCATGTTTACTGATCGTACCTGAAAAAAAGTTCATAAATTCATTCCAGACACACCGGGCCTCGGAATAATGCACCTTTAATTTTCACGGACTCGTAAAATTACCATTTAATTAAAATAAATTCACATGGAAATTTTGGGTCATTACATTAATAATAAATATGCATTAACCAAATCATTATGGTAGAATAAACATCTCATTCCCTTCTTTAATGCATTAATATACATCAATAACCCATATCCGCTACATAGAAATTTAATAACATATTTGATGACTATCCTTCTCTTCAGATCCATGAAATATTCATTACATTCATCCACATAAAGGAACATGGATCCATTTTTATTTAAATAGTTAGTGTATTATATAGACATGTGAAAATATATATAAAGAATTAATAACATCCCTTTAAACAAATAAAACTATCGATCTTGTTAATAGTTGTTATCATGGTCCAACATTAAACGACTACTATTATTGATTGATCCACTAATATACCCACTCTTGATATTATATGGCCAAACAATGGTTTTTTATATATCCAAAATTCATTCATTTAAAAAAACCGTATATCTTATCCTTCCTTATGGTATTCACGCAAAGAATATTTTAATCTTAATTCCCTTCACTACTCTAGAAAATCATATGGATATCATAGATATACAATACAACAAAACTATCAACCTAATATATAATATCTGGACTATTTATACAGGTAAATATAGAGGGGGAATTTGTATGATCAAATGGTATATCTATAAATTCATTAGGTCTATAAATTTTATATATTTTTGTCTAGGGTAATCCCCCTACTGGGTCGGAAAGTGATGATATTTAGAAATAAAGAAAATCATGGAAAATTATTATGCTCCATAAATTTGATCAAATAATTATAATAAATAGTTTATATGATACATGTTATTTATAGTGTTATTTTTTATTTACTCATAATAAATTCAATGACATATCGATCCATTATTCTTATAATGAAAAATCATGTGCACCCCTCACTGATGCACTTTTCCACTTAAATACCTTGTCAATATTTTATGGATGGTTCTTATTTAATTCTAGAAACTCTATGGAGGTATTTTAATATGGATTATTTTTAATATTTGTAGCTCCATATATGAGTTATATTAAAAAATATAAATCACGATTCTAAAAATGACTATATAAATATTATGGAATAAATTCATCAAACTCTCGTACAATAGTCATATCATCAACATTGATTTTCTCCACAACTCTCTGAGATAAACACACCTTTTAATGGGAATCAAGGATATAATATATATGTGATCTCTATTATTTGATTTTATTTATCCTTTCACTGAAACATGATCATAGCTAAGTCTTGAATGTATAACGTGTCTTCAATTCCTTTGAAATTGGTAGGGTATTTATAAAATTAAATCCAATTCAATGCCAAAATCATATCAAATTCAACTGTAGGGAAAATAATGAGATTTGGTGGAATCACTAACCCACAAATAAAAATTACAAAATAATATTATACATGATATGTAATATTTATTCCATTATGAAATATCACCACTAACTCAACATCTAATCATTGAGGACATGAATTAACATTCCTTGATAATTTTCCTAAAATATCGGATTTTTTATAACTGATATCACATAGGGTAATAAAATATTTGATCATAACTCTTGCCACCCCAACATCATTAATTAATCATAAATCCCTTACTAATTTGTTTTTAACACAACCATAAAGCGTCATTTGTCAGAGTGATAAATCCTTAAACATCATTCATCATATATTTAAATAATTAAACCAAATTTTCAATATATGAAACCTTAGTATTGACCTAGGCCATTCTTGGACATCATCTATTATAATACATTTTAATTTTTTACAGAGAAAATGTTATTTAACCCAATATTATCCAATAGGAGTTCCAAACCCCATGAACCATAAGGGAATACTCACCATGAAATTAATAAAATTCCACAGAGTTCTAGAAAAATTGTTTACAATAAGTTGATTATAGAGGGTTGAGAATTAAGTGTCTTGGATAATTCATTCTCTCATTATAGTCCAGTTTTATGTAGAGACTTATTCATTGGAAATGTGAAGCATTGATTTTATAAGAGTAACATTTCTTGGAAATATCATGGGTGGAAATGTTAACTACATTGAATCCACCACAATCCATACCTTTAAAAATCATATTCCATATAGTTCTCCTATACTTTTACATATAATATTACATTATTTAATGAATAATTATACATCAGAGTACAAGACAAGGATTGTAATGTCTTGTGTTTTGGAGGACATGGAACATAAAACTAAAAACAATGAACTATGTAAAACATTTCGTTATTTAATATTCATATTGAGATACTAACATTAATTGTGCTCAATCATATACATATAGTACCCTATCAAACACATGAACATAGGGATGAGGTCACTAGTGCAGAAAACTTTTTTAACGTCGCCATTTTTACATCGGTTATATATAACCGACGTGATAAGCTGTGATACGTGGTTTTTTACATCAGTTATTTTATAACCGACATAAAAAATATAGAGAGAAACTTTTTTACCTCTCTTATTTTAATAACCGACGTTAAAAATCACGCCCATTTGTTTTTTACGTCGGTTATAAATTAACCGATGTAAAAAACCAAAGTGCGGTGTTTTTTACCTCGGTTATAAAATAACCGAAGAAAAAAATGAGGTATCTACGAATTTTTTACGTCGATTATGAAATAACCGACGTAAAAAAAGCAGCATTTGAGGCCTTTTGTTGTTGGTTATTTTATAACCGATGTAAAAACCCACCCCACCGAATTATTTACGTCTGTTAGATTATAACCGACGTAAAAAACTGTGATTTCTGATGTATTTTTTACGTCGATTATTCTATAACTGACGTAAAAATCCAACACGCGGCTGTTTTTACGTCGGTTATTTTATAACCGACGTAAAAAAGAGGTATCAGATACATTTATAACATCGGTTATTATAATAACCGAAGTTATAAATGTAATAAAAATATTTAATAACGTCGGTTATTAAATTATCGACATTATAAAACATTTAAAAGATTAACACGCCCCATGGATTTACATTTACAATTTTTCGATCGACAGTCCGGTGACTCGTCTCTCTCACGCGGAAAACCCTAATCGACTTTTCGATCTCATTGTGTTAAACTCATTTTTCCATCATCGTTTATCATCTTTACTCCCCTTGGATCTATCATCTCCACTCGCAACAATCAGGTAAGCCTCCCACAACTTTATTTCGTTCGTTTTTTCCCGGATAGTCTATATTTACATTTTGTGATTTTTTTTGTTTAAACTAGGTAAGATTCTTCGATTTCAAACCCTCTTACCTCGTTTTTCCATCATCATCTAATTTATTATCACCAAATCTATTAGATTGACTTACATTATTCACGTAAGCCTCACCAACTTCTATTTCTTTTTTTTGTTTCGTGAATGCCCAACATTGATGGTAAATTTTGTTTTCATTGACAACTAATGATTGCATTCACCTATATTACTACAATTTATATGTAAAACATTGTGATACACCCATTCTATGTACCAATGTGATTTATTTTATAAGTATGTATGGTTTTTCATGGTGGAATGTTTTTTTTGGATCCTTGGTTGTTTCTATTTTGGGTATCACTTTTTGTTGTTCCATAATCTATTTACGTCGCTTATTTTCGTGGACTATTATAAGCCTTCATATGCTATTAAAACCCAATTCATTTCACAGTAGAGCATTTTATACTAGTAGGAGATGCAGTTCATAGTTCTCATTTTGAATAATGGAATGATACCAAAACTAGTAGCTTGAGGTTAAAATCTCTAGATATGCCAAAAGTAGTAGCTTGAGGTTAAAATCCCATGGTTCTGGGGGGCTGCCAAGAGGGTTGGTGGCTGTCCAGGGGGGTGGGGGCTATCCATAGGGTTGGCGGCTGTCCAGGGTGTCCATGGAGATGGGGGGAGTCCAAGGGTGTGGGGGGGTCCAAGGTGGTGGGGGTGTCGAAGGGGGTGGGGGCTGTCCAAGGGGTGGGTGGGGAGGGCTGTCCAAGGGGGTGGGGCATGTCCAGAGGGTTTGGGGGTTGTCCGGTGGGTGGGGGGATGTCCACAGAGTTGGGTGTCCAGGGGGTGTCCAAGGGGGTAGGGGGTGGGGTGGTGTCCAGGAGGGGTGGGGTGTTGTCTACAGGGGTGGGGGTTGTCCAGGGGGTGAGGGGCTGCCCAGAGGGTTGGGGGTGTCCAGAGGGTTGGGGGTGTCCAGGGGGGTATTCAAGGGGGTGGGGGAGGGGGTGGTCTCTAGGAGGGGTGGGGGTGCTGTCTAGAGGGGTGGGGACTATCCAGGGGGTGGGGGCTGTCCAGAGGGTTGGGGGTGTCCAGGGGGGTCCAAGGGGGTAGGGGGTGGCGGGTGGTGTCCAGGGGGGGGGGGCTGTCCAGAAAGTTGGGGGTCGTCCAGGGGGGGTGTCCAAGGGGGTAGGGGGTGGGGGTGGTGTCCAGTGGGTGGGGGATGTCCAGAAGGTTGGGGGTGTCCATTGGGGTGTTCAAGGGGTTATGGGGTGGGGGTGTTGTCTAGGAGGGGTGGGGTGATTTTTAGAGGCATGGGGGTTGTCCTGGGGGTGTGGGCTATCCAGAGGGGTGGGGGCTGTCCAAGGGAGTGGTGGTGTCCAGGGGGTGTCCAAGGGGGTGGGGGGCTGTCCAGAGGGTTTGGGGGTTGTTCGGGGGGGGGGGTGTTGTCCAAGGGGTTGGGAGGTTTCCAGGGGTTTGTCCAAGGGGTTAAGAGGTGTGTGGTGGTGTCTAGGAGGGGTGGGAGTGTCTAGGATGGGTGGGGGTTGTCCAAGGGTATAGTGGTGTCAATGGGGTGTCCAAGGGGGTGGGGGGTGGGGTCCCTGGGTGGGGGGCCTGTCCAAGGGGGTGGTGGTGTCTAGGGGGTGTCTAATGGGGTGGGGGATATGTGTCAGTTGGGATTGACTATTGCATCATGGTTTCTAAGATTATGACATGATTATTGTGCCATGATGATTGGCTTTACATTGTGATTTTCTCCATCTGAGTTTTTATTTTAAATTTTATTTGTTTCTCAGGTTTACTCCATTTTCTCCAATTTTCTATCAACCATTGTAGGACCCATGTTTTTCTTTGATTCAATGGAATTTAAACCTGTAATATCTAACTATATTTTGTTTTTAAAATAATATTCAAGCATTTTTTTTAAATACGCATAGATTTGTTTTATATTTCAAAATTGTTTTACATTCAAATTATGATTTTTTTCCTATAAACATATATTTGTCATATCTTAAAAATATATATAATTTTGATATTTGTTATAGGTAATAATGAGTCGATGTTGGATTACGACACATCGAATGAGAAATGAATATGAGGAAGGTATTGATGCCTTTTTGGAATTTTCTAAACGAAATGTTCCATGTAGTGACATTTTTTTCTGTCCATGCCTGAAATGTTTGAATATGAAGAAGTTGAAAAGTAGAGAGATAAAATATCATCTAATTTTTTCATGGTTTTAATCTGAGTTATAGACCTTGGATTTGGCATGGTGAAACTGGACGGAATGTCCCTGATGATGATGATTTGCAAGATGGTAACTCCGATGGAATTGAAGAAATGATTCACGATATTGCAGCAGAACAAATTGAGATAGAACCGATAGTTTCATGTCTATATGGTGATGCTGAAAAACCATTATATCCTGGTTGTACAGATTTTACTATTTTTTCAGCGGTGTTAAGATTGATTAACCTGAAGGCAAAACATGGATGGAGTGATAGCAGTTTTATAGAGCTGCTACAATTGATGAAAGACATTCTTCCAAAAGGTAATGATCATCCAGATTCACATTATAAGGCCAATAAAATATTATGCCCGATGGGATTGGGATACAAGAAAATACATGTATGCCTGAATGACTGAAGTATATATAGGAAGGAATATGAATTTCTGTCAGAGTGTCCTAAATGTGAGACATCACGGTATAAGGTGAAAGAAAAATCACAGGCTGATGTAGAGATTACAAAGATCCCGTCAATGGTATTTTGGTATCTTCCTATAATTCATCATTTTAAACGTTTATTTGCTAATTCACATGATTCAAAAATTTTAAGATGGCATGCTGATGAGTGGTTATGTGATGGAAAGATACGTCATCTAGATGATTGTCCACAATGGAAGAAAATTGATGAGCAGTATTCTACATTTGGAAATGAAATTAGAAATCTCATACTAGGGTTGTGCACAGATGGAATGAATCCATACAGAACCCTCAGTAACACACATAGTTCATGGCCTGTTTTATGGATAATTTAAAACCTCTCTCCTGAAGTTTGTATGAAGTACAAATAAGTCTTGTTTAGTATAATGATATTTGGCCCAAAGTAACCCGGCAATGATATTGATGTTTACTTGTCACCATTGATTGATGATTTGAAACTATTATGGGCTGATGGTATTAGGGTGTATGATTCTTATAAAATGGAATATTTTCAACTGCATGCAGTGCTTCTGTTCACTATAAATTACTTCCCAGCATATGGAAATTTTTCTGGATATAGTGTTAAAGGGCATAAAGTATGTCCAATTTGCGAACAACGGACGTAATATTGTCAATTACATCATTGGTGGAAAATAGTGTACATGGGTCATCGGAAGTTTTTGCCTATGGATCACCCTTATAGAAGACTAAAAAAGGAATTCAATGGATTACACGAATTTGATATTGCTCCAAAACCTTTATCGCCTGATCTATATTTTGAGAGGGTGAAAAACCTAGATGTGACATTGGGAAAGACACAGAAATCTGGTAATGATAGACATATTTAGAAGAAAAGGTCAATATTTTTTGTGCTAATATATTAGATGTATCATGAAGTTAAACATAATATTGATGTCAAGCACGTGTAGAAGAATATCTGTGATTGTTTGATTGGAACATTGTTAGTTATTAAAGGATAGACAAAAGATGGGTTGAATGCAAGATTATACTTGCTATCAATGGGAATACGTTTGGAGTTAGCTCCCACTCCTAAAGGAAGACGAACATTTCTTCCCCCGGCTTGTCATACATTATCGAAGAGGGAGAAAATTAGCTTTTTTCAGTGTCTTCATGATATCAAAGTTCCTCAAGGTTTTTCTTCAAATGTAAATTTTTTTGTCTCATTGAAGGAATTAAAGTTGATAGGTATGAAATCACATGATTTTCACGTCATGATGCAACAAATTATACCAGTTTCATTGCGTGGAATATTTCCCATCCATGTTAGAAAGAATATAATGATGTTGTGTTATTTTTCCAATTCAATTTGTAATAAGGCGATTCATGAGAATGCTTTGAGCATTTTGGAAAAAGATGCAATTTTTATACTTTGAAAATTGGAAATGTATTTTCCTCCAAATTTTTTTGATATAATGGTGCATTTAATGATTCATATGGTTCGAGAAATAATGCTTTGTGGTCCTGTATATCATTGTTGGATGTATCCTTTTTAAAGGTATATGAAAATATTAAAGGGTTATGTTAAGAATCCATATCGACCCGAAGCCTCCATTATTGAAAAGTATATTTCTGAGGAGGTAGCATAGTTTTGTATGAGCTACTTGGATGTGGCGCAACACATAGGTTTGCCTCCATCTTTCCATGAACGAGTTAATAATGAGGGAAAGGGGATTCATGGATGGAAGGTCAAATCATTGTTAGCTGAACAGATGAAGAAGTTAGAATCATACATCTTGAATAAAATAGCTGATGCTTAACCATATATCGCATTGCATATTAATGAGTTGAAACAATGTCATCCAAAGAAGAAAGAAATGTGGATTTTGAATGAGCACTACAAAAAAAATTGTCATGGTTTAAAAAGACCTTGCTTGGTAGATCAGATGTATCAGAGACATTAAAATGGATAGTGGGTGGTCCATGTTTAAATGTGATAACATGGCCCGGTTATGGCATTAAGGGCTATAAATTTCATATGAAATCTCAGGACAACAGAAGTGCAGTTTAGAATAGTGGTGTATTGGTGTTTGTAGAAGAAATTCATTTTTCAAGTGCTAAGGAAAAAAACCCAATTTCTGCATCAAGTGCATATTATGGAGTGATTGAAGACATATGGGAGGTTGATTAACTTAAAATTAATGTTCCTGTTTTTAATTGTAAATGGTTTATCGGTAAAAACAGTGTTAAACATGATGAATTTGGAATGACACTTGTTAATCTGAATAGATTGGAAGACACAACCGATTCTTTTATAATGGCAACACATGCAAAACAAATTTTCTCTGTAGTAGATCAATAAGATATGCAGTGGGATGTTGTTTTACATGGGAAAACACAATGTGTTGGTGAGGATGAACTTGATGAAGATGCTGATTTATGTGAGATCCCTACTTCCATGTAATGATTAACAGAACATAATGATGGGCATGTTGAAGACATGGTTTGTGCCATACGGAACGATCACGACGAAGGAATTTGGGAAAACAATCCATTTTTACATTCCTAAAATTACAGGTAACATATGTTTATTTCTTGTTTACATTTATTTTTTTCATAAAATGTGAGATATTGTCTGTTTTTTCTTTATTAAATCATGTATTAAAAAAAATAAGTATACATTTTTCTTTGTTTTAATTTTTTCTTGTTTACTTTATCATGTTTACCATTACATGAATTATATATCTATTATTTTTGTTCAGTGAAAATTAAATTACCATGTTTACCAGGTTTACCATGTTTAACATGTTTACTATGTTTACCATCATGACCATCTTTACCATTGTTTAACATGATTACCATATTAAAAATGTTTACTATTACGTAACTTAGTACAATTTTCTATTTTTTGATTATAGTAGTATTAAATTATTTGAATTTGTATATTTTTGAACTAATTTTTGTTTTTTTGATTTGAAGGATAATGATAGATCATTCAGTTGATCAACCACATGATTATGGAGATGAGAATATTGGTCATACCTCTGGGGAGGAACATTCACATGCTCCTCTTGATGTTCCCCAATATTCCTCATGTTCTCCTATTACGACAAAGAGTTCAAAGGTTGGTAAACGTGGGTGCACACATTTACCAAAATTAACACTTTCTCGTATACAGGATCAAAGGATACTCGTTGAGTTTGATGATGATGATATTCTTAGAGGTCCAAATGCAAAAGATCTTAAGATTTTTGTATCAACTCACACTAAGAGAAAAGTAAGCATTCTGTATGATGACTGGAGAAGTGTGGATAAATCGATAATCTCTCAGTTGTGGGAGACGATATTGGTAAGACCTTTTTCTATTGTTTGACTATTCTTTAAATGTTTCTAGTATATATAATATGTTTAATCTCTTCTTTATCAGATGACATGTGATATTCCTGAAACTGGAGGAGTCAGGAAGAAATGCTTATCGTTGGATGCCAGGATATGGAGGGATTTCAAATCAACCCTCTCATCTGATTTCTTTAATTGTCATAGGAGTCATGACAATCCATGTCGTATATATCCTTTTATAGATGAAGACACATGAAGACAATTTTTTGAAAGTAGAAGAAAAGAATCATTTTTGGTAAGGGAAATGTAAAATTTTATAAGCTTTCTTATATAAATGATCTTATTAATGTTTTGTTAATGATTTCTTATTCTTAATTTATATAAAACAAGGAACGCTCATCAGGAGATCCAATCTGAAAATGTATACCCTCATAGTTTATCTTGGGGAGGGTATGCATTTTTGGTAGAACAAATGATGGAGGAATAATTTCAACAACTAAGAGCTGAGTCTTCAAGCTCTGGAGAGGTGGCCCCTCCATCCCCTCCATCTAAACATGAAAAATGGATGAGAGATCGGATGGGAAAAAACGGGCAATATATTTCGGAAGAATCGAGAATCGTAGCTGAGAGGATTGTAAGATGTCTATTTTATTTATTTAAGTTAACTATTTTCTTCATATAATTTCAATCATTACAAAAATGTTCAATTAATTAATATAGGACTCTCTTGAGGAGCAGAGTTCATAGGGGGCATTTACAGCTACTGGGAGGCAAGATATTTTATCAGTAGCTTTGGGAAAGCCTGAACATCTAGGTCATGTAAGAGGAAATCCTGTATGTGTATCAGTAAGAAAGGTGTTTCCACGTTCTTCAACTTCTAACATTGAGGGGGTTTATAAAAAAAATATAATCCTTGGAGGATGAAGTTCATAATATTAATGCGACGATGGAGGAAAAGATTAGAGCGTCGGTACAGTCTATGTTTGCAAACATGTAAAGACAATTTCAGAATGCAGCTCCCACTCCTCCACCTCCCCCTGTAGACCCCATTATTTATCCTCCACCTCCGCCAATAGTTCTCAATCCCCCACCTCAGCTCGACTAACATTACCTACAGATGATGTGACGACAGTTGGACATAGTATCCTCCATTTTTTAATTTGGCCATCCATACTTCTTCGACTCATTACCATAGAGGTATGAATGTTATATCATTTAATTTTTTAATATAGTTGTTTTATCACTTGAAAACTAATAGATTTTTCTATTTATTTTTACATGAATACATAAAAGGTAAAGAAATAATATATAGACAACAACAAAGACAAATGGCTATGACATTATATACAGATTATATTAGACTTGACAGATTTTCAAGATATTCAAATTTGTTGGCGGGTCATTATGAGTTTCCAATATAAGCTCATGTTTTTGGACGCACAATAAATGTGGGTATTATGAAAACTGATATCATGGAGCTTATTACTGGAGATAAGTTGGGCATCAATGTGGTGTAAATATTTTCCATGTAAGTCTTAACACCTTTTCCCTGCGTTATATTTATTAAAAATGTATACTTATGTCTGTTTTGTATTAGGTGTCTTTATAAAATTTGTGAGAGGAATGAGTTGACAGATGTATATGGATTCATGGACCCGCAATTGATTTCCCCTGAAGCATGTGCATTGGATGAGGAACAAAAAATGCTTTATATTTCTGAAATACTTGAACAGAATATAGTCACACAATGTTGGATGATGCCTTTTTGTGAGAGGTATGAAACACATCTCTCTCAAAGAGTTCATTATCTATTATCATAAAAACCACTAACCTTAAATTTCATTTTATTAGTGATCATTGGATGTTAGGGGTTTTTTGCCCAAGGGAAAAAACACTTTATTGGATATGCTCTGTCCATGATGATGAGCAGGAAAGTTTTAAGAATATATTGGAAAATTAAGTTTCAATTTCTCAATAGTTTTATATATTATAATGAATTTTAAATTTACCCTATTATTATTATTTTATAATAGGGGATGGGTCTACTTTCGAAAAAACACAAAGAAAAGGTGTGAAAAGATAAAATATGTAAATGCGAAGGTAAATATTCATTTATAATTTTTGATTTTTGATTTATTAAATAAAAATAATATATTGAATTTACAATCATTTAAACCGAATTTTCATGAACATAAAGGCATCATCGAATGCAGATATTATATGTTAAGACTTATGTATGAAATAATAACAACTGGGATAGTTGTGAATTTTGACCTGGTAAGATTTTCTCTTAAACTTTTCCATAATATTTCAATTTGATTTATTCAATATACACATTAACTATTATCCTTTTCATTTGTAGCTTTTTGATGACCCTCAACCCTATACTTCTCAATACATCAAACACTTACAAGTGGAGTGGTCAAATTATTTTACAAGATTGATTGAATTTTATTTGTTAGTAATATAAAATTTAATTTTGAATATTTTCATTGTAATTGTGTATTTGGTAGTCATTTAGGTTGGATTTAATTTTTTTTAAGTTGGCAGTGCATGTTTTGAATGTTATATATGTGAATGTTTAATTTTTCTCTACTTATTGTTTTGGTCTACTTATGATGGTTTTTCTGGTATGGATTCTGGTCTGGGGGGGAGGGGTTCCAAGGGTGTGGGGGTGTTCAGTGGGGTGGGGGTGTCCAGGGGTCTGGGAGGGATGTCTGGTAGGGTGGGGGGGGGGGGGGGGGTTCCTCGGTGTCCATGAGAGTGGGGGGCAGCCCATGGGGGTGAGAGCATTTCCAGGAGGGTGGAATGGCTGTCCAGGGGAGTGGGAGGCTATCCAGGGGGTGTCCAGGGGTGTGGGGGTGTCTTGTGGGGTGAGGGGGGTTTCCAGGGGTAGGGGGTTGTCCAGTGGGGGGTCCATGGTGTCATGGAGATGGGGGGTCAGTCCAGGGGTGTGGTGGGGGATGTCTAGTGAGTTGTGGGGGTTCTGGTCTGTTTTTGATAACTTTTTAGTCTGTTTCAAGGGTGTGGGAGAGCTTTCCAGGGGTGTGGAAGTGTTGTCCAGGTGGTGGGGGGTCTACAGGATGGTGGGGGATGCCCAGGGGGAAGTGGTGATGTCCAGGGGTGTGGAGGGGGGGTCCAGGGGTGTGGTGGGGGCAGTCCAGTGGGGTGAGGGGGTTCTGGTTTGTTTTTGGTAACTCTTTGGTCTGTTTTAGGGATGTGAGAGGGTTTTCCAGGGGTGTGGGAGTGTTGTCCAGTGGGTGGGGGGTATACATGAGGGTGGGGGGTTGTCCAGGGGAGTTTGAGGCTGTCCAAGGGGTCAGGGGGCAGTTCAGGGGTGTGGTAGGGACTGTCCAGTGGGGTGAGGGGGGGTTGTCCAGGGGTGTGGGAGTGCAGTCTAGGGTGTGGGGGGTATACATGAGGTTGGGGGGTTGTCCCAAGGTGTTCGGGTCTATCCAGGGGGTCGGGGGTAGTCCATGGGTGTGGTGGGGGTTGTCCAGTGGGGTGTGGGGGTGCTGTTTAGGGGGGGGGGGCTGTCCAGTGGGGTAAGTTTTAAATGTTATCAATGTAAATTCTTAATTTTTATTTTGTTCTTGTTTTCATCTCCTTCTGTTTTTGTAGTACGAATTCTTGATTTGGTTTTTGGTTGTTTCTGGGGAGAGCATAGGATTGCATTCGATTTAAAAAAACATTGGTCTTCCACATCGGTTATTTTATAACCAACATGATAAAAGAATCGGGAAGGGTTTATCACATCGTTTATTTAATAACTGACCTGATAAAAGGCCTGGGAAATTGTTTATCATGTCAGTTATTAAATAACCGACATGATAAAAGGCCTGAGAAATGGTTTATCACGTCAGTTATTTAAGAACTGACGTGATAACCCCCCCCCCCCCCCCGGACTAGTTTAGCACATCAGTTATTATAAAACCAGTGTGATAAATATTCTCTGCATGGGTTTATCATGTCGTTTATATAATAACTGACGTGATAACCCCCCCCCCTCCGGTTTATCACAACTGTTATATAATAACCGACTTGATAAACCCTCCCCCTAGTTTTTTCACATCGGTTAATAATTAACCGACGTGACAAACACCGGGATATTATGTTTTTTACGTCAGTTTTTAAATAACCAACGTAAAAACAATATTTATAATGTCATCCGTATTAACGTTGGCTAAAAAACAACATAAAAAATGAAAAATAACCGACGTAAATAACGTTTTCTGCACTAGTGGATAAATAGCCCAATAAAGGAATAACCATAAGTACAAAGCATTAGCACATGGGACATAAGGCATGACATGATGACATAAAAAGGCATGTAACATCAGGAATCATTACATATAAACATGGAATCATATAAACATGGAGTCATAATAATATTTTAAAAACATAAAAGATTAATTTATCACAATTCAAGTCTAACCGCCAAGACTGTTGCACAGGGTAGCACAAGTTGATGATAACTGCTAAGACGGTCACACATGGTAGCACAAGCCATGGCTATCCAATAAGACCATTGCACATAACATATCATGATACTTAACATTACCCAATTCATAATAGTTATTTCTAGGAGAAACCATATGAACCATTAATGAATAATTTATCCTAATAAAGAACCATACATAATCAATCATACATAAAAATAATGGTTATCTATGGAATGAATTGGTTACCATAATCATGTCATAAAACTTAAAAAATGGTTGTATCATAAAACAGTCTATGAATGAAAATAAATATAACATACAAGGACATTAATAATGGAAAATAGGCATGTATCATGGTAATTGATGTCACCTAAAAGTGACAACATGTATGAAAAGTATTAATGAAATTTTAGCATCAAAACATTTTTGTGCGGTTTTAAGGAAAATACTATTAGTCCTTTAAAACAGAAAAGGAAAAAATCATGTATATAAAACAAAAATTGAACCAAGAATGTTTTAATAATAAAAAATAATGATTTTATAAAGAATATTTTGTCTTAAAATATAATATATAGATCACTTTAAATCTGATAAGAATTCGAGAAGTTTCCCCAAAACAGGTTTCCCTATCTGGAAGTATTGAGGATGTAATTAATTAAAAACATGTATAGACCATAAATATAATGATAAATGGGTATCAATAAATGAATTTAGTATATTTACACAGAATTTATATGATTTAAATTAAATGATATGATAACATCATTTTATTAAAAGAATGATAAGGAAGCCCAAAAGAACAAAGGAGATTCTGGTAGAATACCTTACGTATTATCAGCTAGGTATTATGTGCACTTTAGAGGGATTAATGAGAGATAAATGGTTTATAAATCACATATACGCTATGAAGAAAATGTAGGGGAGGTGATAAATCATACCCTATCATTTAGGATTACACATAAAAGGGCATTACATAGAGTAAATTCTTGAATAAAAATGAAATTGAGAGGACCCATTACCTTGAGTATGGCAGTGTTCACCACAAGTTATTAATGACATGAATAATAAAATTAGGTTCATTAATTAATAATTATAGAACATAGAATAAATGTTATTGATTTATTATAACCATATCTTATTTATTAATATCCATTTTAATGAATTAATAGGTTCAGTTTCATTGTTTGGGAGTGTTTTATTCCATGGTTTTAATGATCGGTTCACTTACAATCAGGTTCAGATAAACATGTATTTTGAGAATGGATTTCCTGAATTGAAGTTATATGACATTAGTAAAAAACAAAAAAAATTACATGGTTATAAAATTTATTTTTTTATTTTGAGTGATGGAGAATCATTATATGAAACAGTATTGATAAATGCTTGGAATAATAGGTCGATTTTTCTTACAATTAAATTGTTAGGTATTATTATTTTAAATATTTTTTGAAAAAGGATTCCAAAACATCACATAAGATAAAATAAATGTTTAAAAGACTAATTCAACAAATAAAATGGTATCATGTATTGAATTGTATATAGTAATAGAAATTAATAACCGATCTTCCTTGAATGTGATAAATTAACTTGTCTCAGATGATGTTTTCATTTATTTTGTACAAAATAAGGGGAAATGAGATATAATAATTAATTATAACATTAGCATAACAATATAATTGTACATGTATGTTAATATATTATTCATAACATTTTGATGAAAAGGGTTAGGAATAAAAAGAAAAGAAAGTAACATGAAAAGAAAATGACAAAAAAGAAAAGAGGAATTTCCCTCTTGATTTAATCTTACATGAGAGCCACTTAAAGGGAGTATATTTATTCTTTTGAGGAGACAAATGGATACTGGATGTAGGGGAGGATATTGGGGAGATATTTGGGAAAAAATTAAGTAAGGCACAAGGCATAATAGGAGTGAAGAAAACTGGGGAGTGTTGGGTGTTTTATATAGTGGAGGGGAGAAGGGTTTTCTTAGTATTTTAGTCATTAGTTTATTATTTTTCCACAATAAAAGCAATAGTAATGAGTTTTGTGACCAAAAAAAATATTATGTTAATTTGATTTTGATCCAATATCCAATTACATCATCCATTACTCAATAATTATGCATAAATTCAGGTTTTAGAATTTATTGTGAATTATTGTATATTACTATTCATTAAAAAATTCATGATTTTGAGAAAAAAGCAAAACATTTACCTTACACATTTATCGAAATGTATAATCCAAAAATGAGATTCAGTTTTTCAATTTTTTTTCTATATAGGATTAATTTAATTTTTAATTAAAAAATTAATTTACCTGAAAAATACAATTTTTAAAACTATAACTGATTTTATAATGCTTTAAAAAAGTAAATAAGGTCTTATAAAATTATCTTAATACCATAATACCTAAAAAATTTATTCATGAACACCTTTTTGGAAAATAAATTTTTATTTAAATTAATTAATTAAATGTAAATATTTATTTTTGACTAACAAAAATACAAATTCTTTTACTATTGTCATATTATCACTTATAAGACGCCTAAATTTTATTTATACATTAGTGTGTGAGGTTACTATTCTTTTA
The DNA here is from genome assembly GCA_963277665.1 of Viscum album. Taxonomy (NCBI): domain Eukaryota; kingdom Viridiplantae; phylum Streptophyta; class Magnoliopsida; order Santalales; family Viscaceae; genus Viscum; species Viscum album. The sequence continues at coordinate 1,022,786,832 of OY728120.1, read as the reverse complement.
GACAACTTAATATTCATAAGTGTCATATTACTATTTAGAATGGTAAAATTACTATTCATAAGGTTTAGTTACAAATTACAAAAAAAAATTGTTTGTCATATCAGAATCCAAACAACCAACGGATCACAATCATGTATGTCATAATTTGGAAATTTATAAAACAGAAGAGACAATATTATGTTTAAAGGTCACATAGTATATATAAGTTCATTGTGTTGTGATTTCATGTGATTTTATGACATAATTATAAAAAGGTAATTTCAATTGATAAAACATTTTGTCGTTACATTATTCCCCCTTATGAAGCATGTACATTTCCTTTATTTCCTCCTCTTAGGTCCAAGTTTCCTCATCATATATATGGTTCCACTAGACTTTTTTGACAAGGTGAGTAGTCTTGTTATGTAAAACATTATCTCTATAATAAAAGATCTTCCCTGGCTACTCCTCATAAGAATGACCATTCTCCAACAGTACCACCACTGAGGAGAGTACATGTGAAGGATCTGGTATGTTTTCCTTAAGAGAGATAAATGGAATACATCATGTACATTAGACATGGTAGGTGGAAGTACCATTCAATAGTCCACATCCCTGACATGGTCATGAATCTTGAAGTGATCGATGTGCCTATGGAATAGCATTGCTTTCTTCCCAAATCACATGACCTTCTTCTAAGATGAAATGTATGAAGGGTAATGTGGCCCACATCGGAAGCTAAAGGGATATGGATTTTAAAATTTTCCATCAATGAGAAGATGGAACTTTTTTTTCCAACGATCTGAGCCCCAATAAGGTTCGAGGATCTCACGTAAATTGTAATGACACAAAATTAAACTGAAAACTATACCGTTCAAGATATGTTTGCTCACTCATACGTGACTCATCGCTGGTGATAATTTCTTGATGAATCTGTATCTGGATACCTCTAGATCACCCACAAGAACATAAAATATCATGTGGAACGTCAATCATTATATTCTGGGTGCTACGGTAGGGATCTGACGATGTCTTCGACATACCGACAATCGCCACATCGAGATACCTTCTATGCTTGATGGAGTTCATGATCCATGCTCTTGGATCATTAGCTTCACACTCTAGGAAGCAGTTGGAGATAGAGGCTGTCATTTTTTATTCAATGAAATTAATGAATAGTTTCATGGAGAGAGAGCCTCACCTCTATTTACAGTGTTGTTTCAAAATACCCAGTTGGGTTCCCCGACCCCCATTTATTTCAAAATCAACTATATAAATAATTTTAAAACATTAAATGGCATCAATTTTATTTATTATTTTATCACATACTTTTAATATATAATATTATATATTATGTGATAAAAACAACACCATTTTACTCGAATCGCAACCCCGCTTAATATTAAAAAAACCTTGAATATTAAAATAATATTCATTCGATTAATATTATCTTGTATTTATTAAAAATGTAAATATTTTAAATAAATTCAATTCCAATTGTTCATAACATGAATAAAAATAAATTTATTTTATTATCATTTATTTATTACTTGGAAAACACACTGACCTCGTGCTGGGGCCCATCATGTCTATATACCCATACAACTGAATATGGAGGATTCATGAATACACTATTGTGTGTGACCCTCTAGGCCAATATCTCTATAGAAGTGAATAAAATCCATAGACTAAGAGCTGATTTGGGAAACCCAACATCACCCCAAAACAGATAAGGATTATCGTAGTAACGACAACTAACATACGAACACTAACTGTATACTATAATCTCATTGTCATTAAATATCTCATAAAGCAAGATGCACACTTCTGTCATAATAATTTTCATGATTTAATATTTGTTGATCAATCCAAATGGATTTACCTTTCTACTTCTTTGGCCAATAACATATGAAGGTAGCATTATCCTCATCAACCAATCCTGATATGTACAACGTCCTATACTTTTAAGTGACAAATACTTTCATGATCATTCAACCAATGTCATGCCACTAGTGACACACCCAAAACAAGCTACCTTTCCATGATTTCAATACCATGGTTTTTTCCTTACATCAAAGTATGAAATCAAATGATACACATTAATAATGGTCTCATGTTAGGAGAAAAATACACATTTCTGTAGATAGGAAAAACAAACGACACCCAAAACATGTTGTGTTCATATTGGTGGATCTGTCCTCATGATCTCACTACTAGAGATCACCAAGTGAGAACTTCATGAGAAGAAGACTGATTGTTTATGAGAACCCAACACCTGATAGTCAAAAATCAGTTGTTTCAAGTCATTAAGATATATCTATACCATAGAACATATAATTAAGATGAATGTAATAGTTTCTCAAGGTTATACTTATAGCATGGGATTAGCAATATCCTCTCATCGCAACAATTAATCTTTGGACATTACAATTATATAGTTGATGAAGAAATATATACACTAAAATGGTATGAAGACATCATGTATAACTAATTGTATACATGATATGGTAATCAAAATTAAATTATAGTTGAGTCTAGGGAACCCACAGCTTCAACACTGCCACATTCACTAGATCCAACATTCTAACCATGCTCGTTAGCTTCTCACAAGATAAAACCATGCCTTTGCTGAGTAAAGGCATTTACTACTAGGCCTCCAACATTTTTACTGTGTGGAATATCTGTCTTATGCGACCTCATCTCCTTGAGTAAAACATCTCAAGAGATGGAATCCCCAAATATATCTATTTTTCCATAGTTATAACATGAAATCTTGGCTATTAAGCATATCATAATTTACATTTTGATAATACATTACAAACTATGTGTGATTCCTGGAACTGGAAATAATTATTGCAGTTTATAACTGCTTTTTAGCTGTCTTAGAAGCTGTAACATACTCAGTATTTGTGGATATGGCTACCACTGGATATTATGAGCATAACTCACTAATATAATTTTTCCTAAATGAGATAGTAGATCAAATTGATCTACGGATTACCAGTTTGTTTCCCACCATAACTAGTATCTTTCTTCTCCACATACTAGGTATATATTTTTTTCCATTCCGAAGTACCAGATGATAGTTCTGACTACTTAATTTGCAATGCTATTGGATATAATTGATATCTGGCTACTATAAATTATATCTTGGTAGTATCAATTATTGTACATAATAGGGCATACATGTTTGATCCATCGCTGGAGAATATTGAACTCAACTCACAACTTTAATCTCTTCCCATGTTTCGAACATGCCAACCTGAAGAGATTAATCCATGTGAAAATGATAAAAATTCTTAATATGAATGTTTCCAACTTTTATTTTTCAATACAATGTCACTATATATTGTTGACTAGAAAAATAATCTTTTAGATAACCATGATAGATCCAGTTCCCTAGATCTTAGGAACCTACTTTTAAGTCTATCATTGGGGAATTACTTTTTTCTGGTCTTAACTAATTGCATGACCAAATCTTTTTTCATACGATTCCAAATGTAATTATATTAGAAAACACTGGCACTCCCACTAAACATTGGGGTACAGAAGGAAAATATTCATTTGAAATCAATGCTCTAAGATCTTCTTTCTTACATTAATCCTGAATTATATTTCAGTAACTTGCAACCATCAGTGAAATTAGATGGTGTCATCATCATTTTCTAGTTGCATCGTATAAAAACCTTCCATGAATGTTGATTCTTATATCCAATGTCCAATTTAATGATCTTCAAAGGTAGCTTTTAAAATTAAAATTCTAATTCATTTAGGCATACAGACATGGTATAACCAATCAATCCTTATTGTTTCCAGGCTTGTACCATCCATGTATCATCTCATTTGAATACTAACAACGGTATTCATTTTATAAGCCCCTTTATAATATAAAACATGGAATCCATTTTGGAATTTTTAATTGTTAGCTCATATTCATATATTGCTTACTTGTAGGATTTATTATTCTCAATATGTAATGTATCACTGGCCGTAGTGGACTCAAATCCATCACCATGGATTTTACCCTTCCTACGTAATTTGTGTCACTGGAACATGCCTCATCCACATGTAGTTGTGGGACTTGTTCATACGCCTAACATTTGGGCATATAAAGCAATGACTAAACCCAATTCAATATTTCCCCTTCTATCTCTAATAAATATGGGTACCCTTATATAGAAATATATAGTCTATCACTTGAGCACATCTTTTCTATCATATGGATTTATGTAATACCTTATGAAACTATTAGGATATTTACTTAGATGTACCATGTGTTTAGCTTTATGCATTTTTTTTATTGTCCTTAATAAACGTTTTGCATCGATTACATATGTCATATGAAAAAAATAATTTTTATCATACTATGACTCGTATGATATCCATTTTTCAATTTATATGGCATATTAGTTTTGAGTTTACATCTATATTTGCGATAGACATCTTAAAATATGATGGAAGTTACTATAGGTGGTAACATTGATACTACAAAAAACTTTACATTGATGTATATCATATGAATTTAGGAATTTCTCCATGGTACATGATTAATGATCAATGTTAAAATATAAGATGTTATCATCGATCCTCCATATGAATATAAATGCCATGATGTAGACAAGGTAATGTGCGTGTAGGAATTACTCCATGCTATATTATAATGATCAATGAATGCTTGTTCAAGATATTCATCAGCATACCGATCCGAAGAAACTCATATCTTCAGACCATGCATAGACTTCACTATAACATTCCTGAATAAATTAAAGGAATCATAGGATTTATTCTTACCTCTATCTTTCCTTTGGAACAGTTTAGACTCTCTTGTTGAACTATCCCCAAAAGCATTGTGAAATACCTTTATTTCTAATTGTTTCTTTTTCTAAACTAAAGATGAAAATAATACCAAATGAGTTTAGTAGTTCCGAGCCTAAATACCATACTAGGATTATTATTGACATCTAATTTTAGTTTTACTAGACCAAGAATCATCTTTCCACAACTGGATATGTCTCACATTTTTATATTCAACTCATATTGCCTCTGATTCAACTATGTCTGAACTATTTGTTGAGTATGTTACAACAAACTAAATTCACTCCCTGACATGGAATAATACCTCATTATGACCAATAGGGAACATGAGATAAAGTTTTTAGTTATACTCATCAACTTGTTCAACTACAATCATTCACATGGAAATTAAAAGTTGTGTGTTTCTCCCGCTGACTTAGGAATCACCATTTCTCATCTACTTTTAGACAACACTTAACTTCTAATAATATTTCTATACATACTTGGTTACTTTAATTAAATACATATATGTTATTGAAATATTGTATTCAATAATCAAGAACTATGTCAGAAACATTAATTTATTTTGATGAATATACCTGAACGAGAAGCGGGTACTTGCTTCCTGTATTTCAGTAATTTCATTTTTAAATTTCCATAATTTTTTTTTCAATATGTGATTCAAATAAACTCCTGTTAAAAAACCATCCACTATACTTTGAAGTACATGAAGAAGGTTCCTTAGGCGTAACATTAAATTTTCCATTTCACCTAGTCTTGCAATATATTCGGAATAAGATCAAAATATGGTGCTATATTTAATATTCATATTACATGGAGAATGTTACCTTAAAGGAAATGAAGTGCTTACTCTATACCGTTAATTTGTATCCTTAAATGAAACTAGAATAATTTTGTGTTAAGGTAATAAGAATGGGATTTCATGAATGATTAAGAACTTTCATTCACATTACACAAATAATGTGTAATCAACACATCCAAATCCCGCTCTACATTCTCCTCTCATGTTTATTTGTGTTGAGACATCATGAAACGTGAACCATGCCATGATGTAATGACCACAACTAACATAAGATGTTGATGATGTAATTATGATAGAACCATCATATTTTTAATTCATGAGTCTCAAATAAGAAATTTAACGCCCTCGGTTTATGAGTTGGCTTAAAAGGTTTGGACATAAGTACCTTGAAATCTCAGATATAGTAAAATTATTCGTAGGCCTCTATGCTATATTTGAAATTGGTTCTAGTCTGGACATTAACATTTTCCAATATTTATCACAGTTTTATTGTTGTATTACTTTCCATCCATAGAAAATAAACTTTAGAAGATTAGTTCTTGTAATGATGATTACAAAATGTGACATTAACGATTAATTAATCATTAAATGACTCCAATTGATTTATCAAATTCTAGGAACCCTATGTAGTGGAATCCAAATACAATATCATTTGAGTATTCTAATGGCATGGATCCTTGAACCTACCTCATAGTCTACTGGATTTGGCTACACCACTACTCGGAGGGTTCAAGGTAGGCTATTGTCTGGCCAACCACATTAACACATTATTCCTTGATCTATTGAGTGAAGTCTTAGTACTTGTTTTGTTCGAACATGAATGATGAAAGGTTGTGATGACTTCATATTTCTTTGAGGGTTTTGTGTTTTTCTTTCGATGAATGTAATTCATTTCTATCAATCTTGTTCATCTATTTTGTCACCCTGACAACTGATCATTAATAGAATAACATATTCCCATTATTTATGTATTTTATTATATATTAATTTATGTATTTCATCACTTGTTCATAAATGCCTAAATTAATTAATAAATACATAATGGTAAACTACTACCAGACTGGTCTGGTGTATCTAAATGGCCTAGGGGCATCATACCTGAGTCGAATCATGACTCTTGATGCAGCTCCCCTTTCATGTATGTCCGCTTATAATGTGGATTATCACGTTGTCTTGGCAGAGTCCATGTCACGTCTAAGAGTACTGACTCATATTGGCAGGATGCACATGTCGTCTTGCACCATCTGGATCAACGTACACCGCCTCATCTTGGCGGGGTCCACATCTTTCAGCTTCTTTACAAAAATAGTCATTCGTAGGTCAGGGGAACTAGGGATATGAATGTACATCATGTAAAATATGGCGCCCATGCCCTTATACATTTTAAAAGATAAAGAAAGATGATGCACACACCGTCTATTTAATTAATTACAATCAGCGCATGAAGTTAAATAATTAATTAAATAATTGCAACATTCATTGGTCGGTCTGAAGACCAGAATAAAGGTAAAAAATTCGCAATACAATTATATTTCATTAATTAATTACGATGTTTATTTAATTTAATTAAATGGTTTTAAAATTTTAAATTATTTAATTATTTATCGATCCGCTAATTAATTTAATTTTAATATCAAAATCAAATAAATTAATTTAATTAAATTTAGTAATCAAATTGAATTAGTTTTCATCTGGGTATTTGAAATTATTATATCCCACCAAAATTAATATATAAAATAATTTAATTGAATTATTACTTGGGTCTCAAAAACTCACTCTGGCCTTTTGATGGTTCTGGAAACCTGCATAGACCCATAATTGGTTCGGTAATGACCGTACAGGGCTTATCAGGGCCAGGAAGGTCCACTCAGACCCAAACTATATCGGGCAGACTATTCCTATTTGGAGGCCAAACAGACCCTGCAAAACATGTCAGGGTTACATGCATCACTGCTTCTTTTGATGAGGAACCAAAACGAGGTCACCGCGCCAGCATAGCGACGACCGACCGACCTCGAGGAGACCGGCGCTCTGCTGTCCAGCAGAAGCCGGTGTGGGAAGAGGCCGACTGCGGTGGGAGTGGAGGTCCACCCTGGGAAGAGACGAGATCGGCGATGGAGGTCGGTCGACAAGGGTGGCATCATGTGCAGCAATCGGTCACAGATGCAGGTGGAGAAGGACGGCAGTGGCATGCTCGAGGAGGAGCGTTGCAGCAGCGTGGCTGAGAAGGCGGTGGTCGCTCCGTCCGCAGGGAGGGTGGATAGGGAGGAGGGTTGAAATTCTAAAGTCGGTACATGGTGGGTCTCCGTCGGGCTGGGAAAAGGTAGGTGGCGGCCTGCTATGGCCGCGATCTGGCTGACATGCTAGGTGGGAGTCGGACGATGATGGGGCGACGATCGCGGTTGGCGTAGCTCAGCGGGCGGCAGACGTGAGGGTTGGGGCAGCACGTGTTGTCTGTGACGAGGAATCTGGCATGGGGTCCACAAGGGCCTCAAAACTCCTTGTTTTTTTTTTTTTTTTTGACTTCCTTTCAGTTTTTTATTAAGTCTCCTCCTCCCCCTTTTTCATTTTACATTATATGTCAAATCTCCCCCATTTTCCAAATTTACTTTTTTGTGTTTTTTCACACTTATAATTTTCTAAGGGCTTATAGCCTTTAAAATATAATAATAATAAGATTATTATAGTAAAATAATAAATAATTATTAATATATCATTAATATAATAATAAAATATTATTAGAATAATAAAACTATTATGTAAATTAAAAAAATGTAAATTTTATAATTTGGATATAATTTTAATTATATATGATGAACCGAGTTCTTTCGAATGAATAAAAAATAATACACCTGATAAAACCGAAAAATCGATACAATCCAAAATTTTAAAATGTCCATGACATTATTATTCGATATCAGATCGACGCGCAGTTTGAATCGATGTGACTATTTTTTAACTCTCAATAATTTTAATGCAAATTTAATTTTATAAGATCATAAAATCTACTTGATCTCAATGATACCACTGAAAGGTTTTGGGGCCCATAGTGCAAGGTGAGGGAGAAATAATTTTATAATTATTCATTGAAGGGATTACAGAACTTGTTGTCGCTAATGATCCGAGCCCTGGAAAGGTCTGACAATCTCGCATAAATTGTAAAGAGGTAAAAATTAAACTGAAAAAATAATGTTATAGATTCATAGGCATGCTCGATTGCAACACATCACTAGCGATCATTGCAAAATGAATCCAAAGCAAGATCCCCCTAGATTGTCCACACGTACTTAAAAAATCTATTGGAACGCCGATCATCGAATTCTTGATGATAACATGGTGATCCGATGATGTCTTTGACATCCCAACGATTACCACATCGAGATCCCTTCGATGCTAGAGGAAGATCTTGATCAATTCTCATGGATGAACTGCTTCTCTCTCTAGGAAGTAAATGGAGAGAGATGATATCATTTTTTATTCAATGAAATGAATGAATATGTCCATGGAGAGAGAGCCTCAACTATATTTATAATGGTTTTTCAAAATACTTAGATTGGTTCCCCGACCCCTGTTGATTTCAACGTCCACTAAATTAATAATTTTGACAAACTAAACTGCATCAATATTATTTATTATTTTATCACATACTTGTAAAATATAATAAAATATATTACATGATAATAATTGTTCCATTTAACTCGAATCGAAATCCTGCATAATATTAAATGAACCATTAATATTAAAATAATATTTTTTCGATTAATATTATCTTGTATTTACTAATCTTGGATGTAATTTAAAAAAAGTTAATCCCAATTATTCATAACATGAATAATAATGAATTTATTTAATTATTGGTGATCGATAACTAAGACAACATGCGAACCCTGTTTTGGGCCCACAATGTCTATATAACTTTTCAATTGAATAGGGTGGATTCATGAATACGCAATTGTGTGTGACCATCTAGTCTCTTATCATGATAGAAGTGAATAAATCCACAGACCAAGAGTAGTGTCTAGAAACCCATCATGGACCCTAAAGAGATAAGGATTTTCATAGCAATGAAAACCATCCTAAGAACACTAACGTTGTACTATAATCTCTTTGTCATTAAATATCTCATAATGCAGGACACACACTTCGGGCATCATCCATTTCATGCTTTTATTATTTGTTGATGTATCTGAATGGATTTACCTTTCTACTTCTTTAGCCAATGGATTATGAAGGTAGAACCATCCTGATCAACTAGACATGAGATTTACAACTTCCTAAACTTAGAAGCATCAAATCATTTCTTAATCATTCAACCAAAGTCATACCTCATATGATGCATCCAACACAAGCTACCTCGCCATGATTTCAGGACCATGGTTTTTCACTTTCATCAAAGCACACCATCAAATGATACTTATTAGTAATGGTCTCAAGTTAGGAGATCATTACACATGTCCTTAGATAGGAAAAACCAATGAAACCAAAAACATGTTGGGTTCTTATTGGAGAGTATGTAACAATGATCTCAATACTAGAGATCACCAAGTGTAAAATTCATGAGAAGAAGTATCAACGCTTTTGATCCCCCAGCACCTGATAGTCAAATATCTAATGTGTGCAGTTTGTAAGATGTATCTTGACTATATAACATTCATTTATGATTAATGTCATAGTATCTCAAAATTCTCATTATAGCTTGTGATCTGCTATAACCTATCAACACCACAATTAATCATTGGAAATTACCATTATATAGTGGATGAGTAAATATCTAAACTATAATGGTATGATGACATCATATATAACTAACTTTATAAATGATATGGAAAAAAATATTACAACATATTAGGGTCAATGGAAACCACTATTTCCTCAAATCATTGAAATATCATGCCCCAAATATTGATCCCAAGGGCCCATCGACAATTGTTTCCATTATTATATTATTGAATTTGGGCTACATTGATGTTCTGCTAAATGGTTTTCACCTTATCCACAATTTCATTGACAATTTCAAGTCATAATAGCTTATTATCACTAATATCATCCCAACACGCCAGTGTTCTTCACCATTTCCCATAAAGGGATTTGTATGGTTCCATTAGGATGCTTGAGTGGAATCTATTGTTATAAGATATTTTTACCAGTGGAAGTTGTTGGTCTATTACTCTGCTGATTTCCACAGAACATGCTCTCAACATATATTCTGGTGTCTGAATATTCTACTCAGATTGGCCGTCAGTTCAAGGGTGATGGGTCAAACTGATGTTAAGTTCAGTACTTAACGAATATTGAATACTATTCCCAAACTTCGAGGTGAATCTCAGATCTCTATATGATACAATATATTGTGATACTCCATCAATCCTTTCAACGTATTTGATATATATTCGTGGCATTTTATCCAATAATAAGTCCTATCGAATAGAGATAATGTGAGATATATTTGTAAGACGATCTATAATGATCCATATATCATTGTTTCCTATGGATGTCATTGGTTGTCCTATGAAAATATTTATGGTGATGTTCTCCCTCTTCCTTGTTGGTATGGGTAGTGGTTGCATCATCCCCTTAGACTTTTTCCTCTCAGACTTCACATATTGACATAATAGGAACTTTGTTGTATATTCAGAAATCTATTTCATATTTCCCCACTAAATTCACTCTCGGAGATCTCGATACATCTTTGTGATCCAAAGATGAATAGATAAGGTCGAGCTATGTGAATAAGTCAAAATATCCTTCTTTATCTCTGGATCGGATGGTACACATAATCATGACCCAAATATTATAACTCCTTCATCATCACTCATGAACTCATAGGGTTCCCCATTTTTAATGACTTCCACCCTTTCTGAATTTCCACATATTTTCTTTGAGAATCCACTATTTTATCCATGATGGTTAGTTGAGAAATGATTTTAGAATTTATTGATTGCATTCATCCAATAATTATTCCCATGTCCATCATCTACGAATCTATGAATATCAGATCCATTTCAATTCTCATCATTGATAAAGATGTGGGATCCTTTCTACATAGAGCATTTGCCACCTGGTTTGCCTTACTGGGATGGTAGTGGATTGAGAAATCATAATCCATGTTGAGATTTATCCATCTTCATTGGTGCATATTAAGATATTTTTTAATGAATATATATTTGAGACTCTTTTTATCAATATATATCTCACTCTTCTCCCCACAAAGATATTTCTGCCATGTTTTTAACATAAAGATCAAAGATACAAACTACAGATTAGGAATTGGATCATTTTTCTCATGTATTTTCAGCTATCTTGAGGTGTATGCTATCACATTATCATTTTACATCAGCACACACCCTGATCCCTTCATCGATGCTTCACTTTAAACTACAAAGAGTTATCCACTTCTTGGGAGTGTGAATATTGGTGCAGTGATAAGCCTTTTTTTCAACTCCCTTAAACAATACTCAAAATCTTGAGTTCAAAAAAACATTACTCCCTTCCATGTCATCGTGGTCATTGGGTTCTAAAATCAAGAGATGTTCTTCAAAAATTGTCAATAATACCCGGCTAGACCAAGAAAGCTGTGGATCTCTATTATAGATGTTGGTATGGGTCACTCTTTAATTACCTTTGTCTTGGAAAGGTCCACATATATCCCATTACTAGTGATAACATACCATAATCATGATACTTCCTCCATCCAAAACACACATTTATTGTACTTCGCATACAAATTCTCCCTTCAAAATGTCTTTAGAACAATATTCAAATGCCCCGAATGTTCCACCTTTCCCTTTTAGAATATCAGAATATCATCAAAAAAGACTACCACAACTTTGTCGAGTTAATATCTAATGAATCTATTCATTAAATCCATTAAGATTACTAGAGAATTAGTGAGTCCTAAGGGAATCACCATGAACTCATATTGTCTTTACCTTGTTCGAAATGTAGTCTTTGGAATATCTTTCTTCCTCACATTTAATTTGTGGTATCCCAATCGAAGGTCCACCTTAGAAAAATAACTGGCCCCACGAAGCTAATCAGAAAATTCATCTCTCCATGGCATGGGATACATGTTCTTTATCATGATTTTAATGATACCATGATAATCATTGAATAGGTGCATTGATCTATCCTTCTTCCTAATGAATAGAAAAATCGCACCCCTTGGTGAATCACTCGAGCATATAGAACCCTTCTCAAGATTCTCCTGTAATAGCTTCTTCATCTCTTCCAGCTCTATGGTGGACATTTTATAAGTATTATTTGATATAGGCTATGATCCAAGAATAATTTCATTTGAGACCTCAACCTCTCAATCAAGAGGAAGACAAGTAAACTCTTCAGGCAATACATCTGTGTAATCACACACGATGGGAATGTCTCCATCAATGATTCTCTCATTTGTATCAATCATTTGTGCATGACATTCTTTCTCGTAAGGAATTTATATCCACACTTGATACAATGATTCTGATGGTTATTCATCTTCTTCCTCACACTTGTAAATAATGTTAGGATTCCACCTGATTAAAAAAAGTGATCTCACATTCATGATAGTTGATTTTGGATTTATATAAAGATAGTCAATACATGCCCAAAATAGCGTCGAAGTTCACAAAAGGAAGTATGATGAGATTTTCTTAGAGGTTCAACCCACAAACGTTAACCGGAGAGGAGTTATAAACTTTGGATGCAATAACATCCCCATTAAATATTTTCATAGATAATATATCCTCCAAATGTTGAGGTGGTGTTTGAATTGGTCTACTAAACATGAATGATATTAAATAACGTGTAAAACTATAATAAAATTTAATGTTTGCTATTCTTAAATGAATAACTAGAATACTTGTCACTGCATCGTTGTCTGGATCCACCTTCGTAGTAGTGATAGCATAATCTGTTCCTTTTTTCCTTAGAGGTTGTTGTTGATTGCCTCTAACAACCATCAAAATAGGGAAATTGTTTTCATTATTTCCATGGTCCTTGCAGTTGTAACACTAAAATATAGGTTGCGTGTTGATCTAAACCATCCTTTATTCTTTCAAATTTGTTGGATTTTTCATATAGCTTCATTGGTTTTTAGCTTGGTGTCCCAACATTCCACATTTAGCTATATTCTTGGTTCCCTTTAGACAATTCTTAGGATGCTTCTTCCTAAAATTATTAATCGTGGGATGTCTAGGCTTCTTTTCATAATGGAATTTAATTTTGGGATATCCCACATTAGATTCAATTTTCCTCTTCTAGTCACTGGTCCCACGATACCACTGAGAGTCTCTTCTCTCCATTTAAACCTTAATGGAAAACTATAAAACTCCTCATAGCTGTCGAAGTCTTGAATCATCAACTCTTTTCGTAGACCATACATTAGTCTACTAAAAATTTGATCCACGTTTCTTTTAGTGGTCATGAAAAATATAGAGGCATACATTGCAAGCCATGTAAATTTTTATTTATATGGCCCGATTGAATCTTTTTCCATATAATTGAGTCTGAGGAACACTCTTTCAATATTGATATGAAGAGTTTGGGGATTCTATTTATTGAAAAACATTATCTTCAATTCCTCCCAATTCATGGAACAAATTTCTCATGGGGTATCATATTCTTGATCAGTGTCCACCACTGATCTTCTTCTTAATCAGAAAAATAGACCACTAATACGACAATTTATTCTTATCAGCACTAGAGGAGATTGAATATTTAATCCATGGAGTTAATCCATTGTTCTATGATGAGGGGATCAGATGATCCAATAAACATGGGAGGCCTTTACTGCATGGAGGATTACCTGACAACATCTTCTTTCCAGGGAGGAGGAGGGAGTTCCACATGATTCATGTTATTATTCAGAATTTGATCAAGCTGAGCATGTACAGTAATGATGTTTTGAGCACCCATTCCCACCATATATGTCATATAGTTTGGGAAATAATTACCTTACATATCATATTTAATAATTTAATGTGTTATTCTATTTCACATTATTAGTTAATAAAAATAACACACAATCGGAGGTCTTGAATACTTATTTATTGAGCATTAAAAAGTAGATTTTTAATATAAGAGGATAAACTTGTAAAAGGGAAGTATTTCTTAACTATTATTTCCCAATGTCTCAATCTAGGTTATCCATGATCTATTTATTAACTTATATTCTTATGGACTCTTTTTTCCATTCCCTTGATAATTTTTTGTACCAATAACACTAATTTACCAAATAATATCCCCCGGGAGTGTTAAACTAAGAATGCAACAAGGCCCATTTTTTGTGCACCAGTTCATATTCGAGTCTAGATCAATGTAGTGTTTTTGGGTTTTACCCCTTGATACAATTGTGCTAGAGCTGCCTCTGTCTATTTGTATTCTATTAGGGATGTATATTCTTGATAAACCACTTACTTTATACTTACCAGAATTTAAGGGTGTTTTCTTATACATTGTGTAATCTTTAAGGTTCCTACTAAGGTTATATATTCCTAATCTCCAAAAATATATTGAACTCCCTCTGATACCAACTATTGAGACCCTAACCTTTTACATATCACAATACATTATTTTAAAAATAATTATACATCACAGTACATGCCAAGAATCATAAAGTCTTGTTTCTTGGAAGACTAGGATGATAAAACTAAAAACATGGAAGTAAATAAATATTTTCTTCATTTAATCATAATATTTATCTGCTAACTTGCATTACACTCAGACATATTCATAGGCTACTCTGGTGAACACATGAACAATTGGATGATCTAATGAGCCCCGTATGGGAATAACAGTAAGAACAAAGCATTATCACCTGGGATAAAAGGTGTGACATGATGATATAAAAAAGCATTTAACATATGGAATCATATAAACATCAATCCATAATAATATAGAAGCAACATAAAACATGAATTTATCATGATTCAATGCTAACCACCAATACCTTTTCACATGGTAGAACAATCTAAGGAATATTGGAAAGACTATCACACATGGTAGCACAATCCAAGGCTAACCTCCAAGACTGTCACACATAACATCTCATGAAACTCAGCATTACCCAATTTAATGGTGTGATATTTGGGAAGACCCATATTATCATTTCATGAACATTTTTTCCACATAAAGTATCATACATAATCAATTTTACATAATCATAAGGGTTACACATGGAAATAGTTGGGAACCATAATAATGTCATTAAGAATAACAAATGGGTTTATCATAAAAGTGTACATGAATGAAAGAATATAATTTATACATGTAAATTCATAAGGTAAAATAGTAATGTATCACAGTGAGTTATTTAAATTAGAAGTGATAGCATGTAAGAAAAGTATTTAAGATATTTTATCATTGAATCATTTTTGTGCCGTTTAAAAAAAATACTACAAAGCCATTAAAATAGAAAAGAGAACAATCCTTTATATAATTCTCGAAGTGAACAATTAATTTTTTCATATTATAAAATACTGATTTTATAAATACCATGGTTTCATAAAACATAAGATAGGGTGCACTTGAAATCGGGCAAGAATTTGGGAAGTTCCTTCAAAACTGGTTTTCTTATTGGGAAGTAATGAGGTGGGAATCACATAAAAAATTGAATATCCCAAAAAGAGAATGATGAAAGGTTCTTGATAAATAAATTTTGTATATGTAAAATTTATTTAAAATATTCACATAAAACGATTTGATAACTTCATTTTGTTAAAAGGAATATATGTAAACCCAAAAGAACAAAGGAGGTTCGGGTAGAATCCCTTATAGATTGTTGGCATGGTATCACGTGTACTTTAGAGGTATTGATGAGATAAATATCGGTTTATAATTAGGTATACATCATGAAGGAAATATGGGGGGGTGATAAATCATACCCCATCATTCAAGATTGACATTAAAGGGTATTACAAAAAAAAAATTCTTGAATAAAGGTGACATATAGAGGTTCCCTTACCTTAATTTTGATTGTGTTCTCTACATGATACTATGACCAGAATGATAAAATTTATTTCATTAATTAATAATTCCATAACCTCCAAAACATATTATTAATTTAGTATAACCTTATAATGATAATAGTTGTACTTTTGAAAGAGGTAAGAGGTTCAATTTCACTGTTTAGGAGCGTTTTCTACCTAGGTTTTAATACTCGGTTCACTTATTTTATTTTTGGATAAGAATGTATTATGAGAATGGCTATCCAGAATTGAAGTTATAGGAAATTAGAGAAAATAAATAGGATTAAATGGTTATAAAATTATTTTTTTTTAAATTTGGAGTGATGTTGAATCATTATATGAATCATAGATGATAAACACCTGGATTAATTTGACAAATTTTCCCATAAGTAACTTGTTTTGTATTATTATTAAGAATCATGAGTGAAAAAGTATTTGAGAACATCTCATAGGGAAAGTAAGTTTCTAAATTTATTTTTCAACTATAAAAATGGTTTCATGACCATAATTAATGATCGTAATAGAAATTGATAACTCGTTTCCCTTGAATGTGATAAATTAACACATCTGGGATGATGTTTTCATTTATTTCGTACAGAAGGAGGGGAAAAGAGATATGACAACGAATTATCCCATTATCATAACTAATTTCATATAAATTGTATGGTACTGGAGTTTTCATACAATTTATATGTGGATGGGTTAAGAAAAAAATATAACAATGGAATATTAAAAGAAAATGAATGACAAGAAAAGAGGAATTTATATCATTATTTAATCTTTCTTGATAACCTATTAAGGGGAGAGGATTTGGTATTTTGAAGAAAAAAATGATGATAGATGTGTGAGAGGATATTGGGGAAATATTTTGGTAGAATATAACTAACTAACAAGGCTTGAGAAGAGTGAAGTGAAAAGGGGGTGTTGGGTGGTTTTTATATTGGTGGGGAGGTGGATTTTCATAGTATTTGAATCATTAGTTTATTATTTTTCAAAAATTCATAAAATAGTAATGATTATTAAGACCAAAAACAGTAATATTTGTAGTTTTGTTCTTTATAATGGCCATTTAAATCATCCACGGCTCATCCATGATGCATAAATTCAGGTTTTCGCATTTATTGTAAATTATAGTATTTTAGTATTCGTAAAAAAATTCAAGTATATTAGAAAATCCCAAATATTCACCTTACCTATTTTTTGACATGTAGAATCTAAAAATGAAATACATTTTTCAAAAATAGTTATCTAAACATGAAGAATTTAATTTTTAATAAAAATCATAATTTTCTTGAGAATTATGGAATTTAAAACTATAACTTCTTTTATAATGTTTTCAAATATTACATACGGTCTTGAAAATTATCATAAAACCAGGACACATAAAACTCTTAATTTATGAACACCATTTAGGGAAATAAATTTTCTTTTAAATTAATTAATTAATTATTATTAATTACTTATGACTTTAAAAATACAAATACTTTCACTATTGTAATATTATTACTTATAAGATGCTTAAATTATAAATATATATATATTCATGGGAGAGGTTACAATTATTTTGAACGATATACAATTAACATGGGTCATATTACTATTCATAAGGGTAACATAAATATTCATAAGGGTAAGTTACCATTAACCAAAAATTATGTTTGTCTTATCAGACACCAAACATCACACTGATCGCTACCTTGTATGTCATTTTTCTGAAATTCAAATCACAGAAGAGACAATATTATGTTTAATGGTGACATAGTACATAGCAGTTCATTGTTTTTTAATTTCATGTGAATATTTGAAATAATTAATATAAGGTAATTTCCATTGATAATAAATTGATTTGTTATATTATTCCCCCATAATGAAATATCTCCCTAGAAATTTTGATTTTCTTTATAGTCCATAAATAGGTGCGGTACTTTTCCTTCATTGCCTCCTCCAGTTCCCATGTTGCCTCTTCATACTTATGGTTCCGCCCGAGTACTTTGACCAGGAGAGTAGTCTTGTTATCTATAAATTTACCCCTATGATCCAATATCATCAATGGAAGCTCCTCGTAATAATGATCATTCTCCAGTTGTACCCCCTCTGAAGAATGTACATTTGAAGGATTTGGAATGTACTTCCATAATGGGGATACATGGATGACATCATGTACATTATGCATAGTATGTAGAGGTTCCAGTCTATAGGACATAGCCCCAACATGATAAGGAATCTTGAAGGGGCCGATGTACCTGGATCACATCTTTCCTTTCTTTTAAAATCTCATGACCATCTTCCATGGATATATGTGTAGAAAGACAATGTCTCCAATTTTGAACTCAATGTCCGGTCGATGATTGTATGCATAACTCTTTTGTTGAATTTGTGCTATTGGGATGTGATTGTGAATGTTTTTTTACCATATCCACCATTCCTTTGACCATTTAATTTCCTAGAAGATTACTCTCACTAACTTCAACTCTACACGCCGGTGTTCATAACCTTTTCCCATAATGGTCTTTGTATGGTGCCTTTTGAATTCATTAGTGGATACTATTGTTTTAAGAGAATTAAACCAGTGGAATATGTTGGTACCATCATCCTTTAAATTTCAAAGAACCTTCACTCAACATATCTTATAGAGTTTGAAGACTCCCCTTAGAATGGAAGTCAGTTTAAGGATTCTAGGACGTACAAAAGTTCAGTTCTGCGCATAGAGAATATTGGAGGCTTCTCTAGAAAATCAATTTGCATCTCAGATAACTATCAGATAAAATAGATAGTGGTACTCTAGGAGGCCTTACAACTTCTTTGACATATATCCGTGTAAGTTGATCCAATGAGAAGTCATCTCTAATCGTGATAATGTGAGCTGTCTTTGTGAGATGATCCACAATGACCCATTTAGAATTGTTTATTTTGGATATCCTTGGAACTCCAGTGACAATGTCCCTAGTGATGTTCTACCACTTCTATATTAGTATGGGTATTTGTTTCATCATCCCCTTAGACCTTTTCCTCTCAACCATAACTTGTTATCATAATGGGAAATTTGATGTATATTGAGAAATATCTTTCTTCATATTGCCCAACCAAATGTTCTCCTAGAGATATTAATACATCATTATGATCCATGGGTTAATATAGATAGTTCAGCTTTGTGTGTCATTAAAAAACACCATTATTATCTCTGGATCGGATGTTACACATAATCATGACCCAAATATTACAACTCCTTTGTCATCAACCGTTAACATAGAAGATTTACAATTTATTACGTCCTCCACCATTTTTTGAATTTCCACATCTTTTCATTGAGAATCCTTTATTATCTCCACGATGTATGTTTGAGAAATAATTTAAGAAATTATTGATTATGTTCCTCTCTTATATATTCCCCTATGAATTTTTAGAAAATCTATGAAGATTAGATCTTTTTCAATTCTAATCATTGATAATGATGCATGATCATTTCTGCTTAGATCATCTACCACCTTGTTTTCATTATCAAGATGGTAGTGGATTGAGTAGTCATAATCCATGATGAGCTCTATCCATCCTTACTAGTGCATATTAAGATATTTTTTTGTGAATATATATTTTAAACTCTTGTAATAATTATATGTCTCACACATCTCCCCATGGAGATAATGATGCCATATTTTTAACCCAATGATCAGAACTGCCAACTCCAGATAATGTATAGGATAGTTTTACTCATGTATTTTCATCTACCTTGATGCATAGGCCATATCTTTATCATTTTTCATCATCACATAGATGAATCCATTCATTGAAGCATCACTGTACACCACAAAGAGTTCACCACTTTCTGGGAGTGTGAGTACTGGCGTAGTGATAAGACACATTTTTTGTAACATCCTAGGTAAATAAAGAATAAAACATTATTATATTTATTAATATTTATGAATTCAACATTAATTTTACTTTAAAGGGTATTCTATGTTCGATAGCGCACCCGATACGCAACAAAGAGTTTCTTTGAAATCTTACGTTGCACACTAGTAATAAAACAATATTATTTTAAATGGTAATTAACACATAGCCGTTGTATTGGAGGGAATGGATATAAATAACTAAAATATGATTATATATGTTTTTAAATGTTTTTACATTTATCCAATAAAAGATAAAGGCTTAAAATACAAAAAGAATTCAATTTTAGGCATTTATACCCAAATTTTCACTAAAGGTTCACTTATCGCCTTTTGATGGCGAACCGTCATTAAATATAGTTTTGGTCACTTTTATACATTATATTGGACCAAATAAAACTCTTTTTTAGAATCGGGACATAAAAATTTACTTTGTGTAAATTTTTGGTATTTTTCCGATAAAGTTCATTTTTTAATGAATAGTGAAAAATGTTGTATTTTAATTCAAAACCTCTTTTAAATCTAATTTATATATATGATTAGATTATTGTTTGAATTAGTTTTAATGTGAAATTATAATATATTTTTACCATTTAATCCAACAGTGGTCGTTGGAATTAATTTCACTTTGAAATCAGACTTAAACTAGTGTCAATCTTTTGATACTTATTGTTTCATAAAAACACACTGTTTGCTCTGACAGTGGGAATTAATTATTAAATTAATTAATGCAACTTATATGTTTTTAATTTTTTAAAATAGACTTAATTTTTGAATTCGGAATATCAAATATAGCTTAGGGTGAATTTTTGGTATTTTTCTGAAAAACTTCAATTTTTGATGAATAGTGAAACCACTAAGTGGTACTTAAAAAAACTGATTTTTCGTTTAAATGAAATTTTACCACCTTTGTGTTTTGAATTTCAAAAATCCGACATACATGGTTGTAATTATAAAGTAAAATGTGGTTCAATGGGATTAAAATAATTTTTTGGTGAATAGTAACTTTTAAGTTTATTAATCACGATTAGAGGTAATTAGTGTAGTTTAAGGTAAAAATAATGTTTTAATAATATGAAATGAACTTGACACATGTCCTACCCTTATTGGATGTGTCATGGCCTACCAAGACAATCCATGAGTCAACTTGGGGACCCCATGGAGCCACATTGGTAGGAAAATGACATTAATATCTTTTTATTTAAAGTTAAAATAAAAATGTCACAAACATGAGTTGTTTTACTAAAACAATTTTTAAATGGGGTTATAAAAGTCATAGTTTTGACTATAAATATTCATTAGAAAGCTAAAAAGATTTCCTACATCATTATATTTGTTTTATAATTTTTAGACATTAAATAAATTAAATTATTTATGACACCAATATGATGCAGCGATTACCTCATTATTTAACGATTTAAATAAAATGAAATGATAATGTAAAATCTAAGACCTACACATGTCAAAAAACTATTGGATGGGTGGATTTAGAACTATTATCACCTTATCCTCTAAATATATAATTGTGGTACCCTTTTTATCCGAAAATAAATTTATAATAAAGTATCTTTTCTTAACTTTCCAAGAGTGCCCCTCCTCTCCTCTTATAAAAGGCCCCCACCTCTACCTCCTTACCCACACCTCTCGAGCCTTTGGTTCGGCCAAGATCTACTATTTTTGTCTCTCCACATCACTCTCTTACTCCTAGAAGACTCACTTTGGGCAGAAGTCTTCCCAAGGAAGCCTTTGAGCTCAAATCAAAAAGAGTTACCCGTTTTAAAGGTAGTGTTTTCTCTTGTGTTCTTTTGTTTTATTTTGCTTCTCCAACCCCATAAAATCTTTTTATTCATTTCTTTTGTAACCAATACAGTGTATTAAATATAATAGGATTTTGTTATAAGTATAATTAGAGCTACACTTACACACACCTACATCTAATGGTTAAAGAACATACTGTTTCTGTGGATGGCAAATTTCTGCCTCATGAAACGATGATTGTTCAATATTTTTCTAACACCTTAAAAGGTGGACATTAAGATGTCACTATATTTATATATGATATATAATATGTTTATGTTTTACTTAAGCTTCTGTATTTTTCATTTATGGCATACCTTTATGGCTTCCATTATGAGTATACACGATATCTTCATTTTAGGAAGTACGGACTACCGCCCCCTCAAAGTGATTAGATTCGTTAATGCCATATGTGGGATGTATAAAAGATGGATTTAAAGTTATTATATATGATGTATGTTACATATAAATGATGAATATAATTCTGGAATTAAAATATACATACCTCTCATTTAGTTTTAATTCCATTAATATGACATAGAAATGAAAGTAGCGTTCATGCGTACGCACGACTTACCCTCTCCATGAATGGTGCATTTTATTTCTTACCTATAAATGATTATGTAATATTATAATTACATGTATATTATGGATATATATAATATATATGATATCCAAATCATGAATATCATTCTGGATATAATGAATCTTTGACCACACAAACAACATGTAATTGTAAGAAGTCCACTTTCGACTTAAGAACCAAATATCGACAAAACAAACATTATTAACTTAAATGATTACATAATGTTTATAACATGGTAATAAGTGATATAAAAGTAATAATGAACTTGAAAAAGGTTCTTAAGAAAGTATAAATTAACTGAAGTTTATTATTCGGGACGTTAAAGAATGATCGAGTCAAGTCGGACCCGAGGTAAGGGACTTCGTCTCAATCTCCTTTCACTGAGGCATATTTAGTTTTATACAAAACTTTATTTTATATGGTGTATAAAACTCTTTGAATTTTACTTTTATACAAAAGGATTCTTATTCTAAGAATCATTTTACTAAACGAAAAAATTAATGTTTCTTTTAACGTATGCGGTGACAATGACCTTTTTTGCCGTCGCGAGTATTATTTGGTCTTTGGCTTCCTCAACAAGCCGTAAAGTTTTTAAAATGAAATAAATATCATATAATCTTTTATGTATTTTGGTATTGAAAATGGTTTTTATAATGGATTTGTTATGTCAATATATTTAAGTGATATATTATGATCAAAGTGTGGAAATGTTTTCTTTCCATTATATTTGTTTTATGTTTTATGATTTAATAATGGTACTTGGACATTTGACGAGTGGTTATGTGATAAACCATATGATGGGTGGTGCCGTGAATACCAGGACGGGTGGTTACGTTATAACCTCCAATGCATTGGGTATGGAATTCGTCCGTATGGCTATTCCATTAAGTGATATGTGTGGAAGTCGACCGTATGGTTATTCCATTTAAGTATGTTTATGTCCCAAGTTACCTATATATGTTATGTGATCTTTATATGGGTTTTATGGTAATATTTTGGTAACAAAAGGGTAATTATTTATCTTTTATTCAGTGAAGAGTTTTGACTACTTCATAAAGGTAAAAAGTATTACTTTGATAAAGTATACATGGTTTACTTGCTGTTTTGAAAAACTAATAGTTTTCATTCTTTGTGTTCCCCTTACTGATATTTTTATGCTCACCCCATGTTTTTTTGAAATGTTTTTCACAGGACTTAATATGGAATAGTGTCAAGGATGGGATCAAGGGAAAGTCGTGCTATATAAAACATGGAACTAGACATGTTTCTTTTTAAGAGTTTTTATTTTATGGAAACTTAGTAGAAGTGTCTACTTTGTAATCTTTTGAGATGTAATAGTTAAGATCTAATTCTCTAAAACTCTAAACCTGAAAAGATCCTCAATGGGAATTATTCATTTAATTCAATGTTAAGTAATGTTTAAGGCCGGGGCCTTATAGTTGGTATCAGAGGTCAGTTTAGAAAACTTTAGGAGTTAGAAAATTGTAAAATTATAAATTAATTTATGGTATGACTGAAATGATATAGAATTTAAAGATTACCATATTGCTTCACCTAAGATATTTTTGTATTTAGAATGGTTTTCTGTAGAGGAAACAACGCAGCTATGTTGGGACGACATCAGGATGAAGACAACCTTCCAAATCAGCAACATGAGATTGTCGGAATTGGAACTGAACAGTTTGTTGCAGTGATGACACAATTGACTCAGGCTATAAATGGTGGTGGTATCCATGCACGAGATCAGCCAGATCAACCGCAGAGGAACATGTCAGTGGTGGAACATTTCATGAGGCAACATCCCCCATCATTCAGAGGATCATCTGACCCTGTGCTAGATGAAGGGTGAATTAAAGAGCTGAAGAAGATTTTTGATGTCATGGGGTGTTCAGAACATCAAAAGGTTAGTCTTTTTGTTTACCATTTTTAAGGTGAAGCTGATCAGTGGTGGTCGATGATGAAAAATATCAGGGATAGTGATGAGATTGATGATCTTCACTGAGACGAATTCAAAGGTATGTTTCTTGAGAAATATTTTCCTAAGGTGGTTCTTCTTAGGATGGAAAAACAATTTCTAGAATTGAGGTAGGAGGATGAATCAGTGGATGCTTATGAAGAAAAGTTCAATCAACTGGAAAGGTATGCTCCAAACTTCATACAAGATCTTGATAGAAAAATCAACCGTTTTTACTCAGGGTTAAAGCCAAAGTATCGAAGGGATTTAGCTTCTCATGAGTTCAAAAGTTATGAAAAACTTGTTCGATGTGCGGAGAAGGTGGAAATGGAGTTTTCCAATGATTAGGTGTTCTTTGACAAACAACAGAATAAGAGGTCTAGTTGGCAGGAAAAGGGGAAGAATTCATCCAAGAAATAAGAAGGTAAGAAAACAAAATATCCATCCTGTGAGAAGTGTGGTAAAACGCATCCTGGAGAATGTTTATCCAAGTCTGGAAAGTGATTTTGGTGTGGTAAGTCAAGTCATATTGCTCGTAACTGTAAGGAAGATGATCAAGCAGGAAATAAAATTCCAGCAGTAAGATGTTTTAAGTGTAATGAAATGGGTCATTATGAAAATGAGTGTTTAACGAAGAACTCAACTAGGGGAAAGCAGCCCGACTACAAGCAGAAAGGGGTGGTGAAATTCTTTGCAACTACTTTAGTAGATTTTGGGCCATCAAATGAAGTAGTATCAGGTACACTATTTGTTTGTTCAGATTATGCTAATGTGTTGTTTGATTCAGGGTCTACACATTCTTTCATTTTTGAGAAGTTTTCTAGTAAATTGAAAATTCCATCTCAAGATATGAATCCTGAACTTATGGTAAAAACACCTGGAGGGAAAGTTGAGACAAAAAGGAATTATAATAACCTTCCAATCCTTGTGTGCGGAAAGAATCTACTAGAAAACATTATTATTTTTTTGACTC
Source organism: Viscum album (assembly GCA_963277665.1). Classification (NCBI taxonomy): domain Eukaryota; kingdom Viridiplantae; phylum Streptophyta; class Magnoliopsida; order Santalales; family Viscaceae; genus Viscum; species Viscum album. Next base: position 1,022,761,087 of record OY728120.1, on the reverse strand, counting down.
TAGTAGAGTTTGATGTTATTTTGGGAAGAGATTATGCGTGCCTTGTGATTCATAGTTGAAGGGTGAGTTGTTATGTGAGGCTCATAGTTCCCCGTTTTCAGTTCATCCTGGTAGTACTAAGATGTACAGAGATCTGCGGGAGTATTACTGGTGGGATGGAATGAAAAGAGATATTGCTGATTTTACTGTAAAGTGTTTGACTTGTCAGGAGGTTAAAGTAGAGCGGCAGTTACCAAAAGAGATGTTGCAGTGTTTACCAGTGCCAGAGTGGAAATGGGAAAACATATCCATGAACTTTTTTGTGGGATTACCGGGGAAATATCGAGGTAATAATACAATCTGGGTTATTGTTGATCGCTTGACTAAATCTGCTCATTTCCTTCCTATTCGAGATACATTCTCTCTAGATCAACTTTCTCGATTGTATATTAAAGAGATAGTCATGTTGCATGGAGTTCCCCTCTCCATTGTATCTGATCGTGATCCCAGGTTTACTTCTAACTTTTGGAAAGGCCTTTAGAAGTCGTTGGGTACTGAATTAAATTTTAGTACAGCTTTTCAACCTCAATCAGATGGGCAGTCAGAACGAACAATTCAGACTTTGGAGGATATGCTACGTGCTTGCTCTATGGATTATCAGGGAAGTTGGGACCAAAATATTTCTTTGGTTGAGTTTTCTTATAATAACAGTTTTCATTCCAGTATACATATGACACCATTTGAGGCATTATATGGGAAGCGGTGTCGAACTCTAGCTTTTTGGGATAAAGTAGGTGAAAGGAAGCTGATGGGACCAGAATTGGTAGAAGAGATGGTAGAAAAAGTTCAGTTGATTCAGAAACACATGAGAACATCTCAGAGCAGACAGAAAAGTTATGCGGATAACCGGAGGAAGGATCTATTTTTTGAGGTAGGTGATCATGTTTTTCTCAAGGTTTCTCCATGGAAAAGTATGATGCGATTTGGTAAGAAAGGAAAGCTGAGTCTAAGGTTCATTGGACCATATGAAATTCTGGAGTAAGTTGGATCAGTTGCTTACTGAGTGTCTTTACCGCCGAGTTTATCTTAGGTACACAATGTTTTTCATGTTTTGATGTTGAGAAAGTATATGCCAGATCCATCTCATGTTTTGATCCCAGAGGTAGTTCAGTTGGAAGAGAATCTCTCTTCTGAAGAACAACCAGTCCAGATTCTTGACCATAGAGAGCAAGAGTTGCGTAATAAGGTAATTCACCAGGTAAAGGTTTTGTGAAAAAACCATATGGTTGAAGAGGCAACATGGGAATCTTAAAATACTATGAGGGATAAATACCCCCACTTATTTTGATAAGTGAATAAAATTGCGAGGACACAATTCCCAAAAGGGGGGAAGGATGTAACATCCCAGGTAAATAAAGAATAAAACATTATCATATTAATTAATATTTACGAATTGAACAATAATTTTACTTTAAAGGGGTTGCTATGTTCGATAGCGTACCCGATACGCAACAAAGAGTTTCCTTGAAATCTTACGTTGCACACTAGTAATAAAACAATTTTATTTTAAATGGTAGTTAACACATAGCCGTTGTATTGGAGGGAATGAATAGAAATAACTAAAATATGATTATATATGTTTTTAAATGTTTTCACATTTATCCAATAAAAGATAAAGGCTTAAAATACGAAAAGAATTCAATTTTAGGCATTTATACCCTAATTTTCACTAAAGGTTCACTTATCGCCTTTTGATGGCGAATCGTCATTAAATATAGTTTTGGTCACTTTTATACATTATATTGGACTAAATAAAACTCCTTTTTAGAATCGGGACATCAAAATTTACTTTGTGTAAATTTTTGGTGTTTTTCAGATAAAGTTCATTTTTTAATGAATAGTGAAAAATGTTGTATTTTAATTCAAAACCTATTTTTAATATAATTTATTTATATGATTTGATTATTGTTTTAATTGGTTTTAAAGTGAAATTATAATATATTTTTACCATTTAATCCAATAGTGGTCGTTGGAATTAATTTCACTTTGAAATCAGACTTAAACTAGTGTCAATCTTTTGATACTTATTGTTTCATAAAAACACGCTATTTGCTCTGACAGCGGGAATTAATTATTAAATTAATTAATGAATCCTATATGTTTTGAATTTTGTAAAATATACTTCATTTCTGAATTCGGAATATCAAATATAGCTTAGCGTGAATTTTTGGTATTTTTCTGAAAAACTTCAATTTTTGATGAATAGTGAAACCACTAAGTGGTACTTAAAAAAACTGATTTTTCGTTTAAATGAAATTTTACCACCTTTGTGTTTTGAATTTTAAAAATCCGACATACATGGTTGTCATTAAGAAGTAAAATGTTGTTCAATGGGATTAAAATAATTTTTTGGTGAATAGTAACTTTTAAGTTTATTAATCACGATTAGAGGTAATTAGTGTAATTTAAGGTAAAAATAATGTTTTAATAATATGAAATTAACTTGACACGTGTCCTACCCTTATTGTATGTGTCATGACCGACCAAGAAAATCCATGGGTCAACTTGGGGACCCCATGGAGCCACTTTGTTAGGAAAATGACATTAATATCTTTTTATTTAAAGTTAAAATAAAAATGTCACAAACATGAGTTGTTTTACTAAAACAATTTTTAAATGGGGTTATACAAGTTATATTTTTGACAATAAATATTAATTAGAAAGATAAAATGATTTACTACATCATGATATTTGTTTTTATAATTTTTAGACATTAAATTAATTAAATTATTTATGACACCATGGTGATGCAGCGATTACCTCATTATTTAACGATTTAAATAAAATAAAATGATAATGTAAAATCTAAGAGCTACACATGTCAAAAACCTATTGGATGGGTGTATTTAAAACTCTTATCACCGTATCCTTTAAATATATAATTTTGGGACCCTTTTTATCCGAAAAGCATTTTATAATAAAGTATCTTTTCTTAACTTTCCAAGAGTGCCCCTCCTCTCCTCTTATGAAAGGCATCCACCTCTACCTCCTTACCCACACCTCTCAAGCCTTTGGTTCAGCCAAGCTCTGCTATTTTTGTCTCTCCACATCCCTCTCTTACTCCGATAATCCTCACTTATGGCAGAAGTCTTCCCAAGGAAGCCTTTGAGCTCAAATCAAAAAGAGTTACCCATTTTAAAGGTAGTGTTTTCTCTTGTGTTCTTTTGTTTTATTTTGTTTCTCCAACCCCCTAATTTTTTTTATTCATTTCTTTTGTAACCAATCCATTATATTCAATATACTAGTATGTTTTTATAATAATCATTCGAGCTACACTTATACATGCCTACATCTAATGGTTAAAGAACATACTGTTTCTGTGGATGGTGAATTTCTACCTCACGAAACGACGATTGTTCAATATTTTTCTAACACCTTAAAAGGTGGCCATTAAGATGTCACTATATTTATATATGATATATAATATGTTTATGTTTTCCTTAAGCTTCTGTATTTCTCATTTATGGCATACCTTTATGGATTCCATTATGGGTATACGCGATATCTTCATTTTAGGAAGTGCGGACTACCGCCCCCTCAAAGTGATTTGATTCATTAATGCCATATATGGGACGTATAAAGGATGGATTTAAAGTTATTATATATGATTTATGTTACATATAAATTATGAATATAGTTCTGGAATTAAAATATACATACCTCTCATTTAGTTTTAATTCCATTAATATGACATAGAAATGAAAGTAGCGTTCTTGCGTACGCACGACTTACCATCTCCATGAACGGTGCATTTCATTTCTTACCTATAAATGATTATGTAATATTATAATTACATTTATATTATGGATATATATGATATATAAGATATCCAAATCAAGAATATCATTCTGTATATAATGAACCTTTGACCACACGAACAACATGTAATTGTAAGAAGTTCACTTTCGACTTAAGAACCAAATATCAACAAAACAAACATTATTAACTTAAATGATTACATAATGTTTATAACATGGTAATAAGTGATATAAAAGTAATAATGAACTTGAAAAAGGTTCTTAATAAAGTAGAAATTAACTCAAGTTTATTATTCAGGACGTTAAAGAACGATCGAGTCAAGTCGGACCCGCAGTAAGGGACTTCATCTCAATCTCCTTTTATTGAGGCATATTTCGTTTTATACACAACTTTCTTTTATATGGTGTATAAAACCCTTTTAATTTTACTTTTATACAAAAGAAATATTTTTCTATGAAGCATTTTACAAAACGACAAAAAGGAATGTTTCTTTTAACGTACGCGGTGACAACGACCTTTTTTTCTGCCATGAGTATTATTTGGTCTTTGGCTTCCTCAACAAGCCGTAATGTTTTTAAAATGGAATAAATACCATATAATCTTTTGTGTATTTTGGTATTGAAAATGGTTTTTATAATGGATTTTTTATGTTAATATATTTAAGTGATATATTGTGATCAAAGTGTGGAAATGTTTACATTCCATTATATTTGTTTTATGTATTATGATTTAATAATGGTACTTGGACATTTGACGGGTGGTTACATGATAAACCATATGACGGGTGGTTCCGTGAATACCAGGATGGGTGGTTACGTTATAACCTCCAATGCATTGGGTATGGAATTCGGCCGTATGGCTATTCCATTAAGTGATATGTGTGGAAGTCGACCGTATGGTTATTCCATTTAAGTATGTTTATGTCCCAAGTTACCTATATATGTTATGTGATATTTATATGGGTTTTATGGTAATATTTTGGTAACAAAAGGGTAAGTATTGATCTTTTATTCAGTGAAAAGTTTTTACTACTTCATAAAGGTGAAAAGTATTACTTTGATAAAGTATATATGGTTTACTTACTGTTTTGAAAAACTTACAGTTTTCATTCTTCGTGTTTCCCATACTGAGATTTTTATGCTCACCCATGTTTTTTTGAAATGTTTTTCACAGGACTTAATGTGGAATAGTGTCAAAGATGGAATCAAGGGAAAGTCGTGCTATATAAAACATGGAACTAGACATGTTTCTTTTTAAGAGTTTTTATTTTATGGAAACTTAGTAGAAGTGTCTACTTTGTAATCTTTTGAGATGTAATAGTTATGATATAATTCTCTATAACTCTAAACCTGAAAAGATCCTCAATGGGAATTATTCATTTAATTCAATGTTAAGTAATGTTTAAAGCTGGGGCCTTATAGTTGGTATCAGAGGTCGGTTTAGAGAACTTTTGGAGTTAGAAAATTGTTAAATTATAAATTAATTTATGGTTTGACTGAAATGATATAGCATTTAAAGATTACCATGTTGCTTCGCCTAAGATATTTCTGTGTTCAGAATGGTTTTCCGCAGAGGAAACAAGGAAACTATGTTGGGATGACATTAGGAGGAAGACAACCTTCCAAATCAGCAACCTGAGATGGTCGGAATTGGAACTGAACAGTTTGTTTCAGTGATGGCACAATTGACTCAGGCTATAAATGGTGGTGGTATCCATGCACAAGATCAGCCAGATCAACCGCAAAGGAACATGTCAGTGGTGGAGCATTTCATGAGGCAAAATCCCCCATCATTCAGAGGATCATCTGACCCTGTGCTAGCTGAAGGGTGGATTAAAGCACTGGAGAAGATTTTTGATGTCATGGGGTGTTCAGAACATCAAATGGCCAGTCTTACTGTTTACAGTTTTGAAGGTGAAGCTGATCAGTGGTGGTCGATGATGAAATATATCAAGGATAGTGATGAGATTGATGATCTTCACTGGGACGAATTCAAAGGTATGTTTGTTGTGAAATATTTTCCTAAGGTGGTTCGTCTTAGGATGGAAAAACAATTTCTAGAATTGAGGCAGGTGGATGACTCAATGGCTGCTTATGAAGCAAAGTTCACTCGACTGGCAAGGTAAGCTCCAAACTTCATACGAGATCTTGATAGTAAAATCAACCGTTTTTACTCAGGGTTATAGCCAAAATATCGAAGGGATTTAGCTTCTCGTGAGTTTAAAAGTTATGAAAAACTTGTTCGATGTGCAGAGAAGGTGGAAATGGAGTTTGCTGATGATCATGTGTTCTTTGACAAACAACAGAATAAGAGGTACAATTGGCAGGCAAAGGGGAAGAATTCATCAAAGAAACAAGGAGGTAAGAAAACCAAATATCCATCCTGTAAGAAGTGTGGTAAAATGCATCCTGGAGAATGTTTATCCAAGTCTGGAAAGTGATTTCGGTGTGTTAAGTTAGGTCATATTGCTCGTAACTGTAAGGAAGATGATCAAGCAGGAAATGAAAAGCCAGCAGTAAGATGTTTTAAGTGTAATAAAATGGATCATTATGCAAATGAGTGTTTAACGAAGAACTCAACTGGGGGAAAGCAGCCAGACTACAAGCAAAAAGGGGTGGTGAAATCCTTTGCAACTACTTTAGAAGATGTTGGGCCATCGAATGAAGTAGTATCAGGTACACTGTTTGTTTGTTCAGATTATGCCAATGTGTTGTTTGACTCAGGGTCTACACATTCTTTCATTTCTGAGAAGTTTTCTAGTAAATTGAAAATTTCATCTCAAGATATGAATCCTGAACTTATGGTAAAAACACCCAGAGGGAACATTGAGACAAAAAGGAATTATAATAACCTTCCAATCCTTGTGTGCAGAAAGAATCTACCAGCAAACCTTATTATTTTGCCTCTAGTAGAGTTTGATGTTATTTTGGGAAGAGATTATGTGTGCCTTATGATTCACAGTTGAAGGGTGAGTTGTTATGTGAGGCTCATATTTCCCTATTTTTAGTTCATCCTGGCAGTACTAAGATGTACATAGATCTGCGGGAGTATTACTGGTGGGATGGAATGAAAAGAGATATTGCTGATTTTACTGTAAAGTGTTTGACTTGTCAGCAGGTTAAAGAAGAGCGGTAGTTACCGAAAGGGATGCTGCAACGTTTACCAGTGCCAGAGTGGAAATGGGAAAACATATCCATGGACTTTGTTGTGGGATTACCAAGGACATCTCAGGGTAATAATGCAATCTGGGTTATTGTTGATTGCTGGACTAAATCTGATAATTTCATTCCTATTCGAGATACATTCTCTCTAGATCAACTTTCTCGATTGTATCTTAAAGAGATAGTCAGGTTGCATGGAGTTCCCCTCTCCATTGTATCTGATCGCGATCCCAGGTTTACTTCTAACTTTTGGAAAGGCCTTCAGAAGTAATTGGGTACTGAATTAAATTTTAGTAAAGCTTTTCATCCTCAATCAGATGGGCAGTCAGAACGAAAAATTCAGACTTTGGAGGATATGCTACATGCTTGCTCTATGGATTATCAAGGAAGTTGGGACCAACATCTTTCTTTGGTTGAGTTTTCTTATAATAACGATTTTCATTCCAGTATACAGATGGCACCATTTGAGGAATTATATGGGAAGCAGTGTTGAACTCCAGATTTTTGGGATGAAGTAGGTGAAAGGAAGCTGATGGGACCAGAATTGGTTGAAGAGATGGAAGAAAAAGTTCAGTTGATTCAGAAACACATGAGAACAGCTCAGAGCACACAGAAAAGTTATGCGGATAACCGGAGGAAGGATCTATCTTTTGAGGTAGGTGATCATGTTTTTCTCAAGGTTTCTCCATGGAAAAGTATGATGCGATTTGGTAAGAAAGGAAAGCTGAGTCCAAGGTTCATTGGACCATATGAAATTCTGGAGAAAGTTGGATCAGTTGCTTACTGAGTGTCTTTACCTCCGAGTTTATCTCAGGTACACAATGTTTTTCATGTTTCGATGTTGAGAAAGTATATGCCAGATCCATCTCATTTTTTGAGCCCAGAGGTAGTTCAGTTGGAAGAGAATCTCTCTTATGAAGAAAAACAAGTCCAGATTCTTGACCATAGAGAGCAAGAGTTGCGTAATAAGGTAATTCACCAGGTAAAGGTTTTGTGCAAAAACCATATGGTTGAAGAGGCAACATGGGAATCTGAAAATGTTATGAGGGATAAATCTCCCCACCTATTTTAATAAGTGAATAAAATTGTGAGAACGTAATTCCCAAAAGGGGGAAGGATGTAACATCCCATGTAAATAAAGAATAAAACATTATCATATTTATTAATATTTACTAATTGAACATTAATTTTACTTTAAAGGGGTTTCTATGTTCGATAGCGTACCCGATACGCAACAAAGAGTTTCTTTGAAATCTTACGTTGCACACAAGTAATAAAACAATGTTATTTTAAATGGTAGTTAACACATAGCCGTTGTATTGGCGGGAATGGATATAAATAACTAAAATATGGTTATATATATTTTTAAATGTTTTTACATTTATCCAATAAAAGATAAAGGCTTAAAATACGAAAAGAATTCAATTTTAGGCATTTATACCCTAATTTTCACTAAAGGTTCACTTATCGCCTTTTGATGGCGAACTGTCATTAAATATAGTTTTGGTCAATTTTATACATTCTATTGGACCAAATAAAACTCTTTTTTAGAATCGGGACATCAAAATTTACTTTGTGTAAATTTTTGGTATTTTTCCGATAAAGTTCATTTTTTAATGAATAGTGAAAAATGTTGTATTTTAATTCAAAACCTCTTTTTAATATAATTTATTTATATTATTAGATTATTGTTTGAATTGGTTTTAAAGTGAAATTAGAATATATTTTTACCATTTAATCCAATAGTGGTCATTGGAATTAATTTCACTTTGAAATCGGACTTAAACTAGTGTCAATCTTTTGATACTTATTGTTTCATAAAAACACGCTATTTGCTCTGACAGCGAGAATTAATTATTAAATTTATTAATAAAACTTATATGTTTTTAATTTTGTAAAATAGACTTCATTTTTGAATTTGGAATATCAAATATAGCTTAGGGTGAATTTTTGGTATTTTTCTAAAAAACTTCAATTTTTGATGAATAGTGAAACCACTAAGTGGTACTTAAAAAAACTGATTTTTCATTTAAATGAAATTTTACCACCTTTGTGTTTTGAATTTCAAAAATCCGACATACATGGTTTTCATTAAGTAAAATGTGGTTCAATGGGATTAAAATAATTTTTGGTGAATAGTAACTTTTAAGTTTATTAATCACGATTAGAGGTAATTAGTGTAGTTTAAGGTAAAAATAATGTTTTAATAATATGAAATGAACTTGAAACATGTCCTACCCTTATTGGATGTGTCATGGCCGACCAAGAAAATCCATGGGTCAACTTGGGGACCCCATGGAGCCACTTTGGTAGGAAAATGACATTAATATCTTTTTATTTAAAGTTAAAATAAAAATGTCACAAACATGAGTTGTTTTACTAAAACAATTTTTAAATGGGGTTATACAAGTCATATTTTTGACTATAAATAGTCATTATAAAGCTAAAAATATTTACTACATCATGATATTTTTTTTATAATTTTTAGACATTAAATAAATTAAATCATTCATGACACCATGATGATGCAACGATTACCTCATTATTTAACGATTTAAATAAAATGAAATGATAATGTAAAATCTAAGACCTACACATGTCAAAAACCTATTGGATGGGTGGATTTAGAACTATTATCACGTTATCCTCAAAATATATAATTGTGGGACCCTTTTTATCCGCAAATCATTTTATAATAAAGTATCTTTTCTTAACTTTCCAAGAGTGCCCCTCCTCTCCTCTTATAAAAGGCCCCCACCTCTACCTCCTTAACCACACCTATCAAGCCTTTGGTTCGGCCAATCTCTGCTCTTTTTGTCTCTCCACATCACTATCTTACTCCTAGAAGTCTCACTTTGGGCAGAAGTCTTCCCAAGGAAGTCTTTGAGCTCAAATCAAAAAGAGTTACCCGTTTTAAAGGTAGTGTTTTCTCTTATGTTCTTTGGTTTTATTTTGCTTCTCCAACCCCCTAAAATCTTTTTATTCATTTATTTTGTGACCAATACAGTATCTTCAATATAATAGGATGTTGTTATAAGAAGAATTAGAGCTACACTTACACACACCTACATCTAATGGTTAATGAACATACTGTTTCTGTGGATGGCGAATTTCTACCTCACGAAACGATGATTGTTCAATATTTTTCTAACACCTTCAAAGGTGACCATTAAGATGTCACTATATTTATATATGATATATAATATGTTTATGTTTTCCTTAAGCTTCTATATTTTTCATTTATTTCATACCTTTATGGCTTCCATTATGGGTATACGCGATATCTTCATTTTAGGAAGTGCGGAATACCGCCCCCTCAAAGTGATTTGATTCGTTAATGCCATATGTGGGACGTATAAAGGATGGATTTAAAGTTATTATATATGATTTATGTTACATATAAATTATGAATATAATTCTGGAATTAAAATATACATACCTCTCATTTAGTTTTAATTCCATTAATATGACATAGAAATGAAAGTAACGTTCATGCGTACACACAGCTTACCATCTCCATGAACGGTGAATTTAATTTCTTACCTATAAATGATTATGTAATATTATAATTACATGTATATGATGGATATATATGATATATATGATATCCCAATCATGAATATCATTCTGGATATAATGAACCTTTGACCACACGAACAACATGTAATTGTAAGAAGTCCACTTTCGACTTAAGAACCAAATATTGAAAAAACAAACATTATTAACTTAAATGATTACATAATGTTTATAACATGGTAATAAGTGATATAAAAGTAATAATGAACTTGAGAAAGGTTCTTAATCAAGTATAAATTAACTCAAGTTTATTATTCAGGACGTTAAAGAATGATCGAGTCAAGTCGGACCCGAGGTAAGGGACTTCGTCTCAATCTCCTTTCATTGAGGAATATTTCGTTTTATACACAAATTTCTTTTATATGCTGTATAAAACCCTTTGAATTTTACTTTTATACATAAGGAATCTTTTTCTATGAATCATTTTACTAAATGACAAAAAGGAATATTTCTTTTAACGTACGCGGTGACAACGACCTTTTTCGCCGCCGCGAGTATTATTTGGTCTTTGTCTTCCTCAAAAAGCCATAATGTTTTTAAAATGAAATAAATACCATATACTCTTTTATGTATTTTGGTATTGAAAATGGTTTTTATAATGGAGTTGTTATGTCAATATATTTAAGTGATATATTGTGATCAAAGTGTGGAAATGTTTTCTTTACATTATATTTGTTTTATGTATTATGATTTAATAATGGTACTTGGACATTTGACGGGTGGTTACGTGATAAACCATATGACGAGTGGTGATGTGAATACCAGGACGGGTGGTTATGTTATAAACTCCAATGCATTGGGTATGGAATTCGGCCGTATGGCTATTCCATTAAGTGATATGTGTGGAAGTCGACCGTATGGTTATTCCATTTAAGTATGTTTATGTCCCAAGTTACCTATATATGTTATGTGATCTTTATATGGGTTTTATGGTAATATTTTGGTAACAAAAGGGTAAGTATTGATCTTTTATTCAGTGAAGAGTTTTGACTACTTCATAAAGGTGAAAATTATTACTTTGATAAAGTATACGTGGTTTACTTGCTGTTTTGAAAAACTAACAGTTTTCATTCTTTGTGTTCCCCTTACTGATCTTGTTATGCTCACCCCATGTTTTTTTGAAATGTTTTTCACAAGACTTAATGTGGAATAGTGTCAAGGATGGGATCAAGGGAAAGTAGTGCTATATAAAACATGGAACTAGACATGTTTCTTTTTAAGAGTTTTTATTTTATGGAAAATTATTAGAAGTGTCTACTTTGTAATCTTTTGAGATGTAATAGTTAAGATCTAATTCTCTTAAAATCTAAAACTGAAAAGATCCTCAATGGGAATTATTCATTTAATTCAATGTTAAGTAATGTTTAAGGCCAGGGCCTTATATTTTCTGACTCCTTAAAATAGTATTCACAATCCTTAGCCTATAAAACCATCACTCCCATCCATTTCATCAGGGTCATTGGGTTCTAAAATAATGATATTTTCTTAAAAAAGAGTCTATAATACCGAGCTAGACCTAGAAAGCTATGAATCTCCATTACAGATGGTCTGGTCTACTAATCAATTGCCTTTTTCAGGGAAGGGTCCATAGATATCCCTTTGCTGGTGATAACATACCCCAAGAATGATACTTCCTCCATTAAGAACACACATTTACTTTAATTTTCATACAACTTATACCTTCACTAGTCTTTATGACAGTATTCATATGCTCCACATGTTCCTCCTAGACCATAGATAATATCCGAATATCATTAATAATGACTACCAGAAATATGTCAAGGTAATATTCTATCACACTATTCACTAAATACATGAAAATTACTAGGGAAATAGTGATTCTGAAGGGAATCACTATGAACTCAATGTGTTAATACCTTGTTCTAAATGATTTATTTGTAATATATTCCTTTCTATCATTAAATTGGTGATATCCTGAATGAAGGTCAACCATTGATAAATAACTCACCCCAAGAAGCTGACCAAACAAGTCAATTATCTGTGGTAGGGAATAATATTTCTTTATTGTAATTCTATTGAGCTCATTATAATCAATGTAGAGATGAATTTATCCATCCTTCTTCTTGGCGAAGTGGATTATCACACCCCGTGGTGAAACACACGGGCATATAAAACACATCTCCTGATTCTCTTATAGATTCTTCTTTAGTTCCTCCATCACAACAATCGACATTCTATAAGGTTTCTTTCATATAGGAAAGCATCCAGGAATAAGGTCGATTTAGAACTCAACTTATCAATCAGGAGGAAGACAAAACAACTATTTATGGAATACATCATTATAATCCATCATGATGGTCACGTCTTTATGCATGATTTTATCCTTGCTCTCAGTCATTTCATCATGGCATGCATTCTCATAAGGAATTAATATCCACACTTGAGACAATGATTCTAATGTAAATTCATCTTCCTCCTAACAATTGTAGATAATTGGAGGATTCTTTGGGATGTGAAGAGTGATATCCCTTTCCTGAAATTTGATGTTGGATTTGTATAAAAATATCCAATCCATGCCAAAGATAGCATCAAACGCTACTAAAGGAAGTATGATGATATTTTCTTGGAGGTTTAGTCCTCTAACATTAAATATGGAGGAGTTATAAACAATTGATGCAATAATTGTACCGTTTGACATTCTCACAGATAACATATTCTCTAAATTTTGAGGTGTTTTTTGAATAGTTCTACTAAAATTTCAAGATAAGAAACTATGTGTAGAACCAGAATCAAATAGTATTTTTGGTATTCTTGAATGAATAACCAGTGTACCTATCACCACATCGTTTTCTGGATCTACCCCAGTAGTAGTGATAGAATAAGCTCTTCCTTCTTGACTTGGAAATTTTTGTTTATTGCCTCTCACAACCCTTAGCATAGAAACATTGTTCGCATAATTCTCAAGCTCCTTACAGTTGTAACACTACCTTATAGGCCATTTTTTATCTGATCCTTCCTTTATTTTTCCACATTAGATTGATTTTTCATATCTCTTCGGTAGTTTTTATCCACATGTCCCAACATTCCATATTTGAAGCAATTCTTGTTTCACTTTATACAGTTTCCAAGATTCTTCTACCCACATTTTTTACATGTGAGATGATCGGGCTTCTTTCCATCATGGATTTTTTTGATGGACCACCCACATTAGCTTGAATTTTCTTCATCTAGTCACTGGCCTCATGATACCCTTGAGATTATATGATAACCATTTAAACCATAATGGAACTACGTACAATCTCTTCATAGATGTTGAAGTCTCAAATCACCAACACTATTTATAGACTCGACTTTAGTATGCCAATGAAGCGATCCACATTTTTTTTGGTGTTCATGAAAAATCCGGAGGTGTACCTTGAAATCCTTGTAATGTTTGTTTCATACACCTTAATAGACTCATCTTCCTCATACATGAGTCCAAGAAAATCTCGCTTTCCATCATAGGATAGAGGTTTCATGAAAAATATTTATTGAAAAAATTCTCTTGAATTCCTCCCAATCCATGGAATCAATTTCTATAGGGGGATTCGTATTCTTGATTAGTGACCACCACTGATCAGCTTCCCCATCAAAATGATAGACCTCCAGTAAAGAAATTAACTTCTTCTGAGCTCTGAAGGACATAGATTATCTTTTCAATGGAGTTAATCCACTGTTCCATGAGGAGGGGATCAAAAGATATATTAAACATAGGAGGGATTTTCCTCATGAAGGATTAAACAATACATTATACTTCCTTGGAGGAGGAGGATGTTCCACATGATTCAAGTTATTATTCATAACATGATCTAGATGAGCAAGTATTATCATGATGTTTTTAGCCCCCATTCCATCATATCAGGAATATCATTTGGGAAATCATCACCTTCCCTGCTACATTGATTGTAGGCACATGTTATTTGATTTCCCTCAATTAACCATGAAAAATAACATACAATTAGTGGGCTTTAAAACATAGCTATTGAGTATAAAAAGGAGACTTTTAGTATAAGAGGATAAACTTGTAAAGGAGAGGTATATCCTAACTTTTTCTTCCCTATATTAAAATATAGGTTATTGATGATCTATTTTATAACATATATTATTATGGTATCTTTTTTTCATTCCCTTATTAATAGTTTCTACCTAGCTCATGAATTTATCAAATAATATCCCTTGGGTGTGTCAAACCAATAGTGCAATAAGGCCCCTTATCGTGCACCAGTTCCTGTTCGAGTCTAGATCTATGCGGTATTTTTGGGTTTAACCCCTTGATACATTTATGCTATAGCCACCCCTACCTATTTTAATCAATAAATACATTTTTTTAAAAACTTCTTACTCCATAATTAGCAAAATTTTGTAGTGTTTTCTTATTCATAGTTTCATCCGTAAGGTTCCTACTATGATTCTCTATTACTAATCTCCAAAAATAAATAAACCTCCCTCTAATACCAAATATATCAATGATATACTTTTACCTATAACATTACATGATTTTAATCATAATAATAATAGAGTATACAAGCTATGGATCATAAAATCTAGTGTATTATAAGGCTTGGATCATAAAACTAAAAACATTGAAGTAAATAAAAAAAATTTATTTAATATTAAAATTTAAATGATAACATCCATTATTCTCAAAACATCTTCATAGAGTACCGTGGGGAACACAATAACATATGGATGAGCGGAATATCACAGTTACGGAATAACCATAAAAACAATGCATTATTATATGGGATTGAAGGCATGACATGATGATATAAATAGGCATGTAACATATATAATAAAAAAATAAAAACAAGGAATCATATGAACATGGATTCATAAAAATCTATAAGAAACATAAAACATGACTTTATAATGATTCATGGATAACATCCAAGAACATTTCAAATGGTATCACAAGCCAAGGCCAACCCCCAAGATAGTCACACATGGTAGAACAATCCAAAGCTAACCGCCATGACCGTTATACTTAAAATTTCATGAGATTAATCCTTACCCAATGCATTGGAGTTCTATTTGGGTGCACCCATCCTAAATTATCAGGAATACTTTTGACACATAAATAATCCTACATAATAAATCTTACGTAAAAACAAGGGTTACCCTTGGAATAAATTCGGTACCATAATCATGTCATAAAGCATAACAAATGGGCATATCATAAAAGTGTCAATGAATGATATGTACTAAAATATAAATGTAAATTCATAAGGATGTATACTGGAATGTTTTGTAATGTAGAAGTGACATCATCTAAAAAATGAATTCAAAATTTTTAGAATTAAAACATTTTTGTGCGGTTTTAAGGATAATACAATAGAGGCATTAAAATATAAATGGAAAAAATCCATTATATAAAAGAATATCTGAAGAAGGTAGGTTTTCATAATAAAAATTTCTGATTTTATAAATACAATGGTTCCTTAAAACAGAAGATTGAGTGCACTTGAAATCGGGTAAGAATCCGGGAAGTTCCCTCAAAGTAGGATTTTTATCGGGATATATTGAGGTGGGAATCACATAAAAACATGAAAATCCCTAAAAGAGAATGATAAAAGGGTATTTATAAATGAATTAGGTAAATATAAACAAAATTTATATGATTCACATTAAAAGATAAGATAACATTATTTTGGTAAAAGGATGATAAGGGAACATGATGTAATGAAGGAGGTTTATGTTGAATCCCATACAGATTATCAGCATAGTATCAGGTGTAATTAATGGGTATTAATGACAAGTAAATGGGTTTTTCATCAAAAATACATAATTAGGAATGTACAGGGGAGTTATGAAATCATAACCCATAATTAGGGATTATACAAAAATGGCATAACATAGAGGACATTCTTGAATAAATGTGAAATATAGAGGATCTCCTACCTTAAGTTGGATGGTGTTCTCCACTTGATATTAATGACCTGAATAATAAAATTAGGTTCATTAATTAATAATTACAGAACCTCCACTACATGTTATTGATGTATTATAACCTTTTTAAGTTCATTCATGCCCTTTTTAATGAGTTAATAGGTTCAATTTAATTGTTTTGGAGCATTTGATTCCTAGGTTTTAATGATCGGTTCACTTATATTCATGTTCGGATAAATATGTATGATGAGAATGGCTATCCAGAATTGAATTTATATTAAATTAGTGAAAATATAGATTATTACATGGAAATAAAATACATTTGGTTATTTGTAGTGAATGTGAATCATTATATGAAACATTAATGATAAACTCTTGGATTAATTTGGTGATTTTGTTCTCAGTTAACTTGTATTGTATTATTATTTTACATCATGAGTGAAATAATATTCTATAACACCACATAATAATTTTTATTTTAAAATTCTAGTTCAATGATAAAAATCATTTCAAGACCATAATTGAATATGGTAATAGAAATTGATAAACCGTCATCCTTGAATGTGAAAAATTATCACATATCAGACGGTGTTTTCATTAATTTCATGAAAAAAGAGGGGAGAGGAGATATGATAATGTATTATCCCATTAGCATAAAAACATTCCAGTACATTTACGGTACTATAGTTGTCATACAATTTGGATGAGGAGGGGTTCCGAAAGAAAAGAATACAAAGGAACATGAAAATAAAATGAAAGAAAAGAAAAGTGAAATTTATCTCTTGAATTAATATTTCTTGAGAACCTTTTATGGGGAGATGATTTTGTCTTTTGAGGAGACCAAATGATTCTAAACATGAGAGGTATTGGGGAGATATTTGGGCTGAATTTTACTAAAGAACAATACTTTAGATGAGTGAAGAGAAAAGGGTAGGGTGGGTGGTTTTTATAGTGGAGGGGAGGAGGGGTTTCATAGTATTTTAATCATTAGTTTATTATTTTTCCATAAAAAAGAAATATTAATAATTCTTGTGACAAAAAATAGTAATATGTGCATGCGAGTTCAATCCAATGTAAATTTATGTCTTCTATTACTCAAGCATGATGTAGAAATTCCGGTTTTATCATTTACTGTGAACTATCATATTTTACAATTCAGAACAAAAATTCAATATTTTTGAAAAATCATAATAATTCACAAAACCATTTTTTTACAAGTAGAATTAAAAAATTAGATCCAAATTTCAAAATGTTTTTTAAATATTATTAATATATTTGTTAATTAAAATGATAATTTAAACTAAAAATATGCATTTTAAAACTATAATTGAATTTATAATGACATCAAAAATTTCATAAGGTCTTATAAATTTCTCAAGAAACCAGAACACATAAAAATTTTAATTTATGAACTGATTTTTGGGAAATAAATTTTATTTTAAATTAATTAATCTATTGTAATTAATTATTTATTACTAACAAAAATACCAATACTTTTACTATGGACATATTATCACTTATAAGATCCCAAAATTTTATTTATACATTCATGGGTGAGGTTACTATTCATTTTTATAATTTACTATTCATTAAGGTCATATTAATATTAATAAGGGTAACATTACTATTCATAAGGGTCAGTTACTATTCACCACAAATAATGTTTTCCTTATCAGACTCCTATTATCTTACTGATCACAACTGTGTGCGTTAGATTTTCGAAATTCAAATCACAGAAGTGACTAATTATGTTTAAAGATCACATTATATTTACTAGTTCATTGTGTATTGATTTCATGTGTGTATATGACATAATTTTATGCTAGTAATTTCAATTAATAAAACATTGGGTTGTTACATTCCATAAAAATGATCTATTCACATTGGATTGTCAAAAAAATATTTCCATAAATTATTGAGGGGAAATTGGACTCGCAGTCCTCTCCGCTCCAGCATAGTTTCCAATAACATATTAGATATCAACATATCAATTAAATAAGAACATGAGTTATCTCTTAACACCATTATTGTTGAGATGAAAGAGATTTACTTGAATTAAAAATTCATTTGGGGAGATTAAATTATGATCTGGGATAATGCGGGCCATGGAATTATATAATCAAAATCCCCCTATCGAATGGATACTCTAGAACAGAACAATATATAAACAAAAAGTCTCAAAAAATTGTGGACTCTTCCAACTTGGATAACTCTTTATTGGTGATTGTATCACTAAAAATTTCTTTCTGATGAATTGTGAAAAAATTATTCAAATCATCATATGTTCAAAAAGTATCCTTTGAACTAGAAAATGGATGATATAAACTATCTATTTCTATTATCATTCATAGCTGTTTTACCATTGAATGAAGTTGTCAAAATTTTCAATGTTTTTTTCCCTATGTTCTATTTTATCTATGATCAACTGGTAGCCTATATACACATGTATATTTCATAGCGACAAATGAACCTCTTAAATGAAGCTTATTTATACGTTCTCAATGTTTTATAGAGAATATACAACAACCTTATTAATTAAGTCATTTGGTTATGTCTTCTAACTACTCTACCACATAGTTTTTTATATTATAAAGGGTTAATTATTTTAAATATGGCATCTATAAAAACTAATTTCATGATTTTACAGTTCTTAAATTCTTTGGAATCATATGTAATTATCACTCTCCCCATGGTACCTTGTAAGTATTATGGTTCTCTTTATTTCATAGATGGATCAAATGAAACATGGATGGTACATGAAGGGGTCACCCTAGACCTATTGGGTAAATGATATATTTAGAGACAATACATTAAATACATGGGGTTGTCTATATAGTCATTGTGGTACCACTACATCTCTAAATGTTGAAATCATCCAGATCATCAATGTGGTTATGGCATCACAACAATAATGATAGTATAACTTGTTTCTTCAATGTGACTCAACCATCATACTTAAAGAGATAATATATGGAACCATTCATTTATAATGAATCTTTCTTCAATATGCATTTATTTCATTGAATCCCTACTGTCCATGAATTTCATTGCTACACATGTATTTCGTGAGGTACATTTCATAGCTGACAGACTAGAAAACTATAGTTTGACAACTAGTGAGATGACTTGGCACAATGATGTTCCTGATGACCCCTTTTCTTCATGAAAAATTACTATTGTTAAAAATTAAAATTTGGATTCCTCTAATTTAATTTTCACTTAATAAATGTGACATGTACTTCATGGAATGTACTCATTCTACCAAAAATCCAATGTTTTTTATCCCTCAAATATTAATATTTACCAATCCATTCTATGATTAAAATTTTAGTGACCCATAAATTTCATAAATAAATATCCCTTTAATTAAGATGAATATTAAATACATAAAAATTTGATCCTTTATAAAAACCATAATGGTTTAGTGTATTTGGATAAAAGGTGCACAATATTTATATTACATGAAAGAAAGATCATCAACATCTCCTATAATGATAAACCCACATAGTAGTCCACTCTAAAATAACCTACATTGAACTATTCGTTGTCACACGGGGAATGGAGACATAAGAAAGGGTGAGCTAAAATTATTAGTAAGTGAATATAATGGATATATCAATGATCAAATAACAATTAAATGAGCATAATGGTATGATGATATGTAGTTACCATTGGAAAATTCATACACAACAATGCATATATCATAATCATGAATCATGTAAAAAATATGAGAAGTTCAGAAGACATGAAACTTATGGAAATCAAAGAAAAAAATCCATGATAGTATAAAATTATAAAAAATATCATATTATTAGAATAAATTACATCACTGAAAATTATTCCCTTAGTTAAATATCACTTCTAAGACTATGATAGTAGATTGGGTTTCCTCTACATTTTTCATATTCATAATCATTGTTCATTTCCATGAATATCATAGTCAATATATTCCCTTACTGAAATGATTTTACCCCCATTCAATTCCTTATTATCTCATGATCTCAAAAACATCACAAAATACAATTTTGTGACATATAATTCCAATACCACCAATCATATTGTCAAAATACACTCTTAAGTATACCATAAATTCTTTAATTTGTCATCATATATCATAACATGTTGAATGGAAAATGGTATCATAAATATTTCAATATTCTTTCATAACATAACCAATTGAAAATAAATTTGTTTCATTAAAAACTCAGCATCATAATACCAAACCATATTGATAAACAATGAGGTCGTTAATGTTGTATTATATGTATATTAAATCAAAAATAACAGTAAAGGATGTTATCTCAAATGAAATAAGACATTAAAATTTCACATGGAATATTTCATTAGTAAAATACCCTTTACAATTTGGAATCACTTATTTAAAATATAAATATTTCAAAATATATTGGAAAAACATATCTTTTAAATAAACTATTGATTCAATTAATGGATGATTAAATCATTAATATCTCATGCTTATAGGAAATTATATTCATTATGTGTATGTTAAAACAATGTTTTCATTAAAATTTTCACTAATAATAAAAAACTTCCATGTTTATAAAGTGAAAAAAATGATTCATTTTAATCATGTTTTTATAACATAAATCATGGTTAAAAATAATTTATCCAATCAATGTATAATGTTCAGAAATTTTTTTTAACCCATTAAAATAAAACAAGGTCACATAAGACAACTATTCATAAATAAATGAAAAACATGATTGGTTTTCTTTTAAAGATTTATTTCATACTTTATAACAAATAAATTGATGAAAATGAATGGAAAACATGTATTATAAAAGAATAAAAACATGATATGATAATTTATATATTTCCAATATATAAGGATCGTATAATGTCCTCAATGAAAATACACGCATAAAGACTCCTGATTAAAATGGGATTGAAAAATAACTCCATTGATGATTTGTAATATTTTGAAGAATAAGACCTATGAAAGAACATATTAAATTAATTTTATAAATGTAATTATTGTAAATAGTTTCAGGATATATGATATATAATTTCATATATAAACCCCATATAAAATAATATAACTTCTGAACATAACATATGTCCAAAATAAGACAATTTGAGATGATAAACCCTTACCCCATGACCTATCTTGCATCATATATGTATAAACCTCCTCTATAAATAAAATATAATTATTTAAAATATATTATGGAATAATTATTATATATATAATTCCATATATAATTCATGTATAATAATTTATCACTATTTTAATAACAAATATTTTTTAGAATCATTATTCCATAATATAACGACTTAATTTTTCATTCATATTTCGATTGGGTAGTTCTAGGCCATGATAATTGATCGTGCTTCCATCATATTGTAAATTTTAATACTAATTTTAAATAAAATATTTATTATATATATATAATCAACTATAAAATATACATATAAGAAAATGAATAACACCATTTAGGGAGATGGTTAGCCGAGCATACATATGATTACTATGTTCCCTTTTTAAAGGATGGGAAAAAATAATGGTGAATTGTAATAAAACATTATAAATTTATTATTATATATTATTTATAATATATATTAATTAATTATATCATTTTTATCATCCATGTAAAATTTAAATGAAAAATCAATTTTCTAGCTTCATGGAGGTGTTAGTCCACACGTCTGCACGAGCAACATTATCATTTTCCAAAGGATAAGAAGGTCAGAAGGTATATATGATATTAT
Organism: Viscum album; assembly: GCA_963277665.1. NCBI lineage: Eukaryota > Viridiplantae > Streptophyta > Magnoliopsida > Santalales > Viscaceae > Viscum > Viscum album. The sequence goes on along the minus strand of OY728120.1, from coordinate 1,022,738,936 downwards.
AAGTATAAAAGCATAATTATTTTATAAATTTTATATAATATATTACGTCCATAATATTTTACATCTTTGAAATTTTGTAATGAAAAATTCATTACACTTTAATATGGAGATGGTATGTTGTATGTATGAACGAGTGATGTTCTCACTTTTCATATGATAGAAATCATATGGATAATTGAAGTTCCATAGTCATAAATTTTTTTTTGTATATTTATTTAAAAATTTATTTATTTTATTAATGAAACCATGTTTTTATAATAGATATAAGATGAAATAAAATTAAAAGGCTTGATTAGAGTTACACCTTTTTGTTGAGAAACCCCTTCTGGATTACACGTTAAGACTTAAAGGGATGGTCTTTTGGAAAGATTAAAAAATTTTAGATGTGGTGGAGTAATATGGGATGGAATAATTGTATGGATTTATTAATCTTGTATTATAAAATGTTGTGATGAATATAAGATATCTTTTTTTTTATTTTTTTTGTGGTGGGAGAGGAACTCTTGGAATTACATAAATTATTAAATTAACATATATTATTTATTATAATTATATGAATAAAAATTATAATATTTATAATAAAATATGATGATTAGTTTAAATTTTTTAAAAATGTAATATTTATATGGGATTAAGTTATGTTTTATAACATTTATTTTAATTTTGGACCTTTTGTTAATCCTTTTGAAAATTTAAATAATATCAATGATTTCAACTTTTTTGTTGTCAATAATGATACCATAAAAAGACAAGTGACTAATAAATATACCATGGATGATATTTAAATCCATATATAATTTTTATTTCAAGAGATATTATTTTTATTACCTTTAAATCATTTAATAAAATATATTTTATTAGAAAATATCATTAATGTGGTTTTGAAACTATTCATTTATTTTGACATCGATGACCTAAAGATATTAATGTAATCGAAATATAAACCTCTATCACATCCCTTATATGTTATATTTTTTTAAAAAACATGTAAGGTTACAATTCATCCAATTAGTATTATATTAAATGATTTAAAATCATTTATTTTATTTTCCTATTAATTAAGAAACTATTGTGTTTGTGTTGTATAAGAATTAAAGGTAATTATTCAACAACTAAAAATTGAAAATAAATTACTTTGATATGATAAATTATTTTTTCTTTCAAATATTCAATTATAACATAATATAACTACTTTTTATACTTATTAAAAATATTATAATTATTTAAGTCAAGAGATGGACATTTTGTATTTATTATGTTATTAAAATAATATAAATGTATAAAACAATAAAAAATGGAACCATGTAGACTTATATTTAGTAAATTGATAATATTGGATGATAGGAAGTCATTAAACTGGATAAATTCATATTTTATAGAAATTATTAATCCATATCCCAATGATTTTACAATTTTTTACCTAGTTTAAACATACTTAGGTGATAAATATTAATCAATGTTAATATCCATAAAAAACAAAAATAAATAGTTACTCTAAAAAATATTTTCAAATATTTATTCCAAATATGTTATCAAATTTTTACAATAATCTTCAATGAATTGGAAGAATTTAAGTGAAAATCAAACTGATAAAATATTATGAAAATTTTATTTCAAAAATTACTTTCTCTTAATTAAAAAAATATTTTATATTAAAATTAAACAAAAAATTTATTTAAAACGTACTATATTAGAATATTAATTATATAATTTAACTCATTATACATAAAAAACTATTTTAAAAATTAATTTATTATTGTAAATTTATTAAATGTATAAACAGTTTTCAATTAAAATAAGTAATTTTCATTATTTATTGACAAATCCATCTTTTAGAAAAAGTTCCAAAAGTTAACTCAAAACTAATTTCCACATTTTGATTTAGATAATGAAATTAGTTTTCAAAAAATATTTAAATTTTAAAAAAATTATTAAATTATTATTTTACAAAAAGGAATACCTAATATATTTGAAAAAAATTATATTTAGAAAATATGAAGAATTTATAGAAAATTGAGTACTTAATTATCAGTATATTTTTTTTATCTAAAACAATTATATATATCATTAAGAATGTTGTTATTAATATCTATTCTATAAATTTAATGTCATGTTTATAATGGTATTCTATATTAGGGTTCATCTAGACTCACTATTTATTGTATTATTTGATATAGATTAAATAAAAATATTGTGAAGAAAAATATATTGTTGAATCTCAGGGTGTAACAGAAACTCATGAAACAACTATTTTAGTAATTTATCATTAGTTCAAGTTACATTGGAATTCCATTTTGTAAGATTTTAGAATCCTCCATCGATCAATATAAACCCTTCATCTGGTTCTCAGGCCTGGACAAACCTTCTTCTTTTCTCCTCTTGGGTACAATGCTTAGATTAGATTAAAACCCATGTATGATTTCTATACAAAAGTGTAATAATGAGTTTGTTATTTAGTCATTCCAAATCAATCACGAAAAATGTTATAGGATTCTTAAAATTAATAAAACCTTGAATTATTAAAATGAATAATAACAATTCGTGAATTTTTTAATCTTGTATTAACCTATATAGATGGGTTTTCATCGCATGTGGAGTTGGATTATTCATTAGAAAATAATATAGAGTTATCATGAACAAAAAAAGGAAATTTTTATGATTATTAATGAATATCTATGGGTTCTAATAATATTATCACATTAATTATTTTATTTAATAATTAAATAAAATAACATAATTGGTTATAAGATTCCATGGTGAACATTTTGAGATGAGGAACATGTTGACGTGTTGATTACTATGATATAAGTCCATGTTTTTGGTTTTAATGGTTTAAAAGGTTTCTAAACTACCATAAAAACCACACATGGTTTTTTTACATTGAATTTTAAATCTAAATCCTTGAGGTATGTTCTCTATTATATTCTACCATTTCAAACATATGCATGTTTCTTAAAATGTGGAATGAGGATTTATACCATTAGTGAAAGGAGTTGATTTTACTAAGGTGTTATGAATAATAAGTAATTAATTAATGAGACTTGTGTCTTAGTTAATTAAAGTAACCAAGTTGAATGTGATTGTACAAAGTGAAAATGTTCCTAATGAACCCCTCTTCAGTGGAATGATACCTAGCATTAATAGAAAAAGCTTTATTAATATAGAGTGCCTTTATTTTCTTAAACAGCTTGAGGCTTTGTGTGTGTCTGTATTTCACCAAAGAAACCATAAATGATATTTATTACATAATTATTATTATATTTCTGATTTAAATATGATTAATTTTTATTACATGTGTAGAAACTATGACTCAGGATAATGTCATGCCTTGATTATATGTGCACTCTTGGTTTCATTGATCTGATACTTGTTTTGTCATAACAGTTGACATGTTCCATTTTTATAGAATGTGGGTTCATGTGTGTCTATGAGAGCCTTTTTTATTTATTTATTCCATGATTTTAATTATTTATAATTTAATAACATGTTAGATTGATGATCACATGTAATGTTTATTACCACTACACCATCATGATGAAATGATATATTTTTCATATCATTAGTTTTATTCCTTGCAAGGTGTATTGAAAATTAAATTGGAGGTATTAATTATATAACCAGAATTGGTTAATTTTCAAGGTATGGTTTTACATTGAGAAAAAGTACACATGGATCATGATGTTGAGAACGAAGGACCTGAGTATGGGGTAAGAGCATGATAGCATTGTGGCTTAGTGGAACTCGATTACTTTTTGATTTCAAGTAACATTCTGATAAATGATTCCTTGTGGATTATATGTAAGATGAAATTCTTGATTCTGTGTGGATTCTTAGAGAATTATCACCAATAATTTTGGTTATTCATCATTGTTGTCTAAATCCAAACTCAATTCCTTTTGGATTTCTAGTACATTCTTAGTAGTTGGCCATATAGACAGACCATGGACATGTTGCACAGTGGACTATGTGGGAACTGGAAAGATACCACATTTTAATGAGAAATCAGAGTGAAATAATAATTCAGAACATGGAAAACCATGATTGAGGATTTATCTTAATTATTTATGACATCATATATTACTATTCAATTATCATGGAGTTGATGTAGGTACATATAGGGGTCACAGAGTACTAGTAATTTCATGATCATATTGTAGATGTTTTTTTTATTTTTTATTTTTTATATTATTCTATGATTCATAATGAACTATTTAAAATTTACATTTTTCCAAGCATATCTCTTATACATATACATCATATTATCTTCTAGGTATTATGGTTCATTGGTGTTGTCCTACTAAGTTTTAATAACTCCTTGTTTAGGTGGCCATGGAACATGGGTACCCAAGCAACAATAAGTTTTTATATGTATATGATAGGACTTGTCCAGAGATTATCATTTAGAAGGATGCCTCCCTAGGAGTATGGAGACAGGGGTGGATGTTTTCATTTAATGAGAGCAAATCTTTTTGTACTTTTAACTTTTCTTTTTTGTATATGTGGTCATTACACTATGAAATCAGTGCCTTGGACTCAGGCTTGAGTCTATTATTTCTATAAGAATTAATATTGTTGGTATGCTAATTTTTTTGATTAATTTTTTTTAAACTATTTACATTTTTTGTTATTTTTAAATAAAATTACTATGGTTTGAGGCAAAAGTCACAACAGGGTTCCACTCAGAAATCCACTACCAGTCACCAACATTTAGAATACAGGGAGGTGCCCCTATGGTTAGGTATAATTATATCATGAATATGCTAATTTGGGTCATGATTTTTATCTAAAAATCCTTCCATCTGGGATTTATCATGAGGGTATCAGGATATGCAATATAAATTAGTGGATTTTGGATTTGGTAATAGAATTTGATCAATCTAGGATTGAGATCGGGTCGTGATGGGTTGTTATGAGTAACATAGATCATTTACAAAACTTGTTTGTTAATGGTTTTATAAATGGAAACAATCTATATACACGTGGTTCTATAAGTTATTCTATCTTTTTAGTAAAGTATGTATCATGGTGAATATTTTCTTCTTAATAAAGGCATAGTTAAAACCACACTAGTTAGTTACTATAAGAATCAACGTATGCATGTTGGAGGGAATCAAGATGAAAAAATAAGGTACCTTTAGTGTGTAATTTTTTGTTGATTGGCTTAGTAGAATATCTATATAGTCACCAAATTTTTTTAATATATGATAATTACATTGTTCTCAAAATGAAAAATATAATAAAAATAAATTCCAAAATCAAAAGGTTCAACTTCTTGGATGTATTAGTTTCATACAACATAATCATATATAATATATAAATAGAGATCATTTATAATCACCTTCCAAAATTATTCGTGTTCAACTTATAACACATAATCACCTAAGGAAATACATTAATCATTAGGTGAGATAAAATAAAATTAAGGGGAATAATAAATGGAATGAAACATGTGAGATAAATAAAATTTTTACACGGGGGATCATAATCAACATCATCATATAATAATAAAAATATAATTATCTTAGACATTAGGTAAAAATTTAAAAAATAAATCACCCTAAAATATTTATAATAATGATGGATCAAAACATAATGGCATGGGAAAATACATAATTTTTTATCAAATCTATCATCATGTTCTTATATAACATATTTGTACAAATAATGAATTTATAAAGTAATAAACAAAGATATCATCATGTTCACCCATAACTCTCATAATCTCATGATATATATCTTATTAAAAACTGTATTATATATCTACATAACTCATATCCCTCCTGAAACATCCAAAAAGACATGAAATAATCATTTAATCATTTAATTGAAAATATACATCAATCATAATCAGGATATGAACCCATATGAAAAGAACGATTACTATGGTGATTTTAAAAACAAATTATAATATAATACATATGGAGGTTCTAAAAAGATTACGAGAAAATAATTTTGGTCCTAAAATGGTAGTATTTAACCAAAAGAGATCATACAAATGTGAATAATGATGTGGAAACATATAAATATTTGAAGATATATTTTTAAGATATATCATTGATAAAAATCATAAAGGTATCTTATAATTCATCTAAATGATATATTAACTTGTAAACACATAGAATAATTAATTAAATAAAAATTAAATTAAAATTGGAAGGGATTTATACGAACCATTATGAAATCATCAATAAATAGTTCATTAACCAAAATATTAATGATTTGGGATCAAGAATCAATGCACAATATGCCCCATTTTAATTCATCCCATTTTCACCTAATTTATATTAATATTTTATTTTGTATAATATAAAAACATAAATGAATTGAATTTATTGTTATTATAATTAATCAATTATGACCACATATATCTGTTTAATAAAATTTTCTAGATAAATATGAAATGAAATGATTTATGAGTTTCATTAAAATATCAATGTTTCTTTTTCGTTTTGTTATTTTGGTTAAATATAATTTATCTTTTTATAAATTCTCCCCAATAATCAAATAATAAATTTTTAAAAAATTATAATTAAACATTTTATATAACCTACGAATACATGTCTATGGTTATAAGTAATCCATTGAAAACAATCTTTTAGGAAAATGAAACTAACCATTAATAGGATGATGTGTCAAAAGAGAGTGTGATAAATATATATTATTATTATATTTTACATAAAAATGTTCATGTATAATAATATTCTTTCTACTTTAAGGATATATCTTTAAGAAACACATAATATTCATATTTATGCAAATAATTAATTCTCCTATATTTGAGGATCATTACAATTTAGAGATTTAGAGGATTAGGCCATCAACATTTCATTAATAAACATTTCATCTCAAAGTGGACACATCAAATTAGTATCTATTTTCTCACAGATGAATATTTTTTGGTATAATGTGTATTATTTTAATGGAATATATTTACAGTTTTCATATTGACCACACTCTTATATGTACTCATTCTTTAAACCCAATGAAAAATAGTTTAAAAAACTGTAAGAGCACAAAAATATCAGCAAGAGACATTAAATAATAATGAAATTGTTAGTCCATTTAAAAACAATGTAATTAAGAAAGAGACTTTTCCATTTTCAAAATAATAATTAACCTTATGTAATAATTTAAATACACATAAAATTACCTTGACCACCCAATGTTTCTTATAAAATACTTTATAATATCTGATAAAGTAAAAAAAATCATAGTAATGAGGATATTATAGAAAAATGAGTGTCCATGAAAATAAAAATTTGGGTACAACCGTGAAAGAGGCACACACACAAGGAAGAAAATTACATGTAAATCGCAAGCCCGGGGACTTGACCCTGTGACCTGCCCTTCACCCCCCCAAGCCCTTACCACCCCACCACCAACGGTGGGGCATGAGTGTCCATGAAAATACATTTTAATATGTATAGTCATTTATATTATAAATAATAATTATAAACATATAAAAAACATACCATTAGATTTCCTCATTAAATAAAATTATTTCCATGTAAACTTATTAACTATAATATAAAGTTATTGTAGGTAATAGGGGAGAATAACATAATGATCATTGTATGAAAACAGCATGGGAACATAAGAAAGGTGGAAATAACAAAAAACATGAGATACAAATATGCAATTGAAAAATATTAATACAATATCAAATGATATAAAAATCCCATAGTTTACTATGTTTATACTCCAATCTCTTATGTAATGCTTCATGAGAAAAATGAATTACCCAATTAATTGCATCACTATCTAGGCATACGCATCGAAACCTATTCATGGATTATATATTAAACAAATGAAAATATGTTTTTTATTGAACAAAATATGAAATATTATATGGGATCCAGATATCCTATAACAGTTATAGGGGTGGGAAAATATATTTTGACACAATATATATTAAAATAGAACAATACTTCTATAATTTACGAAGAATGTAAAAAAAAATTCATATTAAAAATGTAAAAAGAATCATTTTTAAATAATTTGAAATAAATTATAATGTGAAATAAAATGTTTTTCAAAAGTCATTTATATATGTAGAATAAATATAATAAAATGGTCATGGATTAATATTATTTAAGAAATTAATTATTAAAAAATTTTAAACAATAATTTTATAATAATGTGTCCCTTAAATCGTCTTAGAAACATCACATAAATTCATTATCTCCCTAAATAATAGATTTATGTAAATAATTTACATTATTATATGAAATTTTCAATTTCATTATTACATTTATTTTATTTAATACCATTTTATATTTATTAATGTTCACATATGACATTTCATAAATATTCATCTCATATATCTAAAATGAATTTGGTAGTTTCACTATAGTCAAATATGTCATTCTTATATCATCGCTATAATAATAATAATAACATAATAATAATTTTTATTTATAAATTATACTTTAAAAACTAAATATTAATTATGGTTATGAAAAATAAACTATATTATAATCAAGGAGACGGTATGAAGAACATACACATTTGTAGCAATTCCATTTTTCATTGATCATGATGTAATGTAGGTATGAATTATATAATATTTATATATAGATATACTATATCATATTATCTCTTTATATAAACTTACAAATTTCATAAAAATGATTTGGTGATTAAATCAAATCCCAACTCTTCGTGGAAGTGGTAGTCCACATGTATGCATGAACGATGTTACGATTTTTCAATGTGTGGTAAGGTAATAATGGGGATGATATATTATATATATTGAATGATAAATATTTCATGAATAGAAAATATATTTATATATTATATACAAAAATATATTCAATCCTGATAGGTGTTGTTGGAAAAAAAATTCTACTGGTTCATGAGGTGGTAGACTACATTAAACTTCATCATTGGTGTTTTCATATATCATAAAAGAATGAGATGGATATAGGCTATGGAATTAACAATATAAAATATTAGTACTTGGGAGGTACGGATTTTATTATATCATCCAGTTTGAAGAATATTTTAGGGATGTAGAAGAAGAAATTATACAAAATCATTCGATTAAAAGATATATATATATTTATCAAAAAATATCATTTTCATCACATCTTATCCCCTATAAGGTTTATATTGAAGCTAAACTAAGGACTATTGAATTATTTTAGGTATTATATTAATGTATTTTGATAGGGATTAGATGAAGTTAAATGACTTTTATGTTTTAATAATAAAGGAGAGGAGGATCCTTTTTATAGTGAGGGGTGGTGACTTCATGGAATTTTGTAAAATACTATATTAATATAAATTAAATTTCTTGTAAAAGATTTTCCAAATTATTATAATTAAAATATGTAGCATCCAGTGTTTTTTGGACTGGATGAAATTTTTTGATGGAACATAAAATTTATCTTTTTGGAAGGTCTATTTTACAAACGGATCATGAAAATAAATTTATGAGGATTTTAACACTTAAATGTATTATTTTTAGACTTCATTTAAGGTTGGGGAGATGGATTCAATGTTTTATCACGTTTCAGGTGGAATCGACCCTAAAACCCCAAAAATTAAGGCGGCTGACCGGGGTGGTTGGTTTATCTGAAACTATGTAGCACGAGGAGAAATTTGGACGCTAATTTGGTAGACCTTTATTTGTCACACGATTTCGTATGACCGTGGGAGAGGAAGAACATGACTATGAAGGCTTTACATACTTGTTGATAGTGGGATTTTTCACGGGTTATGCATGGTTAGTCAAATCATGAGGCTAACCCATTCATTTTTCTTCCTTGGCAATAAGATCAATCACAGTAGTTGAATTTTTTAGCCAACCTACATGAAAATTTTCAACTTATTTAAAATGGAAATTAAACCTTTTATCTTACCTCCTTATTTCATTTCCTCTACTCTTCTTCCCCTCTTACACAAATAATATATCACCCTTGATGATATCCTTCTCAACCTTAAGGTATGAAGATTTATCCATCACTGGCCTCTTTTTTGAGAACTTGTAATCACATTGAAATCATATATGTGATTCTAAAACTCCACCTTTCCCCTTATTCATTTCTATTCACATTATCACATATATATATTTTGAGCTAATTCACCCCATTTTATGGGAGATTTTTTTTGATTTATCCAGAACTGAACAGAATAAATCCTCGACATTGGATTTGTGTGTATTAATAATGATGATTTATGTCATCTATCACTTCTTCATAAATGTTTTATTGGTTTATAAATTATTTCATTGAGTCACATGATAATATTTCAGTGCGATTCCTCTTAATTTAGAATTTAAATTGTAAAACGTGATGCCCTCATTTAAGTAGCCCGTATATATTATCATATAATTTTTTATGGTCATCAACCTAAAATTTTAAACAACCCTTGATGGAAGGTTCCTTGAATACCTTTAATGATTCAATTATTTACTAATAAACCCTGAAATTGTGCTGTGTTATCAAATAAAATGTAGATTGGTTGATTGATGGAACTGTGATAGGATGTGTCACTCCACTATTTAATTCTTATAGAACAAACCACCTTATTTGTGGTATGTCCTAGATATCATTAAAGGACTAACCAGAAATAAATGTAAATTAAATAGAAAAACCATTTGAGGTTTTATTTTCTAATAAATAATTAATTCATGGGTGAGTAAATTAATTAAATTTATGTCAAATTGAAGTATTATTATACGACCTTTTATTTTTTGTAATTAAATGATAAATGGGAATGACCCTCCACTTATATATTTATGACAAATTATGGGGAATTCCCATGATATTGACCCCCCTCCACCTAGTAATATTTAGTCAGGATTTTAAATTTTTTCTTACCCGGTCTTCTAACAATTGAACATAATAACTTTAATGAATCATGAACACCTTGAGTGATAATGAGGTTCCTTTTTACATAATTCCTTGGATATGATGATAGGTGTTTGAGATAGTATCATTACTTGAGTAATACTTGGGATTACTTTTTATAGGACTCATTGAATGGGGTCATAGTTTACCATAAATGTAAACACTCTAGGAGAAATAGTTGGTTTTACTTGGATGATCCCACTATGCATTTTACCTACCTGAGCATGAGTGATAACAGTTCCCTTAGGAGGACACCATTGATGGGTGATTTGGATAGATGGTTATACTAGGCCATTATTGATACTCGGTCCCCTATGGGATATGCCACGGGTTGGCTCTAATGTATTCTTTATCACACTATGCCAATAGTGATACATGTGATTCTATTAATGGGATTCCATGAACGAAATTTTATGGTAATGGTTATTTATATTTCCCCTAGAGTGCTACTTGGAATTATTTTTTGGATTTCATTGGATGGTCTCAGGGTTATTATTATTTTATTTCAAAAATGATTATTATTTTAAAGGTAAGGTATAAATAGCAGTTAACAAGGGACACATCAACCAAACCCAACCACAATCATAGGAATGATCCATATCATAATAAATTATTTATGATGATGCATTTACATAATATATCGTACTTTTATGGGTGACCTTTGTGCAATGGCATATATCTTTGGCCAAAGAATATTTGATTGGCCATGTGTCCCTTAAGAACAAGAACTAACATAGATTCTTTTGTTTATTTTTTCCTTAACATGAAAAATATGTGCATTGCTAAATTCTATATTCTCATAGTATATTATGATTTAGACTGTAATGGTGGTGGAATATAGAATATATATCAGACCCTTATTTGGCATCCATTTCATTGGGGTGCCCGAGAAAACCTCATATTCCCGGGTGTAGGGATTATTGTTGTGTTAGGCATTATAAATGGAATCATAGGAGAACATGATTGATCTAGCCCTCAACATTATCATTGATATTTTTCTGATGGCCTTTTACTATTTTACTTATTCATGTAATGTATTTTATATCCTTAGGTATGTTTATTTCATTAGATTATGTATAATCTTCTAGAAATGGATGCATAGTTCTACCCTATTTGTTTCAACCATTTTCTATTCAGTTGTTATATTTCTCTTCTCCTACTATTTATATTATTTATAATGTATCTTCTACCAATTTATTTATACCTAATTATACAATGGTTCCACACCGATCATGATGGTATATTTTCCTCACTGAACAATCCTTATACCCTTTCTACTACTTGAAAACCTCTAGAATTCGTGGAGGCACACCTGAGGCCATATGATTATCGGTCCAGCTACTAGTTTCATAGACAGTTAGGTTGGGATTTTACAATGTGGTATTAGTGAATTTTCATTTACATTCTAGTATTCTGTTTGATTGGTAGATAGAAGACTATGGATTTTTTGGTACTTGGTATATAGACGTGTCTAGGGGTGATAAACCAATTCATGGGGAAACCTCCATGTGAAAAGTGATGGGATTTCTATTCATGTTATTTCATGTTAAAATTGATTTTAATTTCACCTTGTTTTATTGGTGTACCTTCTTCCCAAAATAGATTTATCGAATTTATGGTGTTTTAACATTATCCTGATATATAAAAGATCTTGAATTACATGCATCATTATTAGAACATATAGATTCACATGCCATGAATATTCTATTTTATATGTATATTTCATTTCAAGGATGGTTGATATTTATCAAGGGGCCTTTCATTTTTATTTTCATTCCTATGAAATACTATGATATATGAAACATGGTTAGTTTTAAACATATTTATGTATTTCAGGATTATCATTGATTGTATAACCTAATGGGTGATTTATTCAGTATGTTTTTTTGGTACAAAACGATTACGTGATTTTAGTATTATGTTTAGAATGTTTATTTCTGTCGATTTCGTGAGTATATTCCATGTTTCAAAGAGAGCTTGTTAATAGGCTTGTATTCCTTATTGAATTTATAAAAAATGCCTAATTTTTTTCCATGATATGTGGTTCTTTTTTAGGACTATCTATATTAATGTGATATTATTAATAATTATAATTTTAATATAAAATTGGTTATTAAAATATCAACATCATCATACACTGTGTTTCCCCAAAAATATTGATATCATCCCCATAAATAACCAATCATGACACATTTGATCCATGATATATTTCTTTCATAGGCTGAATGACATCAGTTTCTATTAAATTTGGTCCAGTTATCAATTAATACAATATATGGATGATTTATAAATTGGGAAATGGCAACCAATTTAATCAAACCATTGTTTATGAGCTTTATATACCTAGAGCTGTAGCATGAATTTAAAATTTGTTCAATTTAGTTTATATTTGATTGAAAGGAGGGACTTATTAAGTCTTATAAGTGTATGATATGTTCATGAGGACCCATATAACTAATTTCTTAAATGTACAGTTGGACCCATGAAGGACAGATGCATAATGTTGCTTTTGATATTGAATTGACTTGACCCAAGTAGGTTGGTCATGGGGAATCTTCATATGAGATAGAACCATTAAATGTGTTATAAAAATAATAATTTTCTAATTAAAATGGGGTTTCATTTAGCTGAACCCATAATTGATTGACTGGAACCTTTAAGGTCACATTTGTTGTATTTTTTCATAGTACTTAACCCCCAAGGGAGTATGTTTATTGTATATTAGAATGGTTTTTCAAAGTGTCAACAACCACCTATATGGATTCACCTATATATATATAATGGAATTCTACATGACCAGTACCCTCTTAAATTTTTAATACACCTATTATCTACTTTTAGTATGTATTTATATGAGGAATTTGTTAATTAAATTTCCAATTATATTATAAAGTCTGTTTTCCTCTATAGATTTTAATTGAAATTTTATTTAACTATTCCCAATTTTTATTACCATATGGGTAAATAAAATATGTAAAAATAATTTATATAATAAATTCCTAAATTATGATAGGATTTCAGATAAATTAATAATATTCTAAATGGAATTTGATAAAGCAATCATGTGTGTCTTGTGGATTTCTCTAAATAAAGTACCATATATAGTTGTCTCTTATGCCATGTAAAAGATAATCTTACACCAAGACATTAACAGGTTTAAATATCAATTGTAAAGCAATGTGGTAACATAAAAGAAAACATATAGATTTTTTCTAATCATTAATCCTCATGTGATGGTTGTTTAAACATTTCCCTGAGTTATTCCCTGAAATGGAAATGTGATTGCTGCATGAAGGTTTCTTCTAAACTAAGTGATTGTCCCATAAACATAGATTATTTTCATGTGTGAACCCACTCCGATTAGGGTTGATAATTTATGTTTCGGTAAGAGTATATCCCAAGGTATGGAGTTCCCACAGAACCTTAAATCCTGGTTAAATTCTTTGATAGTTATAATTAAAGGTGTAGCTTAGCTGTTAATGTCTATAATAGGACTCGTAGTACCTAAAATGACACCAGGAATAGATTTGAAATCAATCTAACATTTTATATTTTATGGGTCTGGTAATAATTTAACGCTTGGTTTCATTGAATTAGAAATGCGCTGGGAATGTTCGACCAGATTCTGGGTCGTGAAACCCTTCATCAGATTTCACTTCTTCAGTGTTGAACAAATCAAGAATTTTTCAGACTATTTTATAGTGGTATTGGATATTATGAATATTTATATATAATCCTCTTATATAGGCCATCTAATACTGGGATGTATTGGGAGATAAACCTATGGATGGTGTCAATGATGTGTTTTTCTACTTATTAAATTTCAAGTAGTATGTTTTTAGACACAATACCCACTGTGCTATTATAGTAGTGTATCAAAACATATAAGTTAAATGGAAATAGTTATGCCTTATGGCATCACATTGAGATCATAGGTCACATATGGAGTAAGGAGACATGGGAATAGTGGGTTTTGACTCGTCCTAATTCGTTAGTAGATATTGGTAAAGGATTGGGTTGTCATGACCCAACCACATAGGGCTCAAGCTGCGACTCTGCAAGACAGCCTCTAATAGGCCAGGGGCTGGTGACTAGCGCCAAGTAGGATATCACACACATGGTAAGCATTAGCCTAAAGTACATGTATCGACACACTAATATACGCCTCCATGAAACAATGAATATATATATATATATATATATAAACTGAAAGGAAATTCATGCATACATCTAACCCACAACCACAATACAACAAAAGTACAAAAGGGGAAATACATGGCCAACCAATTTAAAATTGAAAAAGTGTACAACCTGCTCAGAAGGAGGGGATTGTATTCAAAAGCACTCTCCAGAATACTCCTCGACACATCTCTCGTAAACACCCCGATCGGTCAGCCTCACTAAGCTCTGCCTACTCTGGGTCCTTCGAGGACATCATCTAAAGGCATGTGGTCTTCCCAAGTAACAAAACATGTTCGTACAAATACCATTCCTGGGTGAGTAAAAAAATATACAATAGTTTCCCCAAAAAACCCAAAATAAAAGAGATAAACTAAAAGGAAACCATCATCTCATACCAGCTGGAGGAAATAGTAATGAGAGAGAAACTCTATCTGGAGACAATCCTTAGAGAAACACGATCATTCAGATCATCATAGGTATATTCTAATACATATACCATGAAAATTCAAATATACTCATCTTAGAAACCAAGAATCCCAAGGTTCTAACCTCATTAACTACGAAAAGTTCTACTCAAATCTCTAAGGCTTATAGAAATGTGGAGAAAACTCCCCACGAGCTCTGTCATCCCAGATGAAAATCGTTCGAGAGATACACTATATCAGGCCTCTCTCCACTATCCCTAATGTCACATCTGAGAGAACACCCTCATCAGAAATATTCACTAAGAATACCACATCGAAATATCAAAAACACAAAACTCCATAGAAAGGGAATCAGTTCTACGGTCTGCTAGGGATTGCATGAACCCACTCTGGAAACTCCAATATCTCACTGATAGGGGACCACTCCCAGAAATCCACTTGGGGATACCACCACCCTGGTATGATGGTCCACAGAACACATCACTTAGATTGAAGATTGTCACCCATGTAAATAAGATCATGATGATTCTGAAAACCCCATCTAATATATATTGTGATGTAGGGGATCAAACCGATGATACCACACACCCTACCAAAACCATGCACAGAGTAGGGGATTACATTGCTGACTATATCGCAACCCTTTGGAAAACCACAAGATGAGTAGGGGATCGTATACCTGATAATACCACCACCCTTCTTTTACAGTCCACTAAAGAGGGTATCATATTACTCATGATGTCTCAAACCCTATAGGGTTTCATTGCAATATTTGGGATCACCACCCATGGATAAGCAGTCACAACAATACTAAGAACTAGATCTAGTGTAGCGAAGTAAGAGGATCCTGCTTTTGAATCAATGGAGGGATGCCAGAACTCTATCTGAATTTAATCATATAGAAGGGATCACAAACCTTTATTGGGGATGTAATGTCACAAAAACACTCATAGGAACAAAACAAGGGAATTTACTCAACCTCTCACGTTCCAAACATCTCTTAACCAAGCAACCCACAACATCTCCACACTACACACCTCCCAGGCCTAGACCCACGCCACCATCACATTCTATGTAGAAAAACACGCATGATAGGCTATTTACTAACAATTGGAGAAAATGGTATTATTCATAATAACATTTTGAGTGGGGCCCACACCTTGATTCCCAAAAGTCTCAAGTGGATCACACCATTGAAATTCCCTCAGAAAAGTGCATGAGATCCACTACTCGTACATCCAAAATGAACACCATTTGAAAAAGTCGTGTTTCCTTGTAAACGCCCAAAACTCATCCATGTGGGGCGCACGCCATGATCTTGTTCCCAGTTCCTAGAAACTATACTGAAATGTATGCCTTACTATCAGGATCACATAGCCATTGAAGGCACATCAATCGGATGCTCCGTGCACAAGTTACAGCAGGTCGAAGTTGATTAATAATAAAATATTATTATTATTGCCAAAGATTCCTGGCCCCGAGCCATTGAACAAACTAATAATATTCCTTAATAAATCTCTAACGATCGGCCATGATGGAAGGATAACGTCACTGCAAACGACTCACAAATTGTCCTTTCGGATTGTGAGTTACGTGGGTTTATACTACCCATCAAAAATTCTGGCAGGACCCCTGTCTTTCTCACCATATACTGCTACCGCTGCCTGCAGGACACCTACCACTACTACCTTCTGGAAAACCATTGGAGACACCTAGCTCAACGAAAACCACCACTCCATGCCTAAAAATGATTTCATAGATTCCATGGGCAACCAGGAGCACCCCTGTGCTCCAAAAACTTATCTGAAACCTATTATGAGATCCTTGGGACCAGATCTACACAGACTCGAAGAGAAAACGAATAAAAAAGGAGTATAATTAGTGGTGGATGAGATCAAATATTGAACCACCTACCTCAAGGGAATATTCCTAAGCTTTAGGTGTAGAACGATCCCTACGTCACACTAATGATAGATCTGACGGTGATCGATGATTAAAATGGAACCTAGAGGCACCCCTTGGGCATGGTTTGTTAAAGGTTGAGGGGGGTGTTGCCACATACACATCCACAGATTAGAGGGAGAGATGAATGATTTTATTTTTAGAAAAATTCTATATTTTAACTCCCCGCCAAAATTCCTCCTCCCGACACTCAGCGCCAGAAATCTTTTGGTAGCCCTCCATGGTAAACGCAACATTCTTAACTCAACCACCCCCTCATAATTTTGATGTGACGCTCCGTTCAGGAGTTATTCAATTCAACATCCATAAAAAATATATTCAAATATTTATGAAAATTCCACAAGTCTACTTTTTCTATAGAAGACCCACACCTGCAATGGTTACACCCTACCTAATGCAAATAGCATGCTCCAGACGCAGTCGTGACCTTAGATTTCGGATCTGAGATACCATTTAGGAGGTAAAAAATTTCCACCACATACATAGTATGAAAATATTAAATAATTTTATAAAATTAATTCTGGTAACACCGGGCCCCAGAATCGCATTCCGTCATCGCACCTAGATCTAATATTCTATAGTCGGACATGGACAAAACCTGAGTCACTACATCCCCCCATAGGAATTTTCATCACCGAAAATCCCTTAGCATGAGGAAAACCAATTGAACTCAGAACTGATATTTCCATACCATCAAGTTCACTAAAACAGTAACAAAGACACCATGGGTTCCCATGCTTCCAAATAGCACAAACTATGGGGAACCCAATGCCTTTTTCACAAAATCCCCAACATAGAACCCGAACCCGAACACATAAGTCAAGGGGACTTGTCCTCCCAACTGTGATACAATATGCTTTGGGAAACACTGACTCGCCCGCACAGTTTTATTCAGATCACAAAAACGCATCTTGATGGGAGAAGGATCCCCCTTCCTCGTGTATTAGAAGCACATCTAACAACACCAACACAAGGTCTTACCAAATCCATAAAAATCCTTGAGAAAACAATAGAAATGTATGATTACTGCCAAATAGTGTCTAGAAAAACTACTGTAGAATGTGAAATGAATACAGTGCATACCTATATCTCTCTACAAAGCCTAAGGTCCAACAACCTTTAAGGAATGTATTTGTACTCACCCCCATCCTAGAGCTCCTTGAGCTCGACATGGACCTCTTGGGGTTGCTGGAGTTGGAAAATCATACCGAATGCCACCTCCTCTTGCTACACCAGCTCTATCACCACTTCCACTGCCCTGTGGAACTCCATACTCGATACATTGCCTCTATTAAACGGGCCTATCGATTAGCATCCTCTCAGATGCTCAACGTGTTTGACAATCTATTTCATGATGTCCCTATTTGTCACAAGCGTAACACTGCCTCTCCTGCAACTAACCAAAACCGGCCTGAGAGACTTGAGAGCCCTGATACTCTGATCTTCCATCCTATGGTAGAATCATGAAACCTCGAGCATTTTCAGACCCATACACTTGTCGTCGACTACTAACTAACAAACAACTAGCCTAGTTCTCAGCTCATGTGTACCCAGCACTTACCGGTGGAATCATGTTATCCAGAATTCTCTCCACAACCAATGCCCACTTTAGCACATTAGTATAGGTGGGTAGGAACAATGAAACCACACCTACCCAGATGTCTCTGCGTAGGACCTACTCAAAGGCCCATGCCCTAAATAATGGGTCTCAAAACATTTCCAGGGAGTAGCGCAATAGGTTTGTAAACCTCAATGAGTACTTGGTCATAGTCATTCCCTCCTGCCAAAGCTGCATAAGATCCTAGATCTGCACTAACGTCCATGTCAATGTATATAACTCCTTCCCAATGTGCCACTCAAGCTCTGTCCAGGTGAGTGTCACCTCGTCGTGGGACTGCCTCACTAGTCTCTACCATCTCCCACCCGAATCATATAGAAGTCTCTCTTCTCGGAAAATAATATTATCCTGATGTGTCCTCACAAGGAAAAAAACATAAATGACTACCTTGAGCAATTAAATAGCTTCTTGGGGATTTGGATCAACCCGGTACCATAGAGGTCACTACCTTTGGAAATCATGCAACACACTCAGCCTGCACGCATCCACATTCTGCATTGCCGGCCCAACCAGCTGCTCGACAGGTGGTGGCTCAACTAGAAGAACACTTGGAATTCCAACCTCAGAACATGTACCAAGTTCAAAATCCTCTACATAGGGTGGATTGTCACCAAAATCCGGTTGCGGAACCCTCACTGGCTAGTGTCATGGAGGAATCCTGAAATATAGTAAAGATACACCACAGTCAAAGAGTATATCTAGGGACCTAACTCGAAAAGAACAAGGAAAACCCAAAACCCAACCCTATATGATTCATATACCTTTATTTCCCTATGAATAGTGTAATAATGTTCTGAGTCAAAATGTAGGTTATTAGTATCTAGGTGAACTGATACGTCGGTTGTTGCACCAACACTTGAGTCCCTGGCCTGAAAACCGAACTCAAAATATCTAAACATTGTCACTATGCAACCCAAAACCACGCTCAGAGGTAGACCAACTACACTCCAGCTCCAATGTAACGCCCCAACCCCAGTTACCCAGAGTCAGTGCATTATTGCGTAACATTGTCATGATCACAAAAGATCAAGTCTCGAAAGACCGATTAGTTTAGTAGCCTTGGAAACACTAGATACATTCATAAATGTTACATTAAATCATAAAGTGAAAAACTACAATAACAAAGTCTCCATAGTCCACACTTCTATCCTCTTTGGACTATCCCTGTAGGTCATTCATAAAATACTTCTTCACATCCTGGAAAATATTAAAACAATTGAAAGGGGTGAGTTCAGATGCTCAGTAAGGATAACAATATTGCGGAAGCTTTCGTAAATAAACATTAACATTTAAGGCAATGTATAACTAAAACAAAAGCCTTTTTAAACTTTAACTTTAGTATAATATGGAAAAAATAAATTAAATAATGCCATTTACTTACTCACATGAATATTCTACTAGTCGAATAATCACATGAAATATCAATAACCACTTTCATAATGATGGAATGCATAATGCCATACTATCATAACCATGTAGCCAAGGCCTCGTGCCAAGACCACAATTAAGATTTTGTCAAGGCCTCGTGCCAAGACACTAGTTTGTCTCATGAGACCTACCGATGCATCGAGGAGCTGTAGTGGGCTCCACCCGTCACTTATTAAGTCCAATTCATTCCTCATATGAATAGGTTTAAACATATCATAAACCATAACATAATCGTATCACATAAAACATGCATAAAGGAAACATAACATTTTCACATTTCAATCACAAGATTTCAATACAACACATTGATATAATAAAAACACTTTCAAAACCATTTTCAAAACCAAAATAAAATAAAATTAAAACATGGTATTTATTTTTCTTTTAAAAAAAAGTTATGGCTTGTAGAGGAAGTCGAAACAAAAATAATGGTCACGGCGGCGGAGAAGTCGTTGTCGCCGCATACGTAAGACAAAAACATTCCTTTTGTCATTTAGTAAAATTCTTTGTAGAAAAAGAATACTTTTTGAATAAAAGTCAATGTCAAAGGGGTTTATACACCATATAAAATAATGTTGTGTATAAAACAAAATATGCCTCAATGAAAGGAGATTGAGACGAAGACCCTTAAAAAGATCATTTTTTTAAATAAAGTAGATATATTATGTGTATTCACTATAAGTACACATAAATAAAGTACAAATACAATATAGGACATAATAATATCATGACATAATTTGAAAGTAGGAGATTAACCCAAAGAATAGAAATTGGGTTAAGAAGTTCCCTTACCTCGTGTCCGACTTGACTCATTCATTCTTTAGCCTCCTGAATAATAAACTAGAGTTAATCTCTAACTTCTTAAGAACCTTTTTCAAGTTCATTATTCCTTTTATATCACTTATTAACATGTCATGAACATTATGTAATTATTTAAGTTTATAACGGTTTTTTTTGTCGATCTTAGGTACTTGAGTAAAAAATAAACTTCTTATAATTACACTTTGATCATGTGGTAATATATCCATTATATCCATAATTATATTCATGATGTATATATCATATACATCATATATATCCATTATATACATTCTTTTACAATATTACATAACATTTAGAGGTAAGAAATGAAATGCACCGTTCATGGAGACGGTAAGCCGTACGTACGCGTGAACACTACTTTCATTTATATTTCATATTTAATGGAATGAAATCATAATTATATAAAGTTATATTATAATTCCAGTATAATATAATGTATAATACCATTTACTCCATCCTTTATACATCCCACATATGGCATTAACGATTCAAATCACTTTGAGGGGGCGGTAGTCGGCACTTCCTAAAATGAAAATATCGCGTTTAACCATAATGGAAATCATAACGGTATGGCATAAATGAGAAATACAGAAGCATAAGAAAAAAATAAACATAATATATATCATATATAAATATAGTGACATCTTAATGGCCACCTTTGAAGGTGTTATATGAGTGTCGAACAATCATCGTTTCGTGAGGCAGAAATTCTCCATCCACAGAAACAATATGTTCTTTAACCATTAGATGTAGGTGTGTGTAAGTGCAGCTAGAATACTTCTTATAAAAAATCCTATTATATTGAGGATACTGGTGTTGTTAAAAAAGAAATTAATAAAAAGAGTTTAAGGGGTTGGAGAAGCAAAATAAAACAAAACAACATTAGAGAAGACATTACCTTAAAATCGGGTAACTGTTTTGATTTGAGCCATAGGCTTCCTTGGGAAGAATTATGCCCAAAGTGAGGCGTCTAGGAGTAAGGGATGGAAGTTGGGAGAGTATTTGGGCAGAGGTTGGCCGAGCCAAAAGGCTTTTAAGGTGTGAGTAAGGTGGTAGTGGTGGGGGCCTTTTATAAGAGGAGAGAAGGGGAACTCTTGGAAAGATTGAAATGTTACTTTATTATGAAATGATTTTTCGGATTCTAAAGGTCCCAAACTAATATATTTAGAGTATAAGGTGATAAGGGTTAAAAAGATACTCATCCAATAGGTTTTTGACATGTGTAAGTCTTAGAGTTTACATTATCTTTTCATTTTATTTAAATCGTTAATTAATGAGGTATTCACTGCATCATCATGGTGTCAAAAATAATTTAATTTATTTAATGTCTAAAAATTATAAAAAAAATATCATCATGTAGTAAATCTTCTTATCTTTCTAATGAATATTTATAGTAAAAAATATGACTTGTATAACCTTATTTAAAAATTGTTTTAGTAAAACAACTCTTGTTTGTGACATTTTTATTTTAACATTTAATAAAACGTTTTTTATGTCATTTTCCTACCAAAGTGGATCCATGGGGTCCCCAAGTTGACCCATCGATTTTATTGGTTGGACATGACTCATCCAATAGGGGTAGGACAAGTGTAAAGGTATTTTCATATTTTTATAATATCATTTTTACCTTAAATTTCACTAATTACCTTTAATCGTGATTAATTACACTTAAAAGTTACTATTCACCAAAAATTATTTTCATCCCATTGAACCACATTTTACTTCCTAATGAAAACCATGTATGTCGGATTTTTGAAAATCAAATCACAGAAGTGGTAATGTTTCATTTAAACGAAAAATCAGTTTTTTAACTACCACTTAGTAGTTTCACTATTCATCAAAAATTGATGTTTTTTCAGAACAATGCCAAAATTTCACCCTAAGCTATAATTGATATTCCGAATTCAAAAATGATGTCTATTTCACAAAATTCCAAACATATAAGTTGCATTAATTAATTTTATAATTAATTCCCGCTGTCACAACAAATAACCTGTTTTTAAGAAACAATATATATCAAAATATTGACAATTGTTTATGTCTAATTTCAAAGTGAAATTAATTATAATGAACACCATTGGATAAAATGGTAAAAATATATTCTAATTATACTTTAAAACCACTCAATAGTATAATTTATCACTATAAATTATTTTGATTAAAAAAGTTGTTTTTAAGTATTTTTCACTATTCATAGAAAATTGGAAGTTCTCAGAAAAATTGCAAAAATTCAACATAGGCTAATTTTGATATTTCGAATCCAAAAATGATGTCCATTTTGAAATTTAAAATTTATATAATTTTAAAAAGTGGCTATTACTATTCATAACAGCTACTTTGATTAGTCGCGGTGTGTTAGAACTCGAAGTTGCGTACAATGCAAGCTATTGCATTATTGAATGAGAAGCGTATCATGGAAGCTCGGGGTGTTACATTCTCCACTCCTTCAATAAATTGCGTCCTCGCAATTTGAAAATTTTGTTTGAAAATAAAAGGTTGAAAATAGAAAATACCTTTGTGGAAAACCCACATCTGAAATTAGGTTAATAAAAATATAACATTAAAAGAAAGAAAGAGAAGTACAAAGGTCACCCGAGATAACCCATACTAGGATTATATTAAAATATGGATATGGAAGAAAAACAAACCATCAAGGTCTGATGGAGAGTTACAGAAAACTGGATTAGGAGAAAGTTAACCATAAGAAAATCACAAACTTGTGATTGGTTAAACGGTCATTGAATTCCCAGTTGGAAAAGTTAACCGGCAACATTTTTGTTTTAAGTTACCTTTTATAAAGTTGAGGAATTTATTTATGAGATTTACTAAGAACGTAAGGGAATATACATACTTGTTATGTATACTTTCATTCTTTAATAAGTTTTTACCACAAACCCATCTTTTACTCCAAATGGTAACAGAACTCAAAAATATTCTATTTATCCTAATTGTATAAGGTTCTAAATATTACCACATACCATTTAGATTATGAATTTTTTTTTGTAATAACTAGGGACTTCCTGTAGGCTAGTGGTAGGTAATAAAGGCATGTCGCACTATAGTTGTGGGTTCGATTCCTACAGCTTTGTACGACGCAACGGGTTATGCCCCACCCTGAAGGTTGTCCTTTTCCTAAAACTATAGTATTATAATATTCCAAAAATAATCTTCAGAAATGTTTTAACCTTAAACAATACTATCCAAAGATCAACTTAATCCATTCCAACCTTAATAGTTATCCAAAATACCCCTGTCCAGACTTTCTCTAAAAGGGCTCTAAATTCCAAAATCAATTGTAACATCAGATTCCCCAAACAAAGTAATGTTTCTCTTATTGTCACATACTAAAAATATGATTTACTTCATCATATTAAAACCTTAATGATAACAACAAGTACTGCAGTAAAATCCTTATATATATCACATTATTTTTATAACCAGAATATAATCCTTGAGTCCAAAATCACCCATACATTAATTATTTCGCTTCAACTTTAGTCACAACATAAGATTGGCCTTGATCCCTTGTCCTTTTTTGAGGTATGTTTCCCTGACTCTTAGGACATTCATTTTCATAATGCCCCATTTCTCTAAAATTGTAGCATTCAACATTGATAGCCTCTTTCTTTCCCTTGCAATCACGCACCTGGTGACCTTTTTCTCCACATTTATAACAAACTCCCATTCCTTTTAGTCACGTACCTGGGTGATTCTTCCCACAATTATCACATAATGGAAAATCATTCTTTCCCTTTTTCCCTTTATCCGTCTCTTGTTCCACCGTTCTCTTCTTCTCTTGCTTTACTTTATTGTCATAAGACTTAGAGAATTCCTTTTCTGTCTTGATAGCACACGAGACTATATCTTCATATGTTGAGAAAGATTGTGATACTAAAGCTCAACATAGAAATGGTTTTAACCCATCAAAGAAACGATCAATCTTACTTCTTGGGTTACGTATATAATCTGCAGCATGCCTCGCTAACCTTGTAAAGTTAGCCTCGTACTTTGCGACATTCTCATCCTCCTTCTGCCTCAGACTCAGAAATTGCCTTTCCGTATCTGCTCGATGGTCATGTGGAAATTATTTTTCTAAGAAAATTTCCTTAAACTCCCTCCATTCCATACTTGATACTTCTTCATCTTCCTTTGTGTTTTGAATCAGCGACCACCATTGATCGGCATCTCCAGTGAGGCGGTAAACTTCCATGATAACCTTTTCCCTTTCACTACTCCCCAAGGCATGGAATATTTTCTCTAAGGAGTTTATCCATTGCTCAGCTACTAATGGATTTGTACCCCCATTAAATGATGCTGGTTGTTTCCTCATGAAGCGGTATAACATTGATCCTCCACATTGCGGATCAGGGTGCTCCATACGAGTAAGGTTATTATTCATAACCTGAGTAAGTTGTCCCAATATGGTAATAAGTTGATCAGCACCAGTTTTCCAGCTCCACAATAATTATCTTGAGCAGGAGGACAATCCCTACACGGAGTGCGTGCATTGATATGGTTTCCATTCCTTCCACTAGGCACCATTTCTAAACAATGGCATAAAATAGATTAGTTTATGATTCAAAATACATAATTCCATACTTGTAAAATACTTAACATAAATTGAACTATTTATGGATATAATCCATAATCATAAAAAAAATTTCTTTGAGGAAGTATATACTCATAACCCTATATAGTGGTTTGTAAAGAAAATGAGAATTATCCTAAGCATATCCCCCGGGAGTGTCGTAACCAAGAGTGCAACAAGGCCTGTTGTCGTGCACCAGTTCCCGTTTGAGTCTAGCTCAAAGTGGTGTTTTCAGGTTTTATCCCTAGGTACATCTGTGCCAGAGCCTCCTCTACCTGCTCGTATCCATACAGGGATGTATTTCTCGGAAAACTCACAAAATCTCTACAACAAAAAAATTCTAGGAAGTTCTTCTTTACTAATCCTCAAAGTCTATCTTTGGGATATGTGCTCTAATCAGAGTTTATCTAAATCTAGATTCCAAGGTTAGTACTAAACTGCCTCTGATACCAATTGTAACGCCCCGACCCCAGTTACCCAGAGTCGGTGTGTTATTGCGTAACATTGGCATGATCACAAAAGATCAAGCCTCGAAAGACCGATTAGTTTAGTAGCATTGGAAACACTAGATACATTCATAAATGTTACATTACATCATAAAGTGAAAAACTACAATAACAAAGTCTCCACAGTCCACACTTCTATCCTCTTCGGACTATCCCTGTAGGTCATTCATAAAATACTTCTTCACATCCTGGAAAATATTAAAACATTGAAAGGGGTGAGCTCAGATGCT
Source organism: Viscum album (assembly GCA_963277665.1). Classification (NCBI taxonomy): domain Eukaryota; kingdom Viridiplantae; phylum Streptophyta; class Magnoliopsida; order Santalales; family Viscaceae; genus Viscum; species Viscum album. Next base: position 1,022,712,322 of record OY728120.1, on the reverse strand, counting down.
CAATAAGGATAACAATATTGCGGAAGCTTTCGTAAATAAACATTAACATTTAAGGCAATGTATAACTAAAACAAAATCCTTTTTAAACATTAACTTCAGCATAATATGGAAAAAATAAATTAAATAATTCCATTTACTTACTCACACGGATATTCAACTAGTCGAATAATCACATGAAATATCAATAACCACTTTCATAATGATGGAATGCATAATACCAGACTATCATAACCACGTAGCCAAGGCCTCGTGCCAAGACCACAATTAAGATTTTGTCAAGGCCTCATGCCAAGATACTAGTTTGTCTCATGAGACCTACCGATGCATCGAGGAGCTATAGCGGGCTCCACCCGTCACTTATTAAGTCCAATGCATTCCTCATATGAATAGGTTTAAACATAGCATAAACCATAACATAATCGTATCACATAAAACATGCATAAAGGAAACATAACATTTCCACATTTCAATCAAAAGATATCAATACAACACATTGATATAATAAAAACACTTTCAAAACCATTTTCAAAACCAAAATAAAATAAAAGTAAAACATGGTATTTATTTTTCTTTTAAAAAAAAGTTATGGCTTGTAGAGGAAGTCAAAACCCAAATAATGGTCACAGGGGCGGAGAAGTCGTTGTCGCCGCATACGTAAGACAAAAACATTCCTTTTGTCATTTAGTAAAACGCTTTGTAGAAAAATATTCCTTTTTGAATAAAATTCAATGTCAAAGGGGTTTATACACCGTATAAAAGAAAGTTGTGTATAAAACAAAATATGCCTCAATGAAAGGAGACTGAGACGAAGACCCTTAAAAAGAACATTTTTTTAAATAAATAAGATATATTATGTGTATTCACTATAAGTACACATAAATAAATTACAAATACAATATAGGACATAATAATATCATGACATAATATGAAAGTAGGAGATTAACCCAAAGAATAGAAATTGGGTTAAGAAGCTCCCTTACCTCCTGTCCGACTTGACTCGTTCATTGTTTAACCTCCTGAATAATAAACTAGAGTTAATCTTTACCTTCTTAAGAACCTTTTTCAAGTTCATTATTCCTTTTATATCACTTATTACCATGTCATGAACATTATGTAATTATTTAAGTTTATAATGGTCGTTTTGTCGATCTTAGGTACTTGAGTCAAAAATAAACTTCTTATAATTACACTTTGATCATGTGGTAATATATCCATTATATCCATAATTATATTCATGATGTATATATCATATAAATCATATATATCCATTACATACATTCATTTATAATATTACATAACATTTAGAGGTAAGAAATGAAATGCACCGTTCATGGAGACGGTAAGCCGTACGTACGCATGAACGCTACTTTCATTTCTATTTCATATTTAATGGAATGAAATCATAATTATATAAAGGTATATTATAATTCCAGTATAATATAATGTATAATACCATTTACTCCATCCTTTATACATCCCACATATGGCATTAACGATTCAAATCACTTTGAGGGGGCGGTAGTCCGCACTTCCTAAAATGAAAATATCGCGTTTACCCATAATGGAAATCATAACGGTATGGCATAAATGAGAAATACAGAAGCATAAGAAAAACATAAACATAATATATATCATATATAAATATAGTGACATCTTAATGGCCACCTTTGAAGGTGTTATATGAGTGTTGAACAATCATCGTTTCGTGAGGCAGAAATTCGCCATCCATAGAAATAGTATGTTCTTTAACCATTAGATATAGGTGTGTGTAAGTGTAGGTTGAATCATTATTATAACAACATCCTAGTATATTGAGGATACTGGTGTTGTTATAAAAGAAATGAATAAAAACAGTTTAATGGGTTGGAGAAGCAAAATAAAACAAAACCACATTAGAGAAGACATTACCTTAAAATCGGGTAACTGTTTTGATTTGAGCCATAGGCTTCCTTGGGAAGAATTCTTCCCAAAGTGAGGCTTCTAGGAGTAAGTGAGGGAAGTTGGGAGAGTATTTGGGAAGAGGTTGGCCGAGCCAAAAGGCTTTTAAGGTGTGAGTAAGGTGGTAGTGGTGGGGGCCTTTTATAAGAGGAGAGAAGGGGCACTCTTGGAAAGATTGAAATGTTACTTTATTATGAAATTCTTTTTTCAGATTATAAAGGTCCCACAATAATATATTTCGAGTATAAGGTGATAAGGGTTCGAAAGATACTCATCCAATAGGTTTTTGACATGTGTAAGTTTTAGATTTTACATTATCTTTTCATTTTATTTAAATGGTTAATTAATGAGGTATTCGCTGCATCATCATGGTGTCAAAAATAATTTAATTTATTTAATGTCTAAAAATTATAAAAAAATATCATGATGTATTAAATATTTTTATATTTCTAATGATTATTTATAGTAAAAAATATGACTTGTATATCCTCATTTAAAAATTGTTTTAGTAAAATAACTCTTGTTTGTGACATTTTTATTTTAACATTAAATAAAAAGTTTTTTATGTCATTTTCCTACCAAAGTGGCTCCATGGGGTCCCCAAGTTGACCCATCGATTGTCTTGGTTGGCCATGACTCATCCAATATGGGTAGGACAAGTGTATAGATATTTTCATATTTTTATAATATCATTTTTTCCTTAAATTTCACTAATTACCTTTAATCGTGATTAATTTAACTTAAAAGGTACTATTCACCAAAAATTATTTTCATCCCATTGAACCAAATTTTACTTCCTAATGACAACCATGTATGTCGGATTTTTGAAAATCAAATCACAGAAGTGGTAATGTTTCATTTAAACGAAAAATCAGTTTTTTAACTACCACTTAGTAGTTTCACTATTCATCAAAACTGAAGTTTTTCAGAACAATGCCAAAATTTCACCCTAAGCTATAATTGATATTCCAAATTCAAAAATGATGTATATTTTACAAAATTCCAAACATATAAGTTTCATTAATTAATTTTATAATTAATTCCCGCTGTCACAACAAATAGTGTGTTTTTAAGAAACAATATATATCAAAAGATTGACAATTGTTTATGTCTAATTTCAAAGTGAAATTAATTATAATGAACACCATTGGATAAAATGTAAAAAATATATTCTAATTATACTTTAAAACCACTAAATAGTATAATTTATCACTATAAATTATTTTGATTAAAAAAGTTGTTTTTAAGTATTTTTCACTATTCATAGAAATTTGGAAGTTCTCAGAAAAATACCAAAAATTCAACATAGGCTAACATCGATATTTCGAATCCAAAAATGAAGTACATTTTGAAATTTAAAATTTCTATAATTTTAAAAAGTGGGTATTACTATTCATAATGGCTACATTGATTAGTCGCGGTGTGTTAGAACTCAAAGTTGCGTACAATGCAAGCTATTGCATTATTGAATGAGAAGCGTATCGTGGAAGCTCGGGGTGTTACATCCAAAGTAACTTTTTTATTTTCAAAAATACTTTTAAGGTGAAAGTGATAAACCAACATGTTCATGCATCAAGATATGTTACAGAACCATTGAAAATAAATTTGAGCATGCTAGAAGCATTATCCCTACAAAATTTCCAAGATATAGAGGATACCCGTGTGTCTGGAACACCCTCTAATAAGTCTTCAAAGTGAGACGCAAACTTGTTACATGTTTTCATATCCTCCTCTTGGTTAATATTACCTTAGTTGTATCCCCATATCAATATAAGTTATTTCTTGTCAATCCATGCATTATGTTCTTCATTGGTTGCTACTTTAAGTAACCTTCCAATCATCTTGTTAGCTTCTTCATCAGATTTATTAATCTCCAAAAAAACATTCCACTATCTCTTCTTCTGAATGTAAAAGCAGCTCTAAGGATTGCTCATGGGATTCACCTGACTCCCACAGCTGAAGGGGAGCAGCATCTTGATCCGCGGGCTCCGTATGGCCACCATAGGTTTTGGAGTCACCTGCAATCATCATGTCCTTCGAATTTTTGGCTGACCTTGTTTCAATTGGGAGAGGTAAGTATGAATAGTCCTTTCTCCCCTTCCCCTTCATGATTTTTCTCCTCCTTGGCCTGGGAGGCCCTCTATCATGAAGGTCATCAGCAGTATCATCTACTGAGAACTCATCAGACTCATCGCTAGACGCCCCCTGCTCATCAACCCGAGCTACATCTAAGTCCTGAACCGGATCTTCAGTCACCAGCCCTTCAAAGTGGTTTCCCAGCATAATAGCTAGAACCTACCTTCTTGGGCTAGAATGAATCTGTAGACCACCCCCTGTGTCCTGCTCCTATCCCTTAACACCTAATAACTCTCCCTCTCTTCCAATCATCTGAAATCGAACACTTTCACTAGAACCACTTCTTGCACGCACTGCCTCTACATTAGAAGAAGTCAAAGGAGTCTGTGATCCTACATCTGTTACCGTCACTGTCTCAACATCCAGACAATTACCACTATCACATAACACAGCCTCTCCTACACTCCCTGCCAGCATCACATCGGAGCCCACCTGCTTCGAAGTATCATGCACAGGAACCTTCAGGTCCTTGCACAACCTTTGGAGTACCTCAGCCACCAATGGGTTTCCCCCCCTGTGCCCCACTTTGCCCCTCCTTAACACCAATTGGGGCCGCTAATTGAATCTGTCCAGACACACCCACACCACAACCCAACCCCTTGCTGTTGTTAACTGAACTCACATCCTTTTGAGGATGGAATTCCTTCCTCCCCCATCTACAGACTGCCACAAGGTGCCCCAATTTTTTTACAGAAAGAGAAGAAGTTGAACCATGACTCATAGACCATCTGTTGCTTGTGACAGAACTCTTCCTCCACCGTAATACACATGAACTCGGGAGGAATTTTGAAGACATATATTTCCACACATATCCGGGGATAATCCGGGTGACAGAGATCTTTGGTTCTAGAATCAGCACACAAAAATATGCCAACAAGGTTTCCTAACATTCTGAAGATCGTGGGATTTTGAATCGGTAAGGGGAGTTCTGGTAAACTTACACAAATTGCAACTGTAGAGGAGTCACGATTTATGTGGAAATCATACGACCATCAGAAGAGGTAGAACCGTAATCCATTTTAGCTATGCGGAGCACTGGACCAATGGGGTTTCAGTCATGACTCCCCAAGATCTCTTCCAATAGGCTAGGGGATGGTGACTAGCATTGAGTAGGCTATCACACACATGGGAGGAATTAGACTAAGGTAAATATACACACACAATCACATACTCCTACATGAAATAGTATCGATATATATATATATATATATATATATATAAATTTAAATGAAATTCATGCATGCATCAGACCCACAACCAGAGTACAACCAATGTACAAAAGGGAGAATACAAGTCCACCAACACTAAAACCTCAATGCATCCAACTGCTCAGAAGGAGGGGATCACTATCAAAATCAATCACCAGAAATCTCCTCAACACAGATCCGGTAAACAACCCGGTCGGTCAAGATCACTAAGCTCTGCCTGCTTCGGGTCCTCCTGGGACTCCGTCGAAAGGCCTGTGGTCTACACAAGACACATTTCATGTTCGATAAAATCCCGTGCAGTGGTGAGTATAAAAATACTAATAAGTTTCCCCAAAAACCCCAAAATAAATGTGATCAACTAAAAGGTAACAGTTAGCACATCCCAATTGGAGGGAACCCAAATAAAAGAGAAACACCATCCTAAGACCATCTTTATACAAACACAATTAGTCAACAAAACTCTGGAATATTTCTATACATATTCCATAAACATTAATATATAATCACCTCAGGCACCAAGCCTCATGAGGTTCCGACATTATAACTATTGACATGTTCTACTCAAAGGTCTAATGCTTACACAAACAAGGATAACACCCTCCACGAGCTCTATCATCCCCGATGACACTCATCCAAGAGATACACTCTACCAGGCCTCACACAACTAACCATGAGGGCCCATCTGATAGAACACCCTCATTAGACATCATCATTAAGATGAACACGCTGAAACAACAAAAAAACCAAACTCCTCAGATAGGGGATCACTCCTAGGGTCTATTAGGGGATACTTGAACCCAATTTGGTAACTCCAATATCTCATTGATAGAGGATCAATCCCAGGATCAGTAGGGGGTTACCATAACCCGATCCGATGGTCCACAAAACACATCACTCAGATAGAGGATCTTCACCCATGTAAAGGTGTTCATGAAAATGATGGAAACCCCATCTAGTATAACTTGTGATGTAGGGGATCGAACCAATGATACCACAAGCCCTACAAAAACCATGCGCTCTATAGGGGATCAAATTTCCGATGATACCACAACCCTACAGAAAACCACACACTGATTAGGGGATCATATACCCAAAGTTACTTTAATCCTAATAATACAGCCCAAAATGGATGGGATAATATTCTTAATGATGCCTCAAACCCTACGGGGCTGCTCTACTAGACAGGGGATCACCACCCATGGATAAGCGGTCACTACGATACCAAGAACCTTATTTAGGGAAGAGAAGATAGTGGATCATACTCTGGACTCATTAGAGGGATGCCACGACTCTATTTGATATTAATCCAATTAAGGCAATCACAAACATGTACAAGAGTCGTAATGCCACACAAACCCTCCATGGAACGAATCAGGAGAGTTCAATCAACCGCAACTGGTCCAAACATTGCCAACCAAAGCGACCCCCAACATCACCACAATAAACACCTCCTAGGCCCAAACCAAGGCCAACATCGCGTTCAATGTGGAAAAACATGTAGAATAGGCTATTTACTCACCCAAAATAAAAAATCGGTGAAAAAGTTAATATTCACAATAGGAATCCCAATCGGGCATCACACCTCAAATCTGAAACTCATCATGTGGATTACATTGTTTTGATCCACTATGTAAAATGAACAATATCGACTACTCGTTCATCCAAAATGGACACTAGACGAAAAAGCCACATTTCTCTAAACATGCCAATCGCAGCCTTGGGGGGCACACACCCTAATATCATTCCCAGCTATCGAAAAATATATTGAAAAGTATGTGTTACAATTAGTATCACAATTCCACTGATGACATGTCAATCAGACGCACTAAGTAGAAGTTACAACATGTTAATGTTGAATAATAATAAAATATTGTTATTATTTCCAACTTTTCAGGGACTTAGGAAAAGTAACTGATTCATAAAATTCCTGAAGAATAATAAAAAGAACTATCTCGATGAAATGACCACTTATCGACAAATATATTGCTAATTGGAAATTTAGTTTGAGACATATGAGGGTTTAATGAACCCTTGGAAAATTCTGGTTGGACCACCTTCTGTCTCGCTGGAATCCGCCGCCACCACCCGCTAGACTATCGCCTCTTCACTAGACACTATAGCTTCCACCTTCCAGACTACCGCTAGAGCTTTCTGGCTCCCTAGAAACCACCGTGTCACACTGGAAACCACTGTAAGAGCTTCCACAGACAATCGGGAGCACCCCGATACTCCAAAAAATATCTTAAAACTGTTCTGAGATGCTTGAGACCATATCTACACAGAATCAATGACAAAACAAAGATAAATGAAGCATAATTAAGGGAATAAGGGATAAAATGTAAAACCACCTACCTCAAGGGAAAAAAACAAAGCTTCTGGAGTCGAACTATGCAAGCAGGGCGCTGATGCTAGATCTTCCAGCAATAGATGATGAAAACAACACCTCATAACACCCTTTGGCCTTACTTCTTCGAAGAGAGAGGGGGTTTCACCTCATGAACATCAATGGGTTGGTGGAGAGATGATTTGTTTTCTTATTTTATTTTTAAAACCAAATAATCATTTTAACTCCCCGCCAGCACACCTCCGCACAACACCTGGTGCAGAAAAGATTAGGTCACCCCTAGGATAAGCACGACATTCTGAAATCAACCACACACTCTTAATTTTGATGAGAGGCTCTGTTCAAGAGTTATTCAATCCGATGTACATGAAATAATTTATTCATTTATTTATGGAAATGCCACTAGTCACCTTTTTCCTCATTAGGACCACACCGAAAAATGCTACACCTCATCAAGGGTAAATGGTACTCTCTGGACACACCAAGGTTCAGAATTACATGATGTATTTGAGCTTAGTTTTATTATTCTAAACTCTGATAGGGCCAAAACACATGTCACTACACAGGTCTTCTGACATGATGGCTGGTTAGTCATGGATTTAACTTCTAATTTTATGGAGCGAGTGGAAGTAAATATGAAGGAGTTTCAAATATATTTATAAGTTAAATATAGCTTAGTGCCCCTATATGTGGCTATTTTTCTCTCTAACATTTCATTTTGTCACATGGTAATAGCGTATTGGCCAATCCAGGAGCTGTGGTTAGTGTTCAATGGTTCTTTTGATATGTGGTGAGATCTTATTCAAAATAAATGATGTGGAGGACAAACCTAAGGTTGGGATCGTCACTTCAATCAGGGTAATTCATGACCTTCAATATATAAGAAACACAACCAAGAAGGAGCATTTGAAAATGGGAAATACTAATTTTGAATTAACTTGATGTTGGTATGATTTTAAATGTGTATGTTCTTATAATAAATCCCAATGATAGTTCGGTAGGAAAATAATAGATCCATTCAAAAATAGGATAACAATGATGTACTATTCTTATTATGTGTGAATAATCACGGACAAAATCAATAGTGTGGGAAACATGGTTGGGTAGAGATGACACATCGGCTATGACATCCTAGTTTTTTAAGTCTAGCTCTTTAGATCCTTTAGTCATCTTAGATGATTGTTTTGAACATAGTCATCCGAATATGGTTTTACATGATAAATCTCACTTTTTTTCATATGTAGTCGGTGATGAACTGCTTCTGAAACATCATCATGAAGAGGTGAGTGTAGATCGAGTTATAACTTTCCATCATTAAAATTTGGCTCGACCTAGATAAATGGGTTCAATTGATATTTGTCAATTCATTTAAGCATAGGATCATTGCTAGATCATCTTTAGAATTATAGGGGAAAGTTGAAATAGGTAATTATGAAAATAGAGATATCGTCGCCTATAATTGGATGTCAAATGATAATACCATTAGTGGGTAGCTTCATTGGATGGTCCATTAATGAGATGAAAATTTGGCCATGTCATGAGAGAGATGGGCTCAGGTATGCTCTGTCTTGATGTTCTGATTTTGAAGCAGTAGTGTTGGATCTTGTTTCAATGGTTATGAATCGTTTGATAAATTGAATCATGGTAATGATTTGGGAATTTGTAATTGTAATACACCCATTTTTACAAAACATAATGACATGAGTAGGTATGGTGTTATTATCAATGTGTCCCCAAGGGATATTGCAGAAGAGAACTTTTAATTTAGGGAGATTGTAGTGTCCCATGTTTTTGGACAGGATGAAATATTCTGATGGAACTCAAATGTCTGTTTGGTGGAAAATAATTTTTATAAACTATGATTGAAAAAGAAATTTTTGGATTTAGAACACTTAAATGAGTTTAATAGACATTTTTTAATGCCTGAGAGATGCCACATGTGTTCCATGTAGTTTTACGAGCATTGGGACCTGAATATCCTAATTATGTGGAGGATCATTGGGGAGAATGATTTTTCTGAATCCATGATGCACCCAGGAGAAATAGTGTAAATAATGTAGTGGACCTAGAAGTCTCACAATTATTTTTTCTAATCATGTGAGTGGATATGAACATCTATGAGGGTGCTACAAACATCATTATTGTTGGATTTTTCATGGGCTACACATTGGAAGTCAGATTGTATGGTCTGCCCATGTGATAGGGTTCCATGGGAAGATGCTCAAGTATGGATGGTACACAACTTTTCAAACCATGTGTAAAAAATATGATCATGTTTTAAAGGGGTTTAAATTACCAATCATCCACTACATCCTTATTTATTTTCTCATCCTCTTCTTATCCTCTTACTTCTTGTTGTAGCGCTGTGGAGATCTACTTCTCCTCTAAATGTTATGAGGATATCTCCTTCACCAAAACTTTTTTATGAACCTATCATCAATATGTAATTGTATCATTTTGTATATAACTCATATATCCTACTTTATTCATTTATATTATTATCTTAAGTACTATTTTGTTGTGAGAAAATTCTACCCATTTTCATGGTGAATGACTATTTCATTGATTTCTCTCCAACTAGATTTAATCAATCCTCAATGTTGGATGTGTAGGAAATCATAATCATATGTTTTATGGTATATATATTTTTCCTCAATGTGTAATTTATTTTTAAATTACACCATTGTTTAACATATCGTTATTTCAATATGACACCTCTTTAATGTGGGATTTAAATTGATAAATGTAGCACAATATTTTTAGTATCCCTTATATAATAACATTTAAGTTTTTATGGTCATGGACCACCTATTTTAAACCACAATTGATGGTAATTTCCTTGAATTCCTTAATTGAGTCAATTTTTTTCCAATAAAACCCCTCATTGTGGTGTGTTGTCTTTTGAAATGTAGATGGGTTGATTTATTGAAATGTGGTAGGATGTGGCAGTGCACTAGGATATTTCTTAGAGACTAATCCTCCTCCTTAATGGTTTTCACAGGTTTACTTTAATGGTTTAAAATGAACAAAATATAATATTAATGGAAAACCATTCCACGTGGTATTTCCTAATTGTGATTTAAGTCTTGAGCGAGTAATGGAATATGAATTCTAATAATATGTAAGCTTAGAACATTTAATTTTTTTAAATATATAATTAATGAAAATAGGGATAAGAAATATCCTTATGTATTTATGAATTGTAATGGGGAATGATCATGCCCTTGACCCCCTTGAATAACTGAGTTGTGGTGTTGCATGTATATTAACATGGAGTTCATTCAATTGAATATAAACACTTAAATGAATCATGAATGCCATTAAGGATACTCATGTTACATTATTGAAGGTTCCTTATAAAATCCCATAGGTGTTTTAGACTATATAATGCCTTCATAAAGAACTACTCTACCTTTTTATAGAGTACCAAGGAATGTTTCGTAGGTTACCTAAAATGTAAATACACCAAGAGAGATTCTTTTTTATGTAATGGATTAACTCAATGTGGGTTTTATCGACATTCACATGAGAAATAATGGTTCCTTAGGGGAGACATTATGGACAATTATGGTGGATAAATTGTTATATAAGGCCATGATTGTTGTACAATCCCCTATGTGAGATACCAGGAATGGGCTTAGAGGGAATCTTCCTCACACAATGATGATTGTGATACTTGGGATTCCATTTATAAATCACATTCGATGGGATATTATGTTATTAGGAATTTATTATACACCTATAACGATACTTGGAATACCTATTTAGATCACCTCATATGGGATTATGGTTCCTCATTTTCAATTAAAAATAATTTCTTTTATATTAAAGATAATAAATAAAAATCACTTATCTACGGAGGCATCCACCAAGAAAATTCATATTCCTGGGAAAGGTCAATATCTAGATACTTTATTTATGATTACCAAATTAAAAACTACATCCCACTTGTATAAGGGGCCTTGGTTTAGAGACATCTGGATTATTCCAATGAAATTTGGCCAATTAGGTGTCTTTTATGAACCCCAAGAGACATGGTGATGTTTATTTAATTATTTATTAACCATTCATACCTGTACACTACTTAACATTATATCCATGCAACAGATTATACATTAGACATCATTGGTGGAATCCAATTGTGTATATATCATACCCCATTCAGACCGCCATAACTTTGGGGCACTAGATCAGACGTCATGTTCATAGGTGGATGGGTTATTGTTGTGTTGTGCATATTACATGGGAGCCTAGGCGCAACACACTAAGATAACACTTAATATTATTATAGAGGTCACCCTCAAAACCATTTAATATTTTTATATTATAATTAATGGTATTGTATCTCATTTTTTATGTTTATTTCTCTTGATTATGTAACATTATCAAGATATCCATAAATAGTTGTACATAATTGGATGTTTCCATTTTTTTAGTTTTTATAATTATCTTATGTTGATCTTACTTATATTTATACTATTTCATTGACAATTGTTTTAAAAATAATTTTACCACTATTTCTCCCTGGTCACGAGGGACTAACCTCCCAACCTTATAATCATTAGACTCTCCTTGCTAGTTGACAATGTCTAGAATACATGGAGGAATGCTTGAGGCCATGTGGTGATCAGCTCGACAACTGCTTTCATTATAATTTTGGATGGGAAATTACATAATATAAGAAATGGATTACTCTAAATACTATCATATAATAAAATTTTATTCTGTTTAGGTAAACATTCCACCATTAACTTTTTTATCCCTATACAATCCCTATTAATGATTAGAATTATAATAATGTTTTTCACACATTAGGGGTTAAGGTAGTTTCACTAAAATTATAATTTTACCATAAATTCCCCATGGATGATATTATCATTCATATCCTAATCACTTTTCCTAGTATATTATTTTTAGTTAATTTATATATTTTAATTAACTAATTTTTATTATGAATATGATTTATGACATTTTTAGAATTATATAAAATATATTAGTATAATATATGTCAAACTCATGTAAAATGTTTACAAAATGGCATGGATTAGGATATAATAAATATATTATATTAATATAATCATAAAATGAAATTTTGGTAGGGTTTGATATAATTTTAAACATTTTGTTTTAGATTAACCCCTTGTTTAATCAATTTCAACATTAACGATGGTAATTAATTGTTTTGAAAACAATGTGTTATAATTTTACATATAAAGGGAAAATTGGATCCTTAAAGGTCATGGGATGAAAGTTTTCATTATTCAGCAACATAATTATGCTTTTCTATGATTTTATGACTTTTAAATTTATTAATAAATTATTATTTAACCTAAAATATCATTAATATTGATTTTTAAACTAGTAATTTAATTTTATATGAAAAAAACATGTTTGAACGTGAATTAAACTATTTAAATTTTACAGATCCCTTGAATGTTATATTTATCTATAGAATTGTTGAAAAATAGCAATTCAATAATATTATATTACTTTTATTAGTTTCACTGTAATTTATTTTTTACCTATTAATTTAATGAATACTTTTTTGGTGTTGTGTAAGTATTTATGTTTATTATTTTTTAACTAAAAACTAGAAATAAATTACCATCATAAAAAACAATATTTCTTTATGATAATAACTTATAACTAAACAAATGTTGTTTTTATCCTTATCAAAAAATATAATATATATAAAAATTAATAAATTGAAAATTTTTACATCATCTTTTACATAAATATTATAAACATAAAAAACAAGGTAATATGGAACTTTGTATCAATATTTTATTACATTTAGTGGAAATGACCAAAATCAAATATCAAATAGCATAAATTCATGTTTTGGGGTAAATTTTAAGTAATTTTCATTCTATTTATATCCTAATTTACTCAATTGACCCTTATCGGCCTGACAATTATTCACTAGGGTTACTATTAATAAGGATTGAAAATAAAAAAGATATTATTTACCAAATTTAGAACGAATAATAGAAAATATAGAATCAATATTTCATGCATCAATCTATATAATTAGAGAAAACTAATTTAGTACTTAAAATCTAAACATAACATCAATTTTTTTCTGAAAAATTCTGTTTCATGTAGAAAAATGTTTTTATAGAAAATTCATGTATAACGATCATTTCCAAGAATAAAATATAATTAATTTTTAAAAATGTAAATACTAATAGTTTAAACATAATCAAAACTAGCATTTTACATCACAAATACTTTAGATGAAAATAGTGTTTTAAAATAAATACAATAAGTTTCATTATTCATTAAAAAAATAATTTTTTTTGAAAACCTTAAATAATTATACATATGATAATGTTGATATTATTATTTAAAAAAAATTCATTTTATCTAATAAAATTCATTAATATTCCATAATTTAATTATAATATTTTCTCAATAAATTAAATAAAAATATTGTTGGAGGAAATGTATTGTTGAAGAATAAATTGACCTTACTAAAAACTGAATGATTATTTACTATGATTTTATCAATAAATTTATATTATTTATGATATTTATATGTATTTCAAAAATTATGTAATCAAATTCATAAACTCCAATTAAATGATAAGTTTATAATAGAAAAATTTTAATATTATTTTATGTTTTATTTTTCTCAGTGTGGCATGTTGTATATATTATCAAACATAGTTCTCATTTTTAAAATATCATGGAATTATATTCTCCACCGATTAATAAATGTCATGTTAAAAATTTATATATATGTTCTACAATCCTTCTTGTGAATTTTCAAAATAAGTTCATTGAAATCCAACATCGTGAAATTATTGATAAAACATCCTCTAAAAAAGGGAATAGAAAATAAGAAGGTTATCACCAAACTATGTTCCATGAAAATGATAAAATTAGTGGGAAGTGAAAATATGGACCTACAGGAGAAGTATAACACCAAATAACTAATATAAAGTGAAACAGATCATGGTTTGGTGAAACATATTGATCAAAAAAACCATAAATTTGTAATGGTTGAAAAGAGAATCGATTCATAAAAAATTAATTTATCGGGATAACATTTTTTATTCAGGATTATTTTTCCTGATTTATACATTAAATTACTATCTAGACTAATAAAATTATGAAAAAACATTCATTATTGACTTATTTTATCAATTATTCAATTTTCACTACAATATGATATGTGATCTATGCGATGTGTATTCATGGTGAAATTTTCATACCGGAATCACTAAAATCAATATATAACATATCAAAACTTTCAAAAAATGATAAAAATATATTTATAATATATTTATATATAATCCAAAAAAATAATGATTTTCATTATGTAATATAATACCCATTAAGAATAAACCATCATGTGATGAAATACCATATTAATCTATAAATCATCTGTAGTGAAACTGAAAGATCAACATTGATCATTCAGTAAATAAATCCCATGAAAATACACCAGAATACAATTGAATACGATTTAAACCCAAATATTTTAATTATTTGATCACATATTCAACAATGATTATATAAACATTTTTCTCCAAATAACATCCATCACTTTTCAAGTATCAAGACAAAAAAATATATGCCGTGATTATATAATCACCATGATAAGCGAGTCATTTCCATAAATAACCTAATTTTCCATAAAGCCACATTGAAACCATTTATTCCTTAAAAATATAATCCAAGCTTTAATCTTCTATTTAAATACCATTATATTCTACATATCTTAAACATTAAGTATACCCCATAATTATATTGATCTTATTTCAAAATAACATAAATAAATTAATCACCAAATCACTTTTCAATCCAACAGTTATCAATATACTAAAATAGAGGTAAATAAAATAAAATAAATTTTTACTTATCATGAATTTTTATTAAATTAACAATTTAATACTAACATGGACTTCATTTAGTCTAGTTGTAGGCATAGAATCCTTGTCTCACTTCAGTTGTGGGTTTAAAACCCATGACATTGATGGATGCTATAGGTTGTCACCCAACCAACATGTCTTTTTTTTTTCTGAATCTATAGAAATATAAATAATTATAAATTATCAAAATTTTGAAGAATATTCTAAAATATATATATTACGAAAATAAATATTTAACCACTATTACTTTCTATATAATAATGTTTTCATAGAATCAAATTATATTAATTGACTATTATTACTGTTACATCAATGATAATATAAACTCTAAGGGTAACCAATACCATTAACATTATTTCCAATTAATTGAAATTAAATCTTCCTTTAATAATAATTTTTTTCTCAAACACACAATAAATTGATGTGTTATATTACCTTAAATGTCTCCCAATATACTCCTAATCATCATGGAATTCCCTAACTTATTACATTGAAAACGGTATCCATGAATTTTAACATACGATCATCGTTATAAAAATAATACAATGATTTTATCAAAAACTATAATGTTAAACTAAGATGAAAATATCATAATCACAAAATTTATCTATACCATTCCACTAATATAAACTATAACAATCAAACCCGAAGCATTACATAATATTGATTATTAATTTTTTAATTCATCCTCTTATATTTGGGAATCATTATGGTTTATTAATTTATACTATTAGTAAATCACCAACAAATAAATATATATTACATCACAATGTGGTCACATCCACATAGTATCCTTTTATCCAATAAAATAATAATTTATAACCTAAAAAAATTTCATTTCATTAAATATAATTAGAGTTGTAATCTATAAATCATAAATACCCAAACTCATTATTAAAATCCATTGAAAAATTATTTAAACTACGGTAAGATAAAAAATATTAAAAAAAAAATACATAAATGAAAAAATAACCATTTAGTAAATTTAATGGAAATTGAATAATAATATAGAGTTTGTCATTTTCATAATAAATATTTTGCTCAGGTAATCATTTTTATACACATTAAATCATCATCACTTCCATGATATTTCAATAAGACACATTATAAGAAACACATAAAATTAAAATCATTGATAAATGAATTTATTAGAAAACATAAAATCCCATGAAACATGTTTTCATAAAAACATATCCTTATAACCTAACATGGAACCATCCTTATATTATTAAAATACCATAACCATACATCTTTAAATAATCTTATTTCCATGAAAACTTATTAAGAAGAATATAAATGTTGGGTAGGTAACAAGGGATTATAACATAATGATAATAGAATCATAATACCAGGGAAACATCGGAAATGTGGTTGTAACCGAAAACATGAAATAGTAATAAGTTAAGGAAACTACTTAGAAGACATCACATTTTCGAAACTGTCAAATAGTATATTATTTTTACTCCATAATCACATACATATATTCATATATTACAATATCCTTACCTAATGCATTAGAGTAGTATTTGGGGCAAACCAACATACCGTGTTCTTGATTATGTGTTAGAAAAAAGGAAAGATGATTTTTATTTGAAAAACGAATTATTTTTTTAAATGAATCCCATAATCAACTATTAGTTACCAAGAATTGAAAATAATATTTAAGTCATATATATTATTACAATACATTTTTTTCATTTGTGAAAAAATTCAAAATGTTTAATATATAAATTATAAATTTATTCCTATTGAAAACATTTGAATGTACTAAAAATTTGAAATATAATTTCCCTTTTAATTTATTTAAATCGATATAAATACATACCTAAAATAATTATTTGAATATCGATATGTAATAAAAACATTTTCAAAATAAATCATTAAAAAATTCAAAATAAATGTTTTAATGTATAGTTTACCTTTCCTCATGTTCAACCAATCACGTACGTTCATTATCATCCTAAATTATACAATTATGTTTAATAATTAATTAATTAGAATTTAATTTTCAATTTATTAATATTTTTTACATTATTTAATGTCATTTTTTTTCAATTAAGTTCACATCGAATGTTTTGGTGGTATTTGACTCCTATATCAAAAATTATTTTTATAGGCTGAAAGTGGTCATAATGTCATTATTACATTGTCACCAGAACAATAATCATTATATTATAATAATTTTTATAAATCAATTAATATTTTAATGCGAAAAATGAAATATGTTTGTAAATAATGAACTACCTTGTATTCTTAGAGATGGTAGGATGTATGTACACATGAGTAACAATTATATTTTGGAACGATCACAATGGAATGGAGGTGACTATTATTTTATCATTGATTAATGACCATTAATATCACAGTATATATTTATATAATATAATATATATATAATTCATATTATGTAGTTTTAAAAAATGTATCACATATCTTTGTGGAGGTGGTAGTCCACACGTACACATGAGCAACGTTACCATTCATAAATGAATGGAAAGATAAAAAATTACAAGATATATTGTCTTAATAAATTTATAAAAATTTTATTAATAATATATATATATATATATATATATATATTATCCATCATTATATCCAACTATGAGAAGTGGTCTTTGAAAATTAATTTCATTTGTTTGTGTGGTGACACCCATATGTAAACTTTGTCGATGGTTTAATTTCCCACTCAATGGAAGTAGCACATTGATATATGTTAGAAAATTATCATAAAGACATCAAATTATATGTGTGATAATTTTTTGATTATATCCTCATGGTGGAATATTATTTTAAGGATATTTAAGAAGAAATAAAACTATACAATTTGTTAAAAGTTATACCTCTTCTTCGAATAATCTCTTTTTCTTTACAAAAAAATCTCTCTAAAGTTGATATTATTTCTAAATAAATAATATATAATAATTTTAATGAATATATGAAGGTATTTTGGTATTTATTAGATGAAATTAATGGATTTATATGTATGTGTAAAAGATTACAGAAGGATCACAATCAAAATGGGGGGGTATCATGATATTTCTTATATCATTAAATTTATATAAATTTATATTTACATTAAAATGGATAAAAAATAATATAATTATAACAAAAGATGACCATGTCTTATAAAAACTAGGGAAAAAATCTTTTACATGTTTTTGTGTGTATTCCTCTCTTATAATTTCATGTTAACCCCCCCCCCCCCCCCGTTATCATTTTTGACAATTATTGGGATAATAATTTTTTTTCTCATTAAGGGACTGGATATTTAATAGAAATGGAACATTTTCACATAAATAGACAATTTTTTATATTCATATACATTTAATAGTAAAATTTATGACGATAGTAATTTTTTTTATTTTAATTCATTTAATAAATCATTATTTATTACAAAATAACATATTTGACACTTTTTGAATTATATGAAATATATAATAGAATATGTCTCTAAATCATATTAAATGGATCCAAAATGACATGCATCTGAATATGAGGAATATATGATATTAATATAGTCTTAAAATAACATTTTCACATGTTTTGATGTCATGTTAGACCTTATCTTTTTAATTAACCCCTTGGTTATCCAATTTTAACATTAAGTTTGGTAATGACTTTTTCACTATTAAAGGATTATAATTTTAACTATAAGGTGAAAATTAATGGATAAATATACACCTTATGATATTTTATAACATTTTTCGTCCTAATTTAAATATTTTATTATTTTTACGTCTTTGAAAAAATAAAATAAAATATTATTTAACAAAAAATATTGTTTGTGACATTTTTACAATATTCATTTAGATTGACTTTGAGAAAACATGATAGATAATTCATTAAAACATCATCCTTTAAATAATTCATAACATTTTCTATTTATATAAAAAATTATTGTCACATAATAAATCATTGAATTTATATTAATTTTTATATTTTTAGTATCATTTTTATAATTATTTTAATTCGATTAATATGATGTCTATATTGTGTATTTATATTAAATTATTATCTCATCACTTAAAATTTTAAATAATTAACATGACAATAAGTAATTTTTTATTTATAATAATATTTTTTATATAAACATATATATTTTTTAACCTAATAAAAAAATTATATTGATACAAAATATAAGAAAGTGACATTTTTTACATTGTCCATTACTTATATATTAAAATGGTAAATATAAAAGAACTATAGAAGAATATTTCCATATATCTAAACATGTATAGATATGGTATAAATCTAGTAATCCAATATTAAAAATTAATGAGTTGTGGTAATTATTTAGTCCTTATCATATTATAATTAACATTAATTACTGGATTAACCGTTACTTTTGGGATAAATATTCACTAGGGTTACCACTCATAATGATACAAAATAAATGATAATTATTTACCTAATTAGGACCTCATGATACCATTTATGTAATATATTTTTGAATATTATAACTCTCAATGAGCAAGAAGATAATATAAGGTTGCATCATATAATCCAATCAAAATATTTTATTCAAAAAAATTACTTTTAATTATAGAAATTTTCTTATACCAAATTCAAGTATAAAATTCATTAAAAACGATAATTGGGTTATTTAATATTATAATTAATTAAATAAATTTTAAAACAAAAACAATGTAATTATAATTTTCAAATACATTAATATTTAATAATATTTTAAAAATAAAACATTTATTTTTACTAATCATTGAAAAATAATATATTTCAAAAAAATTTAAAAACTTCACCATAAAAGAATTTTGATACAGTGATTTATTCAATGTTAATGTTTTTGAAAAATAAATATTATAAATTGTGGAATAATTTAATTATATTATATTTTAAAAAATCAATAAAAACACTTTTGATGGAAAATTGTTTTAATAGTAAAATGACTATTAAAAATATTGTGATTATTGACTAGGTATTTACCAATAAAATATATTGATTAGGAAATATATATATATTTAATAAATTATTTATTCCTATACATACCATCCAATTTAATGGATATGTTATAATTGTCCTATTTAAATAATTTTTTTGGTTTGTTTAGACTCAATGTTGCATTCCATATTCATTATCTAACAAATATTAATTTTTTAAAATAATGGGGTGATTCAAATAATAAAATTATACAATAATCACATATCCTTGGAATAAATTCTATAGAGTAGTGAATAATAATTGAAAAATATAAATACCAAATTCAAGTGAATGTAATGAATGATGTTACTTTTTTACAAAGGCGCACATTTGGTAAGACATTAACACCTTGCATGTAAGGATTTTTTAGACTCAATAACCTTAATAATGATAATATGGGATTAGTAAAGGATAATTTAATTGATATTGTTCTTTAGTTAGTATTTAATTTTTGGTTTTCTTAGTGACTGGAGAGAGGGTATTTATATTTGAGGGAGCATAATTGTTTATTGAAATATTTTATGAATTATTATTCTAAGGTTAACCATGTCATAGTATTATTTTTAAATGAATAAACTATATTTAATTATATATATATATGTGTGTGTTTTTAGGGATTAAAAAATCATTATACATATCATATATATTTTTTACTTTGATTGAATAAATAAAAAATGTGAAATTAATTTTTAATGATATAAATTTCTTTCTTAGAATTTATAAATTGCGTTCGAGCATTATAAATTAATTTTATTTATTTATTTATTTATCAAATAAAATTTATTTTTGGTCAGTATAGTCATTAAATAAATTAATATGTCACTATTACATTCTGAATGATGTAATTAAAAACTACCATTTAGGTAAAAAACAATATTTTTATTATTATCTTAAAAATTATATTTTTTGGGAAAATTAACAAAAAATAAAATATTGAAAATTTAAAATTATTTGTTATAAAAATTAAATTCATTTTCTTGAAATAATTTTCTAATAGAGTCAATTTTACCATTTCAATAAAGCATTTGGTTTTTTAAATGTGTTATTATAATATTTATCAAAAATATAATTTCACTAATCAAGATAATAATTTTATAGATTTTAAAAAGTAATTAAATGTTTATAAAACAACAATTATTTAATTTGATAGGAAATTTCACAAATTTAAATTTTACATTTAATTTGAGATTAATTTCTAAAATGGAATTATTTTTTATCTTAACTCTATTAATTTTTTTTTCTATATTTCATATATAAAATTTTCTACCCATTTTTTAATTTTAAAATTCCTTTTTTTAGGATTTAGGATATATTGAGATTCATTTCAATTTTCCAGACCCAAATCTCAATCATTAATTTGGAGGCCCAAATCTATCTCAGTTTATGGTCCTAGAAAACTATGCATAAAACGAGATAGGGTTTAATGATCGACCCATATATCCGGAACTACATGCCCAATGGAGATGAAATTCAACATAGAGTTATATATTTAATATATTAACAATATTTATTACATAGTCTTCATGATAAATAGTCATGTTCATGGTCGTAATGTCTTGGGAATTTGGAGTATTGGAATACAAAAAGTAACCTAGATAAAATTAAATTTCAATAGTGAAATTTAAATACACATATATAAGAAGTCCAATCAAGATAATATTTTGAGGATTCATTAAAAAGACATATAGAATCAAATTTTGTAAGGAATTATTTCCATGATTCAGACATTTAATGTGGAAAACACATTACCAATTTTGGATGGCATTATTTGGATATAAATTATCAATTTTTACCTTATAAATATGTTCCTCACCTCACATACAAAAGGACATCCATATTCAAGGGGGAAATATAGATTATTATTTTTTATTTCTTTTTATTTTCAATATATATTTTCTTATCTCTTTTTTCTTCTTTTATTTTATTTTTGTTCCATTTTTTATTTCTCCTTTGTGCTTATTTTATCTCTATTTTTGTGAAGAGAGAACCCTCACTGTTATTAGTGGGGGGAGTGGTGGTGTTTGAGTTTATTATGTTCCCATGATTTATCATTTTTATTATAATAATTTAGTAATGTTTAAATTGATTATGGTAAGATGTGTACCCACTTTCTAAACTACTATTTTCTTCCTTTTCATTTACTCATATTTCTTCTTATTGATATCCAATTCATTCAAATGGTGTAGTTTTGAATAGGAATTGATGTGGAGAGATTAATCCTACATATGGATGTCTTGGTTTTGGGTAACTAATTTATAATTAGTGGGTTCAAATTTAATTTTATAGATATATATATTAAATAAATAAATATGGAATATATTTTGAATACTAATGACAACACCGTTATGAACTCTAAAGAGAAATTGTTTTATTCTAATAATTTCATTGTTTGTTTTACATATTTTCCATTATTATCAATACTTTAGTTATTATAAATATAAAATTACATGTATTTTAATATCAAAATACCCATATATAATAGTATATAAGGTAGTTTTATATTTGTTAGAATATAATAGTGACAATATGAAGATAGTGTGTTGTGAGCGGCCCCCATTTGATCAACCCTTGGGTGTGGCACTATGGTACATTTTTATGAAAATGAAAATTTAATTGGTTGGAGATATATATAGAGTCCCCTCATATCAATTTAGCACAATTACTGATTAGTTCAAGTTCTTTCACACACAGTTCTTCCTAAAAACCCCAAAAACTAAAAAAATTAAAAACAAAAAATGTGATTTATTTCATATAATTCATTTAAGAAATTAATTTATATTTTAAGGATGACAGATCATATTATTTATATGATGGTAATTTTTTTTGTGAACCTAGAATGGAATAGATATTTAAAATTCAAATGAAAAAAAATTACATGATAACTCAAAATAATTAAAAAAATTATCAAAGAAGCAAGAAAGATAGTTGTATCACTGGCTGCCGAAGTTAAAGATGACAAATTTATATTTATAGAATTGAAATAAATAAAAGATAAGAAGAATTAAATATATCTTCCACATAAATTTCATGAATAAATTTTTGATTATTATGTCATTATTGAAGATCCACATCCCTCTCCAACAAATAAATTCATCACTGAGATACAAATGGGAAAAGTGTCGGGAGATAATACTTTTGAGGGATATTTAAATTTATGAGCATTGATTTCACTCGTGTATCATTAATATTGTATTTTAAGATGATCTCCCTTATGATGATTTTATTGATTTTGTACCACTATTATAGGCCCTGGATGAAGAATGTAACAATGTTGATTTTCTTGAGAAGAACATGGTGGAACCAGTCGTGATGTATACTATTGCATATGTGGATGATTGATAAAATAAAAAAAAATTATAGATTAATATTCTATAACCAATGTAATATAGAATCCACCTCCCATTATTCTAATTACACCAATATTGCAAAAATCTCATCCAGATGAAGAAAACAGGGTGCACACAATTATTCATTTCTTATCCCATATTAATGTCAATAGTTCCTTTTCCTATATTTTGTGGGTTGGGAATTTTTTAATTTTTTTGGGGCTCTAACTTATAGAATATACTAAATAATATTGGGAGAAATGAAATTTGGTTTTAATGTTCATGAAACCCCCTAAAATTTTGTATTATTGTAATGAAATTTCAAATTAATTACTGGGGGTAATAATATCTTATCACCCACAAGGGTGTCCAAACCTTAATATATCATTTTTACCATTTGTCTTTATTTTTCATTATTTTTCATTATTTTTTTAATTTTTTTTGTTTTAGGTATACTGTATTTTTGGACAATATTAACGCATGGATCCCAAATGAAAATAATGGCATGTTGTATCTTTTATTGTCTTTAATTTTCCCCATAATTGTTTGGTTCTGTTGAGCTGTAATGAGGGGTAATGTATTTTTTGTATGGGGGAGTATCCAACAACACAGTTTAATGTGTGTTATTTTAATTTTATTCTTTTAGTAACCTTGAAAAAAATGAATATTCTTATCATTTTTTATAGTTCAATTCATTTTTTATATGATTGACATGATTTTTGAAAATAATTATTTTAAATGATTTTTGACGAGGAAATATTATCCTTGAATCGAATTTTTCATGAAATTTTATGAGTTTGACTAATTATATAAATCCATTATAATGATCCAATGACTCAAAATATTATTTCCAATCATGTTAGTTATTCTAAAACATTTATACATATTCTTCCTAATACCAAACCATGTTTTATTTATTAAAGGATTTTGTGTGAGAAATAGTAGTTTTTATTTTTCATATTTTAAATATATAGAATTCTTGTAACTTTTTTGACATGGTTGAGGAATATAACTAGATATAAAAAATTTTAATTGAGACCCACCATTACATATAACATTCTATATACATTATATTCCATGAATTTCATTATAGATTTATGGTACACTCTAGGCCAATTATTCCTTACCTACATGCACTCTTTGTTTTTTTACATTGATATTTCAAAATTGACTATGGGGGAAGGAACTTTCAAGAGTTTTATTTAGGATATGTTTCATTTTTATATGGATTTATGGGATTTCCAACATTTAGGGTTGTGGATAATGGGATAATTTTACATGAGTCATCATTTAATTGTGTGTTATCTATATCTTCAATTTCTCCTATAAGAATGAAAAAATAAAAGAAAAAAAATCAAAAATATTTAGAGATGATCATGAATTTATCATTGTACATTATTTTGTGAGTAATTTACTTTTCTAAAATCAAGGTCATGATTTTCCATTCATTAATTGTATTCAATTTTCAGCACATCCACTATGAAAAAAAGTCAAAAAAATGTGAAAAATAATAAATTTGTTCATTTTTGGAGATTTAAAAATAGAAAAAAGAAACCAAAAAAAGTGAGATCATTGATGAATTCAATAAATTCAATCATTTATTGGATAAATTCCCATGAAATAAAAATTTTATAGTTTTTTATTAAATTTTCAAAGGTATTTGGGTGATATTCATCATGTTTTTTCACATTATTTTTCATGAAATTAACATAAGAGTCAAACCTCTACATTCTAGAATTAAAATTTTAAATTATTTTACCCACTATCCCAAACCCATAAAATTCACCTGAAAAATCCCTCATGGTTAAAATTATGTTCATTTTTCACACTATGTAGTGGTGAAAATAGTTACATTTCTATGGTGATTCATGAATTTTCCAAGGATAATCACAACCCCATATTCAATTTCTCTTAAGTGAAGAGTGACATAAAATTTAATTTGAGGTAGGTTATGATCAATTTATGGATGAAATTTTTATTTTCAATGAATTTAAATGTCAGGAATAAAAATTCAAAGGGAATTTTTTTTCATAGATGATATATGATATAATTTTGTTTCTAAAATTATCAGTGATGTTTTTCAATTTTTGATTGTTTTGTGAATTTTGATTTCATTATTTTATGATTACATGGAAGTGAAATCCTTATGTGTGAGAGTGATGAATATAATAATTTCAAAAAATTTATAATATAATTAAATTTCTATTAACCCATGATAATGTTATTTTATTAAAAATTATCACATTTTATTTTTTAATTCTGATTTGAGAATAATTTAAAAAATGGCCCAATTTTGTATTTTTACTGTATTAATTTTATTATATATTTCAGATATAAAATTATATATATTAATGCATATTGTTAGTTTTTTTGGAATCATTAAATATTTTATACTTTTAATTAGTCTATTATCAAAGCTCAATCAATCATTTGGATGCCCTAAACTGACTTAGAATCTCAACCTTGAAAACTGTGCAAAATTTGGAATACTTTTAATGATTTGCAAATATCTCTAGAAATAAAATCCCAAATGTTCATAAATTCAACATGTACATTAAGAATTATTTAATGAAAATATTTATAGCCATGTCATTGTGATAATCTTCCATGTCTATTATCATAATTACATGGTATATTGGAGTGTTCGAATATGAAAAGTCACATGGATAGAATTGCAATTACAGAGTAAAACCCATAACACATAAATCTAGAATCCAATAAATCTTATATTTGGACTGATGACTAGTAAGACATATCATATAAACATTAATAAATAATAATTTCAATAATTATGGAATTTAATGGGGATAACATGAAACATTCTCCGACGGACATATTTTAGATAAAATATTTATCACTTTTTCCCTATAAATATGTGTCTCACATCATAAACCAATGTATTACCATTTTTCGGAGGGAGGATGATTATTGTTATATTATTTCATTATATTTTCTATTTATATAATTTTATAACTTTTCCTCTCAATTTATTTATTTTTTCATTAAATTTAATTATTCCACCAATGTGCTTCATTTTTCTCAATGGTTTTGGATAGATAACCCCCATCGTGGTTCGATGGCAGAAGTGGTGGTGCTTGAGTTCGTTTTAATTTAGTCATTTTTCATGTTTAGTTATAATATTACATTTTTGGTTAAATTTATTTTGGTGAGAGGTCCCCACACATTCTCTACTATTGTTTTATTCCTCCCCATTCACACATTTTTTTCACATTGATATCCAATTCATTCAAATTGTGAAGTTATTATTAGGTATTTATGGAGATGGGATTACACTTACATGCATAGGACTTGGTGTAGTGTAATAAATTTATAATTATAGGGTGTAGAGAGAATTTTATAGGCCTCTACATTTAACATAACAATAAGGAATGCATTTTGAATAACAATTATAACACCATTATGAACCCCCTACAGAAATGACTTTCTCCTACTAATATCATTGTCTGTTTTGTTTATTTTACATTATATTAAATATTTTCATTATTATATACATTATATTGAAAATATTTTCTTTATAAAACCCCAATATATTATATTATTTAATTTATTTTTATTTTAGTTTTAATATAATTTTGAAAATAGTAAGATATTGTGTTGTGAGGGGCCACCATGTGATTGACCCTTGGGTGTTCCACTATGGTACAATTTTTTTGAAAAAATAATAAATTAAACAAGGATCCACAAAATATCATTAAATATAAATAAATTTCATTCAATTAATAACTAAAATATTTTTTAAAAATTATAATATTTAAATTTACATAATTTAGTTTAGGTATATTTTTTTAATGATAATAGATTATTTTATTTTCTATATTATTTATCTGATGATTATATTGTTATTCCTAATGATCACATTACATTTCCAATGGTCCTATTTTTATTATAAATATTATAAATACCTCTAACTTCATTAATTAATAATTCAATATGAACCCATCTGAGGGGCCTATATTTAAATTTCAAAATACTGATTTTATTACTTATGTTTTGTTTCCCTTTTACTGTGCTGTTAGTGATTGTGAAAATAACAAAAGATAAATTTGATCAAAATATTTAAATTCAAAATATTTTATTGATTTTATTTCATTATCCCATTGTAAAAGTTTCAATGTTATTAAGTTTCTTTATCCATTAAACATAATATTTTATATTTATATAATAATGTGTTATTGGTTTTTTTATTATGTGGTGAATGTGACTTATATTATCTTATATTCCATAATATAATATATTTTTATTTTAATCGAATTTTAAATATAAGATTCAAGGTAATTAAATTATTCAAATCATTACAAATTCCCTCCTTTAAGTTTAAATCCATATTTATCATTGAAAATAGTTCATTATACTTATCTTTGATTTCATCCCCATGTTCTAATTTTTCCTCTCTATAATCATTGTACCTCTAAATGGTAATTGATAATGTTAGTTGCCTCTTACATATGAGATTTCCTATAAGAACCATTGTTATCAATAGTCACTCCTCATAATAATGTTCATGTTCCAGTTCCACCACATCTGGATTCAGTATATGTTACTGATAAGCTATATACTTCCTCAAGAGAGATAAGTGGAACTTATCATGAAAGCTATCTATGTTTGGAGGATATTATATTCTACAAGAAATAAATACAATGACATCAAGGTTATAAAGTGGTAAATGTAATAAATTTAACCCATTATATTATTCTAAAACCTCATGAATCCCTTCTAATGTGATATTCAAAGGAATACATTATCTCTAACATAAAAATCCATGTTCATTCGATGATTTGGAACATAAAAGATCTATCAACCATTAGAAGCATTAATGTATTGTTGAATATTTTAAACCGTCTATTTTATATCTATCACATGTTTGAATATATGATTATTATGTTCACTGTCTTTAAACCCATATGATAGATTTCTATATCGAATTCCATATATTGATTAATATAGGGTAATCTGAAAACTTTAGTCGAAACCATCATAGTGTGAGAAATAAATATATTGGAAGATGTTGATCCCAACAACCAGAAAATTTAATTATGTAATATCAAAACATGTCTTCATGTTTCTAAAAGTTCAATTTATATTGTGTAATTGTATTGGGTTATAGGAATAACTTATAATCCACTCAATATTCCAATCATGTGGACGAATACCCTAGAACACCAAGATGAATCTATGATATCATTGAAATATTTACAAATTTTGTGGTTCAAGATGCCTCAACACTTTTTGGTTTATATCTTTGAAATATTATTGAAAGATAAATCATTCTGAAATGTAATGAATAGTGTAGTCTTAGTGGGAAAATCCCTCACAACCATGCCATTATTCTGTTTGATATCATTTGACGACCATTGGTGAGGTCTATGCTTATGTTCTCTCATTTCCATGTTAGTATATATAATGGATTCATCATATATTTATACATATTACACTCTAATTTGACATTTCTACACAATAATAACATTGAGGTGTGGTCAATAACATCCCTTAACATGTTGTTCCACTAGAAGTTCACTCAATGATATTGGAATATTTTGGTACTTTTATGATGGATAATTATTGATGATTTATGTTATATTCGAATATCTATTTAATTAAAATAGTTTGTGAGGACACACAGAGTCTAGTTTTTATTTTAAGGACTCTATAATTGATTTCTTGATGCCTCCCTTACTTATTTATTGTAATATCATTTTAAGGCTCAAAGTCACCACTATAACACCATGTTACATTTTTTTTCAGGTTTGTTTTTAAATTTTATTTGTTTTTACTATTTCATTTCATCATTAAGGCCATGAAAAAATTGAAAGGATACTAGTAATGGTGAATTCATGGTTTTTTTTGGAAATTTCAGAAAAAAAAATGATCAGTTTCATCTATTCTTTGGGAAATTACATGATGTGTAATGGGATAAAATGAAATCTAATGTATTACTGACTTAACCTATGAATGTGATACACAACATGATAATTTAATATAACATTTAAAGTGTACATTATATGTAATGGGGAAAATATTGTTTTTTATAAAAAGGTTATTGGTTTTTTAGCATATAAGTGAGATACACATTACATGAGGTACTAATTTTTTAAAATCTATTTAAATATCTTGAGGGGTGGTATTATGTTGGTGGATCAGAAATAAATTACTATTTCATTCATGAAATTTTCATTTATCTCAACCTATAGACACTTTTAATGAGATGTCGGGAGACTCCCTCTTGTCCAGATTTCTTTTTTAAGCACTTGATCCCCATTTTGATAACATTTCTTATCCCTCAGTATGTAATCCTTTTTTTTCTTCATTGGTTATGTTTGTGGCTGTGGTTTTCTTGTGGATTGATTATGGGACATTGTTCTCTACTGATCATTTTTTTTCATAGTGGGACTAGTCTTTCGAAGGCCATTCTATTCATTTCTGATTAGTAATTTTTAATAGGGTTAGGATTTTATCATATTGAGGTAGGTGTTTCTAGAAAATTATTTAATTATTTTAATTATGAATCATTATTGATAAATTCTTTTGAAATTATAATTGATTTGATTTGATAAAGGGCTTCAAATGATTTTGTGGAATGAAAAATATTTCCAAAATGGCGGTTTCCATTTAAAATGGATTTTCATGATTTGGAAATGGTGTTTCTGACTCAAAATTTGATTGTGTTGGCTTTTATAACTTTTTAAAAAATTATGAGCATGGTTTTAGATTGAATTTGGAGATATCCGCATTGAGAACCATTGGTTTTTTGGGATAGAGATATGGGTAACCTTAGTGTGTGTCACACCACTAGGATGTATATATTTTTGATATTGACTAGAAGGAATTGATATCAATTAGATCCAATGTATTACTTTTTATGATATTAGGGGACTAGTATGAATTTTCCCTCTAAGATAGATAACAACAGTATTTGATTTTTCATTTTTCATTTTTCCTTTATAGTTATTTATCCCTGTATTTTATTATCATGGTTTATTTCCTTATATTTTTATACATGATGTTGTATCACATAGAATCACCTAAATTATTGTTTAATATATATTTGTATACATGTTTACCTATTGATTCGTGGATATTATTTACAATTTTTATCTCTCCTACATCACTACAACATATTCATTGTTCAGAAGCTATTTACTAAATGACTACTAAAATAAATTTAAATAAATTTTTGGTGGGATTTT
Organism: Viscum album; assembly: GCA_963277665.1. Taxonomy (NCBI): domain Eukaryota; kingdom Viridiplantae; phylum Streptophyta; class Magnoliopsida; order Santalales; family Viscaceae; genus Viscum; species Viscum album. The sequence goes on along the minus strand of OY728120.1, from coordinate 1,022,681,353 downwards.
ATTAATAGTCGCTAAATGCTATGATTTAAAAAAACACCTTTATCCCACATGCCCCACCCTTTTTCTGATCCCTTATCCCTAGAGAACCCATTTCTCCCTATCCCAAAACCCTAGCACCTCCACTTCTCTTATAGTCAACACTCATATCATTCCTTCTAATCTTGTTCCCCATGATCCCTTGTTGGTGCTTCTGTTACATCCCCTCAACATGTCTCGCCTTCCCTTTCCCTCTCCCAAGTCATCATGCTCACTTGATCCCTCTCCATGAAATATAATTTACATGATCCCATGCCAGAGGCGAAGTCATATAGGTTTCATTTCTCCCCTTCCCGATCCCTCTTCCTGCTATTACCTTCTATCGAGTCCTCTCCCAACCGTGTATAATTCTACTTCACCACATATTTATTTATTTAACCACCTTTCACTATGAAATTGTTTCTAATAATTTTATTGATCCTTATAGGTGTACTTGTGGGATTTTCTCTTGGCGTGATCTTGATTTTGGGGTGTATTATTTTTGATTTTTCTTTTACTCCCCTTATTTGATCATGTGTATTATAAAGTTATTCTTTGCACAATGTATAATCTATTAATTTTTTTTGATTTAGATAGTGTTTTGGGGAAAGGATCCTCGATTTAAAAATTATTTTTTATTTTAGATGAAATATTAAAATTGATTCTAAATTAAATATGGAAAATTTATTTCATTTAAATGTTTATGTGAGTTATTTATTTTAAGATATATAACTATGGGGAAAATAGAATCAGTAATAAAAATTAAATTAAATGAAAAGGTTAAATTATATCTTATTTTCATTTGGGTGTTTTCTAATATAATAAATTTTTGGATTATTAATATGTATTTATGGTTTGGAATGATTGAAAACTTTATTATGAGTCACAAATGAATTATTTTATCTGATTAAATTTCCATTTATGTTTGATTCATTATTTATAGGTAGTTTTTGAGTTTTTCTATCAATCATCAACTGTATTCATTCATATTTAGTGTTATATGGTATATGTCTCCCAAAATCTCTCAATGAAAGTATAAAGGCTTACTTTAAGTATAATTACTATCTTTGTTTTGGTTTAACATTTATACTGCTTTAATTTACATATATCTTTCATATGGTAGTGTAGTTAGTGATATTCTCTATATATTATCTTCAATGATTAGTGGTATGTTTTACCACCCTTATCTTGAGGATGTTTCGTCAGTATATACTTTTGACCATTTCTAGAGTTTTTATAAATAGAAATTTTTAGTATTCAAAATGGGTATAGTTTTATATTTATAAATGATTATGTTTTTAGGTTATATTGGTTGGGTTCCTTCCTTTTTTTTCTCTTGGGTAGTTCCATAGGGATTTTTATTGGTCATGGTGTTTCTCCTGCATTATTGTTAGAATATTTCTATTCCTTATTGATTTTTTTTGTTTGATGGTGGTTGAGATGAAGATTGATCTAGATGGGTTGAACATGGGAATCACTAGGTATTTACTTTGAAAACATATCACTAGATAACACCCCTATACATTCCAACAGTTTATCTATTCATTCAAAGAATTTATGTTTTGATTAATTTTTGAATCTATTTAATCCCAACTAATTATACATTTCAAAAAATTTCAATTATCTATTTTCATACTTAGTAATACTTAGGTGTTTTAATTTTTTTTTAATAAATTCTAGTCACCTTGTGATATATATGGATAAAATCTTGATAACATCACTAAAGAAAACACACTCGTATGATAAGGGTTTGGAAGATTTTGTTTTGATTTTTTAAATTTCCATGTGATCTGTTGATGAGAGAATAATATGTCAATGTACTAAATGTGAATCTAGATGATGGTAGAATATAGATGAATTTTATGATCACTTGATATTAAAAAAATTCCCTACTTAATATTTTTGTTGTATTTGGCATGGAGAAGCACAATGTATTTAAATATAATTTTTTATATTAATTTCATTATACATTTGTAAATATATAGTAATAGGAGATGAATTTAGTAAATTATTAGTAAATTACATGTTATTTATTTCTGGATGTTTTAAGGAGGAATGTATTGAGTAGAGATAATAAAATCATCCCTCCCATTACTAGGACATGGTGTCTTTCTAGAAAGATATTGATTTTAGTAATATTTTCATTATTTTAATTATTTATATGAAATTATTAAATTTTTTATATATTAAATTTTTTATTTTTCTTTATTTAAGGTAGTCATAGAATATTGGGAACCAAGTCTCTTAAAAAAAATTAGTTGAAAATTTACACAAAATATGATGGGTGTTCTGTTAATGTTCCTAACAGAGAGTTGTGGTTATGAATTCAATGTTAATTCTAATAACTTATTATCAGTTGTCCCTATTTTAAAATAGATAGCTTAAAATATTACTTATACCTTTTTATAGGTAAAAAATAAAGAACAATGTAATGTCAATACTGCACAGTCCTTCTCGGTCTCCCAAGATGAACTAGTTTGTTTAGTCTATACGAAGGCGTATCCTAGTCAAATTTGTGTGATGGGTTTGAGAACATTACTATCTGACGTCTTTGGTTGACCATTAGGGATTGCTACTGCATCTACTCCTGGTTGTAGTCCCTCTCTACCTCGAGATGCTCTGATGAGTTTTATTCTATGAAAAACATTATTCAAGAACTTGGGGATCATATATCATCTTTTTAGAATGCGTTGATTGATTTATATAAAAAGATGACTGGATTTATCCTTAATGATATTGTATTAATGGCTGGTGGAGACCATTTAAATAACACAACATCAAAATCATTTATTTCAAAATCTTATGAAGGATTTATGTTTAAATATAAATATAATACAATGATTAATTTTAAATATAACTTCCATTGAGGTATTGGTATTAGTAATTAGAGATGGAGATGGAGAGGGTGTCAAGAAAAGTTCATCGAGTAGTGATATGTTTTCTCATTATAGGTAGATATTGTTAAAATTACATAATGTTTTAGATGTGAATTTGATATGTGTTCCACTAAAATAATATTATATTACGATGATTACAAATTAATGAAATATAAAATGAACATGTAATGGATGAAATAAATTGGAGTAACTAAATAAGCGGTTTTCAATTAAGTATGGAATTAAAGGTCATGAAGAGTGAAACATGATTAATAATACAAATTAAATTCATGAGTAAAATTAGGAGGTTTTTTGGGGGAATCATATTCATTTTTATACATGATTTTTAGGGGATGTAGGTCTTGATTTGTAGTTTAGTTATTTTTTGTGACAGAGGCGTGAGGCATTGTTATCATGGTAATTATGGTAGGAAATTATAGTGATATGTTTGTGTAAACATACTATGATAGAAATATTTGTGGCTCTAACATTAATTACATATTTAATTGGATTTATATATAAAATAAACCTATTATAAAAATTAATATTTATTCCCATCATGCTTAGGTTCACTGTGTTTTCCCTTAACATATATGCTGGTGTGGGAAAGGATATATAACTTATACCACTTCCCCATTCTCCATTCAAAATATATCACTTGCTGTGATGGATCAAGATTTGTACGATCATAATTATTTTTATTTTATTTTACATAGAAAAAAGTATGGGGTATTAGTGTAATGATAGGTATATGATAGTCTATAAATCCATATAGGGTAATGGTTCACTATTTTTTTGTATTATTTTTGGTTAAACTAAAATTTATGGGTTGTAGATTATGTAGTTTCATATTAAAAACAATAATATAGATGTGTTTACACAACCTCTAAAAATGAAATATTTTTTTAGAGGCATTTTATACTACCACTATATAATGTTGATTTATTTAGTAGTGGGTTTTTTTATTTGTACGGAGTTTATTCTATCAACAAATACTGAGGATATGGAGGATGTTCAAACATAAACTAAATCCTCAAATTTTTTTGGGTATAAAAATAATGATAAATATCAGATCAGTGAAAATTACATGAACCTATTGCTAAATATAAGAAACTGACGTGTGTTGGATTCTAAAATATATTTAGTTTCATTTTTTTGAAACCATTGTAGAAACATTTGTGGCAGTTTAAACCACAAAAAATAGGTGATATTTTTTTATTTATCTTCATATATATATGGGTTGATAATATTAATGGTTATTTATTAATTCCAATAGAAGAAAATGTGAATTTTTTATAAATTTTTTGGACTTATAATAATTTTTTGTAATTTTTTTGGTTTAAATAGTTCTAATAGTTGAATTATTAGTATTACACCTCATAGAGAACTATGGTGGTACCCTAATTGGATTTTTATCAAACCATACTTCTAAATTTTGGTGTTTATATATGTTTTTATTGGAGGATATAGGTTAAGGGAAGATCACTATGTAGTGTGATGGATTTGATTGCCATTTTTTTGGTCTGGGATGGATTAGAGGGGATTATATGTCATGTGGGGATGTTGGTATATATTCAAGATTATTTTGTTTTGTCTTAGATTTTATGTATTTGTTGGTATCTCATATTTTTATTCTTTCTATTTTGGTTATATGTATTATATATATATATATTAAAAACTTGTTTTTTCATTCCTATTTTACATGTTTCTTGTGATGAGTCAATTTGGTTGGCTTGTCTAAATATCCCAGGATGTTTCATTACTATTTAATATGAAAGGGATGTTCAGACTGATGAATATTATAACTTCATGAGTTTGGTTATATATCTTGGATAAATTGGTGTTAGGACATTCATAATTTAGATAGTAGGTGAGGAAAAGGGTCCTATAAAGCTCAATTCCTGGACTAAAACGGAGTTACCATGGGTGACCATGGTATTTTACCTGGTTTGAGACATGGATTTTGAGTTCATTTCAATATACTATATGGTATGTTTATTTAAATTTACATTTTCATATTTGAATGAGTTTTTTCTTGGTTTCTTTTATTTAATAATGTTTAAAATCATATTTATCATTACCTTAAATTGGTCATTTGATTTTGGAATTTTCTCAAAAATTATTGGTCTTTTACTTTTGTTAGAAAATTTCTTTGAGAAGAGATCTTACAAATCAATTATAATATGTTATGAGATATATTTTTCATAGAATCCACTGGTGGACCCTAGTTCTAAAGTATCTATTATCCAAACTGTTTAGAATCTTGGTCAAGTGGGTGTTAGGTTCCCAATAAATGTAGTGGATCAAGCCTAAAAATTTACTATAAAGTATCAACTAGTCATTCATGAAGGAAAAATAATGCTATAAGACAAGGAGTGGATTGAGTGGAATGAAGGGATCTTCAACTTCTTCAAGACTCTAGAAGACAATAAGGTGTTTTATTGACATATATTATCAAGGTCATGATATGGAGATGGTTTGACTCTATTTTTCATGTTATGTTGCATGAGGATATTACCCGGGATTACTATAAGAAGTTAATTAACATCCAATTTTATCCAGATTCATTTATTGTAGAAAATTTCCATGATTTTCTAACCTTGAATATGGGGGTTCTTACCATTCCGGAGTATTCTACCCATTTTAATTAGTTAGTCTATCTGGAACTGGATCTTGTAACTAACGAGTACGTGAAGGAACAATAGATTGAGTTATGAATGTTTCTTGTTTATTAGTTGATATTGATAGTCATGTGTCTTCCAACCATTGTAGACATAGTAAATAAGGTGGCCTTAGCTGATAAAGACATAGCTGGGTGGACAGGTTTGGGTGGAGCTTCAGTTGGATCATTTGTTATATAGGGTGTATCTTTTGTCACGAAAAATAAGTGTAAGAGTGGAAAAAAAATTTTAGGACCAATCACAGGGGTGACTATAGGGTTGCAGCTGATTTTCAACTATCAATTTGAATGGAATGTTTATACAGTGAGTAACTATTTGGAGGCTCCTATGAATTTTCGTCATTGTAAAAAATTTGTGAATCTAAAGTGTTTATTTTTTTGAAAACACATATTAGGGTAGTGTGGAAGGATCCCCTTACGCAAATGGTTTAGAGGATCATGCCTATTTTCAAAGGGTCGAGTTCTTATCTTCGTGTCAATGGATATGTTCATGTGGATAATACTAGATGAATTTATGTAGAAGAGTATGTTCATGAAGAATATAAAATAGGGCCATCTATAGATAGAGTTACTGTCTTTAACTCATCATATATGGTACATGATTTGTTTGATAAAATTGTTACTAAGTATTTTATATCTTCAAAGTTTGTTTAAGTGTAGGTATTTCATTCAGAACATGCAACATTTTTTTTGGATCTTTCTATGGATTTGTGAAAGTGGTCTGAAAAAGGATTCGTATTCCCATTTGTCAAGTGATAATAGATGACTTTGTGGTGGGTGGGATATTTTATTTCTTGACATTTACATCGTTGAGTAGATTATCATCATATATTGAATGATATTGTTAAGGACCAAATAGAAAATTATATTCATTGACTTTAGTTCATACTAGCCTATGGGGTCATTTGTGTTTTCTAGGGTTTGTGGGATTCTATATTGGTAAGGGAAGGGCATATTTTTCCACATGCTGGGGTAATATCATTACAATTGTAATAGATGATACATGATGTAATTTACCTCTATTATGTGTTCAAACACCTGTAGTTGTGTGCAGGAACCATTAGGTATGTTTGGATATTTTTTTGGTTATCCACCATAGAGTGGTTGATTTTACTATTAACCTTCTCCCTCATATGATGCCCATTCGTATGAAAAAAATCATATAAAACTCATTGAGTTTGTTGAAAAAAAATCTAACATAATGACCTTGGGGATAAATGATTTATTTTCCCCATAATTTCACCTCGTTATTTACTTTTACTCTTTGAAAAGATGGATGATAGGAGCTATAGATTTTTCATTGCGTATCAAATGTTTAATTGGGTGTCTTTTAAGAAAACAAAATCCTTTTCCAAGAATTGATGATCTATATAATTAGATTATTAGGTCATGTTGGTTTAATAATATTACATGTGGTTAAGGTATCACAAATTGAGAGTTTGATATGTGGATATACCTATGATAGCGTTTATGAGTAAATATTCACATTTTGAGTTTCTAGTAATTGCAATCTTTCATAATAATTCTCTTATGGTGTTTATGGATTTGATGAACATAGTATTTTATTAGTTCTTGGAATCATTTTTTGATGTCTTCATGGATGATATTTTTGGTATACTCCATGTTATATAATGAGCACATAGATCATTTGGAAATTCTTATTTAAATATTGTAAGAACGTAGTATGTATGGAATGGATTCCATGTGTGACTTTTTGATTTGAGAAGTGATGTTTATAGGGAATATGATATCTGACAAGGGATTCTCCATAGATCATGGAATGTTACTTGTAGTTATTTTCTAGGGGAAGCCCATAAATGTGTTTGAGATCTCGAGATTCTTTTGTTTAGATGGTTATTATTGAAGATTTATTCAGTAAATCTTCAAGATCACTTCATTAATGATAACGTTAACCTGTATGAGTGTATTGTTTTAATAGAATGAAAAGTGTCAGAGTTATTTTGAGGAGATTAAGATGAGTTCGACATTAGAACCAGTGTAAATTCTTCTGGAATCATGGTTAGGTTGTGATGTTTTCTGTAATTCCTCTTGTATTGGTTTGGGAGGCGCCTTGATGTAATGGAAACATATTGTGGATTATGGATCCCGCATATTAATCCCTCTTAAAAAGAACTATTTTACCGTTGATCATGATCAAGTTGTTATCATGCATGTGATAAAAATGTTCAATGACTGTCATTATGGGTATAGGATTATCATATATTATTCTCAAAAGATCCTCGAATATATTTTAACTCATAGGGGTCTGAATTTTTTACATATACATTGGGTAATGTATCTTCATACATTTAATTTTTGATTTTCGTTATACCTGAGGGAATGGAAATGTGTTTTTGGATGTGTTCAATGTAAAATTATTGATACAAACTGTGACATAATCAATTAAGAAACGGTCTCTTTTATGTTTTCTTTTAGAGAGGATATTGGAAATTGAAGAGGATGGTTAATAGATATTCATGGATTTGATGTAAGATGAATGAATTTAATTATTGATGTTGGATTGAGAAAGTGGTAGACATAGAGTCCCAATGATCTAGTGAAAGACTTTATGGTGGGGATTCCTTGGGTGAGTGGTCTCAGTCTTCGAGTGGCCTTTGTGATTCTGTAGTAGGTCAGGAGTTTCTTTTTCAATGATATATGAGTTATTGGATAGTGTAATCTAATACTATTGGTTCAAGCTCCATTTGGTTACAAAACATGTATACCTAATTGATGCATCCATATTGGTGGAATTTGAAGAGATGGTTGATTGCAGATTTATTTTCATGGCGTCCAACATGTTAGAAAATTAAGGTGGAGCGCCAGATACCTTTAGGGTTTTTTCAACCCATACCCATTTAGGAATTGATGTGGGATGAGATTTACATAGATTTATTTATTGGGTTTGTATAGACTTCTAGTGGGAAGGATTCTATTTGGGTGATTATTGATCAACTCAAGAAATAAATTCTTTTCCTACCTTGCAATAATATTAAAATACTAGAATAGATTAAGGAATTTTATATACAATAGTTTTTGAGACTTCAAAATATTCTCTCTATAGTTATTTTTAAACAGATTTAAGGATCACATCTAGGTTCTAGAAATGTTTTTCAGAGGTGATGGGTTCGCCAAATAAATTAAAGATGGCTCTTTATCTAAAAATGTATGGACATACAAGGAGGGATATCATATTTTTGATGACATACTCTAGGAGTTTGTTCTTGATATCAAATGATCTTGGGAAAATTATTTTACATTGGATGAATTGTCCTATTACTATAGTTATTAGGTTTATATGAATATAGAACCCTTTCTGGCTTTGTATGGGTGTTCAAGTAGATGACCCTTGTGATGGGAATAGCTAGAAGAGAGGTCCTTGGTTGGTCTAATATTTTTTTTGAGATGAAAAAGATATTGTTGTTGATCAGGAGGATTTTGATTTTACACCATATTCCTTAAAAATCTTATTTGGACCATCAGGGTCAGTTTCTAGAGCTTGAGGTTGGCGTTTGGGTATTTCTTCAAAGTTTTACCTATCTTAGGACTTCACCAGTTGGATAAGCTGGGTAATATGGAACTGAGGACAATGGGACCTTTTGAGATCATTGGGTAACTAGGAATATTTGACTATCAGTTTCACTTTTCATTTTATTTGACTGGTATCCATGACGTGTTTCATATTTCCCAATTGAGGAGGTATACACCACATCCTTCCCACATGATTAAAAGAGAGTATATTGATCTTGATCCACATAACACATTTTTTGAGTATCCAATTATAATTATGGATTTCATGGATATAGTAATTCATTGTAAAATGATCCCCCTAGACAAGTACTGTCGATAGGATATCCATGAGAAGTGGGAGTGAGCTTTGTTGATGAGGTAGCGTTGGGATTTTATTTTTTATAGATACAAGATCATGAGATAATTCTAGGGAAAAAATGAATTTATATTAGTGGAGATATTTTCACCCTATTAACATTACATCATATATTTTTTAACTTTTTTGGTCCTCCTTTTAATCAAGATGAGTAATGTTAATACATAATATAATGTATACCTATAATGGTGGTGTTAGGTACTTATTTGTAATTCTTATCACAAAACATGTAGTTTATTCTATACATTGGGAAATTACTTAATGTATAGTTGGTGTATAATTCCTTTAGTGTCCACTACAGAAACATCATGAACTGGATACACAACATGAAAATTTTAAATGTTATGTAAAGGGTACATGATGTGCAATGGGAAGGTCCTATTTTCAGTAAAAAGATGACAAGTTTCTTAGTGTCTACACAATTCAAGGTGTAAAATATGATTAAATTTATTACACACCATGTAAATATTAGGAGGAGAATTCTTAAACAAATGATTTCATGAAATTCATATATAATTAATCCAAAGTTCATTGAATTCAACTTAGAGGCTATCCATATGTGATTTTTATTTACTCCCTCTTGTTCAGATTGCTTCATTCTATAATTGATAACCACTATGGTTGGATATATTCTATTCAAATATGAAATCCTTTGGGTTCGTATTTTATTTTTTTCATCTCTATGTTTGGGCTATGTAATTGTTATTTTATAGTGTTTTTTATTAATCCTTTTTTTCTTCATGGTGTGCCTTTTATTTTGAACTCATTTCTCTTTGTTTTTTTTCATCAATGCCAAAAGAAGTTAGGTTTCTACCATGTTGAGGAAAGTGTTTCGTTACATGATAAATGGTTTTAAATGTTTTTTTCGAAATTAAATTGTTTTCAAAAAGGTTTTTTTGGATAATGTATTTTCTTGATTAGTAAATCGGTTTTCTAACTCCCAAGTGTATTGGATTGGATTTGAAATCATTTTATCAAGTTATGAGAATGTTTTTGGAATAAATTTGGAAAAATTATCACTCCGACCCTTGGGTGTGTCTTTATAGAGACACTAGTATCCATAGTGTGTATTTCACTACTATGAGGTAACATCTTGTTATATTAGTTGGAAAGACTTGATATCTATTGGATATAATGTAGTCTTTTTTAGGCTTCTGAGTGTCTGGTATATATTTTCCCACATAATAGATCCAAATATGATGAAATTTCTAATTTTTCATGTGTTGATTTTTATTTTAGTGACCTGACCCTAGATAATTTGGACCCATTGTCTACTATAAGATACATTGGTATGATTACAAGGAATCAAATTATGAAAGACCGAAGAGTTTAGTAGTCATGGTAATCATGATAAATAAATGAGTATTGTATTAAAAATGTCTACACTAATTACAACATAATTTTTTCTTCTTTATGAATAAAAAAATTTAATCATATATCTAATATATATAGTAAATACCTTCTTACATTTATGATTTCATAATGATTCACTATTCATTTTTACCCTTATTATAATGTGTAAAATTGATTTGATATCATAAAATTCAAATTTATTACAAATTTACATTAATTTTTTATTCAATTATGTTTTCTTCACTATTAGAAAGAGAAAATTTAAATGTTTTTATGATTTCAATGAAGGGGTAGGTGATTTAGAGAGCCCACAATGAGGTGAAAATAAAATGGGAAAAACTTCATGGAATCCCATGAACACATTTTCATTGTTTTAAATGTTTCATGGTATTTGTGATTCAAAATTGGATGAAATTTGGTGGGAGGATCCAAAATTTCATGGGATATAAATATTTTTATTGGACCAACCACAATTGATCCATTTAAAGGAATATCCATAATAATCTTTCAAGGGAATCAAATTTGTATAATGTCAAATTATGTGATATGTTTTTTGGGTATATCTATATATGTGTGACTCCAATTGATGCTATGTTTTCTATACATATAGAAATTAGGTGTTTAAACAAGTTTTAAATATGGTAAAAAATATAGACAATAATTTATATTGTACAAAATCCTTTTCAAAGAGTTTTTACAAAATATATAGGATCAAACCCACCATCCACATTTCCTAGAAAATGATACCTTGGGCACCCCATTTGAATTTTAAACTAGGAGAATAGGTGAAACCATTTTGGAAACTCAAAGTATCCCTATAATAATATCTAGATATTTTAGAGGATATGGGATTCTCTACATAAAAATATTTTTCTTCCTCCCACCCCAAAGATTCATAAACTCCACATGATCACCTAGGGAAGACCATGTTGTAAATCCCAAGATTTGTTTTTGTAATAATTGAATTATACGATTAATTATAAGTTTGAATGTAGTTTTTAATCATATAATAATATATTTTTTAATTTATTTACTAGTATATAATAATTAATTCACTTGGTCATGTATGTGAGACTTATTCATGTGATGTTTCACACACCATTCTGCACTTCTTCTTCCACTTGTTATTTGTGGGGATTGTCTGGTTCATATTGGTTAGTTGAACTCACATAAAAATATCCATGTCCATGTAAATTCACATAAAAGTAAATGATTGAAATAAAATACAAACCTATAAATCACATCGAGTTCCTTGTGTGTTTCCTTGGTGAGTTTCATTTATGACATCGAACACAAATCATCCAATCATTGGTAGTATCCGGTGAATCATTTTCTTTTTCTCACTGATCCCTAGGATGTATCCTAGTATTAAGACTGTAACATTATAGTTATAGGTATTTCAAAATAGGTATTAATTGATCGTATATCTATATATTTATGTAATTAAGGATACAAATAATGATATTTCCCTAGGTTAGTCACACTTAATCGAATCTATCAATTTATTCATTCTTGTATCACTTTCTATTATATGATTTTATCTTAAATAAAAAAACAAAAATTTCATACAAATAGATTACCCTATTCCATAAAATATTTTTCTTAAAAAATATAATGATCTAAGGCTCTATCAAGACATGACCTAGTGATCCTACTATACTATAGAAATTTTAGTAAAAATAAAACAATTAATTTCATGCGCTCGACAATGCGATCAAATTTTGGCGCTAATTCCAGTGATCCAAGATCACTTTTTTTCCCTTTATTTAATTTTATAAACTTATTTCACTTATTAATTAGTACTCTTTTCAATATTCCCCCATCCCTTTTTATTTTTTTATCTTTTGATTGTTTTTGGGTTTTATTTCTTCTCTCTCTTCCTCTCTTTATCTCCCACTCTCTCTTAAATTATATTGTATAATTTTATATCATTTATTTTATACATTAAATATTCTTGTGTTCTTTTATTTTATCTATATTAAATCATTAATATAATAAAAAATATAATAAAAACTTCACAACATATATTCCTGACCCGAATAGAAAAAGAAAAAATACTGGAATATGACGTACAAATTTAAATGACACATCACTATAAAATTGAGTCATCTATTGTAGTAAAATCAAGGAATAATTATGATATCATTTTTAAACTCAATTCATCCTAAATTATTATAAAATTGAATGAAATAAAACTATATAAATCAAGGATTCATATAAATAAACATCAAACAAACTGACAACCCTTGATGTGGGGTACCAACCTCCGTACATCCAATTTTCAAAGGAATCAACCAACATTGAGCTGAGATCTGGTCTCATCCACCTTATTCATTTATTCCATGTAATTCTTAGTTAGGACCCTCACAAACATCTAAAATAATTTCACAAAGTGTTCTCCACTATAAAACCTAAAAATGTGTTTGAGGACCTTTTTATGTTTAGGGTCATCCCTTTCACCCGTGATGGTGTAGCTAAAGACTGGATATACTATCTTCCTACAACAATTGTGGGATGAAATGACTTGAAAATAAATTTTCTAGATAATTTAATCCCATAAACTTGAACTAAATAAATTATAAAATAAATATCTAGAATTAGGAAATCACAAAAAGATACCCTTCATGAATATTGGGAGAGATTAAAAAGGCATTGTTCATGTTTCCGTCAACACAAAATTAGAAAACAAATGATAATTCAATAATAATATGAGGTAAATTTTACCAATATATCATGGAATGATCGATGATGTATCTGGTGGTCCCCTAGTTGACAAATAATCCTTCTTCATATCATGACATAACAACCAACATATCTCAAATGTACAACAATTTTGGTACACATGGAGTTTCAAAAACCCGATATGTACATGCGATAATATATTTATCAATATGAAAGCAGGTAGGTTATAAAAATAATGATATTCATATTATTCTAAGAAAATTATCTCGAACACAGGGAACTCATATGCTTCTTCCATTCCATTAAATTATAGAATTTTTTTGGATAACACACTTTTTTTCCGACCAGTTCTTGCAACCATAGGATTAATTTGAATATTGTGAATTATTATTACTTGGGAATACATTACAAAAAGAACCACCTTCATGATATAACCATTTATCCCAAATTCAAACCCAATATGGAAAGAAATACCACAGTACTGACAAGGAAGAAACTCAAGATACCCCAATAAGAATTGGTGTCAACAAGGAAAAGGTATAAAACCATATTATCCAAAAACTTCTTCCAAATAATCCACTTCCTTATAAAAAATTTGAACTATGCCTAAACAATTTTGGGAAAAATAAAAACCAAGAAACTCCAACTCCAATAGACCATGAAATCAGCTATTCAATAACTATAAACTCATGTGGGACAATAAAAAAACACCATTACGGAGATAATGTTGCATGGTTCTGAACAAAAACCATCCCATCCTGATGATAATCCAAAAGAAGAAAGTAATGTATGATAAATCACACCTCATAGTGGTAAGAAAGTTTTTCTCCCAATGATTCTACAAATAAGGTATGTCCCCTTCTTCAAAAAATCATTCCCTACCCTCAAAATATTCTAATGATGGAAAATAATAAAAAATTCTAAACAAATTATCATTGATGGTTCCAATAAAAAAATACATTAAGCTTCATTTTCCCCAAAATAATCATTAAATATAATAAATTTTATAATAATGATTATGATAAGGAGATAATGGATACATTTAAAAATGAAGAATTTATCATTCCTTTATTATATGTAGTAAAAAAATCCAGTGATACAAAATTTTTATTAATGGTAATTGAACCCATGGTTGGAGAATGATGTGGAATGAAAGATCTAACATGGGTAGGAATGTATTATCCTTAACAAAACCAGAAATTCCAGCCAAATTCAAGGATCTAGGAACTTTCACGATACCCTACTCCATTGGGGAGACCATCTTCCCTGATGCAATGCTTGATTAGCGTGCTTCACTTAATTTAATTCCTTACTCACTGTACACTTCTCTAGAGGTTAGAGACCATCATTAAACATGAAAAATTGTTTAGCATGGAAACCAGGGAACAACCCACCCATCAAGAGTGATTGATGATGTCATCGTAAGAGTAAATAATCCCATCTTCCCCAACATATTTTTACAATATTGATATAGCAGATACCTGAACCCAAGTACAGTCTCCAATCATACATGAGAGGTCATTCCATAAAACAATATGGACAATCATCCGTGTTCAGAATTGTATATTTTCCATGTATTTTGGTGTAAAAAGGTATGTTTTAATATACATGAAGTTATAACACACACCATTGAAGAGCACTCCACTGTTCTTGTATATTTAATAGATTTTCTCTCAAAGGACACACACACACACACACACACTCACACACAATATTATATCCACAACCCATAATCTGCTTAATTTTCCTATCATTTATAATTGTATGATTCTATTTTTTATTCATTTTTCGAGTCTTCTGTGGATTCATACAAGTGTAATTTTTTTTCTTTAATTGATGAATGTGTTTATTATGAGGTCCCCATGACCCAAAATGATTCAAATAATATCATTTCCATTGAATATCATTCATTTGAGAATAAACATAATCAGATAGACTGTTTCACAGACCACCCTCCCCCTAAATCCACTCCCTCAATTCAAAAACCACCAGTGTTAGAACTAAAAATACTTACATATAATTTAAAATATTCATAACTAAGGGTACTAAGCAATACCCCATCATTATTTCCAATAACCTCTCTCTATAGCGAGAATCGAATCTACTCCATATTTTTAAATAATATAAAAATAAAATTATATGGACATTGACTATACTCCTAGGACTATACCATATATTTCTATACCCCACATATTTTTAGATAATGAGGATAATCCTATATTGAAAGATCAACACTAGTTTAATATCACTCTCCATGAAGTGGTATAACTAGAAGATAGTAAATTATTTTCTATTGGGATCATTAATCCTACATCTGATAGTAAATGGGGTAACTAAGTGAAATTTTATCCAAAAATACTGGATGAATAGTAGTGTAAAATGAAATTAATGTATTTGTTATAACCAATGTGAAAAATAGTTGTCGAGTCTATATTGGCTACCCTCAATTCAGTTTAGCCATGTGAAAAGGCTATATAACTCTAGCTTTCATTGACCAAATGTTAGAATGACTGGCTGGATTTTCCCATGATTAGTTGTTAAATGGTTATTATGATTATTTTCAATTCCATATAGCCCCTAAGTATCATGAGAACAAAACATATACCACACATTTGTGTATAAAAGGATTCATTTTGGTCTATGTAATTCACCTATTAATATTCAATGATGTATGTTGAGTAATTTTTATGTGTACCTTGAAAATTTTATAGATGATTTTATGGATAAATACAAGTTTTATAAAACTTCCATTGATGACTATTTGGAAATCCATGGTTGTGTCCTCCGTAATTTCATTGAAAAATAACTCGTATGAAATTTTGATAAATTTCAATTCATTGTTTAGCAGGGTTAGTTATTGGGAATATTATTTAAAAAGTTGTAATTCAAGTGAATTAATAAATGATTAAATTAATTTTATCACTTCCATATCCAAAATGTTTTTGTGAGGTGCAATCCTTCTTGGGTTATGCTAGTTTTTAGCACTGATTCATTAAAGACTTTTGTAAGATCACACATACCGTTTCTCGATTGTTGTAAAAGGATTATAATGTTTTCATTTATAAAAAATTGGAGGATGATTTCATTTCACTAAAAAGGACTCTCACATCACCTCCCATTATCTATCCACTATGGTGGGATCTCCACTTCGTACTTTTGTGGAATTCCTCTTACATTGTAGTTGGGGCTGTTTTATTAAAAAGGGATGAGAAGTCTCCTCATGTCATTATGTATGCCACACATACCCTTGAAACGTACATATAACACTACACAATCCTTAGAAAATGAATCCTTTATAGATATTTTTTGTCACGACCCGTCCTCGGGGCCCGTGCCATGACTCCCCGATGCCCGCCTTCCATAGGCCAGGGGCTGGCGACTAGCACCAAGGCGTAAATCCCAACAAAAGGGAAGGCATTGCCTTTGAAAAGTAAACAAGCAACACAGAGTAAGAAAGCAGAAAAGTAAACACTAAGTAAAAACTGTAAAAGCTGTGCTGAAAGTAAAAGGGGCCGGAAATACAAGCCCAACTGTAAAGTACAACTGAAAGGAAAAACAACAACTGAAAGGAAAAGCCACAGCGTCGAGCCGTCCTGTGGAAGTCCCACCAGAAGGGTGGGTACAGATAGCCTCCACTGCTCCTCGGGTCCACCTGACCGCTCCGAGTACGTCCCGCCCAGTGGTCCACCTCCAGGTACCGTCCTGCTCCGCAAGCCTCCACCACGATCAGTGCTGTCCGTCGTCTGCAACCAACACAATGTAGTGCGGTCATAGCCCGTGCAGGGGTGAGTATAAGGTACTCAGTAGGGACCCCGAGACCCCCGAAGGTCTCCCGAAATGCACAAAGGATAAGCCACAAAGGAAAGATACAATCACGAAGTAACATCTGGCACGACTTAGGTATATGCCCATACATATACCTAAGTCATCAATTCCCGTTCGGCTCCAACGTCCGAGCCCAAGCACAACCCAGTCCACACAGGAAAGAAAACATATACCCACACAGGATAGCTCAACACAATCCACAAAGGAGAGTAAACAGTAAATCCACACAGGATAGCTCAACACAATCCACAAAGGAGAGTAAACAGTAAATCCACACAGGATATCTCAACACAATCCACAAAGGAGAGTAAACAGTAAATCCACACAGGATAGCTCAACACAATCCACAAAGGAGAGTAACACAATATTTAGCTCACACAGGTATACTTCTTCGAATGACGATAAAGATGATCAGATATAGATACTGAATCATCTAAGCTGGGACCCACATAGGATACAAGACCAGTTGTCTTCATTGATTCATCTATACTGGGACCCACATAGGATACAAGACAAGTATTGAATCATCTAAGCTGGGACCCACATAGGATACGAGACCAGCACGACTGAGACCCACATAGGATACAAGACCAGCACTCTTCATTGATTCATCTATACTGGGACCCACATAGGATACAAGACCAGTATTGAATCATCTAAGCTGGGACCCACATAGGATACGAGACCAGCACGACTGGAACCCACATAGGATACAAGACCAGCACACTTCATCGTCGTAGTCCACTGAGGATTTCTGCACAGTTGTCGTCGTCGAAGTAGCAGTCGCAGCTAGCTCTAGGGTTCCCGCACACATCAATCTCGTTCGGGAGGGAGCCGAGAGGCCGATACATCAACTGTCACAAAGTACGAAGTTGATGTATCCAAAAGTTCCGTATCGTCAACAGGAACTCAACGTCGTAGACGACGCGTCAATCGGGCGCCCGGTCTGAGAGTTATTGGCTTTTTCGTCTGAGGGGCCTGGTTGGTTTTTAAGGCAAAACCAACCCAACCGTACTCCACCTGCGTCCAAACCTCGGGCGGAGTGAGCCAAAATATCCGTCTCACTTAGAGGAATTCAACAAAGCTGACGGGACGTCAATCGGACATCCGTAGCTCAAGATATGAGCGTTTCCGCTCCGAGGGCCCGGTTGGTTTCGTGTACGAACCAACCCGGCCGAACTCAAAGTATTCTGAAACCTTGAGTGCGATATACCGAAACGACCGTATCGATCCAAGGATCGCGTTTCGGCTGACGACAAGTCGTTTTGAGGCCCATAGCTCAAGTTACGGGCATTGAACGAAAACCGTCCGAAGATGGAGGGTCCGGGCCCGGGCCGACCCGGGCCGACCCCCCCGGGTCGGCCGACCCGGCCCGACCCCCCCTGGGTCGGCCGAACCGGGTCAACCCAGTCCGACCCGGTCGGACCCGGTCCGGCCCGGCCAGGGCGCGGCCCGGCTGGTCGGACCGGCCTGGCTCGGCCAGCCCGACTCGGCTCGGCCGAGCGGCGCGGGGGGGGGGGGGGGAGCCGCCACCCCCGCGTGACACCCCCGCGGCACCCGCGGGGTGTCTCCCTGGACAGCCGAGCGACGCGGGGGGGAGCTGCCGCCCCCGCGTGACAACCCCGCGACACCCGCGGGGTGTTGCTCAGACAACCGGACGCGGCTTCAGCCGTGTCCCACGCGCGCCGGACCCGCGCGGCTGCGGGTCCGCGAGTTCCACCGCCGCAGCTTCTGCCGCGACGGTCTTGTCCGGGGGCACACCGGGGCGCCGCTGCTCCCGGCTGCCATCGCCGCCGCGCCGACGACCCGTGCCGCCGGCGACTTCCGCGGGCCACCAGAGTCGCTCCGGTGGTCCGACTCTGTTCCCGTCTGCGCTGCTGCTCCTCCCGGGACTCGCTCTTCACTGCGGAACCATCACACTTCTGTTGCGGCACGTTCCGTCATCGCCCGTCAAATCTGCACAACAACGAAGAACGTCGGAGGGTCGTCGGGCCGTGTTCGTTTTCCCGCACCCTCCGCATTAGTAATAATCAATGGGAGAAACAATATTCAACATATGAATACATATCCGAAAACAATTTTAATGAAATAAAATTGTTTTATGATTTGGGTTCTTCATTTTCAACGGAAACAACACGGGAATTAAGGGCATTTCCAAAAAAAAATCCCTACCTCGTAGTCGTCGCACGTGAGCGTTCTTCACGGAATTTCTCGTCGCGGAAGAAGGGGATCGTCGCGTCGTCGCGGAAGGGCGTCGCGTCGTCGCGGAAACCGGCGTTGAGTCGGCGAACTCAACGGACCAAGAAAAAACAGATTTAATTTAATTATAATTAAATCCGTGTTTTAGTAAAAACCACAAAAAATATTAAAAAGAAAATCCGAGACTCTTACCTCAAGCAGCTGATCGAAGATCCGTTGTGGAGGAAGAGAAGTCGCAGAAGAACGTTGCAGGAAGGGAACGTCGGCGTCGCGGAACACGGCGTCGCATCATCAATTTCCGGGTTCGGCGTTCTTCGTCGTAGGCCAGAGTTCTTCGCATTCTTCGCGTTCTTCGTGAAGAAGGATAAAGGCACGAGGACTCTATCAAACCTCTCAACCAGTAATCCTCCAAAAAGATTGGTTGGTCTTATTTTATTATTATGCCAAAAAAACAAAAAAAAGGTAAGTAACGACCCATCAATTCGTTGAATTAATTCAAAAAAAGAAACAGCTCATTTAATTTACGAAATAAACCGCCCAATTAAATGGTTTGTTAAGAATTTAAGAAAATGTGTCAGTTGACTTTCATAATGACGGGTTTTCGCGGGTGCGTTACTTAGAGGAAAGAGACGGCAGGGCTCGTGCGGGCCCCACCTCACAAATATCCTACCAAGAGGGTAGGATATTTATGGATAGTACCCTATCCGGTTCAACTCAGTTTAAGCCTATTTTAAGTGGCTTCAAGTGGCTTCCAAGTGGCTTAAGTGAAATAAAATAATGTTGTCGTAAAATTATTTTATTTCTTAACTTTAAGCCCAAAAATTAAAAACCACACCTGAGGAAACGCAACTCCGGAAGAGGCGTTTCTAAGCGAATACCGACGCTGCGATTTCATCGGTGCGCTCAGAATTCGATTCCGGGCACCGGTTCAAAAGTTAGAAAAACCCGCTCGTCCGT
Organism: Viscum album; assembly: GCA_963277665.1. Lineage (NCBI taxonomy): Eukaryota > Viridiplantae > Streptophyta > Magnoliopsida > Santalales > Viscaceae > Viscum > Viscum album. Next base: position 1,022,660,880 of record OY728120.1, on the reverse strand, counting down.
TCACTGAACGTACCCGAGCCAAACTTCGGAAAATGATTCCGGGCACACCGGGCCTCAGAATCAGGTTCCGTCAGAAACTGCGCTCTTGTAAAATTCCAAAGAAAATTAAGAAAAAAAATTTCCTTGAAATTTACGGGTCTTTACATTACTCCCACCATAAGGCTTTACGTCCCCGTAAAGCTTCAACACAAACTAGGGAAACAAAGGCGGTACTGAGCACGCATCTGAGCCTCCCGCTCCCATGTGCTCCCTGGAGGTTCCGGTGCTTCTATCTGATGCGCACAAGAGGAATCGATCGTCCACGTAGGACCTGCTCCTATCGATCCTCTATCTCCACCGGGACCTCCGTAAAAGTCGCCCAATCATCCACGCCTAGCTCCCCATGGTCAACGATGAAGCATGGAGACGACTTGCCGCCTCGGCCAAATCTCCGCAAACCACATCGAGGTGAGACATGCAAGAAGACGTGGTCGCCATCCTCGAACTCTAGTGGCCTCCGCCTCCTGTCAGCATAAGACTTCTACCGGCTCTGAGCTATACTCATCACTCCTGGATGACCTGGACCTTCCCTGTCGTGGCCTGGACCATCCCCGGTCCCACAAGAGCTGCTAAGATTTCTTCTTTGCCGATAAGAGAAATCTGGTCCCATCCCCTGGATGAACCACATTCTTTTCCTAATATAGTCAATCCTGACATGGATGATACTAATCCATACCAAGGATGACTTCGTAAGGCCTCAATGCTAATACCAAGAGATCCAACCGTTACTCTCGCCTCTAAGGGTTGAGTCACACTGTCGGCATTAGTGTGTGGTAACTGGGTCTCCTCCAGTAGATGTATCACAAGTGAGGGTCAAGTCAACAGTCAAAACTGGAACCTCTTAGTAACAACACAAAAGAGGACAGGAATGAAAACATCACAAGGGTATGCATATTTTATTATTTCAGCTCATAATACAAAGACGCTACACAATAGCAACAAGGAACTAGAAGTATAAATGATGTATCCACTAGTTCCGATCTTGTCCATCTGCTCCCAGAGCTCCATGATCGAAGGCCTTAGCTGCCTGAAGCTGAGCTATCCCATGTCCACCAACTCCCTGCGGTTGGGGAGGACCTCCTGGTGGTGGTGGTGGCAACACCTCGAAGTGTCTCCCACCATCGGGTACTCGGCCAGCTCCTGTGCCTCGTCCGCCTGCACCCTGTGGACCATCGTGGCCGAACCTCTATCTGGGAGGTCCATCTACCGCCTGCCGCTCATCTGTAAGACGAGTCGGGCAGTCTCGAGCCATGTGACCTCGCCCACTGCATGCGTAGCAATGTTTGCCCCTCGCGTAGCTGGCTCTCCTTCGGGTGCCCCTCACAACCGAATCTTCATCCTGAGACTGCCCATCTGATGGTCTAGCCCGTTTGAACCTCTGCGTCACCTGTCTACTGCCAGCTGCAGAAGACCCTGCTACGGGCCGTCCTGCGGAGGGTCCTGTCACTAGAGCCTGCTTGGTGAGAAAACTCTCCACTAGAAGGGCCCTCTCCAACACCTCTGCCTGTGTCGGAATGTTGAGGGAGATCATAGAAGCCCTGATCTCGTGCTTCAGTCCCTGCTCGAAGGTCCAGGCTCAGAAGAACGGGTCCCGTACCATATCTGTGGAGTAGCGTGAGAGATCAGTAAATCTCTCCGAGTACTGGGCCACTTTCAAGCTGCCCTGCCGCAGCTGAAGAAGCTCTTATATGCGTACCGTACAGAGGGTGGCTGGGACGAACTCGGAGTGAAAGATGCTCTCAAAGTCCGTCCAGAGGAGTGATGCCTCGTCGTGCACCTGGAGCATCAATCTCCACCATCTGCCTGCTGCCGCGTGCAGGAGGCTCTCTACGAGGATCACCATGAGGTCCGCTGGTGTCCTCACTAACCGAAAAACTCTCACTACTGCCTCCAGCCAGTCCTCGGCTACCTGGGGGTCTGTCTCCCCGCGGAATCTGGGCGGTCGCTGGCGCTGGAACTCATGCAGTGCACTGAGGCGACGTGCATCATCAACGACTGGTGCTGGAAGCATCGGTGGCTCGGCAGGTAAAGGTACCGCCGGTGCCTCTGCTGACAAGGAGCCCTACACCGAGGCCTCTTCGCTCAGTGGGCTGTCATCACGCTCCACTCTCGGAACCCTAGCTGGCTGCCGTCGTGGGGCCATCCTGAAAAGGAAACGAGTGCGCCACGGTCAGAACAGTATACCTGGTGAGCTGACACAAGTAATCACAAAGAAAACATGAAACACACATGCAATCAATGTTTTCGTGCATTAAGTAGGAAATCAGAAGTCAGGGTCCTGGTGTACGGATACATCGGCCGCCGCACCAACACTGGACTCCCTGGACTGATAACCACACCCAATACGCTAAACATTATTGCTTCACATAGAAGAAAGATCAGAGTCTGCGGTAGAACCGACCACCTCTGATACAAATTTGTCACGACCCGTCCTCGGGGCCCGTGTCGTGACTACCCCAAGCCCGCCTTCCATAGGCCAGGGGCTGGCGACTAGCACCAAGGCGTAAATCCCAACAAAAGGTAAGGCATTGCCTTTGAAAAGTAAACATGCACCACAGAGTAAGCAAGAAGAAAAGTAAACACTAAGTAAAAACTGTACAAGCTGTGCTGAAAGTAAAAGGGGTCAGAAATACAAGCCCAACTGTAAAGTACAACTGAAAGGAAAAATAGCAACTGAAAGGAAAAGCCGCAGCGTCGAGCCGTCTTCTGGAAGTCCCACATGAAGGGTGGGTACATATAGCCTCGAATGCTCCTTGGGTCCACCTGTCCGCTCTGAGTACGTCCCGCCCAGTGGTCCACCTCCAGGTACCGTCCTGCTCCGCAAGCCTCCACCACGATCAGCGCTGTCCGTCGTCTGCAACCAACACAACGTAGTGCGGGCATAACCCATGTAGGGGTGAGTATAAGCTACTCAGTAAGGACCCCGAGACCCCCGAAGGTCTCCCGAAATCCACAATGGATAAGCCACAAAGGAAAGATACAATCACGAAGTAACATCTGGCACAGCTTAGGTATATGCCCATATATATACCTAAGTCATCAATTCCCGTTCGGCTCCAACGTCCGAGCCCAAGCACAACCCAGTCCACACAGGAAAGCAAACGTATACCCACACAGGATAGCTCAACACAATCCAAAAAGGAGAGTAGACAGTAAATCCACACAGGATAGCTCAACACAATCCACAAAGGAGAGTAAACAGTAAATCCACACAGGATAGCTCAACATAATCCACAAAGGAGAGTAAACAGTAAATCCACACAAGATAGCTCAACACAATCCACAAAGGAGAGTAAACTATAAATCCACACAGGATAGCTCAACACAATCCACAAAGGAGAGTAACACAAGATTTAGCTCACGCAGGTATACTTCTTCGAATGGCGATAAAGATGATCAGATATAGATACTGAATCATCTAAGCTGGGACCCACATAGGATACAAGACCAGTTGTCTTCATTGATTCATCTATACTGGGACCCACATAGGATACAAGACCAGTATTGAATCATCTAAGATGGGACCCACATAGGATACGAGACCAGCACGGCTGGGACCCACATAGGATACAAGACCAGTACTCTTCATTGATTCATCTATACCGGGACCCACATAGGATACAAGACCAGTATTGAATCATCTAAGCTGGGACCCACATAGGATACGAGACCAGCACGACTAAGACCCACATAGGATACAAGACCAGCACACTTCATCGTCGCAGTCCACTGAGGATTTCTGCACAGTCGTCGTCGTCGAAGTAGCAGTCGTAGCCAGCTCTAGGGTTCCCGCACACAGCAAGCTCGTTCGGGAGGGGGCCGAGAGGCCGATACATCAACTGTCACAAAGTCTGAAGTTTATGTATCCAAAAGTTCCGTATCGTCAACAGGAACTCAACGTCGCAGACAGCGCGTCAATCGGACGCCCGGTCTGAGAGTTATTGGCTTTTTCGTCTGAGGGGCCCGGTTGGTTTTAAGGAAAAACCAACCCGACCGTACTCCACCTGCGTCCAAACCTCGGGCGGAGTGAGGAAAAAGATCCATCTCACTTAGAGGAATTCAAAAAAGCTGACGGCACGTCAATCGGACGTCCGTAGCTCAAGATATGAGCGTTTCCGCTCCGAGGGCCCGGTTGGTTTCGTGTATGAACCAACCCGGCCGAACTCAAAGTATTTAGAAATCTTGAGTGCGATATACCGAAACGACCGTCTCAATCCAAGGATCGCGTTGCCGCTGACGGAGAGGCGTTTGGAGGCCCGTACCTCAAGTTACATGCATTTGAACGAAAACTGTCCGAAGACGGAGGGTCCGGGCCCGGGCCGACCCGGCCCGACCCCCCCTGGGTCGGCCGAACCGGGTCAACCTGGTCCGACCCGGTCCCGCCCGGCCAGGGCACGGCTCGACCAGTCGGACCGGCCTGGCTCGGCCAGCCCCCCCCCCCCCCCCCGCGTGACACCCCCGAGGCACCCGCGGGGTGTCTCCCTGGACAGCCAAGCGACGCGAGGGGGGGGGGGGGGTGCCGCCCCCGCGTGACAACCCCGCGGCACCCGCGGGGTGTCGCTCGGACAACCGGATGCGGCTTCAGATGCATCCCGCGCGCGCTGGACCCACGCGGCCGCGGGTTCGCGAGTGCCGCCGCCGCGGCTTCTGCCGCAGCGGTCTTGTCCGGCGGCGCGCCGCCGCTCCCGGCTGCCGACGCCGCCGGCGGCTTCTGCGGGCCACCGCAGTCGCTCTGGTGGTCCGATTCTGTTCCTGTCTGCGCCGCTGCTCCTCCCAGGACTCGCTCTTCACTGTGGAACCATCACACTTCCGTTGCGGCACGTTCCGTCGTCGCCCGTCAAATTTGCACAACAACGAAGAACGGTGGAGGGTCGTCGGACCGTGTTCGTTGGCCCGCACCCTCCGCATTAGTGATAAACAATGGGAGAAACAATATTCAACATATGAATACATATCCGAAAACAATTTTAATAAAATAAAATTGTTTTATGATTCGGGTTCTTCATTTTGAACGGAAACAACACGGGAATTAAGGGCATTTCCAAAAAATAAAATCCCTACCTCGTAGTTGTCGCACGTGAGCGTTCTTCGCGGAATTACTCGTCGCGGAATAAGGGGATCGTCGCATCGTCGCGGAAGGGTGTCGCGTCGTCACGGAAACCGGTGTTGAGTTGGCGAACTCAACGGACCAAGTAACAACAGATTTAATTTAATTATAATTAAATCCATGTTTTGGTAAAAACCACAAGGAGATTAAAAAGAAAATCCGAGACTCTTACCTCAAGCAGCTGATCGAAGATCCGTTGCGGAGGAAGAGACGTCTCAGAAGAACGTTGCAGGAAGGGAATGTCGGCGTCGCGGAACACGGCGTCGCGTCGTCGATTTCCGGGTTCGGCGTTCTTCGTCGGAGGCCGACTTTCTTCGTGTTCTTCGCGTTCTTCATGTTCTTTGCGAAGAAGGATAAAGGCACGGGGACTCTGTCAAACCTCTCAACCAGTAATCCTCCAAAAAGATTGGTTGGTCTTATTTTATTATTACGCCAAAAAAACAAAAAAAAAGGTAAGTAACGACCCATCAATTCGTTGAATTAATTCAACGAAAGAAACAGCTCATTTAATTTACGAAATAAACCGCCCAATTAAATGGTCTGTTAAGAATTTAAGAAAACGCGTCAGTTGACTTTCATAATGACGGGTTTTCGCGGGTGCGTTACTTAGCGGAAAGAAACGGCGGGGCTCGTGCGGGCCCCACCTCACAAATATCCTACCAAGAGGGTAGGATATTTCTAGATAGTACCCTATCCGGTTCAACTCAGTTTAAGACGCTTTTAAGTGGCTTCAAGTGGCTTCCAAGTGGCTTAAGTGAAATAAAATAAAGTTGTCGTAAAATTATTTTATTTCTTAACTTTAAGCCCGAAAATTAAGAAACCACACCCGAGCAAACACAACTCTGGAAGAGGCGTTTCTAAGCGAATACCGGCGCTGCGATTTAATCGGTGCCCTCAGAATTCGATTCCGGGCACCGATTCAAAAGTTAGAAAAACCCGCTCGTCCGTTCACTGAACGTACCCGAGCCAAACTTCGGAAAATGATTCTGGGCACACCGAGCCTCAGAATCAGGTGCCGTCAGAAACTGCACTCTTGTAAAATTCCAAAGAAAATTAAGAAAAAAAAATTTCCTTGAAATTTACGGGTCTTTACATTTTTCCACCGAATAAATATGTTCTTATGTTGTGAGGTCAAAAATAATTATCTATTCTGATCATGATTCCCTTCATTTTCTCCTACTTAATCCGGATGAAAATCCCCAACTCATTCTATGGATACTTCTCTTCCATCAGTTTTAACATGATATTATAGTTAAGAAATAAGTGGAAAATGTGGTAGTAGGCCACTTTAGTGTGATTTACCCACCGTTGGACCACCGTGTTAACTCATCCTAGCACATTAGAGAATTAATTCCTCATGATAACCTCTATGATGATTTGGAAAATACCCCATACTATGCAGACTTTGTAAATTATCTAGAAACATTTATGGTCCCCCATAATTGTAGAAAAAAATCCCAAATACTTATGAATTATTCTCGATGGTACATTTGGGATGAAACATATTTGTGGCGAATTTTTAGTGACCATATAGTTCATGGATGTGTCCCTGAACATGAGTTCACCTCGGTTTGGTGTTTCTACCACACATTGGCTTATGGGGGCCACATTGAATATCAATAAACTACTAAAAAAGTCCTTCACTCTAGAAATTATTGGATATCATTTTATAGTGATCCCCAATTGTAATGTAAGTCATGTACTTATTGCCAATTCACAGGGATTATCTCCAAGAGTAATAAAATTTCCCCTCCACTAATGATAGTTTCTTAAATCATTGATGCATGGGGAACTGTCTACATGGGTTCTTTTCCAAATTCATTTGTATTTTTTAATATCATATTGGATGGGGACTGTGTATCTAAATGGGTGTAAGGAAAGGAAACTATGGAATATTGCCCTATAGTGGTTTTTGGTTTTATGAAGTTCTAGATTTTTAGCAGGTTTAGTTTTTTGGGATTCATCATTAGTAAGAAGGTATAACCTTTTTTAAATCAAAACTTGAATTTTTTTTTGTAATTATGGGGGTTTTCATAATTTCTCTTCTAAAAATCACCCCTATAATAATATACATTCTAAAATCTAAAATGTATAGTTAAAATAATCTTGAAAAAATTATAGAACCCAACCCGAAACAGTCGATTTTGTGCTTGGATGATTCTACTAGAGTGTATCATATATCTTTTGAAACCCTAATATGAATTTTACCATAAAATAATGCATTTAAAAATTCTTGTCACATCCTGGTATAGGTATATCAACATTTATATTAGGCTATTAAACAATGTAATATGAATTTATTAGATTAATGTGAGCCTAGGAAGTTGGAGATTCATGATTTATATGAAATTCATCATAACACATATAAATAATCTTGAATATATAAATAGAAACAAGTAAATACATTATGGGATGATTCATCAACAAAAGTTTCATATTGGTGAGAAGGTCCTCATGTATAATTCTAAGAAAATATCAACCCAGGTAAGCTTCATTACAGATGACTCAGTCATTAAAATTTTATTAATGTTTTTTATTATGGTTTCATACATGTTAAGCATGATAAGAGTGGAAAGAGTATTACAATCTATGGGGAGAGGCAAAAACACTTCTATGTTTATTTTTTAATCATCTATTGGATGAAATCCAACTAATGGATGGAACATATCACCATTGTAAGCAGGAAATCCCTTCACCCTACAATTTTTCAAATTTCTATTTATTAAAAGTACTTGAATTGAAGAAAATATAAATTTTAGGTGTGGAGGAGGGTGACATGTCATAGTTAGAAAAATAGTTTTTAATATAAAAAATAAAATTATTGTTTTCTTTATTTTTTTAGATAAATGTTGATCTTATAAATAATATACAAAATAATTTTCCATTATTGAGTTTATTATGTGGAAAATTAAATTATTTTTTGAAAAAAAATCAAATGAATATTGATATGGAATCTATATTAAACATTTTAATTTTCAAATCATTATTATGTGTTTAATAGCTTTTATAAACCCATGAATCATTAGAAAAGAACAATATTTTAATCCCATACCCGAGAGACATTATAATACATTTATTGAATATCCACCCTTTTAAACACATTATTGACTGTATCTAGTCATTTTTAGAAACTATAAAATTCCTTGAATCTATTTAAAGACATAATATTCAAGTGTTCTATATTCTTTATAGAATCCACTGTTCATTCAAAATCCATTTGTACAATTAACCTATATTTTTTCAACCTTGAAATTTTTCCTTTCTTAATCCTTAAGGACCATGAAATGCCTCTTATGTAGCCAAATTATATGATAATTTATCCCTACCAACACATTTCATTTATAAATACTAGTTTTAATTTTGAAAAGTGTGTGTGAATGTGTTTTTACATGGAAATAATCTGTATATAATTGTTATTTTGGGTTGATGGATATGGTTAATACATTTCCCATGTTCACTGGGTTCTAAATCCATATTTTATCATTTGTTTACACATGATTACCTATTTATATAAAATTAAAATTATAATAAAATATTGTTATGTACATTAAAACACAAAAAATAATAAAAAAGAGAATGTGTAGTCATCATTATTCACTATATGGTAGGGATCCACCAAAATAGACAATAAGGATAGTGAGTCGGAGGTGATACACTTTTGATGGGTTGTGTGTGTACATTCATTGTTCAAACATGATGAATTTGGTCATGTTTAGTAAAAAAATAGATTAAAAACTCCTCTAGTACCTCATATTTTAATATAATAAATCCTACAAACCCATAAACCTTACAACAACCCATTTTAATTCCTATTGAGTAACACACTAGTTACTACTAGTAGAGGAAATAGAATTTTGGATAGAATATGGTCAGATCACATGAACTATATGAAATAAGAATAAATCTCGATTAATATGTTCATTGAGTGAAGAAGGAAAAGTATCTAGGTAAGGTGTGTTGAAACATGTTTCTTGGGTGAAAAAATAAAGTCGTACAAATTTGAATGTGAGAGAAGAAAAATGATAGAAATTTTGATTTTATAAACAAGACATGATGATATTCATTTCAAAAGAATCTTGGATTTTTTATAATCTTTGATTTAGGAATGGTGCATGGTTAGGATATAAAACATTTACTAGGATTAAAAATGGATAAGTGTGGGGGTGTGATCACACCGTGATTCATTATTAATTTTGACCCTTATACCTCAATGTTAAACTGATTTTGTATCATAAATTAAAATTTTAATTAAAAACAAAAATTCATTTTTTAATTCAAATATTTTGGGTTTTTTAATATTTAAATTATAAATTTTACATTATTTTCTGATTTCATAGAAGGTGGAGGTGATTCGATGATCACATGATGATGGGAATGTAAAATGGACAAATCTGTATGGAATCCCATGAACACATGTCCACAGTTTTGCATGTTTCAAGAAATACATGTATCCAAATGGGATGAGATTTTTTAGGAGGATTGGTAATTTTGACTTATATGACTACAATGATGAATCTCACGTCCAATTCGTCCAATTCATGGTCCCATATGAACTAATATGTCCATTGAATCAAATTTTCAGAATGTCAAAAGTAGGGTTTTCTATAAAGGATATATATGGAGATACAATCCTCCAAATGATGCCAAATTTTTTGTGGACATATTAAAGAGGTGGTTCAGAATGTTTTTAGTTTTATAAGAAGTTTTATATTACATTATTGTGACTTTAAAAAATTTTCAAAATGGTATCACTAAATCTGGGGGCTCAAAACCTCCTTCTACATTGCCTATAAAATGGTACCCTAGAATCCCCATTTGAATGTTCAACTAGGAGGAAAGTTTATGCCATTTTAGAGACTTAAAGGAGTCCTCTTATCATCTCAATATGTTCTAGAGGCTATGGGAAGGTCTACTTATGCATCATTTTCTTCATCCCCTTCCATTCAGTTATAAACTCATTATGATCACCAGGGGGAACAAGTTGTAAATCCCCATATTTGTTTTTTTAATAATTGAATTATCCTTATAATTAAAGGCTTCTTTTGTGTTTTTTATTAATCCTAAATTCTTATTTTCCAGTTATGTGATGGTATGTAATACTATATTCATATGATCATGTTTGGGGGTACTCATTCATGTAATGTTTCATACTCCATTCACCACTTCTTCGCCCCCATTAAATTGTTGTGTTTGTGTTTTTTATATTGGTGAACTAAAATCAGATAAACAATACCATGAACTTCTACATTTGTTTCATGGAAAAACATTTAATTTTCATATAATACTGGAAAAATAATTTATTTCTTCATGTGTTACCTTGGTGAGTATTGGTTATTTAGTGAAACAAAAATAACCAAATCATTGGAAGTATATAGTGAATCATTGTTTGTTTTGACTGAAACATATGAGTTATCCTTGAATAAAATTAGTAAAATTATTGAAAAAGGTATTGAAACCCAGTGATTAAAATATCATAACACTCTCTATTTAAGTGATGAAGAATGAGCTTAATGGCATTTCCCCAAGTGGATAATGCTTAATCGAATCATTCAATTTCTTCTTTCTTATATCAAATTATTTTATATCAATTAATATTAAATAAAAACCCAAAAATATATACAAACATATTCATCTTTTTCATAATCCAAACAATTTTTTATTAATTATATAAGGATCCATAAAGAGATGACCTTGGATTCATATTATACTACATAAATTCTATTAAGAACTAAACATTTAATTTGAAATGATCGACAAAGAGATCCATTTCATAGAATAATTCATAGATTCATGGGTAGAGAAAAATAATACGGTTGAAATAAAATTATGAGTATTGGAAAAATATAGTGTAATAAATAATGAATTAATGAGAATAGTCAATACAGAATGGTGAAAAACATAACAGAGATGCCAAGTAATCAGTAAAATTAATAAATATGTGTATACAATATAGTAAGGTAATAACTGGAAATTCATTCCATTTAGAAACTTGATAATGAAAAACAAATATCGAAATGTAAGCAATAGAAACAAATTTAATCTAAATAACAAAAAATGATAATTATCCATAGATATGTCAACGCAAAATCGCATGGAAGAATAATAACTAAAACAAAATTAGGGTAATGCTTGATTATTGGATTCCATGATTTCTATGTACATGGTATATTTACCATCAAAATCATTCTCAAGGAAGTTTAAAAAATTTCATATAAAACCCATATAAGGAGGCTAGAAAAATGGATCATCCCATGAGACTATCGATGCATCCAAGTGATATCTTTAACCAAGCCCCACCACTATATTACTAGTCCCAAAAATTATTTATATATCAATTAAGCATTTTAAAAATTATCCTTATCAAATATTTGTATGGATTAAAAGATATGGATTTATCATTATTTACCCAAATAATCAAATAAAATTCAATATAAACACCACAAGAAAAATTATATACAGTTAAGGCAATGAATGTATCCATGATAACTGATATGGTAAATTATGAGAAATTCAATGTTCAATGATAATAGGAATTTGAATATTTCAACATGAAAAAAAGAAACAATTATGTGAATGGGAATACTACCCTTATCCAAATAAATAATAAACCATCTATATGATGATTAAGTATAGTATTAATACAACATACCATAAGTGAAGTAAAATAATGGATTTTTGATATTTATGAATGGAAATATTATAAAAATATCTTTTTAAAAAAATTCTTCTATAAAATATCATTTTTTGAAGAAACATTTGATATTTTTAAAAATAAATTTTAAAAATATTTTATTTTAAAATTATCAATTAAAACAAAAAAAATTAATCTTAAAAAAAATTATTGAGGGTAAATCTATACATGTCGTAAAAGGTAAAAATAACATTCTATTTCTATGTTAAAAATGTTGGAAAAATGACTTGTTCGGAAAGCGATAAGAAGATTCAAATGAATTTTTTTTAAAAGACAAATGGGGTAAGAAAGTCAATAACAATTTGTTTTAAAGAAATTTATTTTTTTAATAAAACATGCTTGTTGAAATATAACTAGTTATCTAAGTAATAGAGGAATAAAGTCAGGTTTTCTGAAAAATATTTTCTAAAACATTTTCAATTCCAAAGAGTGAAAAATGTTACTAATAATTGAAAAAGGACATGAATAACAAGTAGATAATAAAATGAATTTATTTATTTAATAATTTCCATATGATTTCACTGAATATAAATAACAATGAAATATAATTAATTTTATTATTGAAGAAAATAATATTTAAACACTTCCTAGTGTCCCAAACTATATTAAATAATTTTAAATCATAAAATTATTGAAGAAATAAAATTATATGAAAGTTATAATATAATTATATTATATATATTCCTGATATATCATGTAAAATGAAGGTATATATACCGTATATAATAAACTAGGTATATAAAAACAAATATGTCTAAATAGAATTTAAATTTAGATGAAATCACTTACCTCACTTTTTTTTGGGTAAACGTCCTTTATATACCTTTATAAAAAACCTATTTTTCTTTTAAATTTTTTTTAGAAAATTATTAATTTTTAACATTACAATTATTTCACCTATTACTATGTTTTATACTACTACTTAAACAATTATATTTACATTGAATGTTTTGACGAAATTCGGTTTATGTGTTAAAAATTACAATGGTATGACAAATATGGTCATAGGGTTCATTATATAACCTCACCAAAATAATAATAATTATATAATAATTATATTTATTCATATATTATACATTTAAAACCAATCATTAACTATAGTTATAAAAAATGAAAAAATGTCACAATCATTGAGACGGTATGTCGTACGTACGTATGAGTAACATTGAAATATTAAAATGATAATTATAGAAAGAAGTTAAGTAATAATATATAATCCCAAACTATAATTATATCATAAATACCATTTTACGTATCAAGATATACTTATATATATAGATAATTCTTGTAATTTAAAAGTATTTTCATCATGTCGGGGAAGAGGTAGTTCACACGTCAATGAACAATGTTATTACATTATGTGTGAAAGGGTAATAAATAAAAATGTACTTTTATTTTTAAAGATAGATAATAATGTACTGAATATAATATATATATTTATTATGTCTTTTATTTTTAATTAAATCCATTTTTTTTACTTTCTATGTATCTTTTGAATGAATCACATCGCTTTGAGGGGTTGTAGTCCACACATTCTCAAACGATGCTATAATATTAATGAAAATTATAAAGTATTAATGGAATGAATTATAAAATAATAAAATAGTTTAAATTAATAATAAATATCATATATAACATATATAAATAGATTTTCCATCATAATAGCCAACATGAGAGGTGGTAAATGAAAAATGAACTATTATCATTTTGTGAGACAGTAGTTCATCGAACACCGAAACAGTAAAGTTGTTACCCGTTAGATAGAATTGTGTGTAAGTGTTAGTATGAACTTTTATATAACAAAAAAATATATATTTTGGATATTGGTGTCAATATATGAACATGTAAGAAGATGATTTGATGTGGTGTATTTTTAAATGAATGAAAATATATCGCTACAATGAGTTACCTTAAAAATCGGGTAAATCCTTTTGATTTATACCAATGTAATTAATTATAAGAATTTATTACAAAATGGGGGATTTAAGTTCTAGGTTAGGGATTTTGGTAATCTATTTGGGAAAATACTGGATGAAGCTATGTAGTTTGAGTGGACTGAGTGATGGGGAGAAGTGGTGGTCTTTAATAGTGGAGGAGGAGTGTCACTCTTGTAATATTTTGATAAAGGAATTCTTACAATGTTTTTTTATTTTGAATGATTCTCCAATAATGGTCTAATTTATATCCATGAGAGGATATGGTAAAAATAAGGACATAAAATAGCTCTTGGACAAATATATAGGTCTTTGTGTTCCTTAATGTTATGGTTTAGTAACTTATTAAGATTAATAAATCCTTAATCATTGTAATTAATTTGAATTAAAATCACTAATAATTTTGGAAAAACACAATGTAGTTATTATTATGCATTATAAATTATTTGGAATAAAAATATGGAATACAATTTTCCCAATTTAAATAATTGATGTGGCAGAAATTAAATTAAATTTAATCCTACAATCGGGATGACAATTCTTGTTTATAATGTAAAAATGTCCAAAAGTTTGCTATCACTTTATAGTAAATTTAAAACTGAAATTGATTACAATGACCTAAATTGGATTAACTATTAAAAATATTATCTAATTAAACATAAAATAAAATTTAAAATTTATTATGAATTATAAATTATGTTTGAAATTGGATTTTTTTATTATGTTATGCCTAAGAAACCAAATGGATTATTATAAAAAAATATTTTATTGAATATATAACATATATATTTAATTAATATCACTCACTAATTATAATTAATTTAATATATTACATTAAAATATCTTTATGATTATAATAATAGTTTTCTATAAATGTATTCTCTTTATATTCAAATTCTTTTTATATTGATTTCTAATGAATTTATAACCAATTAATTCATTATAAATATTTTTTAAATACAATTTTAATTATATAGTTATTACTATTCATAAAGACTAATTTAACAACTATTTTTTATATAATAATATTATAATAACATATTATTGGTCTATGAATCTTGGTGTTGCATGTAACACAAGGCATTGAAGATGGTTTCTCATGCGTATAATGTTTGCTACTTGCCTAAATTTAAATATATATAATATATATATAATTTATTAAATAGTAAATATATTATAAAATCATTGAATTTTAAATTCCCTTACATTCTTGGTGTTGTGTGTCACACATTTTTTCAGATTACATGGAACTACTTTAGATTTTCAAGGCATTGTAGTAATCACATGATTTTTTTTTCAAGGATTGGTGATCATATATTTTTATATATTAGGTTTTATTATACGTAATTCCATTATAGGTTGTTTAATGGAAATTTTTATACTTGTTTACCTCTTGATTCATGAATATGATTTATCTTTTTATCTCTTCTAATTGTATAATTTCATGTTTCATAATATGTATAGTTTTTTATGAAGAGTGATGAAAAAAAGGAAAATTATTTATAAATGGTTTGGATTTATTAAAATTCTTCGTTAATATATTTTTAAATTGTAATTGATGGATTATTGATTTTAGACCTTGTTTAAAAAATATAGTGTTATCCTTATAGGATTTAGATCATACACTACTTTTTACTTTTGGTGTTTATAAATGTCCTATTGCATGATCCAAGAAAAAGAAATTGATCATTGTAGTTTTTGAAATCTCTTGTTGATGTTTCATCCATTAAGGTTGGTCTATAGGTGACTTTTGGTTACATGGGGATTTGACTTACTTTCTACATTATCCTTTTTGGGATTTTATATTATGTATTTTGTGGTTTAATGTTTTTGTTTTCTTCTTTATATGATTATATATGATTTATTACATTCATGATTTGTTTTTTGCTTCCATGTATTTCCAATATCATGTGATGGGAATGTTGGGTGTCTTGTCTAGTTGGACCAAGTTGGTTAGGTACAATCCCCATAAACCTTCTAGATATTTTCTTATATTTATTGTTGTGAAGTCATTTGGGGACTGTTGACATCTATCCAAGATTTATTATTTCCATATTCATCCTTTAAAAATATTAAAAGATATGTTATTTCATAAAATGAACCATTGATTAATTATTTTATTATTTTCATCTGATAAAATCAGCTACATTATTTTAGTTTCCATGATGGTAGTGAGTTGATAGATAAAAATATATGATTATATATACCCTTTTTCATTGATTCTTGATCAAATAATTATATTTCACTACATATATTAAACTATTCCAATCATTATATATGACACATTTCTTTTCCTAATTATAGTGTCTCCAAATATTTATAGGAGTTATCATATCTCCAAACTCTACAAGACGAGTTAGGTTATTCTACTCCTATATCATCAGTTGTCTAGAGACATAATCTATCACATTATCATTATTCAAGAGTATTAAACCAAATCATTTCTTCGAATTGTCTTTGTTTGCTGATAAACCTTATACATTTTAGAGTAGTGTTAGAAAATGTATAATGATTAGCCAATTATTATTCTCCTTAAATCCATCAACACATTCATTTATCAACAAATAATTTCCCTATTCTATGTAAACATAATTAAGGGGTTCGAAAATTATTAAATGATTCTTAAAAAAGTTGCAGTACCATGATAATACAAGAAAACTATGGATATCTATGACACATACATTTCTAAGCTAGTCAATAATTTCATTCAATAAATGATGAAAAAATATTCATTCACTCATGAGAACACATATTAAGAAATGGACTACTGTATCTTGAAGCCACCCATTCTAAACTCATCTAAAAACGTTTCATGAATATCTTAGAAAAATAATTAGATGATCACCATATAATTTTTTACAATTGGATTGAATGATTATGTCATCCATAGACCACCTAAAATTTATCAAGGTAGAATTTAAGGAATTATTCATATATTTGATAATGATATTAAGGAATGTTTTAACTATAAATATAATCACTATGAATTCACTGTGTTCATATATCATAAAAAAGGCCAGCATTTGAATATCACTTCTCTATACCATATACTGATGATATCTAGAATAATGATATACTTCTGAGATGTACTTAGCTCATAGAATTTGATCGAACAATTTATCAATATTTTTTGGTGCATACTTATTATTTATGGTGATCTTATTAAGATATAGTAATTGATGAAAAATCACATTGATCAATGTATTTTCATCACAAAGATCCATGATACACCCTAAGGTACTAATCTAGGGAATATGATCCAATCATAAAAATGATCTTATATTTTCTTATTTAACACTTCTAATTATAACTCGGGATTCAAATATGGTCTCTTTAATATAGACATGGCTTGGGTTATATGTGCTATGGATAACTCAAAATTGTGATTTGGGGGAATACTGCAAAATTAATTGGTAAATACATTCGTATACTCCACCACAATTAGAATTCATTAATGATTGATTATTTCCAATAAATAATTATTTTGAGCATGATTTTCTTCTTCACTGGGTATCAAAACTCACACCCTTAATAAATTTTACAAAGGGTATTCAACATTTTCTTTATGATAATATATGACTAAATGATGGATTGAGATGTGGAATGGAATTTTATTTTTTCAGTAGTTTATGTCAACATATATAATGTGGGACAATCAAATAATATTATATATTAAAATTAAATCAATATCTATATTATGAGATTCAGTAGAAGAATATTCTCATGCATGCTAATCGCGGAAATTTCTAACACATGGTTTGTAATTATTATACAACTAAGACCCAAATATATCAAACATTATATATTGGTGTGTATATTTAATAAGTATTTAAAATTATTAGGATATAATATAATGTGTTGAAATCAAATAAAAACATTCTATATTCATTAGTGAAGTGTTTTTATATCTTATAAAATATAATTGTTTTTTCATCACCTTAGAAGTGGTGTCGGTGAAGGTTTTCCCCAGATACCTTAGTTTATGTGGTTACTAATGTTCATCAAAATAGAGGTCCCTTGGTTTTTTGAACTATTTTTCATAGTTCTTATGCTCTTAATAGTCAAATAATTGGACCTTGGGTAGTGTATCGGGTGGAAACTACTATTCCTCCATTATATTGGTTATATTATTCTTGTATCATTAACACTCATTATCTAAATGACTGTCCCTTCAAAAAAATATATATAATTTTCTCATTAATTTGAGGCGAATCCCATGGTCTTTATTTATATATTTTTTTACATATGGATAGTTGTATATTCATTCTTCCTTTATCAGATAATCCTATATCTTTGAAATCCATCATTAAATTCTTATCTCTATATCAATGGGTCCATTATTCAAACCTTATATCTATTATTATAGATCACCACCCAACTTCTTCATAACACTCAATGTCTTAGATAGTTATATATTTTATGATATATTGTTATAAAACTCTATAGAATCTATATTTTTTTAATTATTGATGAGAAGTGAAATGTATGTATCATAATCCCTAACAAATTTTCATTATATGTTTTGAAAGTCTAAACCTCCTTTTTTTAAAACTCCCAAAAATTTATCTTCATCATGGAGTGATGATTTTATGGGAAATATATGTTAATAAATATATTTCTATAGTTTTCCCACTTCCTTTCATCAACCTTATCCTTTATCTATGTTTTCTTGATCAATTCACACTATCGATCAATATATATATGGAAATAATAAATAACAAGAAAATTAGTTTCCTTGTAAGAACAATAAAGTACCAAAATATTTAATTTCAATGATTAGACCCATTGATATATAAAAAATAGATAAAAGAATTAATAAATGACTATTTTTGCAGGTGTCTAAATAACACAATAGATAATTTCCCTTTCATGGGTGAGAAGGAAAATTTCTTGTGGTCCACATTTATTATTCACCAACTAGTAGATGTGGCTATATACAACAATTAATTATTAAAATCTACCTTTCATTTCATTTGGAGTGTCATATGGATATTTCTTTTATTGTACATCACATGGGCTATTAGTTGAGTTTCTTATGCATCCCTTCCCTTTCTGAAATTGAAATTTCTTGAAAAATATATAATTTATTATAGGAAGAGTAAATAAATTATTAAAATATTAAAATCAACTTTAATGTAATCTATAAAAGGTTTTATATTTGTTATATGATTTTTTTTATAACCTATTCAAAAAACTAACTCATCCAATATTAGATATAGACTATAGAAAATAAAATTTTTTATACATGACTATTACCTCATTTTAAATATAAAAACATAATGACAATATATTGAAAAAATGAATGTCCTAGTTTCTTCGTAGAATTAGGACCTGAAAATATAATCATACATAAATTTTTTAAATATATTTCTCCATCATAGTCCTCCAAAAAAATTCAAGTATTAATTAGTACACATATTCACTTTAGGATATATATATATCATTTATATTGTGACCTAAAACCATAGTATGGGGAAAATAATAATAATAAAATGTGATACCTTAATGATAATTGTAATAGGGTGGTATTAATACTAATAATAAAATCATATAAAAAATATTCATCGCAAACATGATGGAATAAATTGTAAGAGGCATGAAATATAAAATATTTATAATATTGAAACATCACAACATTATGTTCAAATCTCACACATATGTTGTGAACAATGTAAATTTTTTTGTCATTCATATCATTTCCTTATAAATCATTACATCATTAATTTTTAACAAATTTTGAATCATGTTCATGGATTAAACCCATAATTTAATGAGAGATATCAAATAACCCTATACATTAAGATATACATAATTCTATTCACACATGTCACATTATTAAACACTAATAACAATTCAATACACTCAGAATGGAAAAGATACATCAATCATAATAAATATAGGATCCCATGGGAAAATAATATTTACTATAGTGATGTAATAAATAATATGTAATATAATATAATTATAAGTTCCAAAAAGATTAATATAAATGCCTATTTTATTCATGAAAAGTATTTATTAGTAAATAATAGATAATACATATTTAAGATATTATGATTAATCATAATAAGAGTTTAATAGTGCTTTGAAAAAATATACTTAAACAATAATCAAGATGGTGTCTTAGATTTCATTTCAAAATTATGAGAACATTTATAACCATTAGAATAAATAAATAAATTAAAAATAAATGATGGTATTTAAAAGAATTGTTATAGAAATAAAACAAATGAGTCGATAAACCCAAAAGGAAAGTGTTGGGGTCATGATACTATATACTATAGGTGATGTTATATTTCATAACATTTTCCTATCTAGTATAATTAATTTTGATTTTACAAACACACCAATCCATAAGTGATTTCAATTTATTTTTGAAATTATTGATCAATTTTGAATGTTTAAATATATATTTTTTCTTTTTAAGTCAATGCTCAAAGGGATTAAAAACAATATTCTTTAAATTTTATTATTTTAATTACATATTTTCTATTTATTTCATGTAATTTGAATTTTTTTTAAATTTACTTCTTGGATTATAGAATACAATAAAAAAATTGAAATTTATTTTCTAATTTACACTACATATAAATTAAGGTAATGGAAATAAAATAAAATAAAAAACTATTGTTAAAAGTCAAAATTGGGGGTTTATATTATGTTTCAAAACAGTGGGAGAGAGATTTATGTTATTTATAAATTTTAAAAAAAATTCTCATGTAATATAATTTCATAAATAATATATTAAAAAGATAATTAAATATCTTTGGATATGTTATTATTGGGTTGAGTCAAACTATTGGAAAATAATAAGAGAAAATTTTAGAAAAAGGATATGAATAAGTTTCATTTTTATTAAGTTCCTCCTTTTTTAAGGCCAAAAATCTATAATGTCTTGGAATTGGGTGACTCTAGAATGTTCAATGGGGTACAATGGTTATTCAGATAGGAATATTGGGTAGGGAGTGCAATTTGATAGGGGGATAGGAAGAGGTTATACAAGGTAAGGGAGATGGGGTATTTATACTCCAAGGGAGGGGTATTTTTGGCTTAAAATATTAAATAAATTGTTATTTATAAGTTAATTCTTGTAAAAGTATGAATTTTGACATTATAAGTTATATTTAGTTAACAATTTACGTTTTTTGGTATTCAAATCATATATAATCCAAATTTATTAGTTTATATAATTGGAAATATGAAAAAATGAGATATTATTTTATTGGGAAATACTTTAACTTTTTATAAAAGGGAAATTAATTTCTATTATTTGAAATTATCATTATTTAATTTAATTAATTCATTGATATTATTAAATGACTTTTTAATTCATAAAACTATAATATTAATTAATATATAATTTCTATATCAATAATAAGGAAAATAAAACATTAAGTTTATGTAAAAGCTATATTTTTACTAATAACCTAAAAACTAATGTTTTTAACAATATTAATAATAATTAACACTTAAATAATTTCTTATATTATAATTCCAAAAATGAATCTCATTTCATCAATAATAATTTTCTATCATATGTAATTATAATTATTAATATAAAAATTATAATTCTTATTAAATAAGATAACATTTGATTCATAAAAAATTAACATATACGTTCATGGAATTTATAAATTGAATAATTATTTGGAGGTATCATAATATTTCTATTAAAAATTGAATTTTATTTATTATACTAATTTAATTGAACTACTTTTTTAGATAATTTATTAATATAATGGTTAGGTTACTATTCCAAACAATCTTGTTGATATCCTAACAACCAAATTATTATTCCAACATTCATATTAAATTTAAAAATCCTATAAATTATTCCTAATAACATAATAAATTATTTTCATTTAGTCCCATCAATAATATATATTCTTATTTATTAAAATATCCATTGTATTATTAATATTCAGTTTCATTTTTACAGTTATATTAGTGACATTGATAATTTTAGGAGATGAAGAAAATAAAAAAATTAATTTTCATTATTTTATTATATATATATATATATTATCCCATTATAATAATTTAAATTTTATTGAATTTATATATTCTATATCTATAACATTAAATATTAATATAATAATGCATTGTCCAATTTTTAAGTTCTGAATTTAGTTTACACTTTAGTATATTTTGTAATATGACATATGATTATTAAAATTGAAAAAAACACATATTATAGATAATTACATTTTTTTCCGCTATATTAGTATTATAATATGAGATGTATGAATAATTGAGTGAACTATGGTACTAATGTAGGTTGGTTGTGGAGGCTGTTTCTTGACCTGTTCTTTTCAACCTCAATTGGAGAAATATCTTTCATCTTATTCTCTGGAGTGTCTAATATCAAAAATTAGAATGTGAAAGACTATTTTTTATAATTCTAGGAATGCTTAACCACTATTTCTAGGGATTAATCAAACACTTCATATACAATGTTATCATGAAAATCCTCCTTGCAGAGTTTTCTGATTCCCATTTTATTTGGACTTACACAACTATTATGTTGGTTTTCCACTTATATTTAAGTTTACAAAATACATAACAATATATATAGATACATAATGTGTAATTAATTTAAAATTTTGATTTCAAATTTGCTTCCCGTATTATATAGTATATTTAATATATTATTTTCATAGTAAATTCCATACTTCTTTACAAACAACATTTTAATTTAAAAACATCAAAATCATAATATTATAAATTATAATTAATTAATACTAACATTATGTGTTAATTTTACTATAGAATGTCAATAATTTATTTTCCAAAATAATGTTCTTATCACCCACCCAAAATCATATTTAGAACATTTAGAAAATATCCTATCACAGAGTTTTAGAAATAAATAAAAACTATTCCTTAACTATAAAAAACACAAATGTTTTTAAAAACATTCCACATATCACAATATTTTAAAAATGTAAATATAAATTAAAATATCTTGTAATTCAACATGAAATATTAGTAATATTCAAAAGGTAGGTTTTATGATGTCTCTGCCTTTTGGTTTTTAGGAAACCATCCATTCCATCCCTTATATTTGTTTTTTAAAATTATAAAGAAGTTCCAATTTTTAGATCATAATTATGATAGTATAATATTTGATAATTTTAGGATAACTCAAATCAATAACAAAAAATAGCATTTAAAAATCATCATATTCAACAAAAATATATGAACATTACTGAAATGAATATATAACATAAAAAATACCACTACTAGATTATTATTAAAATATAACATGAATGTTCATAAAGTAGACAATATTTTGGTATTGAGATAACCAATTTAGCTGACTCTCAATTAATGGGGCACAATTAGAACATAAAACAATACATATCAAAGTCATTGTCCTTTTCTGATAAACGTTAAATAAATTTGCAACATGTAACTATTTAATATTATATTTTAAGTCACTACTTTTACAATAACAAAACTAAAGAACTTTAAATAATTTTTTGCTACATTACCCAGATCAATGCTTCAATTTCACACTTGAAAATTCCATCACAGACAAACCCAACATAATATTCTACTGTAGTATCTTAATAAAATAAGATCATATAATTAAAATCCATTATGGTAATATTTTTTCCATTTAGTATTACTGAATTTATTAAGAAAAAAACATTAAATAATGAAATATACAGTTATATCAAAATCCAATCAATAAATTATAGAGAGAGAAATAATTTTTTTGTTCATTATACATAGAAATTCATCCTTATTTATATAAGAATTAATGTTTTAATGCATGTAATTCTCATATACACATGAATTTCAATATTAAATATTCATTTAAAAAATAATTTCCAGACACTGATGATATTAAATATCAATATTGACACCATAGAATTGATATCTATGGATTTCTTCCAATATATTCAAAATATAAGAATTTAAATAATATTGTAAGAAATATAATGGATATAAAATTAGATAATAATAATTCCATTAATCAAGAGTAAATATGAAATTTTTTAGTGGATTGTAGTTCGTGGGTATTTTGTAAAAAACAATTGAAAAAATTAGAATATTAAACTCATTAAAAATAATTTAAAGTAAATCTTGTAATGAAATAATTAACCTCACTCAATTATCATTCACATATATTTCCCACACACACATTTTATTTTGAAATTGGACTATGATATATAATCATGAATATTAATAAATTATTAAATCCTTATACTTAATTTTTTCCTCATTTCCTCATTTTTTATTTTTTATCTTCATTAAGGTATTTTTTATAAGAAAATGGAATTTTATTTTTAATATAACTAAATAAATTTAATTAATTAATTTTTCATTATTTATTAGGGAAATGAGCCATATAAATAATAAAAATGAAACATTTAATCCCATTCCATTTTTGTCATTATAGTTACCTGTTTTACCATTTGTAATGTCATTTTTAAGACAATAGTTCGACAATAAGTTATTCAATTGAACGATTTAAATCGTGGATATTTCCTTTTTGAAATTATTGAAATGATAACCTTAAATGTACCATTCCAAATACAATGAAAACATCCAAATGATTCACATGAAATGCCATCCATAGCACATAAACATGAAATGATTATGAAAATAATGTTTTTCATGTCATGTTAGGAAAGAGATAATAATTTTATAATGTGAATTAAAAAATTTATGGTATTCATGGATTTATAAATGATTAAGAAAGGTTGATGTAATTTTTTTTTCTTATAGATTATGTGGAAAATCCAAACCATTTCCTTAATTTCACTGAAAAAAATCAAGAACACCCATGTTTTGAAAAATAATTAACCATGTTATACATATAAAAAAAATTCAATGTTTCTCTATATAAATTAATTTTACCTTCATGAAAATTTAAAAAATGCATTGAAACCATAAAAGTGAAGAAATAAATTGGACAATGACACTATTGTCATTGAATTTTACATTTATTTTAAATATCGTGAAAATTATAAAAAATGAAATAAAATAATATTTAATGATGTGACACTATCCCTTTGGGAGTTTTAAGTTCAATAATTAAACCAAGTTCCAATTAAATTATTTAGAATTAAAAAAATATATTATGAAATAAATTCCATTCAAACTATGTTTGAAAAATAAAATTATAATGCTAAAAAATAATATTAAAAATTAAAAAATAACAAATATTGGTTTTATGTTTTTTAAAATAAGCATAGAAGAAAATAAAAAATAAAAATAAAACAATTAAAATGGGAACAAAACACTTGAAAATTTTTTCTTTTCCATTAGACATATTTTTACCTAGATCCTTTAAAAATATTAATAGTATGATTAATATTTCCACTAAAATTAATTATGTGTCAATATATACAAATATAAAATATTAGGAGTTGACCTGGATAGTGTAATTCCATATATATATGGACTTGGGAATGTGTATTTCCATTTTTTTGATACAAATGATTTTGAAAATAGTTTTTTTTCTCACTAATATCTTGGAATCATTGATCAAAAATGAGAAAAAGTAATAAATTCAATCAATTATGTTCTAAAGAAAAATTAAAAAATTTATAGATTATTGAAATTATAATGTTTCTTTACCAAAAGATCTACATTTACACTATATATGGTATTATTATTCTAGAAATTATCCATGGATATATGGTTAGAAATGTTTCATTTATTTGAAAAAATATATTTTGGTTATCTTGATATCCTTGTGATAACACATATTTTGGTGTACCTTGAATGAAATATAATGAACCTTCTCCCCAAAACAAAGAAAATGTTTTAAATTGAATCATGAATACGGTTCATGTGTCCATCAGTGTGGCAAGGATGCATGAACACTGTTCATGCTTCCATTATATATTTTTAAAGGTGGGTGTTAATATGGTTCATGCTTCCCACCAATAAATCTTACATGTCAATGTTCCCCCCCAACTTCATTTAATTTACTCACATCCTATATTTTGAGGTGAGACTCTATATTATTTCTTTCTAAACATATATCATCCACTTTGGAAAAGGTTACATTTATTTTTAAAAATTATTATTCTCAAATTGGTTTATTTATTTTATTTATATGATATATTTATATTAAAGGTATGGTGATCTGAATTTAAGAATTAAGGTTCTTTGTATGGCTTATTTTTTGTATGAAATGATTTTGACCGTATGATTTAATTTATAATGACTAATTTTAAAAATTAAAATACGGTGTTTTCAAAATTTAATTTATTTAAATAATATAATTTATATTTCGGGAAATGTTATAATTTTATAAATTTTATATATTTAAATTTTAAATTATAAATAAATATATTTTCATATATTTTTATGTGTCTATTATATGAAATAGTATATGTAAATTGAAATAAATATAAAACATAAAATTCTATATAGGTAGTCAAATTACATGAATTTGGAGAAATATTTAACAAAAAATATTATTACTAATTATTTTAAAAAATATTATTACTTTTATTTTATTCCTTATATATATGTATTATATTGTGTATCTTATTTAAATATATTTAAATATACATAATATTATTCAATATATCTATATAAGTAAAATTATTTTTGTTAACAAAACCAAAATATTTAATATTAATAATAATTATTAAATTAAATAAATTATAAATTATTTTCATTCCACCTAATAATTTTTAAAATTTAGTTATTTAAATTTTGGAAAGTTCATTTACTTCATGAAAACATATATATACATACCTAATTTATTTATATTCAAAGTAAAAAATATTACAATACCTTAATGCTTATTTAAGTATATGTTATATTATTTTTTTTTGATTAAATTAAACAAAATTGATTATTAATAATATTTTGGCAAGTTATTTATTAATTAAAAATATTTTTATTTTTGAAAATATAGTAGTTTACAAAAATATGCATAATTATATTACGAAATATTAATAAATACAGTTGAATATATTTAAATGTATATATATATATTGGATTTAAAATTAATTTTTTTACATTATTTTATTGGAAGCATAGATTAATAAAATTATAAGGGATTAATGATTTTAAAAAATCTAGTAATATAATTATTTATATAAAATCATGTATATCATAAATTAATTTAAAAATTATATATCATTATGAGATAATATATGTTAAATTATTTTAATATAATAAAAAAATAATATTAGGCATCTTTAAAACATGTCAATAAAATAAAAAAAATTCATGCATATATATATATATATATTTTGAAATTTAAAAAATTTATTTTAAAAATATGCATATATATTTAAATGTATTTTTTACTAGATAGAGTTATATGAAATTTTGTAATATATAGAACATAATAAGTGTCCCAAAAACATGTTAAGAGTACAGTGTGCTGACGGATAATGAGATGAATGGCCAATATAACATTGAAATTGTATGATGTATTTTTTGTATGTGTTTATTTTATTTATAATGACAATATTTCCCTTCCTCATTGATGACCTATGCTTCACCCCTCTATCTATGCTTGTAAATAAATACATGACCTTGTAAATATTTTGTTTATCCTAAACCCCAACACCATATCTCTTGAATGTTAGTAACATTTTAATAAATTATGTTTGACATGTGGCATTTATGTTAGATGTAAAATTTTTACTCCATGACTTAATGTATATAGAATTTTACTAAAATATTAGATAATAAAGGGTCTAATTTTTCCCTACACCTTTTGTTTTTTATCAAATATTGATAAACCAATCCATGGAACATGTCTCAATATCATGACATGGTTATTTAATCATAACTTATTAAAACATGTTTGAATTTCATTAATTAGAATAAAATATTTTAATAAAGATGATTTATGTTGTTATTTCGGTGCCTATATATTTTAATGGCAAGGTTATTTATGTTGATCTAGGTATTTCCTAATGTTTTCTACCTATTAGAGTGGAAAAAATTTACAAAATTTTGAATATATAGATATAGATAATTTATTATTTATTATATGTATTTACAGTAAATATTAAAATATATAGAACTTAATTAGAATCACAACAAAAACATGTTGTTAGGCTTTTATGATAACATATCTTTCTATATACAAAATATATGTTATAAATTTAAGGCCATATTTATTTGTATCTAATGTTTAAATTTTCAATAAATGATTGGTCTTGAGATGAATGATCAAGGTTCGATTGAAATTTAATGTCGGGTTTTTTTATTTACATAATTTTTAGTAATTTAATTTTATTTTAATTATTTATGACCAGCATGAAATCCCTCACACTATTATATTATGTACCTATGTCATTATATAAAAATTTCTTCTAACACAAAACCCTAGGCCCCTTAACAATCAAATGAGTAACATTATAATAAAAAGATGTTCGAGAATATGAATTGTTGTTGGGATATGTATATTTACACAAAAAATAATAGAATGACAATGATTTCTGAAAATGTATAGAATCAAGGTTAGAGGATTTCCCCTTAGGATTCGGTTGGTTAATCAATTAATGAAAAACAATTCCATAAATAATGTCTATTGATACAATCCTATTTTTTAATCATAAAAAATTAAAAGGTGTTAAATAAATGATGATGTTGTGTATATTGCTTCATGAAAAAATTGTTGGTAATAATGTATGAATCTGTATACTAAATTTGTGAGGATATATATATTGATCAGGGTTTTAGTTACGGTTTTCTACCTAGAAGAGTGGAAAATATTCAAGAACTTATGATAATGGAAGATGTTCGACAGAAGATGTAAAATCACATAAAACATATTGTTGATTAATCAATTACTTAAATTATAAATTTAATTAGTCAATATATAGATAATATATGGAAGATACAGTATCTTATTCACAATTACGAGGAGTAGTTGGATGAATCATCATTGTTTAGGAAACAGTGCAATAGTTGATAAATGAAATTATATTTACCAATTTATGATATTTATGAGGTGAGTACAACTACCACATAAGCATGTTTTGTGAGATTTTTTGAATTCATTCCTTCCTAATATTCTCAATTATTTTTTTTCATATGACTCTACCAATATAAAAACAATTATGTATAAGAAAATAAAAATAAGGAAAGAACTTTTTGGGACATCCCAACTTCTGAATTCGCTTGCATTATGGGTAATACATTTTAATCAAATTAAAACACAATATATTTTGGAAAGGAGTTTGAAATTATATGGAAATTAAGAAAACTCCAAATTTAATTTCATATATATAAGAATTTTTTATTAGTGGTTGGTGAACACAATATGGAAAAGTATCTCATTTTGTGCGATAAATACATGCCAAAATTTAAATTTCAAATACAGGTAATATATGGTAAATTTTTGTCATGTTGGATGACAAATATGTTGAAATCCCCACAATATTTTTAACAAAAAATGTTTTTTAAATGGTCAATCATCACATTATGTAGTGTTTAGATCGACTGTTTCTATAGATATAGTACAAACAGGTCAAGATATTCTCTGGATCTTTATCTAGGAATAAATACAATAGTTGTTCAAATGAAATATATCCTAAAAAAAGCTATAATTAAAAACCAAAATTAAAATTTAAAGTAAATGGTGATTGAAATTAATCATATCAAGTTTTTTAGTAAGACCATAAAATTTTTATGAAATTTTTTCTCAACTACATTTTATATTTCAGATAGTTTATATTACACATAATAATGAGTTTAGATGAACCGTGGCATACAATTAAAATATTATTATCACATGGCTTGTTGATTGGTGGGTATGAATAGTAATAAGTAAATAATGAGAATGTATAGTTTTCACATTCAAAAAACGAATTCATTAGTTATCTATTAATTATAAATAATGAAAATAATATTTTCATAATAAAGGATATGTTTTTCTAATATACTATTTTTATATTCCTAGTGAATTATTATCCTAATAAATTAAATTGATCTCTATTGGTGAATGATTTTAATTTAAATATTATATTGTATAATCAATCAAATGTTATAATATTCATTTAATATTTTTTCATTCCTAGGATAATATTGAAATCCTATTTTACTCTTAAAATGCATTTTTCTAAAATAAAATGTACACCTAATTTTTCACACTTTCATTAAAATTTATCTATTTCATTTATAAGTTCATAATTAGATAAAATTAATTACATTTTGAGAATCATGATATCCAAATTTTGAACATATATCCCTTTTATTTTTTTATATCTGTATTGTAACTGTGGTAAAATTGTCACCTTGATATAGTTTAAATCTAATTAATATAGTATAAAACTGTGTTTTACGGAAATTATATTTTACCTTAATTATTATTATATGAAGGTAATTAATCCCTTATTACCTTTTTCTCTATATTTATTAGTTCAATGCGATTTTGTTCATAAAAAAGACCTATATGTCATTTATGTTGAAGAATGCTAAAAAATGCCACTCTTTTTTATAATATCTCACATATGTCCAATGATTGTAAAAAGAAAGATATAAAAGAATATAATTCTATATTTTTACTGTAAAGAAATTATTTTATTTATCAATTTTTTTTAATTTCTTGTAAGTACACAATGACAATAATTCCAAAGGAAACAACAATGAAATATTTCTCCATTTAATATAAAATATAATAAATGAATTTAAAAATATTACAAGGGATATAATTTAAATGGGTTAATTTTTTTTTTCAAAAAATTATATATGTATATATCATATTAGGTAATCATAAAATCATTATATAGAAAATCATAAAAATTATATTGATGACATTTTAAAATTAATAATATTGTATTAAATGATATAAAATTCATAAATTTTTTCAATTCATCCAAATGAATGGGATATAGTTGTAAAATGATACATGGTCCATTTTTTTGGTATTTTTTCATTTTAGAGTAACATTATTAACCATTATGGTTAAAAATTATTATTTATGTTGTAATTTCCAAAGGGTTGATTGGTGTTAAAACTAAATGATAAGGTTAAAAATATTGTCCAAAATTGTCTACATTTTTTAGATGATATGATTTATACTTATTTTGTTATTATATTCAAACATAATCAATTTGGAGACATTAATTAAAATTAATTTATATATATTTAATAATTTCTGTTATTTCTGTAGTTCCCCTTCCCTCAATTATAATAAATACCCCCACCATTCCCTTATTCACACCACCTTGAGCCTTCCAACTCATCAATCATGTAAATAATTCTCTTCAAATTCTTTATTAATACACATATATATCCAAGATGTTTTTTTCTTCCCAAAATTCCAACCATAGATCCATTTATTGTATATCAAAAAAAGTTGTTTTAAATAAGTGGTAATCTCCATAATCAATAAAATTATTTAAAATTTTTCCATCACCTACTATAAATATATTAAATTCATCATAAAATAATAAATTAAAATATCATTTCTACCTCCTTACCATCAAATCCATTGGAAATTATAACATCACTCGTGCATAACTGAAGACTATCACCTCCACAATGTGATGTGATTTGTTGTTATTTTATAATTTAAATGGGTCATACTATGGATGAATTTTATCGATATATATGATATAATAATGTTCATACATATGTTTTATTTGTATTTTAATTTTTTATTCAATCTATGGAAAAATGAAAACAACATTCTTGCAAACGTATGGCTTACCATCTCCATGAATTGTGTAATTATTTTTTCAATCCCTAAATTTTATGTATGAATATAAACATATATATATATATATAATGAATATTTCTTATAACTATTCATTGATTAAATTTATGATATTATGTCACTGTGATCAAAAAATATGGAACAAAAATACCAAACCAAAACCTACATGAATAATGATGCAATTAGAACCCGAAATAATGATTATAATAATGAATTATTAATAAATAGAAGGTAAAAGTGTAAAAATAAATAGTATATGGTTTGAAATATATTATTATCATTCCATAATAAGATTTATAATGATCATAATTTAATTTTAAGGGAGGTTATAAGGCTAATGAATGAAGAAGGACCTTAGGTGAGGGGTTTTATGCTATAATCTCATTAGTTATCAAGGTTGTTTATGTATAAGTTTAAAATGATGAAATATTAGTATATATACATCAATTAACAAATTATTTTTCTACTACTCTTGTTATTTTTTTTAAAATAAATGTTTTCCTTTCATTTTCCCCACTTTTTGTACTAAAAATGCAAATTTTTTTTTTGGAAATATGTATTCATTTCTGTCTTCTATCAAAAAAAAAAACATTTTCATCAATATCTATATTTTATAAAAATATTTTAATGATGATTTTTAATAAAATCTTATGATTTTTAATATCATTTTTACCCATTATTTTCTTTTTACCAAAATTGTTTTAAAAGAAATATTTTACCATTTTTTAAATGTGTTACTTTGTTAGTTTTTTTAACAAAAGTATAAAAAAAATAAATTTAAAATTTATACAGAATGAAAATAATTTCATGAAATCATGAATACTCATTGTTTTAAATATTACTTTACAATTTCCAATGGTTATTTTTATTGAATAAAATTTCCATTTATTTTTTAAATTTTTTATATTTTAAATAAGTGATTTAAAAATGGAAATGGTAATTTTCCATTTGAAAGTTTTAATGATATTGTTTTTTATTGATGTTAAAAACCTTCATTGTTTCTTTGGAATATGATCTAGGCATACCATCCAAATTTTTTCTTTATATGTTTTATGTTTTTGATGGAATGATGTTGATAAAACCCATTAATTTTCCATAGGTTATAATATAATGAAAATTTTATGAAACCAATTTCCTTTAATGGGTTTTAATATAATGAATAGTTTCTGATCTTGTGGAACCAATATATAAGAATTTAATTATGTAATGTGTTAGACCTATATCTCTATCCGAGATATTGGATAAAATTTGATGACTCATTAGATAAACAAGACAAGAATAA
Organism: Viscum album; assembly: GCA_963277665.1. Classification (NCBI taxonomy): domain Eukaryota; kingdom Viridiplantae; phylum Streptophyta; class Magnoliopsida; order Santalales; family Viscaceae; genus Viscum; species Viscum album. Next base: position 1,022,628,171 of record OY728120.1, on the reverse strand, counting down.
GGATTCCCAATTTAGTAATGGACTTTTTCAATTATTATAGTCTAAGATGTGAATCATCAATTCTATTATATTTTGGGGAGTGAACCCATTCTACTATGATAGTCATGGAAAATAAACCTGACAATAAAATAAATATTTTAAATTTTTATTTTTGTTCCAAAATTCTATCTTTTATTATAATATTTTTCTCTCATAGCTTATGTTCATTGATTCTCTTATGATTATTGTCTTATAAAACTCTATGATTTATTCAATGAATAAATATTATAATATATAATATGATTGTAATGGTATTAAAAAGTTAATCTCCTATTTATACACCCTTTTCTTATATTTTTATTATTTTACCACTAATATCTCCCTTTTATACCTTTTCAAATCATTATATCTCACCCTTTCTTATGTTTCCTTTACTAGGATATGAATACTGTATTGAGGTTCGATATATAAAAGAATAGAGATAGTTTTATTGATATAAGTGTGATACATTGAGGAATATTATGAACAATTTGTTTATACTTCCATGTTTTTGAAGATACTATATCTATAAGATCATAACAATTATTTTTATTTAATGTAAAGAATATTAATCAATTTATATTTAATATCAATGTATGATACATATGTGTCATTATAGGGGGTATCATATCAATGTTTAGTAAACCTCTAGAAACTAGGAGGGGGAAACTTTAGTGAGATCCATGGGGATATGTATAGGTATAGGATAAAATCATAATGTTCTTTTAATTTCTGTTAATGTACTAGGATAAACCTATGTTTTCATAAAGTAATGTGAAACAATTTAAAATATTATAAATTATTTTACATGTTTATGTGGTATCACACTCTAATTATTGTCTTATCATGTTATGATTTCAATATTAGGAAATATTTGGACCCCAAAGGTTATTTGCATAAAGATTAATGTGATTGAAAATTCAATGATCCACATCCTATGAAATAGAATTTAATGTGATATAGACTATAAAATATCATTGCTATGATCACACAACCATATAAATATATGATTCATGTTGGTATTATAAATTATAAAATAAGTGAAAAACAATGTATTGAGTACTCTATGATGGAAATACAACCTTCACTTAGTGGGTCCCCTAATCCACTAGTCATAGAGAAATGGATCTGTACAACTGAAATGATATTTTTCATTCTATAGTGTTCAAGACATGAGATGTTTATTCTCTATATTTATCATTTGGAAGGTGATGCGGATCACTGGTGAAATCTTATCAAGAACACAATGTAATATGAGGATGTTAATTATATATTTTGGGATGGTTTGAAGATATTATATTTTTATAAGAGTTTTCCTCATATTATTTTTATTAAAAAGGATATAGAATTACTTGAGTTCAAATAAAAGGATGATTAATATGTTTTTACCTATGAGATAATTTTAAAAGACATTTAAGGTAAGCTTATGGTATTATCATCCAACTCAAAATTATGTATGATTAAATCCTTAGCGTCATAAAACCATATAGTGACACACGCTTAACAAAAATTGATATTAAATCATTAGATGTAAATTCATAAAATTACAAATATTCATGTCAGAGTTAAAACACAGATACATAATCTTTTAACTTGTTGAAATATCTTCACAATCTCAACTAAATATCCCACCCTTTAGTACTTCTACTTTTAACCATTATTCACAACCTGGTGATACTAAAATATATGAAATTGGTGTGATGTAATGATGAAGAAGGGAAAAAAGGGGAGATATATAAGCATACCACGATATTAGAATATGAGAACATTATCTCAACATTAGAAGATCCTCACCTTCAAATCAATGATTATAATCAAGAGTCAATGAATAAATATTATAAATTCCCAAGAAATGAATGAAAATGATGATAAATCATCATAAATCAATGATGATCAATAATATCATGTCATATTAGTGTGGAACCATTAAAATGATATAAATATATTTCATGTTTCAAGGATAAATACCACAACCATCATCACAGTGGGCCAGGATACACATGTTTCCCCATTTTGGTTTAGGAAGCACCTATTTCACAAAATGGATCAGGACACACCTGTTCAACCTTTTTGGTTTAAGATACACCTATTTTCTATAGGGGATCAAGATACATATATTTCTCATAGTGGATCAAGAAAATTCAGTTTCCTATAGAGTATTAGGATACACATGTTTCCCATATTGGATGAAGATAGACCGGCTTCCCATTTTGGATAAGGACAAACAAGATCCCCATTTTGTATCAAGACACTTCGATTTCTCATTGAGGATTTGGATAAATTTGTTTCCCCAAGTGGATAATTCTTTCAAATATGTTTCCCATAGTTATCTCAAGATATATATATCCTTACCCAATGCATTTCCAATGATATAGGTCCCATTTTTTAGAAAATGAAATTATATATATGTGTTCTATAAGATAATAAAAATTCATCATATCATTACAATAGAAAAAGAGATGGGATTCATAAAAATTATATAATAACCAGTTAAAATAAATAGGAATCATCAAAATTTCATCATTTCATAACTTGTGGAAAAGATGATGGTTTCATAGCCATTTCATCATAGAATTACAAGTAAAGGGAGGTGGGTTTTATAAATGTTTTACCATTGTATATCCCATAGAATATAAATGAGTTTCAAAAATAACTTTTCATCTTAACCCTTACCAATTAAAAGAATTTCATATAATGGATTCCTTGGATCAAAACCCTATAAAATCATAAACTATATCAAAGGATATCATTTTATATGGAGAATGATTTTGAAAGATCCCATGGAACATATCGTTTCTTTTAAGATATATATTTAAAAAATATACAACATTCAAATTAATTTTTTTATCTAATTTTAAAACATATATATATATATATTAAAATAATAATAATATTTTGAAGAAAATATCCATGCCTTTTTGGAAAATTCATTTTATGAAATACACTTTTTGGTAACATTTTCCTTTGAAATAACCATGAAAATATAAAAAATAATCTTTGAAAACCATATAATAATTTTTTTTTAAAAATAATACTTTGAAAAAAACAATAAAAAAATTATTTTATAGATTATTTGGAAAAATATTTTCTTTTAAAAAATAACATTGTGATCATTAAAAAGAGTGATCATGGAAATAACGACTGGTAAATTCGAACATTCTAAACATTCCTTTTTCACTACAAAATGCTTATAATAGTTCCTTCATTGGAAAACGATAGGAAGATTCATTTAAAAGAAAATTAAATTAAAAATTATTATAATGGGTAATAATTTATTTTACACATAATAGTAAAAAATATTTTAAAATATTATTACTAAACATGGTTTTGTGAATGAAACATGTTTTTGACCGAATGGAGAAATAATGTATGATTTTATTAAAAAAACTCTATTAATTATATTAAGGAAAAAATTATAGGAAAATGGTACCAATACATGGATATATCATGTATATCCATATGATAAGAAAATTAATCTATGTTCTAGTTATATTGACCATAATATTTCGTCAATATGAGTATAGTCATAAACAATATCGATAAATGATGAGATTGTAGAAATAAACTATTACCTCTTTGGTAACATTGAATCAAAAGAAATATGGAAATAGTAACATTAAATGATTCTTAAAATATAATTTAAATAATTATATTCATGATATAAAATTAAAAAGGGAATTATATACACCTCATAGAAAAATATAGGTGCATAACATGACTTGTGTCTCAAACAAGGTAATTTGAGACAAAATTTCATAACAAATATGGTATTTGTTAGACCATAAAACCGATGAAAGAAATATCATTAAATGGATATGTGGATACCAATATAATTATGAATAAAAATAATATAATTCATTAATGAGAAGTAAATAATCCACCCAAAATAAATGGGTTGTGAATAAGTAAAAAGTATCACATAATTAAAAGTTATTTGAGCTACCCCTTACCTTAGATTTTGACTTTCATTGTACATTATCAAACCTTTTTTATAATAAATATTAGTTTTTTATTACTCCATATAAAAAATATATTATTAAATATCATACCAAATATGATATTATAATGACCTTATATTATTTTTTTATTAACAATTCAATGTTTATGTATTGTTTTGGGAAATAATTGCATTGTTTTTCTAACATGATTTGACTTGTAATTCACAGTCCCCTTGAATAGATGATTATTTCATTATTTCCGAATGTAAAATATCATATAAATACCATATATATTGATTATATATTTACTTTTACTAAGCTATAATGGATATAAATATGAAATTGAATACACCATTTTGGAGAAGCTAGGGCATGCGTCAACATGAACATTGTAACCAAAATTTGGTCATTCTGGATGAATGTAAATGAATTATAAGTGTATATATATCCATAATATTAAATTAATTATTTCTTAAATATAATATAAGTTTATTTAACCAATTCTCAATTCAATTCATGTTAGATTGAATTAATCACATTGCTTTGAGGAGGCGATCGTCCCCACAACCATAAAGGAAGTTATCCTATTACAAAAGATTGAAATAATCAAGGTATGTATTATACACTTATTAAACAAGAATGAAGGAATCATAAATGTTATATATATATATATATATTATAAAAACATAAATGTAATCATTGTTTACACACTTTAAATGTGCAAATTGAAGAATGTGAAACATCGATTCGTTAGGCGGTAGTCCGCCATACGAACACGTAATAATTGTGTATCCCATTTGATCGAAATTTGTGTGAATGTAGGAATAATTGATAAAATTAAACAATATTAGTATATTTAGTATATGTTGTTTATTATCTTACCATTTAATAAGAATATTTTAGGTGGTGTGAAATTAAAATAAAACATAAGATATATTGGGAGGATGTTACTTCTTCTTTGGGTAGCTCATTTTTGTTTGCACCAAAGGGAATAATTGTTTAGATTTATTATCAAAGTGAGGCCTCTAGAATAAATTAAGGTACATTAGGAGGATATTTAGGAAGGTTTTGGATTATCCAATGGGTTTTATAGGTGTGAAGTGAGTTGTATGATTGTAATCACATTATAGGTTGGGGAATGGACACATTGGGTATCTTAGAAAATATTTGAGTGCTCCCCATGTTTGACTCATCTCCTGAGGGTTCAAAATTTACCATTATAGATGATATGAGGTTTCATGGTAAACATATTAAATAAAATAATTTCAATACATGTGTATGGTCATTTTACACCCTATATCCTATATTTAGTCATTAATTAAGCTCATTTCCCCTTAATCACAGTAATTAATTGTCATTATTTTCACCAATAGTTTTCATCAAAAAAACTACCTTAATAGAATATATAAACAATTTTTTTTTTAATAAATGGAATCCATTTTTCAAAATTTATATCACATATGTGGTAGAAATCAATTTAAAATTAATCCTACATGTGTGTCTTGACGGTATGGGTTTTCAAGAGAAAATGTTTAAAATATTTAAATGTTTTTATACCAAATTTCTATGTGAAATTTTTTCAATGATATAAATAATATTTATTTTTTATGAAATTTATATTATTAAACTTTTATAATAAATTAAAAAGTAATTTAACAATAAAAATAAATTTTCTGAAAAATCAGTTTTGAATTAAAATTTATTATTTTTCACTATCCATCCAAAAATAAATATTTTCAAATAAATCACAAAAACACATAAGATAATTTTGTCATTATTAATTCTAAAATGATTTTAATATTAACAAAATAACATTCTAATAGTGTCTATAATAAATTTTATTATTGTCCACATAGGGACATAAGAATCTATTTGTTTGAGAAAACAATATTTTCAGTCCTATAAATGCTTTACTATAATTTTATGTTATATTTTCAATAAGTTTTAGTTATTTAAAACCATTATAAATAATATTTAAAAAATATTTTTTACTATTTTTATTACTATGTTTAATTACTAGGTTATAACTATATTGTTTAAAGAATTATAATAATAGAATTTTCTTTTGGGGAAAGAAATTGTTGGATTTAATTCATACCAAGTTAGTGTTTCGTATAGCACAAGATTAACTTATGAAAGAATATAAAAAAATAATAACATTTTGTATCTTATAATTAAAGCCTAAATTATTTCATTCTTATAAAAAATATATATTTAATGCTGTGAGAAATTAATAATATCTAAAAGATTAAATTAATTCAAAAGAATATATTTCAAAAAATCTAGAGGTGTTACATTATACCCCCATAAAATGAATTTCTCCCTCAAAATTAATATGAGTTATCAAATTTATAATAATTTAATGTTACTTTTATATAAACCCACATCAAAAAATTGAATATGAAAAAATTCATTTAAAAATGCAATGTTAGAACCAATATGGTTAGCCAAACTAACTCATTACTAGGTTCTCACCGAGGAGGACATAAGAAAAAATTGAAAACATGGACATGGAAGAGAACTATAAATATCATGTTCTCTTGGAAATTTATATATAATGTGGTTAGTATAAATCTTACCATCATAAATTCATAAATCATTTGTGATCTAAGGGACCATTTGATTCATCGAAAATAATGGTTCTACAATGACTTTATTGGTTTCAAAATCTTTTTACTAGAGTTAAATAACAATTACAAGAATATATAGTTACTTTATTTCAACCAAATCTCTCCCTTTGTTTGTTCCATGAACAATTTTCATTTTTATCTTACTACAAAAATAATGTTGAATTATGTTATGATTGAAGAACTAATGGATCATAAGATACATATAGTATTCAAATCCTTTTCATTTGTCTTTGTATATCATTTTTAGAAAATGGTAAGCACAGGTTATCAAATACAAATAAATCATCATGTGGAGAGGTAATAAATTAATCACTAAAATCTCATCAAATGTTTAACATAAACCATTACATAAATGATTATCCTTATAACCCTTCCAAAATATAATTTAACTATTATTATTTAAATTAACTATTGTCTAATACAAAATGTTTGTTGGAAACATGTGTGAATCATTGTTCTAATAGAATATGAATTGGGATTTTATTATTTCAAATTTCATATAGATATAGATAATTACATGAAACGTCACTAAAGGATGAAAAATAATAGTTTCATAGACATTATTCGTACTGAGAGTGGGATTTGAATAAGGGGTTCTCTCCCAGCATCCTGCTCCACCACGATGCCCTAGCTGCGGCGATGGCTGCTGCTCCGGTCCCTCCCCATCTAGGGGAGGGACCTCCTCCACCTTCAGGTGGTCGTGGACCTTTCGTCCCCTTCTCTAACCCTGACTCCCTACCCTCTTTCTCATTCATCTCTCTCAGCCCTAAAGTCCCCAACCTTTTTGAGGGATGTCCTGCTCTTCCTATCTCGACATCAGAATTTATAGCTGCTTCCTCTCACCTCATCCTGAATCTTGTAGCTCTATTTAAGCGTCACCATCCTTAGGTGGACATGTTCAACCATTTTGTTTTCAGTTCATGGGGTTTGAAAGATCGTGAAACTATTGGCCTTCTCGACGGCAGACACCTGATAATCCGCTTTGCGTCTAAGGGTGATATGATCCATGCTTGGTCCAATGCTCCTCGCATATGCAATGACTCTCACTTATTCCTGTTCTGATGGTCAGAGGACTTTCTTATGAAGTGGGAATATCATTCTATGGAAGTTTGGCTTAGTTTCCTTGAGCTTCCTCTCAATTTTCAGAATCCTTCTATCATTCGAATGCTTGGTAATTTAGTTGGATGGTTTCTGTTCTCAGATTGCAGAACTAGGGCTTTTTTCCACCCGGTCTCTCCTTGAATATGTGTTAAAGTGTATGTTTCAAAGGGTCCAGTTACTTTTGTGTGGATTGTTGTATGTGAAGAATTTTGGTTTAAGAAACCTGTTTTCTTTGAGACAAGGGTTGATTTCTGCTCCTCGTGCAACAAACTTGTGCATCAGAAGGTAGTGTGATAGAGGCAGTCTGAGAACTATATCCAGGTGAAGGAGGCATATGGGCCAGTCTCTCAAGATTTATCTCCCTTCCTTATTATTTAGTGTTACAATATGTGTAATAAGATCCAATTCCTGAGAGTAAAGGAAATTTTTTCAAGGTTTCTTAATGATTTTGGTGCTCCCAATTTGAAAGAGAAGTCCTCAGGAGGTCCCTACTCCGTAAATGATATCTCCTTTAGTGAGACTTTTATGGGCGGAGGGGGAATTTTGGCCAGGTAATTGTGCAACATCCAGTCTAGGGTGGTGAGGTTATTATAGCTGAAGGAAGGGTTCTTGGGGAGATAAAAAACATGAGCAACAATGGGGGAGTGTCTCTACAACACCGAGTACTTATCCTTTGCAAAGATCCTATGTCTTTCATGATTCATAACAGTTTCTCGGCACTGAACCGGGCTGGGAAGGAGAATGTGGACTCTGAAGGATCGAAAACCATCATCCCAAGATGGAAGAGCAAATAGGATGGTTCAAGACACATGGATGATGATGAATCCATCAAAATAGATGGGGATTCTCACACAGACATGGTCTACTATCAATACACTCCTGTGGGAATTGGTTAAAAGAAAGAGAAACAAGGAAGCATCATGATTGGGAATTTACCAGTCCTCAAGGGGGAGAAAAAACCAAGACCCCATAAGGATTATTAAGACACCCCAAATTCAATAGTCACCAGATCATCATGGAAGGCAGCATGTAAGAGTAAAAGAGTTGTACCGCAAGGTCCTCCATCGACGGAAGGTGTGGAACTAGCCTCCAACATGAAGAGTAAATAGAATCAATCAGCTATTGTGGGAGATGCTAAGGGGAAGGAGTGCCTGAGGATGGATGAAGGCCTGGACAAAGAGGGAAGATAGCGTGAATAAGGGTGGGAGGAAAACCAGGAAAGTGATTTAACTTCTGAGGTTGTAACAGTGGGTGTGTTGGGGGAGTAGGATAAAAGTGGTGGTGCTCCACTGGTGACTGCTACTGATTCACAACACGTAGATGTTATTGAGGCCACAGTCAAGACAGCAGACCTCCTTATGCATTCTGATGAAGAGATGGTGGATACCGACTTAACCATTCAAGCATCCAGAGAGGATGTAGAAAGGATGATCAGATGTCCAATGCAGGTGGATACAAACATGGAACTTAGTGGATGGATCGAGAAATTTTTTTTAATTACGATGAGAGGCTTTAATGATAAGAAGTTAACAGTGGAGGAGTTCTTAAAGACAAGGGATAAACTGGTACAACATTGTGAAGAAATTCCCAAAGACTGTCAGAACAAAGAGGTAACGGATCTATCCTAGAAACTATTTAGGGATGCCGCATCTAATAAGTTTATGTTAGCCTTTAAGGGTTTTTTTATGTGCTACTACGTTTAATGCTTCCATTTGTACTTGATGGTTTAACACTTTTTTCCAAAAAATGTTTTAATAAAAAATTAACTTAGTAGTAGAGATTATTCATACAATATCAAACATGAACATCCAAACTAATGTTGGATGATAAGTTTTCCTGAATTATCATGATTTACTTCATCCATTATTACTTCATCAGCTTTAGATTTTCATTTTTCCTCTGAGTTTGTTGTGGATTATCATCCATATTTTCCATTAGATTTGTGAATTGATTCTAATACTGTCTAAACATCATATAGTTGAAACACTATAGTGCAGGTGATTCATTAAATAGATTTATCTTCTCTTTCATTACATTAACCATCCCATTAATCATATTTTAGCACTCATAAAATTTATTAACATACATTAAAATTTGAATAACCTCTGAGATTCATTCAATAAATTACCATAATGTTTCTTCCCACATTCATGGAATATCGATGTCAGGAATATCATTCTACCTTGTGAGTTTTAATGAGAATGAAACTTCATTTTCCTATCAAAACCTGAGGAATGGTGGGAATATCCTCTTTCTATTTCCACCTTTAGTGATCATATAATGACTTATTCGTATATTATAATGTATCTTATTTCAATGGCCTGTTAAAAAGTAGGTTTCAGGCTACCAAATAATAGATCAATTTTTTCATTTGGTGCTGATGACCAAACTATAAATGTACCTTGCATGTGTTCCAAAATAAGCTTTATATGTACAAATTGATTCATATCCCTTTTACTATAACTCAAGGTATTATTTATCCATATATGTTATGAGAATTATAGGTATGTTATTAGAAAAAAATACCCCCTTTAAATCGTCCCATTCCATAGATTCAATTTATTCTTGTTCTCTATTGTTCTTAATAAGTTTCCACTACTTATCCTATTCACCATTCAAATGATAATTATCAAAAATAAATTTTTAATGATCCTTGAACTGAAAAATGTAGAATATATTTTCGTTGTTACAGATCCATTTCTCATTAGATAGTGTATAAGTGGATCCACTAAAATGTGATGTATGTTGCCTCATGAAATACTCATAATAATTTTGTTGTGAAATTTTCTCATTTAGATGTTCAACATGATTCTTATCCTGGTAATGTTGTTAAATCATATCAAAAATAATTTTAACTCCATATCCCATAACATTTGGTTACTCTTTAGGACTATAATCTCATTTTTCATTACATTCATCAATGACACATTTCCTACAGCTTACAGTCATTAACTAAAACCGTATAGCAATATGTGAGCTTCACTTATCCTAGAATGAAACCAAATAATCATGAAAAATTGCATATATGATTTATAAATCATAATAACTAAACCTTTAATATATAACTTCTTTGAATTATTCTTTAATACATCGCTAGACATATACATAAAAATATCGTCAGATATGACATGAATGTTTTCTCATCCTCATTTCCAATGGTTGAATTTTCCTCTCCATTGATTCCACCTATAGTAACCACGACATAACATGTATAGATATTACATCATTTTAGATGAATATTCATCACTTTACCAAAAATAAATTACCATGTACAATTATATTTTGTGGTCTTTGTAAACATGAAAACATAATCATCTAACTTTGTGAAAGTCCTTCAACATCTCCCTTAGAAATCATTCACTATAGTACTCTTACTTCAAACCATTCTTCATAACTGAGGGAAAGGAAAAATAAGAAAGGATGGGGCATAGATGCTCAGTAAGGGTAAACAAGGAGGTATGGAAGCATAACATGACCATAAGGATTTCATAACAAGATATTTACATTATAAGATCATACCCTGAATATCAAAGATAATAATCAAGAGTTATGGAATAAATATTAGCAGTTCATAAGACATGAATCAGAAGGGTGATAAACCATGACAAATAAATCATTAAATATAATATCATGTAATAAAATTTTGGAACCATTATAACTATATGAAACCTTTATATGTTCTCGGTTAAATATCAAGGCTATCCATATAGTGTATTATGAAACAACTATTTCCCTTTTTTGGTCAGGACACACCTGTTTCCCATAGTGGATCTGGATGCACTAGTTTCCCCTTTTTGGATCACAAAACAGATGTTCCCCAAGTTTGATTTGGACACATGTATTTCTTATAGTGGATCAGGACGCTCATGTTTCCCATAGTGGATTTGGAGACACATATTTCCTGATTTATATCAGGACACAACTATTTTCCATTTTGGACCAAGACACACCTATTCCCCATTTTAGAACATAACACATCTTTTTCCCATTATAGATTAGGAGAAAATTATTTCCCCATGTGAAGAAATCACATAAACTGGTTTCCTATCATTAGTTTAGGATATTTATATCCCTACCCATTGAATTTGAGTGGGACATAAGTCCCACTTGTCACATAGTGAAATAATAAATTCATGATCCACAATATAATAAAATATTCATCATATCATGACACATTGGAAAAGTGATGTATTTTATAAACATCATATAATAAACCGTGAAATTAAATAGGAATCATAAAAATTCCATCAAATCATAGAAATTGAAAAATATATAGCTTTCATAATCATTTCATCAGAAAATAAACCATGAAATGAAGGGGGATTAATAATAAATTTAAAATGGTATACCACGTCGAAGGGAAATTGGATTCATAAGAAAAATTTCATATTGATAATAAACCATTAAAAGAATTAAATAAAATGGTTTCATTTGATCATAACGACAATAAAGAATAAACTATATCAATAGATATCATCATATAAGGAGAAGTATTTTGAAAGAACACATGAAGCAAGACTTTACATTGAAAATAATTTTTTAACACACATAACATTTTAAAAATTATTTTATTTCAAAAAAATATATTAATAATGAATAGTCATTTAAAACATTTCATGAAAAAAAATTCATTTTTTATAATTGTAAAATCATTATAAAAACATTAATTTTTTTTTATCACTTTTAGATTTGAAATTTACTTGGAAAACATAAAAAAGGATGCATTGAAAACCCTATAAATTTTTTTATAAAACAATCTTCATTAATAACAAAATAAAAAAATATATTTTTTAGAATATTAGTAAAAAATATTTCTTTTAAAAAATATCCTTCTAATTTTCCAAAGGAATCTCTTCATGGAAATTATTATGGGTAAATCCATACATTCAAAACAATCATCTTTCAAAATAAAAATTATATAAAAGTTCTTTGTTCAAAAAATGAAAAGTAAATTCCATTGAATTCATTTTTGTTATTAAAAATATAAAACAATTATAAAAATTTATTTTTCACATACTACCAGAATTTTTTTTATAAAACATATTTTTTTAATATAACCATTTTAAAGCTCAAAAGAGAAATAAATTTATACTTTATTAAAAATAAATTATTAATTATATTATGTACCAGAGAGTGGAAAATGGTAAAAATTCATTAATAAATCATGGATAACATGATGGTAATATAATTCATTAGATATATTGAGATATGGATCGTAATACTTCATCAGTGGAAGTATAATCATAAACAATCATGATAAGTGATGAAATGGTAGTAATAAACTCTTACCTATTTGGTAACATTGAATCATAAAACAATGGAAATTATAACATTAAATGAGGTTAAAATTTAATTAAAATAATTATATTCATGATATTACATTTTAGAGGCTATTAAATATGCCTTATAGAAAAAAAATATGTGCATAACATGGCATGTGTTTCAAAGAAGAAAAATTGTTACCAGATTACTCTACCGATTTTGTATCTTTTGTACCATAAACCCCATTAATAAAAATCATAAAAATGGATATTTAATGAAAAATAAATTTTATTATAATAATACTAGAATACATTCATGGGATGTATATACACCAAAAACAATAAATGATTGGTGAATAAAGGATATGTCTCAGAGAAGTAAAAATGAGATGACAAAACCCTTACCTTATGTCTGTACATTGTTTATACATGTTCGTACCAAACTATATAATAAATATAAGTTTTCTAAAAATCTACCAATTAAACATGTTATTGTTGATCATACCATATATGATTTTTTTATGACCATATATTTCTCGTTTATTAACAATTCCTAGTTTATTTTATGTGTTTGGTAATAACTACTTTGTTTTTCATACATGATTTCACTAGTTATTCATGATCCTCTTACTCAGATCATGATTTCCATATTTAAATAATTTAAACCAATGTATGAAAATAATATATTTTTATTATATATGTATATATAATAATCTATATAATGTAGAAATTTTAATTTGAATATATTGTTCCTTAATACGGTAGGACGTACATGTGCATGGATGTTGTTTCCATTTTATTATCATACTGAAAGAAATTAAATGACATGTAAATACATATATATACATATATATTATAATTAAAGTATAATTTTTATTTAAAATATATCATATATGTTTATTAAATTCTTCCATAATGCATTCTATGCAATGATTCAACAAATAACATTAGTTTGAAGATGTTGTAGTCTGCATTTTCACAAACGAAGTTATCATATTTAAACAAAATAGAAACGATGAAGTTATGAATTATTTAATAATTTCATTAGAATGAAGATATAATATATATAATATATATCATAAGAAAATATATATTACATCGTTATTTAAAACCTTGATTGATGAGAATATAAGGATGAGCGACATTGGTTCGTGAGGCGGTAGTACGTCGTACACATGAATAATGATTGTATATCACATTATATTGAAGTGTGTGTATGTTTGTATAATCTGACCCCTTAAAATAAAACCATATTTTTATATTTAGGACACACTATTTGTTATATATTTATGTAATAAGAATATATCTAGGTGGATAATGAAAATAAAACAATAGAGATTCTGGAGGGATGTTACCTTTTATTTTGGTAACCCATAATGGTTTGCACGAAAATGATATCATGTTATATTTTTGACCGATCTGGGGAATGTAGGATATTTTTTGGGAATTTTAGAGGGGGATTTTTTAGTGGCTGGTTTATACAAATGGTGTTATAGGTGTAAAGAAAGGGGGAGGAGTATAAGCCTTTTATAAGTGGGGGAATGGACACACTAGGTATTCATGAAAAGATATGAGTGCTTCCCAAAATATACTTTTCCACCAAAGATAAAATATCTAAAAACCGAGATCCTTAGTTGTTCCATGGTTTAGATATGTCCAAAAAATATTTTTTAGAGAGGTATATGGTAATTTTTACATCTTATATTATATGTTTAGTCATTAATTTAGATCGTTTTTACCTTTATCAGTACAATTAATTTTAATTAGATTCACTAATATTTTTTGGTAAAAAAAAGATGAATTTATTAGATGTTATATATTAATATTATTCCCAATATGGTATCCATTTTTCCTAATTCCAATCACAATTGCGGAAAAAATTTAATCTAATGAAATATCTTTAACGCGTCGTAACTATACATTTTTAAGAAGAAAAATGTTTATATGTATTAAATATTTATATATATAATTTAAATGTGAAATTGGTTAATATAACCTAAAATTGAAGTATTCATTTTTATTTGATCTAATTAAAATTTAAAACTAAATTTAAATTTAATATAACAATATAAATATATTAGAGAAAACATTAACATTGAATATAAATTTAGTAATGTGCAGTATTCATCCAAAAATTGATGTTTTTACAGAAAAATCCCAAAAATTGGCCCTAATATAATTTTGAAAATATTTAATAAAAAATTACATTTATTTTACCACATAAATTTTTTAAAATTTTCTAAAACTAATTTAATTATGTTTCATAGATCGTTATAAAAGGAATTTCATTTGAGAAGTTTATATTTTCAAAAATATAAATACTTAACGAAATTATTTTTTATAAATATTTTTATTTTATATAAATCCATTAAAAATAATAATTAAAATATATTTATTAGTAATTATATTAATATGTTTAATGAATACTTTATAGCTATGTTGTTTCAATAATTATAATAATAAAATGTTGTTTCATAGAAATTTAGTATTGTGTGTAACGCAAACCAAGCGAGTGTTTAGTGTAGTGGACGATTAAAATTGTGTATCATATAATGAAATCATAACATGATTTATCATATAATGAAATCCAAAACATATGAATTCATATTACAAAATCTACATACAGTTTTCAAGAAATGAAAATTATAAGAATGATTAATTTAATTCAAAAATATATATTTCACAAAATATCAGGGTGTTACAAACCATGTCTCTGGAGGGTGTCATCCAAAAGGGACATCAATAAATATGAATAAATAATTTTCAGTTCTATAAATTTGGATATTGAGATTTTATTTACATATTAATCACATCATTTTGACAAGAAAATAATAATGTAATTCTAAGGAAATTATAAAAACAATGGATAGAAGAAGATGATTTTCATTTATGCTCAGAATTTGGATGAAAAAACTGGGTGAAATTGTGTTAAAGGAGTGGATAAATCATTTAATTGTGTAAGGGAAAGTGATAATGTAATAAAATCTAGATTTAATGTGCTTAAGGTAACTAATTATGTAAATATAGAGAAATAATCATACAATGCACTACACACACTGTAGTGTTTAAAATAGATGATTATGAGAATTATTATAACCATTTCCCAAAAATGAAAGATAATGTGGATGATTTACATCAGAAACCCCATAATCACATAGAAAAATGAATATTTCATGAGTCCACTATTTCTAAAGAGGGGTAGGACAACGATGTGGAGAATGGTACAGTTACTGTCCACTCTTAAACTAATAATGTAATATTTGACTATATATCTAACTAATATTTTTTATATAAGGCTTTTCTAGGGGAATCATAGTACCACCTCAAAATTTATATTTTTATTAAGCATAAAAAATCATAATGGAATGAATATTTCATCTAACGTCCACAATTTTTATTTGGATAATGATTTGGGGAATGTGTTTTTTGAAAAAAAATCATTCTCTTGTTGAATTTTATTTCATTTTGGACATATATTGGATTTCATTACATAATTTTTAAATCAATCTTCGAGGAAGGTATGTTATGATTGTTATTTTGAAATAAGATATGCTATTTTATATTTTTAATGAAATAAATTGAATTCTAATTGGAAATTAAATCCATCATATGTGTTAGTATTCCCATTAATAGTAGGAATTTATAATATATGGTTGGGGAGAAACTCATCATAATATATACACCAGTTTTGTAGGAATGTATTTATTTTTTTTCAAATTAATTTCATGATATTCTCTCGAATATTGATGTTTAGGTATCAATAGAAAGGACACCTAGTTCCACACGAATTTCCTGGACTCCATATTAAATGGACTTGATTTAGATGAATTATTTTAAGATGAAACTCAAGGAGAATCTTGATTAGGGATTCATTTGGCATAGTGCGTCACCTTGGCTATACCAAATTTTTTTTCTAATAAGAAAAATGGATCAATATGACTCTATATTTATTTTCATGAAAATAATAAGATCAGCATCATGATAAATTGTCATATATCACACAATGTTGAATAATTTGTTAAACTATGTGGAAATCAGTAGCCTTCAAAGATTTATCTTCATTCTAGATATCATAAATCCATAAAATTTCATATATGTTATAGACAAAATTAATTTATAGTGACATATTTTTTTCTAACTAATTACCCTACTATCTCAATGGATTAAATGAATATAATCATTAGATATTAAAATGATAATTATTTTATAATCCTTATAGGTGATATTTTTATATATTCAATAGTAATTAAAGAGCATGATGATAACTTATAGATTTTTCTAAAAACAAGGGGGAATGATAATATTTAAAAAAATTACCAAGTGTGAATTTTGGTTTCCTGAAGTATCATTCTTAGGTCATATAATCTCATGTGAGGTTATATAAGTACCCCCATTGAATGATTTAAGTTATTGAATTTTGGACCTGGCCAACCACTATGACAAAGGTAAATAGTTTTCTTTGTTTGTAATGATATTATCATAATTTTTTGGTGAATTATTCATGGATATAAATTCCACTTACTGAGTTAACTTGTAAGGGAACAAATTTTATTTAGGTAGGTTAATTTTTGGAATATTTTAATTTAAAACTTTTTAGTGAAACTGTGTATACACTACCCATAAGTGGAGAAGGGTTTATAATCTATAGTTACCCACCAATGAAATTTCTAGAATTTGTCATTAGGTAGAACAATATGATTATTGATTTTTTCTCATGAAATTTTAAGGTCCATGAAAAATATTACCCAACTCATGATTTGAAGTTACCTATAAGATTTTGTGAATTATATAGGCCAAGTAATTATATCTATGTAGTGAGGTGTGCCATATATAATTATCCAAAATGTTTACTATATGTTAAAATTCAAAAATTGTTTTACATGAACTAAAATATATGGTTGAATCTGATTAATGATTGTAAATATTCAATATATTTTCACAATTGGAATGTGAACAAGGTGGATGATGATCTGATTCAAAAGGATCATGCCAAATTATCTACAAAAATAATCAGAAAATATTTGATATTTTTGTACATTGAAAGGATTTATCTTGAAATATTTAAGGAATGGGAGAAATAATATGTTTCTAAAATTAGTGTTCAACCACATAACCAATTGAATAATAAACAGAAATAGAAATATTAAATAGAGCTACAAAAAAATGTGATAAATTTTCTTAAGTTCAAATTTAATTGATATGGAATAACAATGTATTAGAATCAAATGTATTAGAATCATGTATGTGTCCCTTAAATTCCACATTAGACGTGGTAATGTTAAATGAAACTTATAGTTATTCATTATCTAGTTATCTTTGAATAATTAAGTTATATAGATATTTGAAAGAGTATTTATTATGGTATGGAAATTAGAGAGATATTGTAGTTTATTTTTCTCTGTGATTGAAATTTAATCAAGCTAATACTGAAAGAAAATATAAAAGGGGATGTTGTAATCAATACCCATTACAGAATGGAAATTGGAAATTATCACCACTAATTTTTTAATCAGACTCGACAAAACATCTAAATCACACAATTCTATATTTATTGTAGTCGATATCTATATAAATTCAAACCACATTTTTTCAATTATACAATATTTATCTACTAATAAAATTACTCAGTAACACATTAATGAAGTGATAATATTTCATGGTTTAGTACTATTAATTTTATTTGATCGAGGTTCGAGGTTTACCTAGAATTTTAAGGGATGCCATAGGTAGGATCTCAATACAGAGTTATGTTTCCCACATAACTAACATTTTTTATGGAATGTTAGTCTCATATGACCATTAAATCTATAGAACACATTTTTATATCATTAAATATGGATCTGAAATGTTTTTAGGGTAATAAAATTATTCAGTGGAATTTTAATATAATAATAACTATACATATATCATTCATATTTCTCAATAAAAATTCAACTTTTTTGAAGTAAAAACTCAAAACTACTGGAATGAAATTAGAGAATGAAATATATTTGGACATAATATTTCAATGAAAATGGTATATATATTTAGATTCATTCAACTACACATAATGGAATCTCAATTTTAATAAAACAGTTATTTAGACAATTTTCTGAAAGATTTAGGGATTGAAGTTGGTGAAATGTTATTTCCTTAAATATCTCCCAAGAACAAGAGATAATATTTCGAAATAAGGTAATTATAAGCCTTATGTATATTTGTTCCTTTTAAATTATTTTTTAGATCGTGATTCTAGATTATTGATTGTATATTTAACCAAAACACTATAATGTTCTTGATGTGTTCCATGTATCTCTCATGAGGACATAAGTACATGTTACCTCATATATACTGATCTCAAAGGTTGTATCATTGGAGAAATATCATTCTTATTTGGAAAAACTATTTGGGATTATAGTTCATGAATATAAATTTCAATGAAACCAAACCACTCACCTAGTCATTGTTTGGTAGATAAATAAAAAAATTGAGAAAACTATGTGGAAGGATGAGGATATAATGATGCAAAATTATCCTCAATTTTTTATATATGTGTAACATAATTTAGTGGGTGAAATTATTTTAATTTGGGTAAAATTTAACCCCCCATGTTTTTTATAAATATTTAATTTCAAATATATATAATTTCATCAGTAGCATACGTTACACACAATAGTGAGTTTAGGAAAATCATGATATACTATTAAAATATTATTACCACCCTCTTAATGGAATAATGGGTATTATATTGACTAAATAAATTAATTTTTTTGGTTTACATATGTATTAAATTAATTAATTAGTTATAAATTAATTATAAATGGAAATATAAAACATTTGAAAATAAAAAATATGTTTTTCAGAAAAATATTTTTATCTATTAAATCTATTTTTATACTATCAAAATAAATTTATAGCTATTTTTTAATAATTTTTAAGAATTTTATATTTCTTATAATCATTAAAATTATATAACCATTATCAAATATTTTTTATTAGACATTGGATAATATTAAATCCAGTTTTATAATGAAAACGTTTTGTTCCTAAAATATTGTTTCATCTCATTTTTCACACCTATATTAAAATTAATTGCATCCATTTATAAAGAATATATTATATAATATGAATTATATATTTATAAATATTATGTTCAAATTTGTAAAATAGGTCACTTTTATTTTTGGTCAATATGAATTGACATCATGGTAAAACTTATCAACTCGGAGAAGGGTAGATCAGGATAATCAAGGTTAAAAATATGTGTTAAAGATATAATATTTCATAATAATTCTATTTTAATGAAGGTAATATTAAACTCATTTCAATATTTTCTAAAGTGATAGGATTATTGGTAACATTAGAAAAAATTATGTATAAAATATTTAAATCCAAGAAAATTATAAAATGCCACTATTGCTATTTTTAATATATTTTCGGTGTCCACCCCGGGATAAAAGAAACTTATGATTTAATATAAGTATCTCATTTGATATTAATGAAATTATTTTCACAATATATTTTTTTAATTATTATTAATTATATAGTGACCTTAATTACATATGTAGCACATATGTAGTATTTCTTCATTTAATTTAAGGATATATTTACATATTTACACAAATTAAAAGAGAAATAATTTTAATTAGTTACTATGTCCCATGAATTTCATATAACTATAAAAAATATTAGGGAGTTTTTAAATAATAATAATCAAGTTACCCACTATTCATAATTTATTTATAGTTTAATTAATTGAATATTATTTAAAATTACATTAATTATATTTTATAATAAATATTATCTTAGGAAATGATATAAAATTCAGTAAAATAAAATATTAAGAAAAATTAATGGAATTTGGTTTTCAAAATTAACCATTTTCCCTTAATATATCCTTTTTTATTTTATATTGACACGATTAACCACTAAATAGTATATTACTATAATATTATAGTTGTGGTTAAATAGTGTTAGCAATTGGTTAAAACAAAAAGATAATTGTGAGAATATGATCAATATGTTTCTAATAGTTTTATATAAAACTATTTCAACTCATAAACAACAAATATTTATATATTATACATTTGGATTCATCATTTCATAAAAATTAATTTATATTAATTTAATATTTTATAAAATTCCATTAGTACCTCACCCCTTAATAATAAATGGGAACCCCTCATATCTCTTATTTATAACTCATTAATCTTATTATCATGAAAAAACACCACCAATAAATCTTCTACACTTCCCTATCCACATCCTAGAGAAAGTTTTCATCATAAAAGGTCATTCTTAGAGCCTTTTAGAGGAGACCCAAAGGACATTTTTCAAAGAAGTGGTAATTTCCTTTACAGATAACATTCTATAAATTTTTTATTTTACCAACAATAAATGTATTTTATTCATTTTAAACCAATATGTTCATTATCATAAATATTTCTATATGTTATAATGATTGTGAAAACAATATTTTAAACCATTATTCCCCAAAAATGACATGTTTATGTTTTACTCTTGTATATGTACAACTTGACATCTCCACATAGCAATACAATTGTTTTTTATTAACCATATTTTATGGATGAGTATTATAATGGGTTAAATATTTATATCTATTATTTATGAAACTATTGTACTTCGGGAATGATAATATCATATCTTTTTCATACCATACAATCCTTTAAGAAATAATAATGTATCTCAGGGATATGTGTTGATGTTTGACTCCAAGAATTGTGTAATTCAATTTTATATTCCAATAATTATTGTATTTAAATAAATAAATATTTATTTAATATACATGATATTAATACACTAATTTACATTTTAGAGATGATGGATCTATGATAAATTTACACTGACTAAAACTTCCAAACCAAAACCTACTTGAAAAATGATGAAATTAATTCCATGAATAATTATTTAAATAATTAATTATTAACTAAAATTTGATAAAAGATTAAATTTAAATAATAAATGTTTTGATACATAATATTTTATTTCAATAATAAGTTTTATATTAAACAAAAATATTTATTATACATTTGGTTAACAAATTTATGAATGAAGTTGGACAAGATAAAAGGTGTTTTATGTTACAATATCATTGTTTATCAGTGTTATTTGTTATTATGTTTCCAATGAATAAATATTTGGATCAATATCTTAATAGAAACATAAATTTTCTTATACACTATTTATTTCATTAAAAAAATAATTTTCATTGTCTTTTTCCCCACATTATATAAAAATGAAAAAAACTATTTTTAATAAAATTCAATTTCATTTCTCTCTTTGATTGAAAAAACATTTTTTCCATATCTTTATATTATAATTAAGATTTATATAACATTTGTACAAGTATCCTATGTTTTTTAAAAGGTATTTTATCCATTATTTAATTTTAAAAAATGGAAAGGTAATTTTCCTCAAGAATATTTTAATTTCCTTTTGATTCATCTACTACAAAAGCCTTCAATGTTTATTATTATTTAATGTAAATATTATATAAGTATATGATCCTTATTTTTTCTTTTTATGGGATATAGTTATGATGGAATGTTTTTTTGAAACCCATTACTTTTCCATGGGGTTTTTCACGATTAAACATTTATGAAACTCATTTATTTTCATGGTTTCTATTATTTTGAATATATTATGATCTTGTGACACACATATATATGATGTTTATTATGTGATGGTTTGGACCTATATAAACCTCTAATGAATTGGTAATATATTGATTTATTATGAGATAAACATTAATAGAATTGGCTGTGAACCCAATTCATTAAGGGACATTTTCTACTATGACAGTCTTAGGAGTGAACCTTGTATTCTATGATGGTTTGGGGAGTAAAATAAATGCACTAAAACAACCTTTTAAATAATTCTTGACATCTAATGAAATGATTTTATATTATTATGTTTATATATAAATTCTATTTCTTATGCCAACATTATGCTCTCATGGATTATATTTTCCGATTCCATAATGATTTCTATATTGTAATACAAAAAATGATTTTTTCCATAACTCAAAATAATAGTCTATGTTATATAGAATATGGTCTTAAAATCATAATCTCATTTTCTTATACAAATTTTCTCATGTTATGCTTTCTTTTTCATTGATATATCCATTTATTACCATTACAGAGCATCATATCTAACTATTTCTTATGTTTCCATTCCCATGTTCTGAATTTAGGATTTATTTATGATAGATCTATGAAGAGGAATAATTATTTACATATAAGTGGAATATTTTTTAGAACTATTATGATTATGTTATTGATGTTTTTTTGTTTCCCATTATACT
Source organism: Viscum album (assembly GCA_963277665.1). NCBI lineage: Eukaryota > Viridiplantae > Streptophyta > Magnoliopsida > Santalales > Viscaceae > Viscum > Viscum album. The sequence goes on along the minus strand of OY728120.1, from coordinate 1,022,604,917 downwards.
AGTACTGTACAATTATATTATGGATCATTATGTTATGTAATGAATATTCATCTATTAAGATGTGATATAAATGAATGAAAATTTAATTCTCATTATAGATATTATAGTTAATTTTAATTTTTCCTCTCCACAATTAGGTTATTTATCATTTGTAAACTATTATGTTTATCTCTCTAGGTCACTATGTTGATAAAACAATGGTGAACATACATACTTTATTTAGGGAATTCAGGCTTTACATTAATGTGTTTGTTTTATTTTAGACAATTCAATCGAGTTATTGTAACTTTTCTTTACTAAAATTGTAAATGTGTTTTAATTATTTATTTCTCACAACAGGGTAATCATGATCCACTAACACATTGTTTTTCTATTATTTAAAATGAAAATATTGATTCATGGAGTTGGTTATTAGCCTGTATACACATTCATGTAACACAAATATACCTAGTGTGATTGATATCTGATCAAAATTTGTTAATTATATATGCCATTAACTATGATAGAGTTTCATGGAAATACCCAAATGCATATCATTGATATATCATTAGAAATATTTCTAGTAATGTTTTTACAAATTTTATAGATGAGTTAATGAACAAGGTGATCATCAAGTTGGGTATGCTTTATTAAACTTATTGTTCTTGTAAACCTTTTTAATATATTTTTTACATCATTCTTATCTTCTTATTTTAGCATACGAACCCAATAAAGAATATTTGATAAATGGTGTGAATAAATTTGAAGCACTAATGAATTTGTATATGATTCTAGAATATGGATTTCAAAGGAAAATATACATTAACATATGATAGTTGTTGGAGATATGGCCATATGACCACTAATATTGTGGGGTGAATGAATGGGTTCTTTAAGGGTATTCATAAACAATCAATTAGAGGGTTAGTATAGGAATATCATATAGTTGTTTTGGTATATTGTTGAATGGTCCCAACATGAATATAAGAGGAAAATACATTTTGGTCAGAACTTCTAATGAGAAATTTATATGATATTGAAATACCCATAGCATTTTTTTGTTAACACCCATTACCAGTTAGGGGGCCGCTTCTAGGTTACAATTTTCCATTATATGCTCAGATGCAGTAATCGTTGAGTGCTAGTGGTTTTATTAGAAACCATGTACTAATATTTTGGTTCCTTCTGGTCATTGATTAATATGTATATATAATTATTTATAGATTTTGTAATAGTGAACATATAATGAAAACCCTATGTTGACCCCATGTATTATGTGATCACTATCATTGATTATTATACTACACCATAGATTAATGTTGTTGATTTTTATACTATAAAATATCATATTAATCATCCAAATTAATTCTATGATACCTATATGTCTAATATTATTTAATTTTAATTAATTTATTATTTGATTTATGGATTTCCATCATTTAGGGACTCTTACTTTGGTGTTATAAATTTACAGTTTTCACCCTGAATGATGACCAATGTCCACCCACATCAAAAATGATATGGACCGTCCTCATGAACATGGAGTGGGACTAAGATGCATAATATGTCAAAAAAGGTGAAAATAATATTAAAATATATCTAAAATTTATGGTAAGGGTCTCCACCAAGTAACATGTTTGGTTCATTTTATGTATTTTATCACGGTGATGTTATTTTTTTATGTTCAGTAATTTCATTTATGGATCCTTTTCATTGTGTCCCATTTCATCACTTTATTGTTTCATCTAATTCTTGATTCACTTATGGTTTCATTTAGAAAAACTATCTTCATATTTAATCTATTAATAAATCAATTGAATATATGAAAAAAATAATAAAATCATACCAATTACATCTATTTTTATCTCATTTTCATCATATTTTACAAATTTGAATGATTATTGTCAACATCAGTTTTCTTCCTGTATTTTTTTAAAACATATCATGAAAATTATATTGAATTAATTATAAAATGAAACAATGATATCAACTATAGTGATTTAATGTCTTCTATTCCCATCAATCTAGAGATATCATGTTTCATGACTTGTCATAGTGGGATGTTAAGTTTTTAATTTTGTTGTATAGAAGTCCTGTAATTATCATCATGTTGCACCAAATTCTACCATCATCCCTCATATTTATTATTCTAGTTAATATGTGGAAGAAATATGAATCATAACATTAATCCATCCTCAAATCATTATTTTCATAGTAGATAGATGGAGGTCAGTGACACATACATTTCATGTTATGTATAGAGGGAAGACTATTAATCTTGAGGGTCTATGCATTATGAAGGGCCTCCACGTTAATGTTGTGGCTATGAAGATGAAAATTACAGTGAATAATATTGATCTAGTTAACATATTACTAGGCACTGAGGTCCGCGAATATGATAGTTCAATATTTGGGAGTTGATTATATATTCTATGTATAGATAAGAAAATCTCCCATTTATCCAATATTGCTGATGAGATTTATATGATGATATTCCATGAACATAAATTATATAAATAAATGGGAGAAATATATTCATCAATTATTTGGTAAATTTTTTCAACTTTAGGTTTTTACCATTTTGGGAGGAATTGAACTCGATAATGAGGTATAGCTCGGGGTCTTCATGTATTTCGTATACAAATAGAGCACTATGTAGAACAAGTTGTATCTATAAGAAAAATATTATAAATTGTGTTTTCATAATTCAGATGTGGATAAGGGAGTTAATCCCTCTCTTAGATCCACATTCCCATGTTTAATTTCATTCTGATATTTTATTTTTCTCCTCACATAGACAATGATATGTTTTTCCTTCATTTATATGTGAAAATAAAATATATAACATTATATGATGAAATATATATATTAAAATTTTATATGTGGGTGAAGTTAGTAACCTTGACATTCACATACCATAATACATGATATCTATTATTAATGGCTTATATTGGACTCTTTCTGAGTGGATGATGTATGAGATTATTAATTATATACTAAAAGTTATTATTGTGTAACATGTATTACATCATTTATTAATTAAAATTTTGTTATTTCAGGATTCATGGACACCATATACTGCTCTTATTATCTAGATTCTCCAATGTTACTATATGAAAATTCATGTTGTTAGTTTATTTTTTGTGCCTATGTTTCAATTTTATATGGCTGATTGGCTATAGGATGATATATTCTTGAAGAAATATATCTTCTACTAGCACATTCCCGTACCATCCAATCATTTTATATCACTTAATTCCTTATTATTTCAATGATATCTGACTTTGGAAAAAGGTGATATCATTCAATGAAATATTGAAATGTGGGATAGATGGAAAAAGTCCCTATTATTATAAGAAAACATTGTATATATGCATCTATCAAATCAACCAGAGTATGGGACCTTGTACAACATGTCACCAATGATATATCTTATATAAAACAAACAAGGCTATAAAGAGTCGTTAATAATCCTTCCACCCATTATTAAACAATTTTTATTAACATTAGTTTAATGGAAAATTTATTTTCGTAGGATTGTAATATTTCTGAGCTCATTTATATCTCCGATCCCATAAATGCAGCCACATATGATCTAGAATATTTTCATTGAAAAATAAAATAGATGACTATTCGCCTAGATTAGATTTATTATGGGATATTCTTTGTTTCACCAGTTGATCATGTTGGTGTCGATCCTAATATAGATATGGTTGGGGAAACATGCATGTTATGTATGTAGATGTGGCATAAGATGAGTATGTTCATCAAGATCATCTAGATGCTCTATTAGATCATATCACATTTGATCCACAACATCTTCTATATACATAAGTATAGAAAGATGATTGGGTATATCCATAGCCACAGGTTAATCAAAATGAGGGATCTAAAGTAATATAGAATGTTAGAGTGGTTGAATTTTTTATAGTGATAGTGGATGAATTACTTATATTGTAATCATTATTATCCTATGATATGCATATATCCACTACATAACATCTATATTATTCACATGATAGGGAGTGTTCCAATCACCAACACATATCCTTATAGTTAGGATGTGGTATGGGAGTGGGGATAGTCGATTCATCACCTATCACATAGAATGATATGGAGGTAGGTCCTAGAGATGTGGCACAAGAGGTGCATAAGCCAAATCATAGACATCCAAAAACATGATGGGGACACATTATCATTACACTTGGTTGTGGAATGGTGGAGCAGCGACCCATCGATGTACATTGGAATGATACAAGTTATATTCTTTTTAATTCATTACTTATACATTATTTAAAAACACCAAAACATTTTACATTTTTTAACATAAAAAAATTGAAATCATTAGAAATTATTTCAAAAATTAAAGGACAATTAAGAAACATTAAAATGAATAAATACATAGTTAATAACAATAATAATTATGAATTGTTAATTGCAGTAATACAATTTTGTAATATTATCCTTAATATATATAATAAATAATTATATTTTATTTGTTATAAAATAATTTAAATTATTATAATTCTTCAATTCAATAATAATTAGTAATATTAACAACAAAAATGAGATAATTATTTATATATGTAAAAATTTGTTAATACATACTGAAATATATTAATAAAAATATAATTATTAACAAGTAAACATATTTTCCAAGAAAACATTTTATATTTATAATATTAGACAATAAAAACTTGTTATTATAAAATTCATTATATTAATAACTTAATAATATATATTTAATTAAAAAAATAATAAGAATAACAATTCATTAATATATTACCCATTCGTAAATTACTAATAATTATATAAATAAAATTTTCAATATGATTTATATGTACAAATTTATATTTATTATTTACGATACTACAAATTAAATAATAACAGAATAATATATTATTAATTAATAATAAATAATATAGTTATTAATTAATTAATATTTTAAGTAATAAATAATATCTAATATTTATATCAACAATAATTTCAGAGTATTAATAAATAAATATTGAAAAATATTATGATTATCAAACATTAATATTAATAACTATATTAGTAATAATAGAAATTATCTTAGATAAATTTTATCAATACCTCATTGTATTATTGTCCGTTTTATGTATAATAAATAATTATATTAAAATTATTAATAAACATTAATAATATTATTATATTGAAATCAATAATTAATAAAAATAAAAAAAATAAAAAATATATTATTAATAATATAATGAATTATTTACTTATAAAACAAAATATATATTAAATAATTTAATTATAAACAAATAAATATGTTTTTCAATAAAAGTTATTTGATTTATATTATTGAAAAATAATTATTAGTTATAATAATATTAAATATATTAATAACATAATAATATATTTTCTAATTAATAATTCATAACATAATTGATTATTAATAAATATAATATCTATTAATATATTGATATCATTTATATCAAAAAAATATTCTAAATGATTTATAGATAAATATTAATAATTATTACTTATTAACTAATATTGAAAAAAATAAAAAAATAAAAAAATTATATAGGGGCATGAACCACATTCATACCTCCTATATAAATTTTGTACAGGAGTAATGAGAGTGGTTGATGATTCCTTTATTGGGACAAGAATCATGAACCTTATTCATAATTCCCTATTAAATTATGAAGCATGAATATGGTTCATGCCTTATTAGACAATTTTTTAATATATAGAGAAACTTATACCATTTTTTCAAAACATCAAACCCATTAAAAAAATTACCTCATTAGATAAAAACAATAACCAGTAAATTGGATAGATATATAATTTTGAGTCGATCAACTACATAATGAAAACCATACATAATTATTCCACATGATTTTAATCAACATATTAAAAAAACAAGGAAATAAAAATGGGTTTTATATCCATTACATGTTGTTACCTAAGGAAGAATTCATCATTTCATCAATAAACACAACATGATAAACCCATGGAAAATACATTGTTATACAGTGTTGTTATGAATAATTATAGGTTAATTCTGGTAAATAATAATTATTATTCATATGGTATTTTCACTTAATAAGAAATATAAATGTTGCTAAGAAAATAATTTGATTAATTAATCAATGTATTAGGCATATATGTGAACAAAATTCAATCACGTAATTGATTATATATCTGTCACATATGAAATTCATTGGAATTAAATCATGCTTATAAAAATGCATGATTAAAAAATAAAAAACCTGTGATTGACTATTTTATAGGTTTTACAAAGTATTTCATAATCTCCCCAGATAAAGATGGTGGATTTTATCATTTATATAATAACATTGATCAATAAAATGACATAGATAATGAACACTCTGAGAAAATTTATGAAAATATATTTGTAAATATTAATTTACCTTTTTCACTATAAGAATAGTGCCTCATAGTGGGTGTTTAAACCGCTGCCATATGATTCTGTGACGATTTCAGAAAACTGCAGCTAAATAGGGTTACATCATCTAACACACCACAATTTATTTAATTTTTTAGTAGTTTTTTGGATGTGTCATTGTATGAATATTTAGTGGCAGGTTTGGTTGTATTAGCGGTGGTTTCGTGTGAAAAAATTGGCATATTTAGTTGTTATTTATACAGATTCTATTTTATTAATTTTCTAACAATAAACCCGCCGTTAAACCACCTTAATCACTGCCAAAAAATAATGATAACTTATTAAGAAGTGGTTTTAATGGCTTCTTATAAGAGAATATCTATCTATAGAATCAGTTGAAACCTCCAAGAAATAAGGTACATTTTGATAGCAGTAGTTTAAATAGATGGAAAATGTATATTTACAAGTAAAAAAAATGTAGCAGAATCGTAGCCCTAGTTGCATTACACTAAAAAAAAAGAATGTGTAGGGAACATATACCATAATAATATAAACCACCAATCAATGTTCAATAGTCCACAATTTAACAATGTTTCATAAAAAACCCATGTACAAAGAACATATAACAAATTATTTTAAACCATAACCTCTAATCCATCTAAAAATGTTTCATAGAGATAAATCTAAGACTTTAAACAATATATAACCAAAGTCTGAGTGGTAGTTCTTCAAAATACATAGCATGACCTAATTAGATGTATCCCTGAGCCATCCTAATAATGGTGATTTATCCCAGTTCACAGGATAAAATTGTAAAATGAATTGGGCCAGAGAAAACTACTGATTATTTTTAGTATGAATTTATGTTTGAAATATATGACTTGATTAAACATGACTCGGTAAGAACTTCCTGTATGAGTCTATGAGAAAACCTATAATATAACACTTTTAATAGGATCATGTTTTTTCAATTCACATTGATGATTAATATAAGCTTGTTATCCTATTTTGGGAACCATGTTCAGAAGTGGATGAATCATGTACCATGAATGTTTATTTATTTCATATAAAATATTTCCCTGTAAATTTCTATTGTGGGGAGAATAATTAGTATTATGGATGAATCAACCTTTCCTGAAGAGGGGCACAACTATATTAGAAATATTGAAAATTTTCAGAATGACTTCATGAACTAGATGAGTTGGTATATTCAATACTTAATATCTCAAAAATGGCGATGAATTTTAAAACATAGATTTGATTTTAAACTAATTATGGATGATAGATTCATGCCTGAGACAAATTAGTGATCCATGAGTTTTATCATTCAGTACCATACCTATGAATTCATGTAAAATGATAGAAACGTTGTTGGTTTATTACCCAACCATTAATGGATGATGAGATTCATTGTTGTAATTTTTTTGTTATGCATAAAATAACATGGTCTCATTGGGATCTAAGGCTGTGTGATCAATAACATAATTAAAAAACAATATATTAAAATTGGAATATCTTAAAAATGTATGTCTGGAGTGGATAGATTCATTCTTCAGTGATCAAATTTTTTAGGGGATATGATCCTACCATTTATGCTTCATGTTAAATATGATGGGAATTTTTTTTGGCTGTAACCATTTAATGATATTGAATATAATTACAATGATGGTTTTATGGTGTGCTGGGGTGGTTAAACCAGTGTTTGACCTAGTTACACATCATTGAGAGACCTGGAATCAAGGGTTGTTTCTAGGCAAGTACAACTTCTTTTAAAGGAGCATGTATTAGAAAATCAAAACAGTCCTATTAATACAAATTTTCAAAAATGTTAGGATGTTTTTATTTTTGGACCAGGAATATGAAATGTTTAGAAAGATGGTGTACTCCTATTCTACATTTAGTCATTCCCAATATATTGACACCATTTTAAGTATGTTGGGAGAGTGTCTATATACCAAGATAAATAATTAAAACAAATGCCTTTTTTCATGTATAGAAGGAATCAATTGGAGGTTTACACAAGGATTGATGTATATAAATCCTTAAGAATTATAAAATAGATGTTAGACATTGGATGGTAACAGTAATATGAGTGTTTGGACCGGTCATTGGATAGTGGTTTTAGTTTTTTAATTTCATGATAACTGGAACTTGGTACTATTGTATTCCACTATGAATGCCAGGAGATGGTTATAATATATACGTGGTAGTAGCTCGAATCTAGGAAATAGTATTGGGATACCTTTTGATTATCTATTTGAGTGGGATCAGGAATGAACTGGTATGTTTTTTTTAATATTGACATAAATGAGATAGATTTTCTAAGAACAAAATATGTTAATAGAAGTTGGTTACAAGCAGTTGTGGGCATGATCAATGTGATATTGGGGTACCTTGAATAAAATGTGTCAGAATATGGCTTTAGATATATCTACTATTAATGTTGAGTGTTCACGAAAAATAATTTACCAGAATAATTTCAATATGAGTAATTTCAAATTGTAGTTTGTTGTCAGTAAGGAACCTCTTCAGACACACTATGGCTTGAGACAATTTCATTTTATTGGGTTTTTAGAGATTCTAAAGGAAAATATAGTGTGAACGGTATGAGCATGGTTAATTGGATTTTGACCATTTCAAACAAATTGAGGACCATGGGTAATATCCTCTTAAGTAACATATTAAATATGTAGGGAGCACTGTTAGGACATTGAGGTCTTGCATAAATATATAATTGTGATAGTGGGAGTAACCCAACAACAAATTGACCATTAAAAATTATTTTTTTGTGGAATTATCTATATTATAGTTGATAATATGAAGATTAAATGATCATATCTGTTATACATAGGATCACTCAATGTTCTGAAACACATAGTGGTGTAACTCCATTTTTGGATCTTCATCATCCTCCAAGTATTAATTTCCCCAATAGTGATGGAGCCTGAAAAAAATAGGATCACCTACCATATAAGGAACACAAATCAAATGATCTCTTTGGAGAATTGATCATTCCCATGTTTCAAATGTGGTCAATGGTCTACCCAACATTTTTGGGCCCCATCCTTTAATGAAACAGTTGTGGGGCTTGTGTCTTCAATAAGAATAAAATGAATAAAATAAAAAATATAGTAGTTAGTCTAAAATAATATTACACACATACTAAGATAAATCAAATGAGACTATTTAATATCTATATATTCTATATGGAACATAGAATACTTCATATTCAACCAACTTTATTCTTCACCAATTCAAGACTCACTACCTTACTAAATCATTACGCCATATAAAATTCCAATGCCTTTATCAAATATTTGGAATCATGTAAATATTAGGCCATGAAAATGTTAAGTGACTACTATATTCCACATATGATACCTGATACATGATACATGACACATGATACATGAACGAACCCTTTATTTCTATATTTTTCTAACATATCAACAAGACAACTAATTGCTGTCAGAGCATAAACACAACTTGTCACCCACTCCACCTCCATCTCAACTTCCTACTACCAGAACCAGAAGGAAAATTATATTGAAATTTAAAATGTGTTGTATATTTATATTTAAACTTTAAATTAAGAAATTTTTGCAAACTAAATGTTTTTTATTTTTTGTGATTTACTTGCACACCACCCTTCATCGATGCAATGTCACTAGGGACAAATCTGGCCGTCTTATGATATAAATCGACCAACACATTATGAAAAGTGGATATCTGAGCCCCCTATTCCTGAATTGTGATTTTCATTGAAACATAATATCTATATGCATCTTGAACACAACTAGAAGTAGATGCATCCATAATACTTGATAGATTTCTAAAGACCATAGATGTTAAGGATACCAAACCCCTCCCAAGCACTCGACCATGATTATCTTTCCCAAGAACTTTACCAACTAGTTCATACTTGGAGACTGAGTGCAGGATTGGCCTCACATATTTCTTTAATTTTTTCCAATAAATCATATATCAATCATATTATGAGAAATATATTTTAACATAGTGACAAATGATAATCATTTATTATAATGAAAAAATTATTAATTCCCTTACTTATTTGGTAGGCTCATTAACAAAACTCCAATAATATTTTTTATGAACATCCAGACACACTTATATTAGAGATCCTTGGTGACCTAAACTATACGAATTCATTTAGAAAAGATAAATATACAATTTAACATATTAAATATATAATATTATCTTATAAACATTTAAACTAATGAAATTATTACCAGAGTCAATCTACTTCAAGAAAACATCACTGACTCCGTAGTATGAGGGATGATTTTCTTAGCATGACACAATGCATTCTTCCTTGAAAGATCATGATAAAAGTAAAATTTAATTTAATAGTAATTTATGTAATGCTATATATTTTTCATATACATCTATAAATGTAAAATGAGATTAATATAATAGTATATATTTAAATACCATGTGCATCTCACCACGATGTGTGTCAATAAAAATCATTCCATTTCTCTCTAGGTACCCCATTGTGTCCCTTGATATACATCTGTTGAGTGGTCAATGAAAAATCGTTAACATCGCCCCATAATATCAAATTAAAGTCGTTATATTTCTTTCCCAGATTTTTCAGTGTCCACTTTCTTGATAGCACATCAACATCTGTAAAGTGGAAAAACATTTGTACAAATAAAATTCATTTTGAAAATATTAGATTTTTATAACATAATGACATTAAATAACACCATAATATATTCAAATTACCTCCATTTTCTAATAAAAAGCATCATTATTCTAAAATGAAGTTATATACCTCCAAATAGTTATACGTAATCAGGTTTGAAACCAACTCCTCCGCCAGCTGACCAAGAATCAAGCCAAGTAATATTTTGGCGTCATCCGTAGGGACTCCATATGAATCAAACAAGACATATATCTTTAGTCCTATAAAATTCCATACATCTAAACTTTTAATATTTTTCTCCATAGTCACATTATTTTCGTATTTTAGGAACAAATAGTTAGTATAAAAATCTGTAATAAATTTATTAATATTAAAATTTGTACCAATAACTGTAACTCTCCAGTATCCCCATAATAATATTTTAGTGGTGATATTTTCTCTCACTATTAATGATGATGAATGGGAAGGTATCCACTGAACTGATGATGGGATACTGACAAAGGGTTTTAGATATGGTGCAATAGGAAAATAGATGGTGTCTCAAATTCTATATGGAGGGAGATTAATAGATATTCATTTTTCGGTGTGTTCAATAGACAAGTATTGCGCTTTATCATTTCCATTCCAGTCATTTAATCAAATAAAATTAAATTCAGAACATATAATTCAAAAAATTAAACTTGTGGGAGAGTTTGGATATTGAGATTCTATCCTTAAATATCACGTAATATGTGATGGATTTTCTATGTGATTATAAATGCCTATTGCGATGGCATTACATTATGATTTTTATAATGGTTAGTACTAGATATTGTAATGATATTATTGGATAGAACTATAATTACTTTTGGATACAAAATATATATCAGTGGAATTGATTGAAATTGGTGTGGTAAAGTGTTAGGGTAACCTGGTTAGAACATAATTAACCATCTTATATTTTAGTAGACAAGTTTCAAGATAAAACCAATAAGACAATTCCCAAATATTTCATATGATATTCATAACAAAATAAATGTTACACATGTGAAATTTAAAATAAGTTATCCTATAATAATCACAATGAAATCATTTAATGAAAGAGAAATACAATGTTTTCCATATTTACAAACTAGACATTACTTACATCATAAAAATTGACATGATTAAAATAAAAACAATAAGTATACCCTATATTAAATAATTTTTCATGTATAATATCAAAAATACATATTATTATAATTTACTCATATAAAAAACATGCTCCAGAGGAAAAAATAATTCACATTCAGTATGCACAATAAAATATATTCTATCATCCATTTATTTTCATCCCCAATAATCATAATACATGTTAAGTTCATTTAATTTTAGAATTAGAAATTACAATCAATCTATAACTACTAGGAAAAAACCAAGCCAATACAAAACCTCACACATAATTAAAATACCAACTCCATGCTCAATCATCACACATCATCACCATAACCATTATCACCACACAACAATATAACACATCATCCAACGTCACATATCATTCCAACCAACCATTTTTTCACGGATTAAAAGACTCTAAATCATAACCTATTACAACCACTAATGGTAAAATCACCACAGGGACCACATGATGAAAAAAATGCATCAATCAAAAAAACATATAAATGATATTTCATCATGCACATTACCACATTTCAATGGGGCCTCCTATTTGGATATATAAGAGTGGGAGTAAGGAAGAAATGAGGAAAATGATCAAGATGGGGTCCATGTTTTCACTCTTAGGATACCCAGGACTCTTATAAGTCAAACGTTAACTATTTAACCCCCACTAGGTACAAAGTGTCACCTATAATTGTAAAATATATTTGGAAACTAGTTGTTGATACCCTAAATCACAAATTCAAACACCAAACAACAAACCACATTAAAAAATGACATAAAATGTAAACTAAATAATCTAAATCAATTTTGAATACATTATATAAAAATACCACTTAATCAGAAACCAAAATTGAAACTATAAAACTTTATTCCATTCAAATTTTGAACGTAAGACCTTAATGACACCATAATCAAGGTAATAAGGTAAAAACATTATATCCTCCAAAAATATCACATTTCAATTTTGATAAGTCTCAATAAACATCTATCTAAAGACTCCTTACCTCTATATTGGTAATAAATGAACTGAGGAATCTATAATATCAATAATAATAAAAATAATAATAATATTTGAATATAACCTAAAATACACAAAAATAACCATCTCCAGAACCCAAATATCTAAACTAATATCATATAATATATACAAAATTTTAAATAAAACTCAATCCATATTTCAATTTATCCCTTCAATGTCTATGTCATAGCCCCCAAATATAACCCAAATCATTAAAAACACCAAAAAGTCCCATCCAAAACAATCACATTAATAAATACCCCTAATTTAACAATACAATTATAATTAATGACTCGAAAATCAAAAAATAAATACTGAACCATCAAGAAACTTCAATACTATAGTGGATTTGAGGCATAAGACTGTCAGTGAGGCGCTATGGGGGTAGGGATTTGGGGGGTGGGGATCAGGGGTCTTGGGGATTGAGGGAGAGGGGTGTTTGGTTGAGAAGTTGTGGGTTTTTTAAAAAAGTAAATGTTTTAGCAGAGGTTTAGTAATTCGTCACAAAAAATACACCGCTAAATAATGATTTTGGTTAAGTGTTTACTGGAATAAATTTTAAAATTAATATATGACTAAACTATCTGAAGAAAATTTTAACTTTTGAAAAATTTAAATAGAAGAGATGAAGTCTCTTAAAAAATTAAAATGGAAATAGAAATATACATTAACATTGAAATGTATAAAATATATTCCTTCCATAAAAGTTGAACCATGTGAAAACATTAAAAAATTATTTTATTTTTATAATGAAATTAAATGTATTTGAAAATAACAATAAAATAATTTTTATGGATAACTTTTTAAAATCATTTGAACATTTCATGAAATTAAAACAATTCTTTACTGAAAATTATCCTTGTGAAAAATGTTAAGATTAATTTGAAACCCTTTTATGAAACCCATATCTTAAAAAGAATAATAATAATTTCATTTTAAAATTAGTGAATAGAAACATTAATTTCAGTTGATTTTAAATATATTTTTGTTTCATATCACAGTTTTGATAGGTAAAACATAGACTTGTAAGAAAAATAATTATTGGAAAGTATATGGTTTTTGTATGAATATCATTATTTTTATTGAGGGGTCATTTTATCATAGGGGAGAATATTAATTGTGACAAGTAATATCCCGAGATAGAAATTAAATAAAATATTTGGAAAAATAATGGAAGAAATATTAGACATGGAAGATCAAAATCAATAATATATTTCATTAGTCACGGGAAAAAGGACTTGAGTCCAGAAATTAATTATGACTTGAGTGTCATTTTATTCAAAATCCATGAATGATATTGAGACAGAATTTTAACCTAAAATACCATTAATAAATTATATTACATTATTAAATAAAAAATGGGATGTATATACACAATGTAAAATTAAATATATGAGTAAGTAAAACGTTTCTCAAAGAATGTAGATTGAGATGAATGTCACTCAATTAATTTCCTTTCATAGTTGATTACCCTCTAACATCCTATAAAACAAATAAAACTATCATAATAATAAATTTTCTAATGTTATTCAATAATATAATCCTTTTTTAAATTCATTTATAATTATTTTATATTAGTATTGTAACTCTCTGAGTTTTTGTTAAATAGTTTTTTGACATTATTTATTATTTTTGATATTTTAAATTTCCAAGAACACTGAATATATATTTCATTATATGAAGGCACCAAGTTATAATTGATTTATATGATACAAAATATTATTCATTTATTATATGATACCCAAAATATATTTTCACTAGAAACAACACCAACTTCACTTGCATTATACACAACACCGACTTTCCATGCATTAAATGCGTCATTGACTTTATGAAAACATCATTTTTTATAATAAATTAAACATTATAGTAATAACATTTCAATTAAACATAATAATATGAATATTTTAAAAAAATAAAATATTATATATAATGGTTTTAATTAAATTAAACATAATCACTATAAAACATATAATTTTTGGTAATGTCATTATACGTATGGAAATGTAATATTCTCAAAATACCTGCTTTTTAAGTCCTTATAAAAATAATAATAAAGTTAATTTTCAAAAAATTTTGAAATTATATTTGATAAAATAAAAATAATTTTTGAATTAATTATGTCCATATTATAAAATGATGAATTTTTAGGATTTTCCTGAGAAGCATCATTTTTTTGGTGAATAGTGAAAAATAGTGAATTTTAATTCAAAAATGATTTATCATCTAGTTTTATTATACAGTTAAGTTTTATTTATAGTTTTTTAAAGTATAAATAGATAAATTATACTAAAAATAATAATATTTAGGTCAATGGATATATTTTTATTTTGGATTTAGACATAAAATCTTAATGAACTTTTGAACATTCACTCTTTAAAATCCTGCTTTCTCGCAACATCTGTAAGATTAGCATTGAACATAATTTTTTTCCTTCTATGATTTAAGTTCATAAAAATGGAAATTCATGGTTTTAATAATTAATATATTTATATTCTAATAATATCATGTTAATGTTTTACTAAAAATGTTGGTGAATGTCATTAAAAATAATTACACCGTTCAAGGTAAAATTAAGCATACCAATGGACTAAACAATAAAATGAAATAACCAAATTACATATAAAATTGTAAAAACCCATTGGATGGACATATATACACTATTAAACTTATAATATATATTTTTTGTTGGTTTTATATGACATTTGTTAGGTAAAATTATTGTTACACCTAACATGCTTTCAATAATAAAAAGTGCTTCATATCCCCCCTATAAAAGGACTCACCACTCCCCAATCTTTACAAAACTAAAAAAAATTATGTTTGAAAATGATCTTCTGAATTAAATTCCCAAAATACCTCAATTCCTCCTTGAATCATCCATTTTAGAAAAATCCATCCTGGAATCCCTCTAGTACAAACCAAAAGGAGTTGCACAAAGAAGAGGTAAAACAATTCCTTGAGAACTTTTATTTTATTTTTTTATATAATACATCCATTGTTCTTATTTCATAAATAAATGATCGCCTAAGTATCCTCAATATACTAATTTTTTTTTTCTGATAAGGGTTGTACCTACAATTTCAGAAACTTCCATTTAATGAGTAAAGAACTTACTACTGTTGTGTACGATGAACTACCACCTCACGAAATAATTTTTTTCATTTTTGTTTTACCAACTATCATCAATGGGAATTATGATGGACACAATATTTATATATCATATATTTTATATCTAAAATTTATTTTCACTATTATTATTTTTGTATAGAGTAAACATTTATTCTTTCCATTTTGGGTAACAACGATAATTTTATTTGGAGAATTGTGGACTACCGCCTCCTCAAAGCGATGTGATTTGATCACACTCTATATAGAAAATATTAAATATGGGTTTTTTATTTGTAAATTATATATATTTAATAATAATTATACTATAATTGTTATATATTTTTATATACATGTTTCATTTAGTTTCTCTCTTTGAATATGATAATTAAACAAAAACAACATTCATGTTTACGTATGGCCTTCCATCTCCATGAACGATGCCTCCCATTTCATATTAATGTCATTAAAAATCATTATAAAACATATATATTGAAAATAAATAACACACACACACACACACACATATATATATATATATCATGTTTTACATTCTATAAATCATGATATTCATTTGAGGACTAAAATCATAACAAATTAAGACACTTGAAAAAGCACAAAAAACATTACCTAAAGTGAAACCTTAACATTGAATTGTTAATATGCTTGTAATATAAAGTCATAATCAAACCATATATGGTTTTATTTAAACATTAAAATATTTATGATAAACATAAATTTATTAAATAGGTGGATTTTATGAGTACAATGTGATTCAAGACATAAGGTAAGGGAATTTCATATCACTTTTTATTTTTGTGAGATTCACCCCTTATGCACCACTCATTTCGTTTTTTTGGTGTGTATATTGCACATAAATTTATTATATAATTATTATAAATATATTTATGTGTATTTATATATCCATATAATGTTTATTATTTCATGGGGTATATGGTCAAAATTTACTAAATTTTTATAGAAATTTTGTCTCAATTTTCTTTCATTGAGACACGTCCCATGTTATGCACCTATATTTCTACATGATGTGCATATAATACCATAGAAATATTATATAATTAATAAAAATTATTTCATTATATTATATTCTTAATTTAATTTGGTTCATTCTAATTTTTATTATTCAAAGTTACCAAATTGGTAATAATTTATAGCTATAATCTCATCATTTATAAAGATTATTTAAGATTGTTCCCTCATTGATGAAATATTATGATATATATCTATATAACTCTCATGAGTTCAACTAACCCTAGATATTCTTGTTAATAAATGGTAGTGGTATCATCCTTCCAATATTTTTTAATTAAGATGATCAAGAATGTTTTTTATGAATGTCATACTTTACCTCTCTCTTCGGTTGGAAATATCTGTAACATCCACGGTAAATAAATAATGAGACATTTTCATATTTATAAATATTTGTGAATTAAAAATTATTTTATATTTAATGGGAATTCTATGATCTAGGGCATACCTGATACGCAACAATGGGTTTCTTTGAAATCTTACGATGCACAGAATGTAGAGTAATATGGAAAAGTAATAATATAATATTATTATTTTAAATAGTAGTTGAAATTTTGTTTTTGTATTGATGGGAATGAAAAAAACTAAGTAAAATATTATTACACAAGTTTATTAATTTTTTTTACAATTATCCCATAAAATATAAAGGCTGAAAATGCAAATGAATCCATTTTTATTCATAAATAGTCTAATATTTTTTAAAGGTCGATTTACGAACTTTTAATGGAGAACCTGTTTTAAATATATTTTTTTCATTTCTATATGTTCTATTTGAAAATATAATATTATTAATTATAATTGGGACTACAAAATTTACATTGGATGAAATTTTGATATTTTTCTGATAATGTTCATTTTTAATGAATAGTGAAAAATAATGTATTTTAATTCAAAACTGCCTTTTAATATAATTTATTTATATTTTTATATTATCTATTTAACTCGTTTTATAGTTTAATTAGATTATATTTTTACCATATAATCTAATTATGGTCATTGGAAGTAATTTCACATTGAAATTGGATATAATCAAGTGTCAATCTTTTCGTAGTTTTTATTTCTTAAAAACACATTTTTTCTTTTGACAACATGAATTAATTTTAAATTAATTAATTGAACTTATATGATTTTAATTTGGTAAAATAAACATTATTTTTTAATTTGGAATATCAAATATAGATTAGGATGAATTTTTGGTATTATTTTGACAAACATCAATTTTGATGAATAGTGAAAACACTAAGTAGTAGTCAAAAAACCAAAATTTTCATTTAAATGAAATTATAGTACTTCTATGAGTAGAATTTCCAAAATCTAACATAAATGGTTGTTATTAGTAATTAAATTGTTGTTCAATTAGGTGAAATTATTATTTTTGGAATTGTAACATTTGAATTTTTTTACCATAGTTAAAATTAAATAGTGTAATTCAAGGTGAAAATATAATAATAATAATAATATTAAATTACACCTACATGTGTCCTAATCCTATTGGTTGATTAATTTCCTACAATAGTAATCCTTTGGTCGATTTTTGGACCCCATGGAGCCACTTATGGGCGATAGTAACACTTTTTATTAATTAATTTAAAGCAATCACAAAAATGACATCAATATATATCTTTTTGTAAATCAATTTTCTAATAGGGTTATATAAGTTATCTATTAAACTATAATAATTCATTAGAAATAAAAATATATATCATAAATCATGGTATTTTTTTTTATTTTTAGACATCTAATAAATAAAATTATTTCTAATACAATAATGATGCAACATTTACCTCATTAATGATTGATTTAAATAAATAAGATTATAAAGATTAAAACAATACCTAAAACATGTCCAATTCTTATTTGATGATTTTATTTCGAACAATAGTTGTATTATCTTCGAATTTATTATGTTTGGGACATTTAGAAGCTGAGAATAATTATATAATAAAATAATATTTTCAAACAACTCAATAGAGCCCCCCCACCTTATAAAAAGCACTCCCCTTTAACCAATTACTTACACCTCTCAAGTCCAGTGGCTCATCCAAACCCAGACCAAATAAGCTTCCAATATCCCTCTATTCCACCTAGTAGCCTCACCTTAGGTATAAGGTACCTCAAGAAATCCTTTTGGTTCAAACCAATGGGTGGTACCCGATTTAAAGGTAATGTCTTCCCTTAAATTTGTTTCTTTTATTTTACTTATCTAACCACTAAAATCATTTTATTAATTTATTTTATAACATCACCAATATCTTCAATATACTCAGTAGTTATTATGAGATGGATTCGAACTACACATGAGCACACATCCATCTAATGGGTTAAGAACATTCTATTTCGGTGGACGACCAACTATTGTCTCATGAAAAGATGACTGTTCAATATTCTCCTATCACCTCTCATGGTGGAAATTAAGATAGCACTATTTTATATGTGGTATATATTATTTTTATATTGTTTTATATTCATCATTATTTTACATTTATAGAATACCATTATGGTTTCCATAGTGGGTAAATACGATAATTTCATTTGAGGAAGTGCAGACTACTACCCCCTCAATGTGATATGGCTCGTTCATGACGTACGTGGAATGTATAAATGATGGAGTTACTAAAAGTATATATATTACTATACATTAATTATAATATACCTATGTATCATTATGTTTTCAATCCATTAAATTTGAGATAGAAATGAATGTAGTGTTCATGCGTACGTACAACTTACCGTCACCATGGTTGTTGAATTACGTTTCTTACCTACAAATGTTATATAATATTATAAATTAATATATATACTCAATATATATGATATATATGATATTTAAATCATGAATATCATTCTGGAGAGAATGGACCTTTTACGATATGAACAGCTTGTAATTATAAGAAGTTCATTTTTGACTCATGTACCAAATATTCACAAAACAAATATTATTATTGTAAATGATAACATAATATTTATAACATGGTAATAAGTGATATAAAAGGAATAATAAACTTTCAAAAGGTTCTTATGAATGTATAAATTATCCTTAGTTTATTATTTAAGATATTATAGAAAGAATGAGTTATGTCGGACATGAGGTAAGGGACTTCGTCTCAATCTTAATTCTTTGAGTAATATTTTGTTTAATACACAACATTATTTTATATGGTGTATAAACAACTTTGACTATTCATTTCATTCAAAAAGAATATTTTTCTATGAGGATTTTTACTAAATGGCAAAGAATAATGTTTCTTTCTAATGTGAGCGTTGACAATGACCTTTTCCACCACCCCAAGTATTATTTGATCTTTGGCTTCCATAACAAGATGAAATGTTTTTAAAAGGAAAATAAATACCATATACTCCTTTACAGATTTTTTTTATTGAAAATGTTTTGGATTATGGATATTTTTTAATATATTTTAATGACAAATTGTGATTTAAATGTGGAAAATTTACCTTTCCTTTATGTTTGTTTTATGTGTTATAAATATGTTATAGTTATTAGGAATTGATTACACATACGGGTGGTTCTGTGAGAAACCCAGGGCAGGTGATCCTGAGATAGCTCTCCAAAGCATTTGGTAATGTGACAGAGTTAAACATTAATGTTACCCCTATGAGATTTAAAGGATATACTATGGTGGGTATTCCAAATGTAACTCCCTATGCAGCTGTGAAAGCTACTACATAATTATGTTATGGATGACACAAGTTAACTTTATGATTTATGTTTTATATGTGTTATTCATAAATCTTATGATTTCATGATGTTTGTTAAAAATATAATGTTTTAGGGAAAAATGTTTTCTTTCCTTATTTTGTAACCCTTACAATGTTTTTTATGCTCATTCCATGTTTTTAAATGTATTTCACAGTAGTTAAAGATGAACAGAGTCAAATATTGGAACAAGGAAAATTAATGGTATCTAAAACAAGGAACTAGAGATGGATATTTTTTGTGAGTTTTCATTTTATGAAAAAAATGAATAGTGAGTAGAATTTTATACATATAATATTCATTGAGGTATTTATATGTTTTTTCCTAATTCTATAATGCTCTAAACCTGAAATGATCCTCAACGTGAATTATTAATTTAATTTTATATTTTTTAATGTTTTAAGACTGGATCCTTATAGTTGGTATCAGAGGTCGGTTTAAATAGAATTAGGAGTTATAATATTGTTAAATTAGTATCCTTAAATTATTTTTTGTTAATGATATAGCATTTAAAGATTACCATGTTCCTTCCCCTAAGATATTTTTGTATTCAGAATGGTTTTCCTCGGAGAAAACAAGACAGCTATACTGGGAATTCATACAAAGGGAAATGACCTTCCAAATCAACATCTGGAGATGGTAAGAATCATAATTGAATAGTTTTTTTATAGTTTCGGCTCAGTTGACTTAGGTGATAAATGGTACTTGTGTTTATAGATGATATTTTGGTTTATTTAAAAATTATAGTGGAACATGAACGCCATTTAATGGTTGTATTTCATACATTAAAAGAAAATAAACTGTAAGTGAAATTCAGAATGTATGAGTTTTGGTTACAAAACATTTCTCTCCATGGCCAAGTTGTTTAGAAAAATGGTAAAATTGTTGATCCTACTAGAACAAATGTTATTGAAGACTGTCCAAGACACACAAATATTACTGATATCCATCGTCTACTTGGTTTAAGATGGTAATATGGGAGATTTGTTGAAATTTTTTTATGGTTATCTAGTCCAATGAATATGTTAACTCGAAAAGGTTTTATGTTCATTTGGAAAAAAGAATGTGATGATGGTTATCAGGAATTGAAAAGAAGATTGGTGAATTCTTCTGTTTTGGAACTGCCTTCCAGAAATTATGAGTTTGTTATCTATAGTGATTCTCCCTTGAAAGGACTTGGATGTGTCATTATGTAGAATAATCAGGTAATTTCTTATACTTCACATCAGTTGAAACTTCATGAGATAAAATACCCTATAGATGATTTAGAATAAGCTGCTGTTATTTATGCATTAAAAATTAACATGCAAAATTTGTATGGTGTAATGTGTGAAATATATACAAATCACTAAAGATGGATATATATATATTCACATAGATATAATTTAACATGAGAAAGAGGAGATGGCTGAAATTAATCATGGATTATGATTTCACTATCCATTACCATATAAGAAAAGAAAATAATGTGGTTGATACTTTGATTCAAAAAAGTAAATGCTACATAAAACTTGTTACGTTTGGAACAAGATACTTTGATTAATGGCTTAATGAATGTTGGAATAAAAGTTTTTGGTGTAGGAAATTCCTCTATTTTGATTCAGGTGTTAGTGGAATCATTTCTATCAAACAGAATTAATCAAGCGAAGAAGGAAGACAGTGAGTTACAAAAAAATGTTGAGTTGGTTTATAAGGATATATTTCCTTAATTTATAAATGGTAATGATTGTATTTTGAGATTTGGAAAGAGGTTATGTGTTCCTTATTATTCATATTTTAAGAATGAGTTGTTATTTGAATCTAATAGTTCCCTGTTTTTAGTTCATCCTAGCACTACTATGATGTACATAGATCTTTGAGAGTATAATGTTGGGATGAAAGGAAAAGAGATATTTCTGACTTTACTACGAAGTGTTTGAATTGCTAGTAGTTTGAAGCTGAGCGGTAGTTAGCAAAAGAAATGCTTTATCCTTTACCGGTGCCACAATGGAAATGGGAAAATATATCCATGGACTTTGTTGTGGGATTACCAAATAAAACTCAAGATAATAATACAATCTGTGTTATTATTAATCGATTGACTAAATATGCTCATTTCCTTCTTATTAGCGATACATTATCTCCAGATTAACTTTTTTGGTAGTATATTAATGAGATAGTTATATTTCATGGAGTTCCCTCTACATTGTATCTGATCGTGATTCTAGGTTTACTTCTATCTTTTGGAAAGGTATTCAGATGTTGTTTGGTACTGAATTAAATTTTAGTATAGTTTTTCATCCTCAATCATATGAGTAGTCAGAACAAAAAATTCAGACCTTGTAGGATATGCTACATGCTTGTTCACTATATTTCCATGGATTTTGGGACCAACATCTTTCTTTGGTTGAATTTTCAAATAATCACATTTTTCAATCATATATGTAGATGGCACCATTTGAGGAATTATATGAGATGCGGTGTCGAACATAAACTTTTTAGGATGAAGTAGCTGAAAGGTAGTTGATGAGACCCGAATTGGTTGAAGAGATGGAAGAAAATGTTTAGATGATTCAGAAGCACACAAGAACAGATTAGAGTTGGCATAAAAGTTAGACAAATAATTGGAGGAAGGATCTTTCTTTTGAAGTAGATTATCATGTCTTTCTCAATGTTTCTCTATGGAGAAATTGATTTATTTTGGTATGAACGGATTGTTGAGTCTGAGGTTCATTGGATCATATGAAATCCAAGATAAAGTTGGATCAGTGGCATATTGAGTGGATTTACCTCCTTGTTTATCCCAGCTACATAATCCTTTTCATGATTCAATATTGAGAAAGTATATGCCGCATCCATCTAATGTTTTGATCCCAGAGGTAGTTCAGTTGGAATAAAATCTCTCTTATGAGGAAAAACAAGTCCTGATTCTTTAATTAAGAGAGAAAGTGTTATGAGATGAGGTAATCCATTATGCAAAAGTTTTTTGGGGAACCCATATGTTTGAAGAGGCAACATTGGAATCGTAAAATGCAAACAGGGATATATACCCCCACTTATTTGATAAGTGTATGAAATAGAGAGGGAAAAATTTCTAAAAGGGGGAAGGATGTGACATCCCAGGTAAATAATGAATAATACATTTTCATATTTATTAATATTTGGGAATTAAATATTATTTTTTCTTCAATAGAGATTTTATTATTGATAGTGTACCTGATACACATCTTTGAGTTTCTTTCAAATCTTACGATGCACACAATGTAGAGTTATACTGGAACATAATAATATTATATTATTATTTTAAATAGTAGTTAATGCATAATCATTGTATTTGCTGGAATGAACATAACTAACTAATATATGATTACACATTTTTACTAAATGTTTTTACATTTATCCAATAAATGTTAGAGGTTTTGAATGAAAAACAAAATCCAATTTTAAACATAAATACTCTAATATTCTCTAAAAGGTAGATTCATCATCTTTTGATGGAGAACCATTTTTAAATATAGTTTTTTTTCACTTTTATATGTTCTATTTGACAAAAAAATATTCTTCATCAGAATAGGGACATCAAAATTTACTTTGTTTGAAATTTTGGTATTTTTTTATAATGTTCTTTTCTTAATGAATAGTGAAAAATACTGTATTTTAATTCAAAAATGCCTTTTAATATAATTTATTTAAATGGTTAAATTATATTTTTAATTGGTTTTAAAGTGTAGTTATATTTTTATTACCATTTAATCCAATGTTTTTCATTATAAGTAATGTCTCTATTAAATTCTACATAAACAATTGTCAATCCTCTGATAGTTATTCTTTATCAAAAACAAGTTTTTTGTTTTGACAATGGGAATTAATTTCAAATTAACTAATCTAACTTCTATGTTTTGAATTTGGTAAAATTGAAATCATTTTTTAATTCCGAATATCAAATATAGATTAAGTTGAATGTTGTGTATTTTTTTTGAAAAACTACAATTTTTAAAGAATAGTAAAAACACTGAGTAGTAGTTAAAAAATTAACATTTTCATTTAAATGAAATTTTACTGCTTCTGTGAATTGAATTTAAAAAATCCGACAGACATGGTTGTTATTAGTATGTAAAATTTGGTTCAATAATATAAAGTTTTTAGAGAATAGTAACTTTTTCCTTTTATTTATCGTAGTTAAAGGTAAATAGGGTAAATCAAGGTAAAACTAATATTATAATAATATTAAATTACCCTAACATGTGTTTTAATCATATTGGATTATACATCTCTGACCATGGGAATACTTTGGTCGATTTTGGGACCCCATGGCGTCACTTAAGAGTGATAATGATGCTTTATATTAATTTATTTAATGTAATGACAAAAATGACTTAAACATATATCTTTTAGTAAATCAATTTTTACATGGGGTTATATATGTTATCACATCCCTTATAAATATTCATTATAAAAATAAAAATATTTCCCGAATCAGAGTATTTTTTTTAAATTTTTATACATCATATAAATAAAATTATTAATGACACAATAATGGTGTAGTGTTTACCACATTAATGGTTGATTTAGATAAATACGATTATAAATATTAAAACAATAACCCAAACCTATCCAATTCATATTAGATGATTTTATATAGAACAAGATTCATCTTATCTTCTACTTTAATAAGTTATGGACCTTTAGATACAGAGATTCATTATATAATAAAATAATATTTCCATAAATTCCTAAAGAGCCCCTCCTTCCCCTTATAAAAAGACCGAACCTTTAACCAATTCATCACACCTCTCATTGCCTATGTCTCATCAAAACCCTAACCTAATAAGCTCCCACTATCCCTATAATCCACCTAGAAGCCTCACTATAGGAAGGAGGCACTTCAATAAATCCTTTTGGTTCAAACCAAAGGGAGTTACCCGATTTAAAGGTAACATGTTCTCTTAAATTATTTTCTTTTATTTTACTTCTCCAACACCTAAACACTTTTTATTACATATTTTTATAAAAAAATGTATTATTAATATACCAGGTTGTTATTTGGTGAAGTATTCTATCTATTCATATACACACCTCCATTTAATGGGTAAAGAAAATACAGATTATGTGGACAACGAACTACAGCCTCACGAAATGATTATTGTTTAATATTATCCCACCACCTCTTATAGTGCTATATAAAATGGATATGTATTTATGTGTGATATATATTATATTTATTTTGTTTTCTATGTTTATTTATTTTTCATTTATCATATTCATTTACAGTTTCCATAGTCGGTATATAAGATAATTTCATTTGGGAAACTGCGGATTACTGCCCACCACAAAGTGATATGAATCGTTAATTCCATAGGTGGAACGTATAATGGATGGAGTTATTGAAATTATATATAATATTATACTGGAATTATAATATTATATGTATCATTATGTTTTCATTCCATTTAATACTAAATAAAAATGAATGTAGCGTTCATGCGTACGTACATCTTACCGTCTCCATGAACAGTGCATTTCATTTCATAACTCCAAATGTTATGTACTATTATAAATAAATTTATATATTGGATATATATGATATATATGATATCTAAATCGTAAATATAAGTCTAGATATAAGGTAATTTTGACTATAATATCAACTTATAATTATAAGAAGTTCATTTTTGGCTCAAGTACCAAATATCAGCAATACTACCATTATTAAAATAAAATGATTACATATTGTTTATAACATGGTAATAAGTGATATTAAATGAATAATAAACTTGGAAAGTAGTTTTAAGAAATTATAAATTAAAATTAGTTTATTATTAATGATATTAAAGAATGAATGAGTGAAATCAGACATGAGATAAGGTAATTCAACTCAATCTCCTTTTATGGAGACATATTTTGTTTTATTCATGAATTTATTTTATACGGTGTATAAACACGTTTGAAATTTTATATAATTCAATGGGAATCATTTTCTAAGAAGAGTTTTACTAAAGGACAAAAATTAATGTTTCTTTTTATTGTAAGTAGTGACAATAACCTTTTCTGCAACCACAAATATTTTTAATCATTGGATTCCATAACAAGATGTAATGTTTTCAAAAGAGAAATAAATACCATATTCTCTTTTATGTATTTTCGTTTTGAATATTGTTTTTAAAATTTATTTTTTATTTCATTATATTTAAATGATATTTTTTGATTGACATTAGGAAATATTTTGTTTCTTTTATGTTTGTTTTTTTGTGTTAGGATTATGTTATGGTTCATGGAAATTGTTTATATATACGGGTGGTTCAATTATAATCCTAGTGCAGATGAGCCCAAGATAGCTCTTCAATGCATTGGGTAATATGACATAGGTAAAGATTAATGTTTCTTCTAAGATATTTATTAAATATACTATTATGGGTATTCGAAATTTAACTCCATACATAGTTATGAAAGCTACAATGTAACTATGTTATGAAAGAAACAAGTTACCTTTATGATTTATTATTTCTATGTGTTATTCATAAATCTTATGATTTCATGTGGTATGTTAAAAAGCTTATGTTTTGGTGGAAAAATGTTTTCTATATTTATTTTATAACCGTTACTGAGTTTTTATGCTCATAGAAAGCTATTAAATGTTTTTCACATGACTTAAAGATGATTAAGGTCATAGATGGTATTAAGGAAAAGCCATGCGGCCTAAATAATAGAACTAGAGATGCCACTTTTTTCAAGAGTTTTTATTTTTTGAAAAAATGGATACAGAGTAGAAGTTTTTACATGTAATATTCAAGTTGTTATGTATATGTTGGGACCTAATTAAATAATGCTCCAAACCTGAAAATATCAAGAATGTGAATTATTTATATAATTCTATATAGTGTAATGTTTTAAGGTCGGGTCCTCAAAATATATGAACCTTAAAAACCATTTGTTAGAAATGATTTTAAAAAATCTTCTAATTTTATATTTAAAATAATTTTTTACACATGTTTTACCTTTTAATATTATATTCAAGAAAATAGAATACTCTTGTCATTTTCCTGTTGACGTATTTTTCAAATATTTTTATGGTGCATGATTAATTTTTGGAATGTATAGATTTACCCGACATATTCATAGTCATCCCAATGAATTTTATTTTATAATATTACATTGTTAATTTTTTATGAAAATTTTATTCCTTATATTATATAAATTTAATATTTTAAATTTTTTTCAATTAATAATTATTTAATTTTTTTTGTTTATAAAATATTTTAATATATTTTCAAAACATCAATTACAAGATTTTAAAGGGTTTTTTTAAAAGAATATAATTTCAATGATATTAATGTTTTATTATATGCATTCAATATATTTTTCAAATAAAATCATTGTGAATTTTTTTTGTAGTTTCTTTTATAAGTTTTAAATTGGAATGATTGTCAAAATGATTTCAACACTTAATTCACGATTTTAAAAGATATTTTTTAGGAAACTGGTTTTCAAAAATTATTTATGTTTTAAATTAATTTTTTTAATGAAGAAAGGATATTATACTGATGAAAAAGTTTATAAAATAATATTTCCAAATTAGTTTCCATATCATATGACATCAATTGGTGTTACTTATTCCTTGCTAGGAAATTATTGAAAGGGTTCAATCATATTCTTTCTCCAAATGTATTATGTTTCAATATCATGATGTTATTGAAACCCATTTCAATTTCATGGGGTATGTATTTACCAAACATGTTTCTATACGATGTGTTTTATTCTAATGAAACTCGCTTCATTGATGGTTTATGAAGTGATGAAATTTTGTTGAAAAATATCATTTTACATAGGTTATGATATGATAAAATGTTTATGACACCCATTTCATTTCATGGGTTGTGATAGGATGCTTAAGAAACCCACCACTTTTTATGGGTCATGATATGATTAATTTGTTATTATCTTGTGGAAAATGTATGAATTATTTATTATGTGATGGTTAATACCTATACCACCCACTAATGTATTGTTTAATGATTTATATCTCCTGAGATAATGATGGGAATCAAGTCAAATGCCTTGATCCACTATAGGATGATGGGGAAACATGATCCCTCATAAGGAAAGGACTATGACTGGGGATGGTGGAATGTCCCTTCTAGAAGGTATGGTCACAATGAAGATGGCCAATGGGGAGATAAGATCCATTATGGAAAAATTGTGAATCTTGATCCACTATGGGAAGATAAGAATACCTGATCCACTATAAGAAGATCGGGGAAACCCAATCCCATAAAAGGAAATCACTGTGAATGGGGATGGTTGGGTGTCTTAACTAGTAGTTATAGTCCCCATGAAGTTCCTTGTAATGATCTAGAAATTAATATTGACTTATAGTGAATGATATTACATTTTTATGTGTTTTGCATAATTCCATGTATAATTCCAATATTATGAATTCATGGATCATGATCTTGATTACCTTGTTATTCATGTCTTATGAAATGTAAATCTTTATGATGTGATTTATTTTTATGATCTTTGATATATAGGGCATGATCTTCTATTATTATGATTGAATTATCATACAATTTATCTCATGTTTATTCTTTCTTATCTCCCTTGTTTGACCTTACTGGGAATGTATGATCACCCCTTTTAATGTTTCCTATTATATAATATAATGATACATATTAATTATGATGTGTCTAAGAAGGGTTATAGTCATAAAGAACACAGTTGAATGTATTGTATCTCACATATGTACCAGTGTTTATGTTTCCATGATTCCATAGGCACTACACTAATATGGCCTTTATAATTTGTTTGAGTAATGTATTATGTTTTCTGTAAAATTGAGGAAATGGGTATGTACGTTATGATTGGGTTATTATAGTTGGTATCAAAGGAACTATATAGTTATCCTTTGGTTAGTATGATGAGAAAACCTTAGTGAGAACAATAAGGATGTGTCTAATGATATGTGTCTAGAGAAGTAAAAGTATAGGAAAATGTTAAGGAATTTTTAGAAAGGATAGAGAGAGATTTTTCGTAGTAGTACTACCCTATATAGATACTACTAGTGGGTTTGGTCATTTCCTATATAAACATATGAGTGCCAAATCCATCAAGGTGCATTAGGTTAGAATCAAGTGTAACATGATATACAACAATGAGACATATTATGCACATGGTTTGACACTCGTGGTGGATATTCATTGAGAATTCACAAAATATTCAAGAACCATCATAAAGGATTTAGAAATAATATTTCTTTAAATAACATATTATAAACCAAGGATTTGATAGATTGAAGAAGGTTTCATAATTTATCTATATTATAAGTGGTTTTTCATGATTATGTGCTTCCACAATTTGAAAATTGTTTCTTAGTCAATGATTTTAAGTTTATGATAATGGAGTGAACCTTATTGGAACATGGTAAATGATAAATTTGATAGAAAACAATATGATGAGCAGTCAAATGGGATGATCATTGTATTGAAGTATGTTGTAATCATTCATGATCATTTTTCAATTGACAGGATTTGCAATATATACTGTAACCTGCTCATTCAATCACAAAAGAATATAATTAATGAGATTGATGATAATTCGTGTAATGAATACGATCAAGGAAAGAAATCCCAATTTTCTACATGTTGAGAATGTGGGATGAAACAACCAAGTTCATGTTTCATAGGAACATAAAGATGTTTGGACTATGAAATAAATCTCCACATTGCAAGTATCTACAATAGGAATAGGAAATGTTTAGTTAACATAATGCATATAAATGTTTTCCTCCCTATGATATAATAAATTTATAACTTCATTAAATTTTTGATGTATGGGAATAATGAAAATATAGGTCCTATAGGTAAATCACATGTAGAAAATTAGTAAGGTGGTATAAGTTAATATGTTATTGCTGATGATAAAGGGACCATGAACAACATATAAATTGTATGTTATGTTATAATTGTATTGTTGATAAGCCTAATTAAATTGAGTTTTAAAAATGTGAAGACATGATACATATTTTATATTACTTGAAAAAGGTTGTATGGAAATCTTTTTTAATTTCTGAGTAATGGATAATGAATAACGTTGGAAGATTAAACTGTATTTTTTATGAAATTTAGTGATTATATTATGTGAATCATTAAATATATAATTATTTTTAGTATAAAATTTTCATTTCTTATTTTAAATGACATGCTGAATGGTGCTTAGGAGGATTAAAATTAATTTAATGGAAATGTGATATTTTAATTAAGGGATGGTAACACTTTAATTACTTCTGATTATAATATAATGATTTTGGAATAATGATATATTGGGTATGAATAGGTAAATTGGATGGTACTAATTAACTCAGAAAGGATGAGGGATTTGTTGAAAAGTGTTGTCTATATTATTATGGATTATATTTAAAACATATTGGGTGAATGGAATATATTAAAGAAACTTTCTAAAAAGTAATCTTGAATGTTTTCATAGAATATTTTTAGTAATCCAGGTTAAAACATTGTTTCAAGAGAATATATGAGGAAGGTATTAAAATATTTTCAATGTGAAAACCAATAGAAAATTTATGATATATGGGGGATCAATTTAAGTCAGATTTTGTGATATCTATCTAATGTTTTGAATTATCAAATTTTAGAAGTGTTATAAGGTTAAAAAATTATATAATTTTTTTGTTGAACATCACAAGAATTCCATGAGATTAAAGTATTATCTCAACACATGAAGATTTATAGATATTGGATAGAATTCTATAAAAACATTGTGTTCATGGTAACTGCACAGAGATGGTATGACTTATCATGGATCTCATGATCTCTCAGGGCATCAGGAATAAAACATTCACCTTCATTTTTAGAGAAAGATATGAATTTGAAATTTTTCAATACATGGCCAAAGGGTGAGATTTTACTTATAAAATGAAATGAAATAATGTAATTATAAAATCTCATGAAAATTATTCAACACTATGGTAATAATTATGAAACTGAGAATGATATCATAGAAATTTATTTTCTGATTAAACAAATGGTCCCTTAGATCATTTTAGATTTAAGGATTCATTCTTGTGAATAATCTCTTGATCATGGTCTATATCACACTCCTCCATTAATTTATAGATAGATTCTTGTTACACATCCATGCATTCACATTTCAACCGTGTTCTCCTATTTTGAAACCCTTCTATGAGTTACATTCAGTAACCATTATGGTTCCAACATTAATTTTTAAAATTATGTTTTAGTGTTCATTTTTCTGATGTAGGTTTCTATAAAAGAAACATAAATGTAGTAAATCATTTATTACACTAATGAATATTAAGTGAAAAATTCATTTTAAGGTGGGTATAATGTAGCACCATGAGTATTTGTTAAATTTTTGTTTGAAAATAATTTAATCAATTTGATATTTATAATTTAACGCATCACTGAATATTGACTGTGTTATATGAAATCACCATGTTATTATTACTGAGTACACTATAATAATTTATATATTATTCAATTATACCCAAATATATGTTTATCTACAAAAAATATTTACATGGCTTGCATTATACCCATCACCAGCTTGGCATGCATGAAACACAACACTGAGATTCTAAAAAACAACATTTTTTATTATAACTAATTAAATGAGATTGTTATAAAATAGCCCTTAAACAGAATAATATGAAAATTAATAACAATTTTATTAATATTATTTATAATGGTTTTATATAAATGAATCATAATGATTATATGATATATAATTTTTTGGTAAAATTCTTATATATTTAGAAATACTATGTTTTTAGAAGAAATCATTTTTATTTCCTTCTATGAAAAATAATAAAAATAATTTTAAATGCTTTTATAAATATAATTTGATATAATATAAATCATTTTTTTATAGAAATTATAAATAATCTTACAGTTTTTTTATTTTCATGAGAAACATAATTTTTTGTGAATAGTGAAAATACTAAATTTTAATTTATAACTTATTTTTCATATAATTTATTTATATAGTTAAATTACATTTTATGTTGGTTTAAAAGTTAATATAGATCAATTTTAAATATATTTATCCAATTTAGTTTATTTGAATTATTTTTTTGTTGAATTACAAAATAAATGATTAATGATCTTTTGAACATTCTCATATTAAAAACCAACTTTCTCGCCACGCCTTTGAGAATATCATTTAAATTAATGTTTCCAATTCTATTAATTTAATTTCTAAAAATTTAAATACAATTTTTTAATCAGTATAATATTTATATTCTAATAATATCAACATAATTTTTGACCAAAAATATTAATGAATGTTATTAAAATTAATTATAGGGATTAAGGTAAAAGTATGTTTAACAAGGGATTGAACCATAAATCAAAGGGCCCAAATGACAAAAACAATTATCCAAAACCCATTTTATGTCCATATATCGGATATAGACCTTCAATTATTGAATTTTTTTCTATTTTTTTTGACTTTTTAGGTAAACATTTGGGAACACATAACTTGTTTTAAAAAATTCCATGTGTGTCCCCTCCCTTCCCTGTATATGGAGAAAACCTCTACCCCTTATTAAAACATCTCATGCCATTACTATTCAGCAAAATTCTACCACATTCAAATTAAAATTTCCCTAAATTCCCCCTTTCTGCCTCCAATTGACTATAATGCCACCCAAAGAATCTTTGGTGAAAACCAAAAGGATTTACCCAATGAAGAGATCACACCCTTCATCAAGATCCTTTATTTTATTTAATTTTCATAACACCACAATTCGAATAATATAATTCATAAATAAAACCCTCATTATCCTCAATATACTAGTATGTTTTAATTATAATTTTTATACCTACAATTACACACACTTTCATCTAATGGGTAACAAACATATTGTTCTTGTTTATGGTGAAATACCGCCTCATGAAACAATGTTCTTCATGTTTCCATTAACGCATTTCCGGGAAGAGAATAATGATGGAAACTATTTTAATATATGATATATGTTATATTTGTATTTTATATATTCTTATGTAATTTTTATAATGAATATTCATTCTTTCTATCCTATTTGGGTTAGTAGGATAATTTTTATTGGGGAAGTATTCATTACTGCCTCTTTAAGGGATGTTATTTATTCCCACTCAACATGTATGGTATTAACATTAGGTTCAATAATCATAAAGGATATATGTAATAAAATAATTCAACTGTATTTTTTGTGTGTGTGTGTGTGTGTGTCTATACATATATGTCATTTATATTCGTCCTTTTAAATCAATAATTAAACAGAAACAACATTCAAGCGTACATACGACCTATCATCCACATAAACAGTGTCTTCTATATCATATTTCTATCATTCATAGATTATTATAAATAAATATATAAGGAATATAAATTAAATTTATAACATTTTTGACATTCTTGAAATCACTATATATGTATGAGGGCCAAAAACCTAACAAATTAAGGCACTTGTGAAAAACAAAATGGTTATTACCCAATGAAAAACCTTAACTGTAAATTTTTATAAATGGAAATATAATGTCATAATCAAAACATATACTGTATTATATATAACTACTTTTTTCAGAAGTAGATTTATAATAAAATTATATTTATTATGTATAAGTTTTTTATGAGTATAGAAATATTCAAGACATGAGGTAACAAAATTTCTTCTCACTTTTTTATTTTCAGGAGATTCATGCCTTACTCACTTCTCATTTATTTTATGGAGTGTGTATACTTCCCACGAATGTAATCTATGATTATTATACATAAATTAATGGTTATTTGCATTTCCATTTGATGATATTTATTTTAGGGCTTTATGTTTCAAAAGTTACCAAATCGGTAAATAAATTATGTCTCAATTTTCCTTCATTGAGACTCATGCTATGTTATACCCCTATATTTTTTCATGAGGTATGTTTATTTCCTTTGACATGTTATACAATTAATATCATTATTTTCATGAAATCTTAAGTATTATTTGATTTTATTATTTCCAATTTCTTATGATTCAATGTCACCAATTTTTAAACATTTTATACCTACAATATCACCATTTATCGAGACTATTTATGATTATTCTCTAATTGATAAAATATTTTGACCTAAATCTCAATAACTATATTGATATTTATTACCAACTCATTATATTAGTAGCCACGGTTTGAGGTATATGACCCTTGTTTCGGTTCGTTTGTGCTTTTTGATGTGGTTGGTTGATGTTTGGACCATTCTGGGGAAAAACTTTTAAAGTAATGGAGGTTGTGTAGGGGTGCATCATTTGTGCACGGTCTGAAAAACCCATGTGGCCAACCAAGGAAATCATGAACCCTTGACAGTGGCCTCCGCACGGGCGACACATGGTTTTTCAGACCGTGAGGGCAAGCCGTGTGAAGTCCTTGGGTGAGAAATTAGCAACTGAACGGTTGGTGCATTATTTGCCAAACCATGTGGGGTAACCATTCGGCCACATAATGTTTTGGTTTTTATTTCCTGGGCCCCAAGGGATTTTCCATTTTACCTCATTCTTCCTCCCACTTGTGGCTCACGCGAGAGTTCTAGTTTTTAGAGTTTGTGGGAGATCCTTAGTTCGGTTTGGGGGCAAATCAAAGGTGTTTCTTGGTGGATCAAAGGCGGTTCTCCTTGGGTAAGTCTCTCCTTTTGTTCTTTGAGATTTTGGTTAGGGTTATACCTCTCCCTTTATTAGTCTCCTATATCTACAAGGGTTGCATTTAGATCTAGGGTTGTGTTGCCTTTGGGTGTTAATGGTTGATCTTGTTGATGTTAGGGAAGGGATTTTGAGGTGGTTTTGAGGAGGCATTCACCCATATTGTAGTGTGTTTGGTTGATGGGTCGATTTCTCCAAACCCTAAGTGGTAGGTGGATTCTCTACCAACTCCACTAGGTTGAAATTTGAGGTTAATTTACAATTAAATTGGCAGTATTGATTTAACTGTAAGCATGTCATGTGAATTTTGTTGGAAAATCAAATGGGTGATGATTTTGGGGTTTTGGCATGAAATTAGGGTTTGGTTGAAATAGCCTTAATTAGTTAATTTTAAATTGGTGATGTTAAAATGGTAATGATTGTGAGCATGAGTGTTGATTTCAATAAATGGGTGATATTAAAATGTGTTTGGCATAGAAATTGTATTTTTTAGTATTGAAATTAATTCATTATTGTTGTTGTGGCTTGTGAGGAAATGTGTGATATCATTGGGTGGATGATGTTGGGACGTGGTTGAGTGGATGAGAAAGTGCCACTATATTAAGCGGATGGATAGTGGATAGAAGGGCCACCATCTATAGAAACTATGAAAGATGTACCACTTGTGTGGATTGGTAATGAATGGGTTGGATGTGAAGTTCCACCATGGTTTTATGTGTTCATTGTTAGTGATGTTTTTAGATGGGGCTTGTGAGTGAAATATGAAAATGGTAATCGGTTTTTGGAATAGTTTAATTGGCTTCCTTGCGTGGCATGCTTGATTTGGATTCCTTGTGGGGCATGTTTGTTTTATGGAATGTTTGGATTATAAAAAATTGGTAGCATGGTTTTTATTTATATAAAATGTTTTATATAAATATGCTAACGGTTTTATCCTAGTGGCATGTGTAGGGAAGTCAGTTGGGGAAATCCTACTTAGTACTTGTACTAACCCACTTCTTTCGAACATTGGTGTATTTTCCGATGTCATGTACCATGACATGGGCAAAGGTAAGGCATCACCCTCCATTTGTGGTGAATTATGATGTTTTGGTGGAGCATGGATCTTGGATCTTGGTGTGGAACTATATTGGTGTCATGGCTCATGGTGTATTGTTGTTTAGTTTCCTCTTTGTAATCTAATTTTATGTGGACCTGTCTAGTTGAATGGTTTTGGGGTTTAGGATAGAATTGTTAGTATCAAATGGTTGGGTTTGAAAGTGCATTAATATTTAGTTGTTGGTTGGTTGAGATTGGTTATCTTCTTAAGGGAAAATCATTCCCCACTGTTCCTTGAAGCCCTCAACATTTATTTCCAGCCTTTGGCACCTCAAGAATGTCGCTTAAGGCCATGTAATCCTCACTCCCACATCTAGCCAATGAGGTAGGGGAGGGGTGTTACATGTTGTATCAGCTTGTTTGGTCCTTTGGAGTTGATTCTTGGATTTGTAGTTGACATTCATTATGGTATATTGTTTGAGTCGGGATGGTAGCAAGGCGTAAGAATGTCGGAACATGTAATGTACAACCTTAAAGGACGTAGATAATTGATGTCTACGGAAGTGAGACTCATTGTTGTTTGTTATCTGTTTATAGAAATGACACCAGGTAATCATCATAGAGACCAA
This sequence comes from Viscum album, assembly GCA_963277665.1. Taxonomy (NCBI): domain Eukaryota; kingdom Viridiplantae; phylum Streptophyta; class Magnoliopsida; order Santalales; family Viscaceae; genus Viscum; species Viscum album. The sequence goes on along the minus strand of OY728120.1, from coordinate 1,022,567,527 downwards.
CCGGAAGTGGATGATGAGAATGTGGTTTCACCTGAGCCCCTGGTGATCCACCAGTTAGTCCAGAGCATAGTGAAATCTTTCAAAGCATTGGGAAGTGTGAATAGAGCGAAAGAGACAAATCATGTTGATTATGCAGCTCAGTTTCAAAAGCAAGATTCACCCATCATTAGGGGTGATTCAGACCCGGAAAGGGAAAAGGTGTGACTGTCAAGAATGATGAGAATTTTCAAATTCTTGTGGATGTCGGTAGAGATGAAATTAATTCTAGCAACGTATAAGCTAGAGGATCTTCCTCTTAAATGGTGGGTGATGGAAGTCCATGTGGGAATGAACCAGGGTATGATGGGTGAAGGATTTGAGGAATTTTTTAATAAACAATTCTTCCCACATATGTTCAAAATTCAGCGCAAAACTAATATCATGAGTCTGAAGCTAGATTATATGATTGTGATGGAGTAAGCAGCTAAGTTCATGAGCTTATTGTGGTATGAACCTGAGGTTGTGTGTAGCACAACGTTTAAGGCAAGGATCTTCAGAACGGGGTTAAGGAAAGAGATACATTAAAAAATAGTTGTGCTATGTATCAGTGATTACTCAGAAATGGTGAATCGAGCATCAGTGGCTGAGTTGGATCTGTTGGGAGCTTCGGGTAGAGGAAGCATGGTGGTACCCAAGGGGAATAGTGGGAACTCTAACATTAGGTTCAAGCAGAGGTGGGAAACTTATTCCCTAGGAAAGAGTATAACACATAATATGACATCAAGATTGGTAAATATTCCTCCAAAACCATAGAGAAAACAATGATTTTTCAGTGTTTCTCTATGGAAGACATCAAGCGGGATGGTATGACACAAACTTGAGCATGTCACAATTGAAAGTAGTTGGGGCATCTTCAGCGCTATTGTATAAATGCACTGAGGTCGGGTGCACATGACACTCCTCAGGCTTCACAGAAATCATATGCTTCGATGGGATGGGGACAACATTATACCCCTTGTCAGCAGTTAAATTTCAGTCATGGTGATTCTCAGAACACCAAAAATCCATAGCAGGGAAATAAAAAGAAGAGTGTTGAAACCAAGGTGTTGTTCAGAGCCGAGCAGGTTGTGTTGGATGATCAGTCGGGACCATCCACAGTTTAAGGTGTTATTCATTTAAATTCTACCTTTATGCAAGTGCTGTTTGATATGGGTACTTCACACTCTTTTATTTCTGCACGTGTTGTTGAGTTTCAAGGATTAAGGGTAGAAATGATGCCTTCGGTTTTGAAACATCAAACTCCTCTGGGTTGAAGAGAGTGTCGAGCCTTCTTGTGTAGAGCATGTTGTATCATTGTGGGTGAGTCTGAGCTAATGTGGAGTTTCTCCGTGATTGAGATGGATGAGTATGATGTAATCCTTAGAATGGATTGGATGATGGCTTTAAGGCCCACATCAACTATAATGAACGAATAGTGGCTTTTACGACTCACGATGGTGTTACACATCTCATTAGTGGAGAGAGGCATGAAAGGGAGGATGCAACTGGTTTCTTGGAACCAGCAGTGGGCATGTTATCGTATCAGTCGGTGGTGTAGTAGATGGAATAAATAGAGGGTGTTGAGCAAAGTGTTCTTCCGGTAGTGGTTGATCAGTTCATGGATGTTTTTCCTGATGAATTCTCTAGGTTACCTCCCATAAGATAATTGTAGTTTACAATTAATCTCCCTCTATGGCCAGTCCTGTGTCACTTCTATCTTACCGAAAGGCATCTACTGAATTGCAGAAATTGAAATTCTAGTTGGTAGAGTTAGAAAACAAAGGGTTTATCAGGCCTAGCCTGTCTCTGTGGGTATCTCTAGTGTTGTTGGTGAAAAATGAAGAAGGAACATTGAGGCTCTGTGTATATTTTCATAAACGTAACCAATTTATGATAAATAATTGATATCCACTTCTACTAATTGATGATTTGTTCGACCCATTGAGGGGAGCCCAGTGGTTCTCCAAGATCTAACTGAGGTCGGGATATCATCTATTGCAGGTGAGGAAGGGAGATATTCCTAAAACCGCTTTCATAAGTAGATATAGAAATTATGAATATGTGGTTATGCCCTTTGGTCTAATGAATGCTCCTGCAGAGTTCATGGAATTGATGAATCATATATTTCAGCGATATCTGGATTCATTTGTGGTGGTGTTTGTAGATGATTGTAACATCCCAGGTAAAACAAGAATAAGACATATTTCATATTTATTAATATTTGTGAATTAAATTTTAATTTTACTTTAAAAGGGTTTCTATGTTCGATAGTGTACCTGATACACAACAATGAGTTTCATTGGAATCTTGCGTTGCACATTGATAATATAATATTATTATTTAAAATGGTAGTTAACTCCTAGTCGTTGTAGTGGAAGTAATGAAAAAAACTACCTACAATATGATTATATATGTTTATTAAATGTATTTACATTTATCCAATAAATTATTGAGGCTTAAAATGTGAATGAATCTAATTTTAAGCATAATTTACATTAAAAGGCCGATTTATCACCTTTTAATGGAGAGAACTTTTTAAATCTACTTTTTGTCACTTTAAAACATTCTATATGAACAAATAAAATCCTTCATTAGAATGGGGAAATCAAAATTTACTTTGTGCAATTTTTTGGAGTTTTTCTGATAAAGTTCATTTTTTAATGAATAGTGAAAAATATTGTATTTTAATTCAAAAGTGCCTTTTAATATAATTTATATATATGCATATATTATCTTTTTAATTGGTTTTAAAGTGAAATTAATATATATTTTTACCATTTAATTCAATGTTGGTCATTGGATGTAATTTTACTTTGAAATTGGACAAAAACAAGTATGAATCTTTTGATAGTTATTATTTCGTAAAAACATGCTATTTGTTTTAACAATGAGAATTAATTTTTAAATTAAATAATGACACTTCTATGTTTTGAAATTGAAAAAATAGATATCAATTTTGAATTCGGAATATCAAATATAGCTTAGGGTGATTTTTTGGTATTTTTCTGGAAAACTTCAATTTTTGATGAATAGTGAAACCACTTAGTGGTAGTTAAAAAAAACTAACTCTTTCATTTAAATGAAATTTTACCACTTCTGTGAATTGAATTTCGAAAATCCTACATGCATGGTTGTTACTAATAAGTAAAATGTGGTTCATTAAGATGAAAATAATTTTTGGGGAATAGTATCTTTTGACTTTTATTTACCGCGGTTAAAGGTAAATACGGTAATTCAAGGTTAAAAGAATATTATAATAATTCAAAATTACCTTAAAAATTGTCCTAACCTTATTGGATGAGTCATTGTAGACCATGAGAATCTTAGGGTCGCTTTTGGGACCCATTTGTTCTACTTGGGAGTGATAATGACAATTTAGATCAATTAATTTAAAGTAAAGGGAAAATATACATAAACAAAAAATGTTTTGTAATTGATTTTAATATGGTGTTATATAAGTCCTATATTAGACTATAACTATTATTTGGAAATATAAAAAGATTTCATATATCATAGTATTTTTTTATAATTTTTAGACATCAAATAAATTAAAGTATTTTTGACATAATAATGATGTAGTATTTACCTCATTAATGAATGATTAAAATAAATAAGATTATAATGATTGAAATATTATCCAAAACATGTCCAATTCTGATTGGATGATTTTATATCGTTTATGAATCATCTTATCTTAGAATATAATGATTTTTGAACCATTATAAATTGAATATCATTATATAATAAAATAATTGTTTCACACTTTCCTAAAGAGCCCCTCCTCCCCCTTATAAAAGGAAACCACTTATAACCAATTCCTAAAACCTCTCAAGCCATTTGGCTCGTCAGAACAATGACCAATTAATCTCTCAACATACCTCTCTTCATCCTAGATTCCTTACCTTAGGCATAAGGCCCTTCAAGAAGTCCTTTTGGTTCAAACCAAAAAAGGTTACCCAAATTAAAGGTAACGGTTTCTCTTAAATTTTTTTCTTTTCTTTTACTTATCGAACCCCTAAACTCTTTTAATTTCCTTTATTTTGTTAAAAAATCAGTATCCTCAATATACTAGGATGTTTTTATGAGAAATATTCAAACTACACTTACGCACAACTCTATATAATGGTTGAATAACATAATGTTTATGTGGATGGAAAACTAACACCTCACAAAACGATGATTGTTCAATTACATCTTACCGCCTCTCATGGTAGACATTATGATGGAACTGTATTTATATATGATATAAATTATGTTTATGATTTCCTTATGCTCATGTACTTCCCATTTATATCATGCCTTTATGGTTTCTATAGTGGGTAAATACATTAATCTCATTTGAGGAAGTGCGGACTACCACCCCCTCAAAGTGATTTGATTCATTAATGCCTTATGTGTGATGTATAAAGGATGGAGTAAATGATATTATATATTATATTATACTGGAATTATAATATACCTATTTATAATTATGTTTCATTTCCATTAAAATAAGAAATATAAATGAAAGTAGCGTTCATGCGTACGTACGGCTTACCGTCTCCATGAACGGTGCATTTAATTTCATTCCTCTAAATGTTATGTACTATTATAAAAATAGGTATCTACTATATATATATATATATTATATATGATATCCAAATCTTGAATATCATTCTGGATATAATAAACCTTTGACCACATGGACAACTTGTAAATATAAGTTGTTCATTTTTACTCAAGTACCAAATATCGAGAAAATGAACGTTATTAACATAAATGTTTGCATAATGTTTATAACATGGTAATAAGTTATATAAAATGAATAATAAACTTGAAAATGGTTCTTAGGAATGTTTAAATTATGTTTAGTTGATTATTCAGGAGATTAAAGAATGATCGAGTCAAGTCGTATGTGAGGTAAGGGACTTCGTCTCAATCTCCTTTCATTGTGGCATTTTTAGTTTTATACACGACATTATTTTATACGATGTATAAACCCCTTTGAATTTTCATTTTATTCAAAGGGAATATTTTTATACAAAGCGTTTTACTAAACGGAAAAAAGGAATGTTTTTTAACGTAAGCAGTGACAACGACCTTTCTACCACCGCGAGTATTTTTGGATCTTTGGCTTCCTTAACAAGATGTAATGTTTTTAAATGGACAAATAAATAACATATAATTTTTTATGTATTTTGGTATTGAAAATTATTTTTAGAATGGATTTATTATTTCAATATCTTGAAATGATATTTTTCTATTGCAATGTGGGAATGTTATCTTTTCTTTATGCTTATGTTATTTGGTATGATCATGTTATGGTTCTTGGGAATTATTTATGTATACTGGTGGTTCCATGATAAACCTAGGGTGGGTGAGACCTAGATAGCTCTCCAATGCATTGGGTAACATGACAGAGGTAAATGTGAATGTTTCTCCTAAGAGATTTTGGGAATATACTCTGATGGGTATTCCAAAGTAACTCCCTATGTAGTTGTGATAGCTATAATGTAAGAATGGTATGGATGCCGCATGTTACCTTTAAGATTTATGATTTCTATGTGTCTTTCATAAATCATATGATTTCATGAGGTAATTAAAAGAATTCATGATTTTTATGTATTTATGAACAAATGTTTTCATTCATTATTTTATAACCATTACTATGCTTTTTATGCTCATCCCATGTTTTGAAATGTTTTCATAGGACTTAAAGATGAATAAGGTCAAGGATGGGATCAAGGAAAAGTCATTCTGTCTAAAACAAGGAACTAGACATGACTCTTTTTTTCAAGAGTTTTTATTTTAAAAAAGGAAAACTATGTAGATAGGTCTACCTTGTGATCTTTTGAGATGTAATAGTTATGTCCTAATTCTCTAAAATTCTAAACCTGAAAAGATCCTCAAGGTGAATTATTCATTTAAATCAATATTATGTAATGATTAATGCCGAGTCCTTATAGTTGGTAATAGAGTTCGGTTTAGATAAATTTAAGAGTTAGGGTATTGTTAATGTAATATACATAAAGTAATTTATGATAATATTGAAATCATATAGAATTTACAGATTACCATGTTGCTTCACCTAAGATATTTCTTTGTTCAAAATGCTTTTCTGTATAGGAAACAGGGAAGCAATGTTGGGACGACATCAGGGGAAGACAACCTTCCAAATCAGCAACATGAGATGGTCGGAATCGGAACTGAACAGATTGTTGCAGTGATGGAACAGTTGACTCTGGCGATAAACGGTGGTGGTATCCATGTACGAGATCAGCCAGATCAACCACATAGGAACATGTTAGTAGGGAGCATTTCATGAGGCAACATCCCCAATCATTCAGAGGATCATCTGACCCTGTGCTAGCTGAAGGGTGGATTAAAGCGCTGGAGAAGATTTTAGATGTCATGGGTTGTTCAGAACATCAAAAGGTTAGTCTTGCAGTTTACCGTTTTGATGGTGAAGCTAATGAGTGGTGGTCGATGGTGAAAAATATCAGTGATAGCGAGGAGATTGATTCTCTTGATTGGGATGAATTCAAAGGTATGTTTCTTGAGAAATATTTTCCTAATGCGGTTCATCTTAGGATGGAAAAACAATTCTACGAATTGAGGTAGGAGGATGACTCAGTGGCTGCTTATGAAGAAAAATTCACTCGACTGGCAAGGTATGCTCAAAATTTTATACGAGATCTTGATCGTAAAATCAACCATTTTTAATCAGGATTATAGCCAAAGTATCGAAGGGCTTTAGCTTCTCATGAGTTCCAAAGTTATGAAAAACATGTTCGTTGTACGGAGAAGGTGGAAATGGAGTTTTCTGATGATCATGTATTATTTGACAAACAACAGAATAAGAGGACGAGGTGACATGCGAAAGGGAATTACTCTTCAAAAACGTCTGATGGTAAGAAACTTAAGTATTCAGTTTGTGAAAATTGTGGTAAAAAGCATGCTGGGGAATGTCTTTTGAATTCTGTTATGTGATATCAATGTTGTAAAATGGGACATAAGGCTCTTAATTTCACTAAAAAGATAAGGGCAATGGTAGGATGAAATCTTATTTACAGTTAGTAAAATGTTTTAAGTGTAATGAAATGGGTCATTATGCAAATTAATTTCCAAAAAAGAACTCAACCGAAGGAAAGCATCCATACTACAAGAAGAAAGGGGTGGTGAAATCCTTTGCAACTACTTCAGTGGATGTAGGGCCATAAAATTAAGCAGTATCATATACATTGTTTGTTTGTTTAGATTATGCCAATGTGTTGTTTGATTCAGGGTCTACACATTCTTTCATTTATGAGAAGTTTTCTAGTAAATTGGGAATTCCATCTCATGATATGAATACAGAACTTACAGTAAAAACACCTGGAGAAAACGTTGAGACCAAAAGAAAACATAAGAACATTCATTTCCTTGTGTGCGGAAATAATCTACCTGCAAACCGTATTGTTTTTCCTCTAGAAGAGTTTGATGTTATTTTGGGTATGGATTGGATTTTTGTTTAACATGCTAAGATTGATTTCATAGATAAAGACGTTTCTTTTCATAATGATTTTTAGTTTGTATACAAAAATGAACCCTTTCTATTGATAACATATCAGGAATCAGAGAAACTAATAAAAGATGGAAATGAATGTTACCTTGCACATATTGTTGAAAACAAAGGAACTGATCAGATTAATGATGTGCCAGTGGTAAACGAGTACCTTGATGTTTTTCCTGATTAGTTGCCTGGTATTATTCCTAACTGGGAAGTTGAATTTACTGTTTACTTAGTTCCTAATGCTAAGCCAATTTCAAAACCCCCTTATCGAATGGATCAAATTGAACTTTTAGAGTTAAAGAAGCAATTGCATGAGTTATTAGATAAAGGTTTCATTCGACCTAGCACGTCACCATGAGGTGCTCCTGTCTTTTTTATTAAAAATAAATATGGTTCAATGAGACTTTGCAGTGATTATAGAGCATTGAATAACATCACTGTTAAGAATAAGTATCCTTTGCCTCACATCGATGAATTTTTGATCAGCTCCAGGGAGCTCAGTATTTTTTGAAGATTGACTTGAGGTCTTGGTACCATCAGTTGAAAGTAAAGGAAGAAGACGTTCCAAATACGGTGTTTCGTACTAGATATGACCATTATGAATTTGTAGTTATGCCTTTTGGGTTAACCAATGCACCTGGTGTATTTTTGGATCTTATGAATAGAACTTCTTGTGAGTTCTTGGATAAGTTTTTGGTTCTGTTCATTGATGATATTTTGGTTTATTCCAAAAGTTAGGAGGAACATGAAAGTCATTTAAGGGTGGTCTTGAAAACCTTAAAAGAAAAGAAAATTTATGGGAAATTCAGAATGTGTGAGTTTTAGTTACAACAAATTTCATTCCTTGGTTACTTTGTTTCAAAAAATGGCATAACTATTGATCCGGCTAAAACAAAAGTTGTTGAAGAATGGCCAAGACCAACAAATATAACGGAGATTTATAGTTTTCTTGGTTTGGAAGGTTATTACCAGAGGTTTGTTGAAAATTTTACACAGTTATCTAGTCCAATGACTATGTTAACTCAAAAAGGTGTTAAGTTCATATGGAAAAAATAATGTGATGATTGTTTTCAGGAATTGAAAAGAAGATTGGTTAATGCTCCATTTTTTGAACTTCCTTCCAGAAATGGTGAGTTTTTTTATCAACAGTGATGCTTCTTTGAAAGGACTTGGTTGTGACGTAATGTAAAATGATCTGGTAATTTCTTATGCTTAACGTCAGTTGAAACCACATGAGTTAAATTTCCCTACACATTATTTGGAATTAGCTGACGTTGTTTTTGCTTTAAAAAATTGGAGGCATCATTTGTATGCAGTGAAGTGTGAAATATATACTGATCAAAAAATTTTGAAGTATATATTCACTAAAAAATAATTGAACATGAGACAGAGGAGATGGTTGGAATTAATCATGTATTATGATTGCACGATCCATTACCATCCGAGAAAAGAAAATAAAGTGGTCGATGCTTTGAGTCGAAAAAGTAATGTCTTATTAGCCATGATACGTTCGGACCAAGATCCTTTGGTTTTGGATTTGATGAACTTTGGAATAGAAGTTGTTGTTGTAGGAAATTCTTCTTTTTTGATTCATGTGTCAGTGAAATCATCTCTATCAGAAAGAATTAAGAAAGTGCAGAAAGACGATAGTGAGTTGCAGAAAAAGGTAGAGTTGGTTCAGAGGGGTAAGTTGCTTGAATTTAACATTGATAACGATTTTGTTTTGATATTTGGGACGAGATTATGTGTACACTGTGATTCACAGTTGAAGAATGAGTTGTTATATGAAGCTCATAGTTCTCCATTTTCAGTTCTTCCTGGTAGTACAAATATGTATAAAGATCATCAGGAGTATTACTTGTGGGATGGAATGAAAAGAGATATTTCAGATTTTACTTTGAAGTGTTTGACTTGTCAGCAGGTTAAAGCAGAGCGATATTTATCGAAAGGAATGCTTTAGCCTCTACCAGTTCCAGAGTGGAAATGTGAAAATATATCCACGGACTTTGTTGTGGGATTACCAAAGACATATCGAGTTAATAATGCAATCTGGGTTATAGTTGATCGATTGACTAAATCTTCTCATTTCATTCCTATTGGAGATACTTTTTCTCTAGATCAACTTTCTCGGTTGTATGTTAAAGAGATAGTCAGGTTGCATGGAGTTCCCATCTCCATTGTATTTGATTGTGATCCCAGGTTCACTTCTAAATTTTGGAAAGGTCTTTAGAAGTCATTGGGTGCTGAATTAAATTTTAGTATAGCTTTTCATCCTCAATCAGATGGAAAATAAGAACTAACAATTCAGACATTGGAAGATACGTTACGTGCTTGTTCGATGGATTACTAGGGAAGCTGGGACCAACATCCTTCTTTGGTTGAATTTTCATATAATAACAGTTTTCATTCCAGTATACAGATGGCTCCATTTGAGGCATTATATGGAAAGCGTTTTTGAACTCCAGCTTTTTGGGATGAAGTAGGTGAAAGGAAGCTGATGGGACCAGAATTGGTAGTAGATATGGCAGAAAAAGTTCATTTTATTTAGAAGCACATGAGAACAACTCAAAACAGACATACCAGTTATATAGATAACCGGAGGAAGGATCATTCCTTTGAGGTAGTTGATCATGTCTTTCTCAAAGTTTCTTCATGGAAAAGTGTGATGCGTTTTGGTAATAATGGAGAGTTGAATCTGAGGTTCATTGGACGTTATGAAATTCTGGAGAAAGCTGGATCAGATGCGTATAGAGTGGCTTTACCTCCATGTTTATCCCAGGTACACAATGTTTTTCATGTTTCAATGTTGTGAATGTATATGCCAGATCCATATCATGTTTTGAGCCCAGAGGTAGTTCAGTGGGATGAGAATCTCTCTTATAAAGAACAACCTGTACATATTCTTGACCATAGAGAGCAGGTATTGCGGAATAAGCTAATTGACCAGGTGAAGGTTTTGTGGAAAAACCATATGGTTGAAGAGGCAATGTGGGAATATGAAAATGATATGAGGTATAAATACCCCCACTTATTTTGAAAAGTGAATAAAAATTGCGAGGACGCAATTCCTAAAATAGGGGAAGGATGTAACATCCCAGGTAAATGAAGAATAAGTCATATTTCATATTTATTAATATTTTTGAATTAAATATTAATTTTACTTTAAAAGGGTCTCTATTTTTGATAGCGTACCTAATACGCAACAACCGGTTTCTTTGGAATATTACATTGCACACTGATAATATAATATTATTATTTTAAATTGTAGTTAAATCCTAGCTGTTTTAGTGGTGGGAATGAACAAAACTAACTACAATATGATTATATATATTTTTTAAATGTATTTATATTTATCCAATAAAAGTTTGAGGCATAAAATGTGAATGAATCTAATTTTAAGCATAATTTACACTAAAAGGCCGATTTATCGCCTTTTAATGGAGAACACTTCTTAAATCTAGTTTTTTCCACTTTAATACATTCTATATGACAAAATAAAATAATTCATTAGAATGGGTACATCCAAATTTACATTGTGCAATTTTTTGGAATTTTTTCGATAAAGTTCATTTCTAATGAATAGTGAAAAAATTGCATTTTAATTCAAAATTGCCTTTCAATATAATTTATTTATATAGTTAGATTAAATTTTTAATTGGTTTTAAGGTTAAATTAATATTTATTTTTACCATTTAATTTAATTTTGGTCATTGGAAGTAATTTCACATTGAAATTGGACATAAACAAGTATCAATCTTTTGATAGTTATTGTTTCTTAAAAACCGCTATTTGTTTTAATGGGAATTAATTTAAAAATTAATTAATTCCACTTATATGTTTTTAATTTGAAAAAATAGACATCAATTTTGAATTCAGAATATCAAATATAGCTTATGCTGAATTTTTCGTCTTTTTCTGAAAAACTTCAATTTTTGATGAATAGTGAAACCACAAAGTGGTAGTTAAAAAAGCTGACTTTTTCATTTAAATGAAATTTTACCACTTCTGTGAATTGAATTTTGAAAATACTATATACATGGTTTTCATTAAAACGTAAAATGTGGTTCATTAAGATGAAAATAATTTTTGGTGAATAGTAAATTTTGACTTTTATTTACAATGGTTAAAGGTAAATAGGGTAATTTAAGGTTAAAAGAATATTATAATAATTCAAAATTACGTTTACACTTGTCATAACCTAATTGGATGATTCATGGCCGACCATGGGCATATTTGGGTCGATTTTGGGACCCCTTTGATCCACATGGGAGTGATAATGACAATTTAGATCAATTAATTTAAAGTAAAGGCAAAATAGACATAAACAAAAATCATTTAGTAATTAATTTTTATATGGTGTTATATAAGTCCTATTTTCAAATATAAATATTATTTGGAAGGCTAAAAAGATTTAATATATCACGGTAGTTTTATTTTAATTTTTAGACAACAAACAAATTAAATTATTTATGACACAATAATGATGTAGTATTTACTTCATTAACGAATGATTAAAATAAATAATATTATAATGATTAAAATATTATACAAAACATGTACAATTATGATTGGATGACTTTATTTCTATTATGAATCATCTTATCTTCGAATATAATGATTTTTGGACCATCATAAATCGAATATAATTATATAATAAAATAATAGTTTCACATTTCTTAAAGAGCCCCTCGTCCCCCTTATAAAAGGAGAAAACTTATAACCAATTACTCTCACCTCTCAAGCCATTTGGATTATCCAACGTCTGTCAAATTAATCTCTCAACATACCTCGCCTCCTCCTACAAGCCTTACCTTAGGAAGAAGGCCCTTCAAGAAGTCCTTTTGGTTCAAACCAAAGGAAGTTACCCAAATTAAAGGTAACAATTTCACTTAAATTGTTTTCTTTTATTTTACTTATCCAACCCCTAAACTCTTTTTATTTAATTTATTTTGTAACAAAATTAGTATCCTCAATATACTAGGATGTTTTTATGAGATATATTCAAACTACACATATAGACAACTCCATCTAATAGATAAAGAACATAATGTTTCTGTGGATGGAAAACTAACGCCTCACAAAAGGATGATTGTTCAATTACATATTACCGCCTCTCATGGTGGCCATTATGATGGCAATGTATATATATATATGATATAAATTATGTTAATGATTTTATTATACTTCTGTAATTCCCATTTATATCATTCCTTTATGGTTTCCATAGTGGATAAATACGATAATATCATTTCCGGAAGTGCGGACTACCGCCCCCTCAAAGTGATTTGATTCGTTAATGCCTTATGTGGGATGTATAAAGGATGGAGTTAATGATATTATGTATGATATTATATGGAATTATAATATACCTATGTATCATTATGTTTATTTACATTAAAATAATAAATAGAAATGAAAGTAGCGTTCATGCGTACGTATGGCTTACCATTCTCATGAACGGTGCATTTCATTTCTTACCTCTAAATGTTATGTACTATTATTAAAAAATATATCTACTGGATATATATGATATCCGAATCATGAATTTCTTTCTGGATATGATGATCCTTTGACCACATGGACAACTTGTAAATATAAGTTGTTCATTTTTACTGAAGTACCAAATATCAAAAAAATGAACGTTATTAACATGTATGATTGCATAATGTTTATCACATGGTAATAAGTTATATAAAATGAATAATAAACTTGAAAAAGGTTCTTAAGAAATTATAAATTAACTTTAGTTTCTTATTCAGGAGATTAAAGAACGATCGAGTTAAGTAGGATGCGGGGTAAGGGACTTCGTCTCATTTTCCTCTGGTTGAGGTATTTTTAGTTTTATACACGACTTTATTTTATACGATGTATAAAACCCTTTGAATTTTCATTTTATTCAAAGGGAATATTTTTATACAAATCATTTTACTAAATGACAAAAAGGAATGTTTTTTAACGTAAGCGGTGACAACGACCTTTCCACCACCGCGAGTATTATTTGATCTTTGGATTCCTTAACAAGCCATATTGTTTTTAAATTGACAAATAAATACCATGTACTCTTTTTAAGTATTTTGTTATTGAAAATGATTTTTAGAATGGATTTGTTATTTGAATATCTTGAAATGATATTTTTCCATCGCAATGTGGGAATGTTATCTTTTCTTTATGCTTATGTTATGTGGTATGATCATGTTATGGTTCTTGGGAATTATTTACGTATACGGGTGGTTCCATGATAAACCTAGGGCGGGTGAGCCCAAGATAGCTCTCCAATGAATTGGGTAACATGAAAGAGGTAAACGTGAATATTTTTCCTATGAGATTTAAAGAATATACTATGATGGGTATTCCAAAGTAACTCCCAATGTAGCTATTATAGATACAATGTAAGTATGGTATGGATGCCGCAAGTTATCTTTATGATTTATGATTTCTATGTGTTTTTTATAAATCTTAGGATTTCATGAGGTAGTAAATGATTTAATTTTTGTATGTATTTATAAGCAAATATTTTCATTCATTGTTTTATAACCCTTACTGAGCTTTTTTATACTCATCCCATGTTTTGAAATGTTTTCACAGGACTTAAAGACGAACAAGGTTAAGGATGGGATCAAGGAAAAGTCATGCTGTCTAAAACATGGAACTAGACATGACTCTTTTTTTCAAGAGTTTTTATTTTAAAAAAATGGAAACTATGTAGATAGGATTACCTTGTGATCTTTTGAGATGTAATAGTTATGTCCTAATTCTATAAAACTCTAAACCTAAAAAGATCCTCAAGGTGAATTATTCATTTAATTCAATATTATGTAATGATTAAGGTCGGGTCCTTATAATGATATTCTGGTTTCTTAGAATACATGGGTGGAGCATGAGAAACACTTGGAAACAGTACTAGGGATCTTGAGGGCTCATCGTTTGTATGACACATTGTCAAAGTGTGACTTTTGGATAAAGGAAATCAGTTTTCTTGGCCATGTGATTCTTGAAAGGGGTGTTTTAGTGAATCCGGAATTGATAGAGGCTATTATCTCGTTGAAACTGCCAAATAATGTGTTTGAGATACGAATTTTCCTTAGTCTAGTTGGGTGTTATCAGAGTTTTGTTCATGATTTTTCATGTTTGGCTTCACCGATGACAACTTTGACAAGAACAAATGTTCCACTCCTATGGAATGAACAGTTCCAGCAGTGTTTTGAAGAGCTAAAGGGTCATCTAACATCATCACCAATCTTGGTTTTTCCAGAACCAGGAAAAGGGTACGTGGTGTATTGTGATGCATCAAGATCAGGGTTGGGGTGAATTCTCTTGCAATGGAATCATGTGGTTGTGTATGGCTCATGACAGTTGAGGGTTCATGAGATGAACTACACAACTCATGATTTGGAATGGGTAACAATTGTCCTTGCTTTGAAATTGTGGCATTATTATCTCTTAGGTGATAAATTCACATATATATAGATCATAAGTGCATGAAGCATATTTTCTCACAAACGGATTTGTAATTGAGGCAATGGAGATGGATGAAATATCTCCAGATGATTTATTTTGACTTGATGTAAACATCGTGTATGGGGAATTCGATGGTGGATTCATTAAGGAGAAAATCATATGCTTAGGTGGTAAAATAGGCATCAGACCAGTGGCAGTTGATGTCAGTTATAGCTAACATTTGGTTGGAACATGAGGTCCAGGGCGATAGAGCAGTCTTCATTCTGGCTTTGTTGATTCCTGACTGGGCTGGCCTGGTTAAAGAGGCACATATATCTGATTCAAGTGTGTGACTATGTGGTCGACACTCAATTCTGGGTAGACCATTTATGGGTTGGAAACTAAATGGAGATTCAATTTTCTATTTTCAGAATCGGATGGTCCTACCAGTTTCCTTTCAGGAGGATTTTGTCAGGGCGTATCATCATTCTTGGTGGGTCGTTCATCCTGTAATTCGAAAAATTTATAAAGTGTTGAAAGTGTAGTTCTAGTGGGCTGTTATGAAAAGAAGAGTGGCTGAGTTTGTTTCGAGATGCTTGACTTGCTAGCAGGTCAAGGAAGAGCATCAGAGGCCAGTAAGAATACTACAGTCTTTATCAATCCCTCTTTGGAAGTGGGATAAAATAACAATGGATTTGGTATTAGGTCTCCTAATAACGGTAAGAAATCATGATGCCATTTTGGTGATAGTGGATCAGCTAAAGAAGTCCACCCATTTCATTCCAATTCGTGAATATTATAAGGTGGAGGATCTGTCTATAATCTATATTCAGAAGGTGGTAAAGAGGCATGGTGTTCTAGTTTCGATCATATCTGATAGAGATCCGAGGTTTACATCTAGTTTCTGGAAATCCATACAGAAAACCCTTTGAACTAAGTTAACCATGAGTACTACGTATCGCCCTCAGACGAATGTTCAATCCGAGAGGACAATACAAACATTAGAGGATAAGTTGTGGGCTTGTGTCATTGATTTTGGTGGCTCGTGGGAGGAGAACTTGTCATTGTTTGAGTTCTTGTACAATAACAGTTATCAGGCATCCATACAAATGGCTCCGTTTGAAGTGTTGTATGGGCGGGTGTGTCATTCTACACTATGTTGGGTGGAATTGGGTGAGTCCTTAATAGTTAGACCAAGACTTGTCTAGGAGACTACGAATAAGATAAAGTTAATCAGGAAGAAAACGGAGACAACTAAGAGTCATCTGAAATCGTGTGAGGATCATCATTGATGGCCGTTTTCGTTAGAGGTGAGTGATCATGTTTTCTTGGGGATCTCTACAAGGTTGGGACAATGTCAGTTTGGGAAAAAGGGAAAGTTATCTCCAAGGAATATTGGACCTTTTGAGATTCTTTAGTGGGTTAGTGAGGTGGATTATCATTTTTCATTTCCACCTAGGTTCTGTGGGGTGCCCAATGTGTTTCATGTGTTGCATTTGAAAATGTATCATCCAGATCATGGCCATGTTATTCGATTGGATCAGGTTGAGATTGAGCGGGATGCTTCATCGGTTCACGTGCCAGTGAATGTTATGGATTGGAAATAGAAAGTCTTGCAGGGTAAAATCATTGGTCTGGTTCGGGATTTGTGGCAGCATGGACAGATCCAAGAGGAGACTTGGGATCAAAAGAAATAGATTGTGGGGAAATGGTCCGAGCTATTTCGGCAAAGGGTGGGTTCACTACTTTCGGAGGATGGAAATTCCAATGGTGGGGAGAATTTAATACCCCCGGTTTGAGGTATATGAACCTTGTGTCGGTTTGTTTGTTCTTTTTGAAGTGGTTGGTTGAATATTGGACAATTCTAGGGAAAAACTTTTAAAGTTGTATAGGTTGTTCATGGGAGCACGATTGGCGAATAGTATGAAAAAACCGTGCGGCCATCCCAGGAATCCATTCACTCTTGACAGTGGGCTCCTCATGGGTGGCATAGGGTTTTTCAGAACGTGCGAGGAAGCTATGCAAAGTCCTTGTTGAGATAGTGGCAACCGCACGGTTGGCGCACGATTTTCCAAACCGTGTGGGGTAACCATGTAACCATATAATGTTAGGGTTTTAAGTCTTGAAACACTCAATATTTACAATTTCCACCTCATTATTCCACCCAATCGTGGATCACTTGGGTGTTCAGGGTTTCAGAGGTTGGGGGAGATCCTTAGCTCGTTTGGCAGGCAAATCGAATGGGTTTCGTGGTGGATTGAAGGCGGTTCTCCTTGTCTAAGTCCCTCTTTCAGTTATTAGAGGTTTTGGTTAGGGTTATCCCTCTCCTTCTCTTAGTATCCATGATATAGAATGGTTTCAAGTAGATATATGGTTATGTTGCCTTTGTGTGTTAAATTTTGAGCTTGTTGATGTTAGGGAAGGGGTTTTGAGGTTGTTTCGAGGAGGCTTTCACCGGGTTTGGAGTGGGTTTGGGCGGGTCCATTTCGCCAAAACCTAAGAGGTAGGTGGATTCACTCTCAACTCCACTAGGTTGAAATATGTAGTTCATTTACAATTAAATTGATTTCTTTAATTTAATTGTAATCATGTCATGTGAATTTTGTTTGTAAAATCAAATGGATGATGATTTGGAGGTTTTGGCATGAAATTGGGGTTTTTTTTTGAAATGGGCTCAATTGGTTAATTTTAAATTGGTGATTTTAAAATGGTAATTATTGTGATCATGAGTATTGATTTCAATAAACCTGAGATATTGAAATGTGTTTGTCATGGAAATGGTATTTGTTGGTATCTTCATTAATGATTGATTATTGTTGTGGATGGTGTGGAGATGGGTGATATCATTTGGTGGATGATGTTGGGACACGGTGGAGTGAACGAGAAAGTTCCACTATAAAAAGGGTATGGATAGTGGACAGAAGGGCCACCATCAATATCAAGTGGGCATAAAGTACCACTTCAGTGTATTGGTAATGAATGGGTTGGAAAGGAAGTGACACTATGGTTTGTTGTGTGCTTTGTTGGTGATGTTTTTAGATGGGGCGTATGAGTGAAATATGAAAATAGTAATCAACTTCTGGCATGGTTGAATTGGAATCCTTGCGTGGAATTGTTGATTTGGCTTCCTTGTGTGGAATGTTTGGCTTATGGAATGCTTGTCTTATAAACAATTGGTAGCTTGGGTTTGCATTATATAAAATGTTTTATATAAATGTGGTAATGGTTCTGTCCTAGTGGCATGTGAAGGGATGTTAGCTGGGAAAATCCTACTGAGTAGTTGTACTAACCCCCGGCTTTGGCACTTTGGTGTCCTTATAGATGTCGTGTATCGTGGAGTGGGAAAAAGGTAAGGCATCACCCTCCTTTAGTGGTTCATTGTGATGTTTTGGTGGAGATTGGAGCTTGGAGCATGGTATGGAGCTGTGGTGGTGTTATGGCTAGTGGTGTTTTGTTGTTTAGTTTCCGCATTGTACTCTGATGTTTTGTGGACAAGTCTAGTTGAATGGTTTTGGGGTTTGTGATGGAATTGTTAGTATCACTTGGTTGGGTTTTAAAGTTCACGAATCATTTGTTGTTGGTTGTTTGAGTTGGGTTATCTTCTTACAGGAAAATCGTTCCCCACTCTTCCTTGAAGCCCTCAGCATTTATTGCCAGCCTTTGGTGCCTTGGGAATGTCACTTAAGACCATGTAACCCTCATTGCCTCCTCAATCCAATGAGATAGGGGCATGGTGTTATAATTATTCTTGTTATATCCATGTAATGGTACCATTTATCTAATCTTTCCTAGTTAACATTATCAAGAAATATTTTTAGGAAACTCTAACTTTACCTTTTTCTTTGGTCAGATATCTAGCTTCTGTCAAAATATTTTTCTCTAAAATGAGTCTACAAATGATATTCTATGATATATAAAATAACGTTTTATGAATTTTATTCCTTTTAATATATTTTTTACAATTGAATCTTATATTTATTTTCCATTTGAGAAACTTTTCAATACATATTAAAATTGAAAAATTATTGTTCGTAATGAATGGGTTTTCCCACCATAATAACCATCATTCCCTTGAATACTATTTTACAATAATATAAATTTATTTTTATAAGATTTTTCCCTATTTTTTGAAATAATATATATAAAAGTGTTATTAAATGGATTTATATTGAAATATATTAAATATTTATAAAGGGTTTTAAATAATTTTCAAAACATCCTTTATAAGATTCCAAAAGAATGTTTTCAAGGAAATTTATTTAATGATCTTATAGTTTTTTATTTATAAATTTTCAAATTATATTCTATGGAAAAGAGTCAAAATTTTTAATGAGTTTTTATATGTTTTCATGGGAAAAGGATTTTAAAATAATTTCAGGCCTTCATTCTTCATTTTAAAATTTCATTTCAATGAAAATGGTTTTCAAAAGGGAATTCTGTTATCAAATTATTTTTTAAAGAAAAAAGTATTTTTTCATCATGAAATGTTTCTAAAAGGTTCCATCTAAATTATTTTCTATCTAATATGAGATCAATTGGTGTTAATGAAGTGTTGCTCATAAATGATGCAAATATTTCATTCATATTATTTCTCAGAATGAATTATGATTTGTTGTCATGATATATATAAAACTTATTTCTCAATCACAGTTTCTATGTTTCTGACACCAGTTCCTCTCCTGCGGGTTTAATGCATATAAACCCTCTTTTATTCAATGTTTATACTATGATGAAATTATTATGAAACCTATCTTTTTCCATAAGTAATGATATTATTACATGTTAATGAAACTCATTTAATTTCATGGGTTCTGATAGGTTTTTTTATGAATCCTGACTTTTTTATGCGTAATGATATGATTAAGGTTTCACAATCATTTGGAACATCTATGAGTTAATTTATTATAATGTTGGTGGGACCTATATCTCCGTACAATGAATTGGGTAAATATTTATATCTCATGAGATAATAATGTGACTCATGTTAAATATCATGATCCAATATTGAATATTTGGGAAAATCTATCCCTCACAAGGAATGGACTATGATTGGGGATGCTGGTGTCTCCTGCCAAGTAGTTGTAATGACCGTGATGTTAGAAGATGGAGAAAACTGGTTCAATATAGGATGAAGAGGAGTCATGTTCCATTATAGGAAGATGGGGAAACGTGATCCACTATGGGAAGATGGGGAATCAGGATCTATAATAAATAAATGACTATGATTTTGGATGGTGGTGTGTCCCACCCAAATTTTTTAGTCCCCATTAATTTCCCTAATAAGTTATAGATATGTGTCTTGACATATAGGGAGTGATATTACTGGTTTATGTTTATGAAAAAAATTACATATCTAGTCCGTAGTTTAGGCATTCATGGCTCTTGATATTGATTACCTTATGATTTTTGTCTTTTGAAATCCTTATTATTATTCAATAATTTTTGTTTATGATCTTTTATGTGTAGGGTATGGTTATCTATTGTTATGATCACATTTTAATACCCTTATTCCATGTTTATACTTACATATATCCCTTATTTTTCCTTATTAAGAATATGATCTCACCACTTTTTACATTTCCTTCCCCATGATATGAAGACATGTATTAATTTTGTTGTGTCTAAGAAGGGTTCTAGTCATGAAGAACCTAGGGGAGATAATGTTTCTCACTTATATACAGGTGTTTATGTTTTCATGTTTCCTATGTAACTAGACTAATAAAGTCTTTTGGCGTGTATTTATGTAATTTATTATGTTTTATATAAAAATTATGTAAGGTCTATGTAATTTAACATAGGTTTATTATAAATATAATTGTTCATTATAGATTATTTTTTTACATCGACTGTTACCACATTTAATTGTCTTCCAAACACATTTTCATGTTAATGTTGATCCCTCATATTTGATAAAATTTTAAAAATTATTATATTATTTACGGTTCTCTCTTATATTCCTGTGTTTTTTTATAAGTTCACTCTATCATCCCATGATATTTTTAGAAATTATTTGTGAAGATTAAGCCGGAGACAAACTGGTTTTCAAATATTATAATGAACAAAAATGATATATTATTAAAATGGTAGTATATTTATATTATAATTATAGATTGATAAAAACATATTTAGTATCTTATTATTAAATTTAGCGAAAAATTTATAACTTTCCCAAATCATTCACTATGACTATGTTATAACATCTATTATGTATGAGGTAACTGACTGAAACAAAGTGTGTAATTAGAATCGAATTCGTAAAAATTATATTACATAATGTTAATTAAATATTAACATTATATTATACATTTAATATATATCATATATAACCATAAAATACATTATTATATCCATTAATGATGTATATTGATGAAAAATAAAATTCACCATTCATGGGGGTGTTAGTCCTCACATACACAAGATTAAATAAACCATTTCTCTATGAATGGAAAGTGTAATTAATATTAATATTTGACACATAAAATTTAGATTATTTATAAATGTTTCATATTAGTTCATTAATAATTTTTTTGGTCCATCTATGTTTGGTTGTTCAGAGATAGTAGACGCGTTATTCATGGAGGTAGTAGTTTTCACATACACATGATTAACAATATAATTCCATTGGGAATAGATGAAAAAGGAAAATTAATAATGTGATCCTTTAAAAATGTATAAGTGAAATATACAACATAATTACTAATAATACATATACTATATAATATTCCTAAGAAGAGGTGAAGCAAAATGTACAATATTATGTTGTGAAGGATGTAGTGTTACCCTAAATAGAATTGATCTCATTGTTTTTTGTAGAATATATTATAGAATCAATGATTAATTACTGATAAATAAATATAATGAAATTTTTGTATATATATAATATTAAATTAATTACATTAAAAAATTTGTGGATGGTTATGAAATTTAAATATGAAAATAATAACTAAGAAGACATTCATCCTCATGTCGAGAACGTTGATTTTCCTTGGTAATATCCATGGAAGCGAACATCATATGACAATTAATTATGCACAAAGGAGTTGTATTGTAAGATAAGGATCAAGGATGGTTAATTTTTTTTAAACAATTAATTCTAATTTATTGGTTGGAAGGAAATTGGTGTGAGTGTGTCCTTTTATATGTGAAATGTCAGGTGGTTTTTTATTTAACATATCCTATAAAATTATTCCTTAAAAATATTTATGGTACAAAGATTACATATTTCATAGATATATAGTATGTTCAATGATAATTGTGAAACTACTCCCATTTACTCATTTTGGGGAAGAAAGATTTTTTGTTTTATGTGTTTGTACAGTCTCTTTACACATTTCCTACATATGCTTTTCCATGGTTACATTTACATTCCCACATGTTAATTAATTTAAATGTTTTTAATAATATTTATATTACCGCTTAATGTTTTTATTTAAATATTAATTTTTATATAATTTTTTCATTTTAAAATACTATTATAAAGAAAATTTAATTTTATACTAAATTCACATATCTTTTAAAAATGGTTTTTATGAGAATCATTCTTTTTAGAAAAAAATTATTGTGAGTTAAAATTATTAATATAAATATTTTTTTGACATAAATTTTTTTGTAATAAATTATGTTATGTTTATTTGAAATTAAAATTAATCCATAACATAATTAAAAAAATAATTATTTTAAATAAAATATATAAAATTGTTTTCTTTTTTAATATAACCATTTACTTTTGTTCTAATGTAGTTTTTCATGGGTTTCATAAGATAAATTAATATTTTAAAATGAATATTTATATTAAAAAATGTCATATTTCATCTCTTAAATTATTTTATGACCATCTAGGTCATTCTTAGATAATTGTAAAGGAAAACTATAATTTTCAAAAAAAAAAAATAATTTTTTGAAAATAGATTATTTCAAAAAATACTAAAAAATTCATACTAAGTAAATTTTGATATTTTAAAATAAAAATATATTTTAAATTTATGTATTTATATTTCCAAAAAATAAATATTGATCCTATTATATAAATAAATAAATATAAAGATAAACAATATTTATTTAAAATTTACCTTATAAATATTAAGTGTTTCTAATATTATTTTATATCAATTTTCATATTTAAAAAAAATTAATATTTTATATCGAAAATATATATATTATGTATCATAATTATATTTTAAAGCTGATTATTTTAATCTAACAATGTTTCAAGACTTTATTTGTATTATTTATTAAGTATGATATAAATCATTGTACTATTTAAATATATATATATATATATATATTTATATAATAAAATATTTGGATGTTAGAGTGAGAGGATATCGAATTTTAATGTTTACCTTGATATTTTTGTATCATTCTGAATTATAATGGCAGTTTTTTATATTGTATTATATATTATATATACTCACTTTCATCTGATGTATACTCAAAACATCCCCTATAGAGGCATGTCATTCATTTTATCCAATATATTATAAAAGGAAGTTATCCATTTGATCTTTTAGAACCACTATTTTTTTGATCACAAAATCATTTTTCTTATTATATTAATGAGTTCTAAGCTTTATGATAGAATTTTATAAAATAAGGCAGTTTAGGAAATTTTTTTATATGTTTTGGAAAGGCGCATCGTTGGAAGATCTAAACCAGCAAAAATTACTCACCATTTAAGATGAGTCACCATTATGGATGACTCACCATCAGGATGATTATTCTTCTATGTATGGAAAAGTCTTAACTCCATTGGATCACTCACCATCCAAACTTAGTCACATCCAAATTAGGTAGTGTTGTGATCACATAACTCCAAAGAAGACTCATCATTGAGACAATCCACCATTGAGCATGCCCAACCTTCATCCTCACTCACCACTGGCCTGACTCTCTACCAACTCAAGTCACAAACAGAGTTGTGTCATAATTCCTATGATTTACCATTTTTGTTTCTATTTATATCAAATCATATAACTCTAACGACTATATTATCAAATTTCAAATCATGGGTTATTTTTAGTATTTTTCATAAAAAATTATAGGAATATAATAATGTTTATTTTAGTAAATAAATATAAGGATTAGAGGATCAAAATGATACATCTTGAGTGATTTTTAAATATTAGGAATCTGAAAAAGCCATTAATAAAAAATTGATGGATACACAAGACATCATCAAATAGATTACTCAAGAATAAAAGAGTATTATTATATATACCATAATTTTGGAATCATTAACATCAGTTTAGTGTGAAATGGTGGAGAATATAGGTTATCTAGAACCATTTAATAAAGATAGAATTATATATTTTATAGAACTATATTTTATTGCAAAATTTTGAGAAATTACTCGATCACTTTTTCAATCTACATTCAAAGAGTCATGATCTTCAGAACAAATCAAATAGAGCAACTATATCTTTTTAATAACATTTTTATATTTATGTTGGTTGTCATTAAATATAATGTAGTGTGTGATTAATCTATATACTAAACACACACATACTCTTATACTATAACTGGGAGATACTATATATCTTATTCAACAACCTCAACACTCATTTACCCACAAGTTGTGGAAGTGGTCCTTGTGTGACTTGAGTTTATTTTATTCCTACAGCTGTTTTAGAACATGACCCTATGTATCCTTGAATGCTGAATATCTACAATGTATACCTTGATCCTTGTTTTGAATCAATATAATCTAATATAATCTACATAGAAGTAGGTGATTTCAAAATAGAGAGGATTAGTTCTTGTCTTTAGACTCATCCTCTTGTATTTATTCCACTATGTGTTTTCTTCTGATTCATTTTAATGGATTAATCTGATTTTTTTATTCTTTAAATAATAATAAATTGATAGATAATATAAATTAGTGTTTAAATATTGTTTTTATTAAGTAAATTGATTTCATAATTTGAATTTATATTCACATACCTTTTTAACTTAGACTTAATCAATATTATTGAAATATTTTAAAAGATTCAAATATATATCGATTTTTTATTTTTATTTACTGGGTTGTTTTAATTATTTGGGGGATTTTATTTAAACTATTTATAACATAAATTTTTATTGGTTACTCAACTTACCCCCCTCCTCTTGAGGTACACAGTTTGATAAACATTTGGCATGAATGGTTTTAAAATATTTTTAATTGTGGTTTTATTTTTTTAAGGATCATAAATTTATTTCATTTTAAAAATTATTTATTTAAGTGGATAATAGACATAAAGTGTGTCTACTAAAATAACTCATTTAATTAATTGAAATTACTATTATAAAATAGAAAATAAAGATGAAAATTTATATTAAATGCATGAGATTTGAAATATGGACTGAAATATATGATAAGTATTAATTAAATGAAACTGATAGAGGAATATTGGATATTTCTACAAAAAAATATTTATAATTATAATTGAAAAGACATGAATTCAGTATACCATGCTTTCGGAGATGAAGCATTTTATAAGATATATTCTTGCAAAACAGTTTATGAAATATAGGAAACATAATCTATTTCTCATGAAGAAAATACTATTGTTAAATAAATGAGATTAAACACTAATATAATTAAATATAATACATTTAATATTAAAACTAATGAGATGAATTATGATATGTAAGTCATGCTGAATGGTATGTTGAACAAAATGAGTTCCTTAGGGAATCTAGTGTAAGAAAAAGATAAAATTATGAGACTTTTGTTTTATATTATAGATATATGGATAGGGACATCTATTTTTATAAAGGGTATCATGTGGCACAACTAAACTACATGTCATGGGATTGATAGGTAATTTTAAGGAGTTTGATGAAAATATTAATGTTAATAATGAAGAGGATAATGAACCAAAGATGAAATATAATGCCATCTAGACTACTACATCATAAACAAAATGTAAAGATAAATTTCATTTTGAAAGCTCCATTGATGAGGAATACTAAGACAAAAGTGATGAGTAAATAGACAATATGGATGAAAGATTTCATAAATTATATCAAAATATGGAATTATTTAGAAAATTGAGCTATATTGAAAATTATAATAATAGAGGAAGTTGGAAAAAGATCTAGAAACGAGATAACCTTTCAGATTATACTGCATTTTATGAGTGTAAGTGAAAAGTCCATGTTAAGGGTGACTTACCCAAATTAAAGTAGAAAATATTGTTAGGAAAATTATAGAATTTATAAGAATGTAATGAAAGATTAATTGAGTGCCTCTGGGGATTTATCTAGTGAATCAAACAGAACTCATAATTAAAATCCTGATAGATTAAATACGTTCTTCATGAGAAAATCATCTTAGGTAGCTTCTATTTCTCATGTATATAATTCAGATCATTCTATATGATGAATATTATGATGATATGTTAAAAGAGGAAATGATTGAATATTGAAATATTCTTGATGATACTATTAAGTAGAAAAATTAAATGTAAATTTTTTGATGACACAACGTTATTTATTTACATGTAATAAAACTAAAATTACTATTGAAAAAGGAGAAAAATACTCAATTGATAAAATAAAAATAAAAAAATGAAATTTTAAAATGATTATCTAGATAAATACATAGAGATATTTAAAAATTCAATTGAAACTCTCACCCAGACACTTGGGAAAAAATTATCCTAATTATATTACTGGTCTAGGATCCAAAACCAGATAGAGAAGGATTATTAAGAGAATTTTTTTCCCAAATCCAGATCAAGATATTCTACTAAAACTATTTTTCTAGTGGACCTAACAATATTTTTATTTCAAACAGTAAAAAAATATAATTATTGTATACTTATTATGAAATGATAGGTTCCTAAATCCCCTATTACTAACATATCTATACCCAAGAAAATCTGAGTACCAAAATCATTCTTAGTACATTATTTGGTTTTTAGGGAAACTATATAAATGTTTCCTATAGAAATCTATTGTACTTGGAAAGTGGGTATTCTAGTCATATGATAAGAGATTACTCAAATTTCAAGAACCTTATAACGGTTTATAGTATACATCTCATCTTTGGACAAGATTCTATAGTAAATATCATTTACCTTGGCCAAATTGGTAACTCTAGTTTAGTTTTAATTTCTAATGTAATATTTTATGATATAAAATACAATTTTTTTATAATCTCATAACTATTTGATGATGGTTTTAATGTGAATTTTAAATATATTTCTTGTAATATTTTAAAATCTACAAACTATTTAGTATTTACGAATTTTATAAATGAATATTATCATGATATAATTCAAGATTCATTAATTTAAAAAAATGTTTATTAATTATGTTACCTTAATAGATAATCTCATCTACAGAAAAGAAAACTAGTCCACATAAGGATTAACTCCCATAGAAATATAACTAGGAATGTTTTAGTCAGGTATATACCCAAAATTTAAATCCATAATGATAAATTCTATAATCCCATTAAAAAAAAGAAATATAACAAATTATCTTTTAAATTAAACAAAGACATTTCTACAACACAACCTATTGATTTGATTCACATGAACATGTTTGGACCATACATATATTCTAGTTTAAATGGGAATCACTATGTATATGTACTTATATACAAATTTTTAAGTATACCTCTATATTATTATTAGCTAAAAAAGTGAATCAAGTTCTTATTTTACCCTGAATGCTAAAAATGTATAAAATATAAGTGGACATAGAATTATGAACATGATAAGTGACCAAGGAAGTGAGTTTAAAAATTAATACTATGGATCATTTTTCTCAAAAATTGATAAAACCACAACTTCTCTGCTCCAAGGACCCCACAATATAATTATATTATAGAGATAGTAAGTAGAACACTTAATTAGATAGCTCAAACAACTCTTAATGAAAATAAGTTACATGTGTACTTTTCGGTTGAGGTTGGGAATATATCTTGCAACATATTTAATGGTGTTTTAGTTAGACCTATTTTAAATAAATTACCTTATGAACATTATAAAATTATAAATTCTATGTCTAATTAATTTTTAATTTTTATTTTAAAATTGTTTATTCATAACAATAAGATAATCCTGAAATTTTTTCCTCCAAAATATTTGAAGGATTTTTTCGTGGTTATTCATATTGGAGTAAATAATATTTCCTTTTTAACAAATAAAACAAAAATGGGAATGAGTCTATCCATATTATGTTGATGAGACAAATCCACATGAACCTAAAACCCTTATACAGAACCTTGAGGATTATTTATCCACATTGAAAATAAATTCTAAACCTTATGACACTGATGTAAAACATGTAAACAAATAATTAGGTTCTTGATGAACATCCATATCCTAGACATGAACTAGTAGAAGAACCAACGGTGACTAATAATTATGTTTTAGAGATTCTATAACTCTTAAATACCAACCATTAGATGTTTATTTTTTATCCCTTGTTTTAATTACACAAACTGACATTTATCGAAGAAATCTGGTTGACCATCAAGCTATCATGTCACTATTTGAACCTATGAAAATCAATGATGAAATTAATTATGAATTCTAGGTAATGTTTATTTAGGAATAACATAAACATTTTAACTAAAATAAGTTTTGGGAACTTGTTTATGGACCCAATGACACCTTGAATTTAGGAACTAAGTGGGTGTTTAGAAGAAAAGTTGATGAATATGTTAGAATAATAAAGAACATGGATAGACTAGTTGGGAAAGGGTATAGTCAAGAATAGGGTATAGAGTATAAAGAAACCTTATCACATGTATCTAGACATGAATAAATTAAATATTGATTCCCAATGCAACACATATAGATTTCAAAAACTATCAAATGGATGTCAAAAGTGAATTCATGGATGGGTATATAGATAAGGTTGTTTTGGTTGAACAACCCCTGTTATTTCAAAATCCTCAATTTTTCAAATAATGTGTTCATGTTAAAATTTCTTTTATTGTTTAAAACAAGCTCATAAAACATGGAATAATAGTCTCATATATTTTCTTATTTCAAAATAACTTTCAAAAGGTGTAGCAAATCATTCCATATTAATAAAATGTATATTGAAATTTGTTTTAGTTGTTCAAATATATGTAGATAATATAGTTTTTTCATCCTATAAAAAAATTTATGAACTGATTTTTCAAATATGATGAAAAATAAATTTTAAATGAGTTTAATGGGTGAACCTAAACTCTTTATTGGTCATAAAATTTCTTAAAATAAAGAATAAATTATTTTAAATAAAATTAAATATACTAAAGATGATGTAATTATTTTTAATTATGATACCACTAAAACCTAGTGACACACCATTGAGTACCACCTTTAAATTAGATCTTGATAAATCTATGAAATCAATGGATCCAACTAGTTACAAAGTTTTTCATTTAAGTATTAACTACATAAATTATAGTTTAACATTCATTATGATTAGTGTGGGTATGTGTGCTAGTATTCATGAAAAATGAAAAGACACAAACACACTTACTATATAAAGTATTTTCAATTACCTCAAGTATATTACCAATTTATGATTTTTCTATAATAGGGGTCATGAATTTAACCATGTTATTTTTTTATATGCTTATTTTGGTGGTTTTATGTTACATTGAAAAAAACTTCTAGAAGATATTATCTTTGGGGAGTGTCGCTAGTTACTTGGTGTAATAAGAAATAAAATATTGATGCATTGTCTATTGATGAAGTTGAATACATAGCTATAGGTTGTTTTTGTGCTTGGATTTTGTGGATTAATGACACTTCAATAGACTATGGATATCAATTATGTCATGTATTTTTAAATTCTAACAATATAGGTGAAATTAACATTTCTAAAATCGATTTATATCACACAAAAAAATCACATTGAGGTAAGACATCATTTTTTGAGAGTCTATTTTCAAAAACGTTGATGTAACTATTGAATACATTGGAACTAAACATCAGTTTACTAACATTTTCACAATGTCATTGAATTATAAGATAATGAAATACATCAAACAATAATTAAGAATGATTAATTTTGGTTGAGAATATTTAATAGTTACCCACCATTAGTGTTTTACCCTTCATTAGAGTTTTATCCACATATGGAGTTTTACCCACCATTGGTGTTTTACCTAATGTTGGAGTTTTACCAACCATTGGAGTTACCCACCATGGGAGGTTTACCCACCATTGTAAAAATCCCATAATTCTAAAATATCAAAACACTAGTTTTTAAGCAGGTTCTCTAGTTTTATATGACATATTCATTTAATCTTCATACAATTCCCATTTTATATTGATTTTTAATTTAAAAATCCCAAAATACATAAATGATATAAATTAGGAAAATTTATAATTTCGTTGCTCTGACCCTCTTCCATTTCTCTCAATCCTCATTTCCCCCATTTCAATATCAATCGTTGGCCATCCATTTTCTTCATTTGAACCTCTATTGTTGTTTGGAAAAAATAGAGTGAAGAGGGCCTTATAATCTTCAATGGACAAGTTGTATCCTTCCTAGAAGCAGAAAATAAAGAGAATTTTTCCTACTGTTGAGCCAATGAACCCATAGATTCTTAACAGAGTTGTGGAACCCAATAATAATGTTCATGAAGAATGGTTTTGGTCATGAAATAATTGGTGGTTGATGTTTTGGAGATCTAGGATGGATATAGTGATTCCCTAATAATGAGAGTCCTATTTATATGAGGTTGGTGCACCATTTATATTATAATATCAATTTAAATTTTTAGGAGGATGAAGACTGGGTATGAAATACAATAAATAGTTCAAATATTTTTTTCTCTTAATGAGATTATGTCAGATGTTTCGAAGTTCCGAAAAAAGGGGATTCAAAAGGCTACCATGGAACTCTTCCATGTCATAGTTATAACAATATTTATAAGGATACCATGGAAGAATATATTAGATAATGGATAATGAGAAGACCAGCTACTAATAAACTTCATAGTGAATGTTATTTCATCTTCATGTTTATTAAGCGTATATTACTTCCAAGGAAATGTGATTTTTCTACAATAAGGTCTCAATATGTTTAATTTTTATGTATTATTATGATAGGTCAAATGATTAATCTCTTTTGACAATTAATTCTTTATATTCCAGAAATGAGTAATTATTTATTCCTTATTAAATCCCTAATTCATCCCATGTTAATTTATGTCATGCTCGAGGCCAGTGATTATCAAAATAAAGAATTAAATACCATGGTTAAATGTGGATGATTTTTCATTAAAAGGGTCATTTGAAAAATAATAAAGATAATATGGAATCCCTAGATGAGACAGTGGTTTCATGATTTTAATAGGCTATATGAGGACTTAAATCCTATTGATCAACATTCCTATCTAAATAAATTTGTTGATCATGGATTGAATCTAGATGAAGTTTTGCAGTACTTAAATGAAGAGAAAGTGGAGGAAAATGTCTCTAGTGATGAGAAGATGGAGTTTTCAATGGATGAAACTTGTGATCGAGATCTTCCAAAGGGTAATCCATTTATTTATTTTGGTTCTCCACCCCTCCTAGATCAATCTATATTCTCGAGACAATGTTAAATTAAGGACGTGATGAAGAATAAACTCATATTTCTTGTTAATAAAATTGGTATATAACATCTAAATTTTCTGATCAAAATGGTGATAATTTGGATGAAGAAGAAGATGAAAGAGGAGGAGATGAGGGAAATGGAAATGGAGATGAAAATGAAAGTGTTAGTGGTTCTGGCCATAATGGTCCCAATGGACATATTGGTGAAATAGATATTGAGATGCCTCTTTAATTTGTTTCTTAAATATGTTTATCTATTTTTTATAGATTAGAAGAGAGGCCCACTATAGTTCAATATTTGGATAGAGATACCATATATGAGAAGTAAAGATATATTTTTGGGGCGGAATACTTGAGTATTTCTATTTATCATGTTCTCCCAATAGATGGTGACTCATGTGAGCATTCATTTGAAGAGTAAACTTATAATTTATAGAGATCTGATGAGAATATAGTTGTAAAACATTCAATTTCTATGCTTGTATTTTTTAAGACCTATGGTATGTCTACTATGTGTTTGGGGGACCCATATCTTGAGGAATGGTATAAGTACCATTGCTATGTGAGATTAATTCTGGAATACTCTGATTCACATTATAATGGAATTCCTCTACATTATGGTTAACAAGATATTAGAGAAGATAAAGAATATAATATATCATTAAAATTACAAACATATGTTTTTTGAGTGTCGTATAGATTTTTGTTTGATATTCCTACATCTACCATAGTATGTACACTTTTGTATCCACCAGACGTTGTATTAGTCCTAGTTTATTTTATAACTAGTGTTGAATTAGAATCATTCACATTGAGTCTTTTATTTGATTTTGGATTATTATTGATAAATCAGGAACATAATGTCACTATGAAGAGTGCGAAAGAGGAAAGGTATATGTTTGAGGTTTTGATACATCACATCCAACCCAAGATGATGCATCACATTCAAGAAATTGAGACAGTGAAAATGAGGATTGAAAGTGAGATGTAGATCATTAGCCCTATATTTGATGATATAATATCTTACATTTTTAATTCTATGGATTATTTTCTACATAGGATAGACATTTTTCTTTCTATTTCTTCATCTTCTAGTGATCCACACTCTTTTATTTATGTTGATTTGATTAGATTAGTTGTTATAGAGGAGACTTGGGATAATATAAGTGATTTACCTAATATAGTTGTCTCACTTTTTATAAGAGTCTCCATTATATTTTCTATTTAATTTTAATCATATACTTCAAACTACTATATTATGTAGAGTTATTTTAATAATTTTTCTTAAAATAATTTATGAATGCATTAATGTTTGTTTCAATTAATTCGTACTAGGAGAGAAGGATCTATATGATTATTATTGTTGTCTTATGATATATTAGTTAGTTGTCTCCCTTATGTGTAAAAATATATACAGATACTCAATATATATGTGAACAACTAGATAATGAACAAAAGAGTGTGTTCTAATGTGTTCCACACATGAAGAATCCTTAATAAGAATCTGGAGTTAGAGAGTGGAGCCTACATAATCTCTATACGATTTTCATATATACACAGTAATAGAGATTGTGATGCCATATATTTCTGAATCATTATAAGAAATTAATTGAGTTACTTTTACATCTATAACCAATGGGTATTAAAATTCATGGCACACCATAGAGAGAAACTATTTCTTTTATATATCTTTATTTCATATGTCTTTATATTGAATTTACCTTCCATTTAATGTGTGATTTGATTGTATACTAAACAAACACATGCATACTAAATCATGTGAATTAACTAAGAGATACTTTATATATTTTTAAACTCCCTTTAAACTTGTTTACCCACATGCTTTGTAATAATTCATTATATGACCAAGGTTTATTATTTTCCCATGGTTGTGGTGGAAGAGGTCAATGTGTGGCCTAAAAATATGGTTAGCTTTTGTGTATACCTCTATCCTAGTTTTGGATTGATGTTTTTTTATAAAATATTCTTTACAGCAATTGATTGTAATGTGGAGAGGATTAGGTCTCAACCTAAGACTAAACCTATTTTATTTATTCCACTATCTATTTTGTTTTGATTTATTTCAATTCCTTAAATTGATTTAGTTTTATTTTGTAAAAAAATCTAGATTTTTTTTATATTAATTTTTTTAAATAATTTTTTCAAGAAGTAAATTGATTTTATATTTTAATATAATTTTCAAATATTGTTTCAACTGAGACTTAAATAATATTTTATAATTTTTTAAAATATTCGAACTTATATCGATCTACTATCTAGATTAAATAGTATATTTTATTTATTTTTTGGGTTTTATTTAAACTCATTTTAATAGAAATTTTTAATTGGATATCAAATCACCCCCTCTTGAGATTCTCACTCCTACCAACAGAATATATATTATGAAAACTATGAAAATTACATGATAACTCACTTATTGAAAAATGAATTAAATATAAATTATTTTTAAAAGGTTTAATAGTTTTCATGTGATAATATATTAATCTAGAATATAATTTATGAATGGGAAAATTAAAATCGGTCCCCCAGCTTATCTTGAAAACATATTTCCTCCACTAAAGATTAATAATCATCCAAAAAATATAAAAATTTCACTTAATCGTAAAAATGATATCGAATTGAGTTGGTTTTCATTAAATTTTGTCAAAAATGAAGTAAAAGTGAGTATAATGTGTTTTTAGGTAACATTAATTGATCATCACTGAGTACTTGTTCATTGTGAGAAGAATTAGTAATGAGATTATAATGAATAAATAATAAATGATTTTATAAATTTTCATCGACATCTTCATTTACTCTTAAGAAAAGAAAATTATATAAATTATTTTATATTCTTATTCATTGTGTGTTCCTTGATCCTTAAAATTTGAGATTATGGAATATAGGATTTTCAATTTTCCCATAATCTAATAGATGACCATTTGGTTATCTTTTACCTAGAAATGACCAATTGTTTCTCTATGTTGTTTGGTGATGAACCTATATTGTGTTATTTGGAATTTTTTCAATAATAAATAATTAATATGAATGATTTCTGTATTCTTTTAGAATTGACTTAGTGATGGTGTTTTGAAGTACATAATCATATTGACTAATAAGGTATTCTATAATGAATTCTATTATGTAAATTGGCTGATTTATATTATATCTATATGATGAATATATAAATTATTACATTATCATTCCATACATTTTGTTATCATAAAGTAATGATTGATTTTATATTAATAATATACATTGATGATATACAAAGAAGATATTAATATGATAAATTCAATGGAATTGTTTTCATTTATTATGAGGATGAAGTTTATATTTTTTTCTTGTAAACTTGTATAATTCGGATACAGTTGAAGAGTATATTCAAATATAAAAAGGTGATTTATAATAAGTTTGTGTGTCTTGAGATTCACAGAGAAGGTTTGAATAACATTCAAGTTGTGTATAAGAATCGTGATTAAATATCTCTCTATTTTTATAGTTGTTTATTTTAAAGTAATTTTATAATATTCAGCATATAACAATCTACCAAATTTTTCAAGTGATAGATAAGATTCATACTAATGAATTCATGTGTTTCATTTAGTCAAACATATGAAAATTATCGTTCTATGAATTGATAATTTGGAAATTTATTAAATCATTATTGAATATTTTTGTGTTTTCAAGTATACTTTAATTGTCAACATGTAATATATTCGGGTCATCTTCTCATAATAGGGTTTTTAATGAATATATAAGGGCCACTAAAAAAATTAATCTATATGTAATGGTAAAAAATAATGGAAACCTAAACATCATTAAATAATTTATATTAATATATCGAAAAGTTATTAAGGATGCTATTACATGTATTAATTTGGATAAATAAGGAGTAAATACAATCAAATATTTATAGAGATAATTGCGAAGAATATTTTGTGATATTCAATTTCAAATTTCATAATACATTTTAAATCCATGATTCTAATTGAGGTTAATGTATAATAGAATTTAAAAAGAATTTTTTTCCATGATTAGAGTTTTCATGATGTGAGGGTCTCTTCATATGATCAGTCAAACATCCCTTAATAAGTATGAAAAATATTTTCAAACCAAAATTGAAATATGTGGGGAAGAGGATGAGATTTATGGTATAATAAATGTTGTTTTTTATAGGTTCTTCATTATATTCATTAAAAAGTTCATGGTGGGGAGTTAAATAGATTTTAAAAAATGAATTTGAATGTTGTTATTTAATAGGTTTTCTATATTCAAATTTTAATATTAATTCAAATGAAAGTAATAAAAATATAAATAGAATGAGACCAAGAATAAAGTGTGTGATTGACAAATAACTTAAGGTATTTTTCATTGTAACATCCTTTGAGTTAATGAAATTATTGATCAAAAAATTCTATGATAAAATCATCAGTATTAATTAAAGGATACAAATAAGACGAGAGAGGGAGGGAGAGCTACACACTTGAATGTTTTCTACATACTACCTTATGGGATAATGATGTTTGGAATTTGGACTATGATATGTCAATATCATAATGAGTGAATATAATATTGATATATTTGTTTGATATTTTTTTCCAAATATATGTAGATATTTTGATTATTTTATACTGGGGAATGATATTGTATACACACTATCTAAGAGAGGCATGATCCTATGAAATTTATCATACCTAAATCTGGTTCCATTAGTCTCTAGAATTCAAAAAATATAATGTTGTTATTGTAAGTGTATGAAAATGGAATGTGGATTATTTCATTTCAAGTTATTATTTAATATGTACTATGCTGGTGATATGATAATTGGTTCGAGGATATATCCATGACAATTATAATTATTTTCAATAAAAGTAAATCATTATTTGAGTGGGATAAATGCCAAAATATAGTTGAGACATTTTAATCAATATTGGTACAAAAGATCCTTATTGCGTATTTTTCTGCTGTGTTGTTTCATTCAT
The DNA here is from genome assembly GCA_963277665.1 of Viscum album. NCBI lineage: Eukaryota > Viridiplantae > Streptophyta > Magnoliopsida > Santalales > Viscaceae > Viscum > Viscum album. The sequence continues at coordinate 1,022,531,018 of OY728120.1, read as the reverse complement.
AGTTATGTTACATACTTGTAAACTAATGATGTTAAAATAATGAGAGATCCAATAACATAATAGGTTCATTAGAAACGGAAAATGTTTCCATTATAATAAACTCACCAATAGTGATTCAATGATTTGTATTAGAGAAATGGTTAAACCAATATTTTGATTTGCGATATTTTCAAGTCTTGAGTTCTCTTTCAATAACATAATGAATTCCATAATTGGAGAAGATGTAAATTCTATAGATCTTAACTATACTTATTCTAATAATCAGTATAATTTGAATATGTGTGGGATCAATAATTAGAATGAAGAATATTTTTTATTCAAATTGTAATAGAATCCATGTCCTTCATGATAAAATCATGATTATATCTACTCTATCATAAATATAAATGATTCTGTTTAAAAATTCAATATTTAGAAGACGTAAATAAATCATAAATTATATGATTCAAAATTTTTAAATGGATAATAAGTAAATAAGATCACTTATCCATATTATCATTATAAATTACCATATATAAATTCTGAATATCACATTTCTAGAGAAATATTTTTTTAATCAAACGATGATTCATGTGATTTCATTGTGGATTCACTTATAGAGCTACCCAATAATTTATGGTATTTTATTTTCATCACCTTTAAATATCTATAGTTGGAGGTCACCCCCATTGTGTATGAATATAAAAATAAGGAAATGGAATTTGTATAAAATTAATTGGTTTGAAAACTCCTCACCAACCAAGTAAAGTATTATGAAAAAAATGGAGTATGAAGATTATTACACCATATTTTAGAATTAATTTCTCAAGGAATCCCAAGATAGAGAAAACAATTATATGTAAAAGGGATATGATGAAATGAATATGGATATAATTAAAATAATAAGGCCTTTATTAAAGGTAGTAATTTATAATTTAATTTCATAGAAAATATGATTGAGGGAAATGAAATTATATCATTATAGAAAATTAAAATTCTTGAACATAATAATAATAATATTTAGTTTTTATTTATATTCTGAATATAATGTGAAAATTGAATTGAATATATGAAAAAAATAATGAATAAAAAATATATTGAATTTTAGGTGAAATTGTGAAATCTAGACATTTTGAAATCTCATTCATAACATATAACTATAAAAAAGGTTTTTACTATACTTTTAGCACCTAAAGATTTCACTATTTGTTTCTTTTTAAATAATTCATATTGCTTGTGTTGCTCACAACACCGAGTTCGAGCACACCACAACTAGCTGTTTAAAAGGAAACTATGGATAGTTTTAGCAACATTTTGGAATATTATAAATTAAATTATTTAATATAGATATCATTTTTGTATTAGGAATATCAAAATTATCTTATGGTGGAATTTTCAAAATATTCTAAAAAGTTTCATTTTTTAATGAATAATGAAAAATACAACATTTTAATTCAGGGATGCTTTTTCATCTGATTTATTTATATAGTTAGATTATTCTTTTAATTTAAATTAAAGTATAATTATAATTTTTTTATCAATTATTCCAATGGTGGTCATTATTTGAATTTTTATATTTAAAATTGATATAAACATAAGAAAATATTTTGAGGGTTTTTACTTTTGTAAAACCCGCATTCTCGTTTGACCATAGGAATTAATTTTAAATTAATTTCTATGAATAATTTTTTTTAACATAGAAAAATAGACTCCAAATTTTTAATAATAAGTTAAAAATTATGTAATTATTACCTTTATATTTTTGGACATTATGAATAGTACCTTCAAAAATTATTTTTATTTACCATGTTTAAAGGGTAAATAAATTTACTAAACAAATAATATTATAACAATATAAAACTACCCTCAATTGTCTATTAATCCTATTTTATGAGTTATGTCTGACCAATACAACCCTTATGGTGAATATTTGTCTTTTGGAAGCCACATTGATGTGATTATGACACTTAAAACCATTAATTTAAAATAATTGCAACTATGTTATAAACATGTATCTTTTTACTAAACGAATTTTATTATGGGTTTATATAAATGATATATTTGATTATAAATATGAATTAGAAATATAAAGAATATTACTATGTCATGGTATTTTATTTATAATTATTATACATTAAATAATAAAATTTAATTGTGACACAATGATGAGGCGGTAATTGATTTATTAATAGAAGAATCAAGTAATTAATATAAATAATTATAAAATAAATATAATATGATTTAATTGATGACATAAAATAATTTTATAGATTACATAGACATTCTAGAGACATAACTTATGTACTATTTCAATTTTATCATTTTGGTTTTATATTTTGAAAAATGAAAATATTGAATAGTTACAAAAATGACCTAAATGATACATTATAATGAATAATATTTAATTTTATGCAGTAAAATTCATCAAAATATGAGGCTCAAAAAATATCTATTATAATGTTAAATATTCCATAAATGATCCAATTAGGATTCTTTTTACATTTATAGTAACTATATTAAACTTATAGATTAAAAGGCCAAATTGATACGGTAGTAGATAAAGGGGTTAAATAATGGTTAAAACAGTACTATAAGCATTAAAAAATTTACACAAGTTCAAAAATTATTTTATGTATAATATTAGACCTTTATCATCTATGTTTAGAAATTTAATAACTTATTTAATACTTTCACATTAATATTATATTAATATTATCGGAAATTAATAAATGTGACAAAATGTCACACTCTCAGTTTATATAAGTATATTAATTTTAATATGTGGATCAAAATAATATAACATAGATTATAGGTAATCTCTTGAATGATAAAATAATTACCTACATCATAGTTTTTTATAATTTTTAGATATTAAATACTTACCATTAATGATGAAACAATAGTGATGCAGAAATTTTTTTATTAATAGAAATATTAAATAAATAGTAGTAAAAATATTAAAAGAAATATAATTAGAGATAAATAATGCACTAAATGAATTTTCTAGGTGAATATGACATGTTATTTGTTTATTAAATGTTTAGGTTCGATGAATTCATCTATCCATGTTTTATTTAACTTCAAAAAAAATGAATTTAATCAAAATTGATACTATTGATATTTTATAAAAATATAATCCTATTAAATTATTTTAAAAATATTTAAAATATTTAAAAAGTTAAAATTTAAAATTATTATGAAAAAATGTGATAAATAATCCAATTCTATACAATTCACACCATATACGTAAATATATGTAACTATTTAATATTTTGAATATTATTACCACATTTTAGAATAAACAAGTTAAATAAGGATAAATCAAAATGATAATTTTAAAATAAAATAAAACCATGAATAATTTTATTTTATTGGATTATTTAGACCCATAAAAATATTTTATTCAAAATTATCCACTTTTCTTTAAATTTAATTTCAATAATAAATTATATTAATTGAAAAGATTTGGTATTTTCTAATGTGCCCCTCCACTCTCTTTTAAAAGGGAACCTATCCTTTTTTAATCCCACCAATAAATCACTTTTACTTGACCGTGCCTAACCCATTTACTCTCCAAACATACCTAAATTCATCATAGATGAATTTTGTTTTCATAAAGCCATCATTTGAATTCCATTTATTCATACCAGAAGGATATACACGGAAAATAGGTAATTGTTTTATAACCTCATTCAAAGTTATTTTATTCTTCCAATTTCACATTAATGATGCTTCCATATCAAAGTAATAACTACAGTATAATCCATATAATAATATGTTATTATATTCAACAGACAACCATATTACTAATTTTATTCGTCAAAGGAATATAAATATCAGCACGCGTATGTATGTAGGGTTTACCATCTCCATGTCATGGTGTTATTATTTATTCCACACTACAATAATTTCATGGATATAATGATGAGTATAATGGATATAAAAAATGAATATTACATGATAATTATTCTTCATAACTAATTTATCATCCAATTCCATACTATTTTACCATCAAAGGAATTATATCATCACTCATGCATACATATGACCTACCGTCTCCACGACGTAGTGAGATTCATTCTCCACGTTAATAATTAAAGAATGATTAAAAAATTTATATGAAGAGTAAACATAATAATTATCAACTTAGTTTCATTCATTACATTAATAAAATACATCCAATTCATAACAAACATCATTTAAATAGCCCAACGGGAAGGGGAAAATGAAGTAGTTAACACCTAAAGTAATGGTAATACTGAAACATTAATACCAAAATGATATAAGAGGGTCATATATGATATCATAAATATTGATATGATCCTATTATAATTTAATAAATTTTTTTAACCATTATACATGATTAAAACAAACACTCTACGAAGGTAATATAAAAGGTAATGGTTAATGTTATAATCTATTTGTTATCTAACATTGTTTATATGTAAGAATCTACTTTAAAATCCTTATCATCCATGTCCATGTTTATTAAAATGTAATTACAAATAATATATAATATTGTTTAAATTCATTTGTACTCATGTTTGATTTTTTATAAAACTTTTTTAAAGGAATCATTCCTTCTTTTTCCTAACTATACACTTTATAACATTTTCAACAAATTAAGGAATGCTTGTTTTTTAATATAAATAGTGCCTGCAGATATTTTCCACCATTATGATGCCTTATTATTTTGAAGCATTAATTACAATATTATAAATTAATTTTCAAAAGAAATTTTTTATTTTATAATTTTACTACTTCACAATTATTTGAATGTAAAAAAGTGATATTTTCCCCATAAAGTTGTAAGGAATTTATTAAAATATTTTAATCTTTGTAAAAATCATTTGTTGGATTTTATTATTATTAGAGGTTGAATTATTATGAAAAAATATTCCATATTTTATTTGAGGGTTTATGATATATTGGACTATGGATATTCCCTTTTTATATTTTTCATGGTTTATGGTTATATTATTAACATTTCATCTACTAGTTTTAAAATGAATTTTTATGTTATGATTATCTCTTTTCATATGAGGAATGAATTTAACATTGTAAATGATGAGCGGAGCCCACTATATCCCATCGATGGATCAGTAGGTCTCATGAGAAAAGATAGTGTCTGGAAACAAGGACTTGATAATATATTGATGGTCTTGGAATGATGCCTTCGTGGTATGGTTATGATGTCCAACATTATGCCTTTCCCTATTATGGGAAGAGTTATTAATATTTCATGTGATTATTCTACTAGTATAATATCCATGTGAATGTTTTAATGTAATTATTTGATTTATTCTTTCCATATTATGCTTTATATTATGTTTAAAAGGAGTGAATTAAATATTATGCCCTACATTAAAAGTTTTTACTTATTTATGATATCTTCCAATATACTGTTTATTCTTACTAAACACATGATCTCTCCCCTTTCCTATGATTCATTTTTCCGAGGATGCGAAAACATCATTTTATTGATATGTAGGGTCAAGATATGAGAATAATGGTGTTCTTAAAGAATGAACTATGTTGCACATTATGATTTTTAATGGTAATGAAAGGTTATTGTGTATAATATATTATTCATAGACTGCTAAACTGATCAGTCTATGGGACATGATTCCTTGTTATCATGCCAATATATTAAAATAATTCACTGGATCTTGGTAATTAGGGTCAAGTCATTATAGTTGGCATTAGATGAAGTTTATCAACAACATATTAAAGTAGATTTAGATAACCTAGATTATAAAACAATAACCTATGAATGAATTTGAGGATAAGTCTTAGTATAAGATATCATCCATTAGATTTTTTAATGGATGAACTAGGTTATTCATATATAAAAATCGATTGAGAATAATATGTAATCCTTTTGAGATTCTATAAATGATTGTTCAATGGAATATCACTATTATTTGTGTTTCACACTGTGTGCATTGGGTATTGGTAAATGGTTAGAATCAGTATTGTAATACATTCAATAGTTATAATGATTGTGATGAAGAGTCTAAAACAGTTAAATGTGGTGATGATGATATAATGTAACAAGATGTTGATGAAAAGTTAATGGTTTAAGAGTGATGTGGAATGATTAATGATATTTTTTTTATTTATATTCAAGAATTATTACATCAATCATTCTATAGTTATAATATTCCTGAGATATGTAAGGATGGTACTGCAGTACATATATTATATGGATTTTTTGGCATAAGACTTATCATTATGGATTAAAAGGTGATCATATATTTTGAATGTGAAAAAAAGATCTACATTACTTTGTTTGATTAATCTGATGATAATATTGAATTTGGAAACATTGATAACTTTATGGACAGTGAATTTATATGGAAATATTTTGGTTGAGCATTAAGGTTGAAATTATTATGTTGAACATTGGATTGCTCTGTTTAAGGTTAAAAAATATAATGTGAATATTTTTGAGAATGTTATAATAACATAGTTTTAGGAAAAGAACAACATGTAGGTCAAGAGACAACCTGTCTCCTCAAACAAGGTTGTGGGAATCAAACCCACACCTAAATTCTGACAATTCTTTATCACATTCAATTGGCCAATGGAATTCCCTATTCAGTATAAAATATTTATCGTTACTTAAATGGTATAACATTATTTTTAGAACCACATACAATTAATGGGAAGAAAATATTTTAGGGTTTTATTATCTTTTGATGAGAAATAAGAATTTGTGGTAGAAATTAGTTAAAGGATGAACCTCAAAAAGTACATTATGTATGATTCCTTGTCTTCATATTATATGAAGTAAATTAATAATTAAACACTATTGAAAGGATCATAAAACCAAAAAAAAATCATATTACTTTCTTTTGATATGAATCAAATAGTCCCTTGGATCATCCTAGATTTATAAATTTTTGGTAGTCAACATTATCCTAATAATGTTCTCTATAACTCTTAATCAGAACATGATAGTTACATGTTCATTCATGCCCATTTTTTCAACATGTATCCCAAGTATGTGTTATCTCTGGTGACCTTTTTACTTCCCCTTCATTATTTTAAAATTGTGTTCTCATTAATCCATTTTTGGATGTTGGATTTAAACAAAGATATTTTAAAATTTGAAAGTACTAGTTTTCAATAATGAGTTTTAATTGAGAGGTTGTAATTTTTTGAAGGATGGTATAATGTAAAACCCCATTACATTTGGATACGTTTCTTTTTAAATAATTCAAATTGATTTTTTTTTCACGCATCACCGAGTTCTAGAGCACTACCACTAGTCGTTTAAAAATGATTATGAATATTATTAACCATATTTTGAAATTTTATAATTTATATTTTTCATAATAGACGTCATTTTTTATTAATAAAATCAAAGTTATTTTTGATTGATGTTTAGAAACTTTTCTTAAAAGAATAAATTTTTAATGTATTGTGAAAAATAATGCATTTTAATTCAAAACATCATTTTCTTCTAATTTATTTATATTGCTAGATTATAATTTTAATTTATTTTAAAGTATAATTATATTATTTTTTATCATTTATTATAATATTGGTCATTTATAGTATTTTCAAATTGAAAATTGATATAAACAATTGTTATTTTTTGATTATTCTTACTTTTAAAAAACTCATTTTCTCATTTTTGCAAACGAGAAGTAATTTTTAATTAATTTCTTCAATTAATGTATGTTGATTTTGAAAAAATTGACTCCATATTTTGAATCAAGATTTACAAATTATGTTAGTATTTCCCTTTTACAATTTGGAATTTTTATTAGTATGTTCAGCAATTATTTTTGTTTACCACCGTTTAAGGGTTAATTTGGTAAATAAGGTTAAAAATATTGTTATAAAAATATTAAAGTACCCTAAAACCTATCAAACTCCTGTTGGATGAGTTATGAATGACCAAAATATATCCAGGGGGAACAAATTTTTCCCTTTTCAATCCACTTGGTTGTGATTAAGGCACTTAAAATATTCAATTTAAAATAAAGTAAAATATGTTTTAATCATGTATCTTCATACTAAAAAACTTTTATTATGGGTTTATATAAATGATATATTTGATTACAAACTGTAATCAGAAAGATTAAAAATATTCATACATCATGGTAAATCTTTTTTATTTTTTAGATATTATATAAATAAATTTAATTGGGACACAATTATATTGCAATAATTGATTTATAAAGAGAAGAATCATGTAAAAAATATTATTAATATTAAAATAAATATAATTTGACATAATTAATGACATAAATTTATTTTATAGATAACTTAGGCTTTTGAGTGACATATTTTATTTATTTCCGATGTTATCATTTTAGTATTATATTTTTAAAAATCAATATATTTAATAGTATCAAAATTGAACTATCTGATACATTAAAATAAATAATATATTATTAAATGGTATAAAATTCATTAAAATATATTGCCTAACCATCTTACTAAGAAAATGTTATATATTCCATAAATGATCAAATTGGGTTCCTTTCAACATTTATTGTAACTATATTTACCCGATATAATAAAAGGCCAAATTTTTATTGTAATAGTTAAAGGGGTTAAATAAAGGTTAAAAAATATATAAGAATTTATAAAACATAAACGTATTAAAAAATAATTTGATAGATAATATTATAACCTTATAATATATTTCTCTTTATGGTATCACTTAATGTCCACATTCCCATGATGATGACATCAATATTTTTAAAATAAATGAATGTTAGAAAATGTCTCACTATCATTTTATATAAGTATATTAATTTTTATATAATTATTAATAAGAGATTAGATAAATAATATGTAATATCTGGAAATATAAATGAATTAAAATTCTCTTTGAAATTTATTTATAATTTTTAGTGACTATATTATCACAATTAACGAGGACACAATAGTGATGCAGAAATTATTTTATTAATAGAAATATTAAATAATTGGTTTTAAAAATATTAAAAGAAATATAATGTTATTAATTAAGGTGATCCATGAATTTACTAGGTGACTATAATATTTTAGTTTTATATTATATATTTTTTGTCAAAGATTACTTTTGTGTGGTTTTTATTTAATGTAAAATAATATAATTGTGTCAAAATTGACATTATAGATATATTTATAAAAATAAAATTTTATCAAATTATTTAATAAAAAAAGTATTTAAAAACTAAAAATATAAAATTATATTGTCTAAAATTATATTAAGTGTATAATTATGGAAAATTTACCTCACATAAGTAAATATTTATAATCATTTAATATTTAGGATATTATAACTACAATTAAAATAAAATATATAAATTTTTATAAATCAAAATGAGAAGTTTTAAAATAAAATAAAAACAAGTATAAATTATATTGGATGATATTATTTCGACCCATCCTCATATTAGATTTTAAATAATTCTATTTGGAACCATTTTAAATTAAAAAATAATTTATATTAATTTAATTGTTTTAGTATCTCCAAAGGTTCCATCCCCTATCTTATAAAAGAGAACCCCTCCTTCTCTTTTAATCAAACCTCTATACACTTTGTCTCACCTAAAAAAAATCCATATCTTCTCCCTACATCACTACCTTCATCCAAGAGGCCACACATGGGTTAAAAATCCATCCTAATGTGTCCTTTTATGCATACCAAAATGGGATACATGAAAAAGTTGTAATCGTTTTATCACCTCTTTCAAAGTTTGTTTTTTCTTACACTACCTCTTTCAAAGATATTTCTATATCAAAGTAAAAAATCTTGTATCATAAATATACTTAGATGCAATTATATTTATGGTAAAACCGTATTCTTCTTTTTAACTACCAGAAAATAACAATATCATTGTCTGTTGGTATGGAAGGCTAATTGTCTCCACAACATGGTGTTATTTGAAATTCAACAGTAATTTAATTAGAAAGATATAATGATGATTATAATGGATATAAATAGTTAATAAAACATTATAATGATTCTACATAAGTAATATAATATCCAATTGCACACCATTTAACCATCAAGGGAATGATACTGTTGCTCGTGCGTACGTACGACCTACTGTCTCCACAATGCAGTGAAATTCATTCTCCACGTTAACAATTCAATAATGATTATAAAATTCACATGAAGAGTAAAAATAATAATTGTGAACTTAATTTAACTCATTAAATGAATAAAATAAAATTTATGCATAAAAAATATTACTTACACTACCAAACAGGAAAGGGAAAATGAAGCAGTTAACACCCAAAATAAATGTAATATTGAAACATTAATAAAAAAATGACATTAGAGGATAATATATGATATCATAAATATATATGTGATCTTATCATAATTTAATATCTTTTTTTATAATTTATATAGGATTCTGAATCACCCTTGATAAAAGTAATGTATAAGGTAAGGGTGAATTTCACAAATCATTTATTATCTGAGATTTCTCAAATGTAAGTATCTATTGGGACATCCTTATCATCCATGTACATGTTAAGTAAATTGAAATTAAAAATATTATCTAAAATTTTGTGATGTCTTTTTGACACATGTTTTAATTTTTATAAAAATTTTTAAAATAAATATGTCCATCATTTTCAAAACAATGTACTTTATAACATTTACAAAAAAATTTAAGAAAATAATGTTTTTAACATATACATCATAAGTATATATTTTACACCGTTATGATGCATTAACATTTTTGATGTTTTATTTACAATATTATATGGTAATTTTAAAAAGAAATATTTTATTTTATAATTCCGATACTTCTTAATGACTTCAATGTAAAAATTTATATTTACCTAAAAGTGTTTTAATAAATTTATTAAATTATTTTCATCTATATCAACATCCTCTCTTGGATTTTATGATTATTTGTGGCAGAGATAATGTAATACAATATTATATATTTATATAATGTTTTATGATATTTTCTGTATGAGCTTTGTTTATACCATTCATGGTTTATTGTTAAATTATTAACATTTTGGATTCTAGTTTTAACACGACTGTTTTTGTTATGTTTAACCTTTTTTAGAAAATTAAAGCATTAGAATTTGTATGTGATGGGTATGTACTGTTATAGACCATATATGCATCAGTAGGTCTCATGAGGAAAGCTATTGTCTTGGAACAAGTCCTTAATGGAATTGTAATGATTTTTGCTTGAGGTCGTGATAATAGGGTTATGATGTTTTGCATTATGCATTTTCTCATTATGAGATTAGTTATTGATACTGAACGTTATTATTCGACAATAATAATATCCATGTTATAGTTTAAATAGCGTTATTTAATTTATTCTTCCCATATTATGCTGAAGATTATGTTTAAAATCCTTTTGTTCAGTTTTGTACATTTCATTAAATGTTTATTCTTATTTATGATTTCTTCCCAAATATTGTTTATCCTTACTAAGTATCTAATATCACCCCTTTTTTATGTTATATATTGTTTCTGGATGCGAAAAAATGATTTATGATTGATATGTAGGGTCAAGATAAGAGAATAATGGTTCTCTCAATGAATTTACTATGTTAAATATTTTGTTTTGATTTGTATTTTGGGGTTCATGTATTTAATATATTTTCCAACAATGATAAATTGATCGGTCCTTTGGGACATGATTCCTTGTAATCATGCCAATGTATTAAAATAATGCACCAGCTCTGGGTAACTTGGGTCAGGGCGTTACAGTTGGTATCAAAGGAAGTTTAGTAACAACCATGGAAATTAGATTTATAAAACGTATATTATAAAACAATACTCTATGGATGATGTTGAGGATAATTATAAATATAAGTTACCATCCATTAGATTTGGTAAGGGATTCCTTAGGTTAATCCTATGTACAAATGGATTGATAAGAAGATGGCATCATTTAGAGATCCTTTGAATGATTCTTCGTGGGAATTTAACTATGAATTGTATTTCTCACATTGTGCTTTGAGTTTTGGTCAATAGTTAGAATCAATATGGTTATACATTCAGTGATGATACTATTCATCATGAGGAGACTAAAAATGTTAAATATGATGAAGGAGGTATAGATGAATAAGATATTAATGAATAGATAATGGTTTAAGAGTGATGTAGATTTATTAAAGTTATTTTTTTTGAATTCAAGGATTATTACATTAATCATTCTACTGTTATAAGACTCAGGATATATATAAGGATTTTATTGATGCACTTATTCATTAATGATTTTTATCAATAAGACATATCATGAAGGATTCAATGGTGATTAAATATTTTTATGTCAAAATAAGAGTTTCATTACTATTTTTTAAGGAATTTGTTGTTATGATTGACTTCAGAAACATTGAGTCCTTTTTAGATAGTGAATTTTGATGAAAGTATTTAGGTTGAGTACTAAGGTTGGAGGGGATTAATTTGAATATTAAATAAAATTGTTTATTGTTAAAACCTTTCTTTTGATTTTTTTGGAATTTTATAATAACATAGTTTTAGAAAAAGTACAACTCGTAGGTTGGGCGACAACCCTTCGTGTCGGACAAGGCTGCAGGAATCGAACCCAAATCTAAAGTGCAACCAAAATTTAACACCTAACACTAGCCTATGGGATGTATCTGGTAAGTATTACATAGTTTTCATTATTTAAATAGTATATTTTTATTTTTATAACATTACAAGATTAAGTTAAAAAAATATTTTTATGTTTTATAATCTTTGGAATACAAAGATGAATTTTTGGTTGAAATTAGTTAAAGGATGAAACCATACATTTCAATTAAGTATGATTCATTATGATATTAGTATATAAAGTATATTAATTCGTCAACAGTAGGGAAAGAATCAAAAATAAAAAAAATAATTCCCAATACTTTGGTTTGCAATGAATCAAACAGTCCCTTGGATCATCGTAGATTTATAGCTTTCCGGTTGTTAATATTCTTCTATAAATGTTCTCTATCACCCTACCTCAGAACATGATGGTTACATTTTCATTTATGTTAATGTTTTACAACATGGAACCCTCCTATGTGTTATCTCCGTTGACCTCTCATAGTCCCCTTCATTATTTTAAAATGGAATTCTCATTAATCCATTTATTGATGTGGGATTTAAAAAAAGATATTTTGAAATGTCCAACCCCTAGTTTTTAATAATGAGTTTAAATTTGAAGGAATAAATTTTTAAAAGTATGAAATAATGTAACACCTCATTATTCCATTATATGATTCTTTTTAAATAATTCAAATAACTTGTGTTGCAAGAAACACTGAGTTCGAGAGCATCACACCAAGCTGTTTAAAATAAGTTTATGGATAATATTACCAGCATTTTGTAATTTTATAACTTTTATTTTTCAAAATAGAGTTAGTTTTTTAATTTGGAATATCAAAACTAGTTTAGGGTAAAATTATTACAATTTTATGAAAAGTTTAAATTTATAATGAATTGTGAAAAATACATCATTTTAATTCCAGACTACTATTTCATATAATTTATTAATATAGTGATATTATCCATTTAATTAATTTTAAATTAAAGTTAGTTTTTGTTTTAATTATTTAATAAAATATTGGCAATTTAATGAATTTTCATTTTGAAATTTATATAAAAAATTCCAATCTTATGAGGGGTTTTACTTAAAATAAAACAGTTTTCTCGTTTGGACAACATGTAATAATTTAAAAATAATTTCTTCCAATTCCTTATTTTGAATTTGGAAACATGGATTCATATTTAGAATCAGATGTTACAAATTATTTAAATATGACCCTTTTATTTTTGGACATTATGAATAGTAACAAAAGTAATTATTATTATTTAGACTACTTAAAGGTTAAAAAATGTAAATTAGTGTAAAAAAATATTACAATAATATAAAACTACCACACAAAATGTAATAATCCTATTTTATGAGATATTTTCGACCCATACAAACCTAAAAGTGAAAATTTGGCCTTTGGAAGCCACACGTGTGTGAATATGCAACTTAAAACATCAAATTTAAAATAAAGTCAAATATTTTATAAACTTGTATCTTCATAATAAAACAATTTTATTATGTGTTTATGTTTGTCGGAGTGGATACTCAAGAGTGGGGTGAATTGAGTTCCAATTAAATTTTTTGTTTTAAAATCCTTTACCAAATTCCCCCAATTTAAAATACTAATTGAATTGTAGTGAATTTGAACTAAAGAAAACTTTCAGCTAGGTTCTCAAGGGATTGATTAATTCCCAGTTAATCTAATCAGAGGATCAAATTAGCTTTTGAAACTAACTTACTGATTTAAAAATAATGCAAACACTTGCTAATTAAATTATCAGAGTAACTTTGAAAAATAGTTTAGGTTTTAAAGCACTTGGCAGCGGAATAAAAGGTTTTAGATAAAACTAAATAAACAAAACAGTTATGACCAAGAGGTTCAGTCTCAAGCCAAGACTTCGTCCTCTCAACAATTTATATAAATTGGATCCACACCCTGGATCAGGGTTCACAATAGTTTACAACTGTCCAGGTCAAAGACCTCTACCACAGTTCTACGTGGGAAATGAAACAACAGCAAATACAGCTGTCCCGGCCACACAAGACCTCTACCACTAACCACAGTGGGAAATTGAAAATTTAAGGAGTTTGAATGAGGATTTACAGATCCTACAATTAAGGTTCAGGAGACAGTGTGTGTGTAAATTAAAACAGATGATACACACTGCTCGTAATGTAAATAATAAATCACTGAGTAAGATATAGAGTTTAGAATGGATCTAGTGATTGCAGTGTAGCTCTGGACTTCTTTGAATTTGATCAGAAATGGTTCGGAGTCCTCTTCTAGTTTTTTTCTGAAAAACAGAGTGTCGTCTGCTTGACATCTAGGTTCAGATATAGTGAAAATGTTTTCGATTAAGTTCTTCAAAGTCCTTGTGAATGTAACGAAATATTCTTGGGTAAAATTGAGTGTGTATGAGCTTCTGTGTCTTCTTGGTCATGCATGAATGAGCTCTTCTTGTGTATTTCACTTATAGGTCACTTCCGTATTGCACTTGTACATTCCTCGTGTCTTTCACATGTGTGTCTCTCTTTTTAGCAGCAGGGACTTTGAGCTCTAGCAAAAGTAATGATTTCTTTTTGCAGGTATGAGGTACGGTTTCCTAACATCCAATAACCTTTATTAAATAAATGACAGAGCATTAAGATATACCTGATATGACCGTAGGTTATATTAAATAAAGATAAAGAAATTAAGGTAGCTTCGGATTCTCTGGAACAGTATTTTTGGATATCGGTAGCCTTGTGTATCGGTAAGTCTTTATATTGGTAACCTCTTGTGTAACAGTAGCCTTTCCATCGGTAGACTTCATGTCTGTCGGTAGACTTGATCGGTAGCGGTAGACTTAGTGTACCAGTGACCTTTCGTGTAACGGTAGCCTTGTTGTACCGGTAGCATCCTTGGTGTATCGGTAGACTTCCTTCGGTAACTTTTCTGTAACTGTAGGCTTGCATAAAGGTGACTTGTTGTATCGGTGAGCTTGTATAACGGTAGGCTTGTTGTACCGGTGGACTTGATGTATCAGTATACTTGATGAATCGGTAGACTTGATGTATCAGTAGATTTGTTCTGTAACGGTGACCACTTGTCTATTTAAGCATTCTATTGGAAGAATGGGTTAATTTAGAATATATATCCATCCAGTAACCGAATTCTCTGAAGATCATGTAAACATTATAATATATGAATATGTGCATGGTGTACAAAAATACTGAAATAAGTAATTAAACATTAATCAATATAGGGATTATCAAACCATAATTTGGATTAGCATCATATGAGTGTGCATAATTGGGATTATCATAACATCAGTGAGCATAATTGGTATTATCATAATATATGTGAGCATAATTGGGATTATCATAATATAAGTGAGCATAATTAGGATTATCAAAATATGAGTGAGCATAATTGGGATTATCAAAATATGAGTTCAACTAATTCTCCCATAGGGTTCAACAATCTCCCCCTTTTTGATAATCACAACTTATTCCAAATTATTAAAAAAATTAATGTAATGTCAGAGGAAAAATTTCCAAAGAATAACTTTAAAACAAAGTTCTCATTTTTCTCCCCCTTTCAATTGCACTCCCAGTTCTCATTTGTTTCATTTTCTCCCCCTTTGTGATTAACAAAAATAAGGGTAGACTCAGAGAAATGTAGAGACAAAAAGAGAACAGATTTCAAGGAAACATAAACATAGTAAAGTGGATAATGTAAGAGTAAATTTCCATTAAGGTACAAAAGGTACAAATTGAGAAAGTTAGGATTACAAAAATACAAGTGAATCCTATAAAAAATATCCAGAATCACTCAATCATCCTCTTGAACATGAGTCTTTCCCTTAGGATCAGAAGAGGGTGTAGGTTCAGATGGAATATATAGGTTAGGAATAGCTGAAAGAACAACCGGAGGGTCAGCCACTAAAACTATACAAGATCTGAAATCTGTGCTCTTCTATGGGATCATAGGTGTCAAGCTTTGAATTGCCTGAACTGGAGTCAACTGAGATGTACTCCCAGAGGCAGAGGCAGGAAGTGCAAGAGGTACAATCATAGGTCTGTCATCCACATGCAAGAATGGTAGCAACAGGTTCCTGAAATCCATAATAATACTGCCTCCTCTCTCTATTGATAACACAAAATCATCTCGTTTTGTCAATTAATTTATCCAAGGAAGGAGGAAGCTCCCTGAGCTTACTAACCTGTTCTCTGAAAGCTTGAGTCACTGGAGGTAACTTCATATTTTCCATCAAGAGTTTGAAATGGTTGGTCATTTGATGCTTGGTATAGACCTTCTCAAAATAAGCATCCACCTTATTTTTAATTGCCTCTTGAGAAGCAGTAGATGCCCGTAGGTGATCCTGAACAAAACTACTAACTTCACTAGTGGTAGCAAGGATCTGAGTATCCGAGGATCCACTGGTACTGGCTTTAGCCAACTCCTCCTGGATAACAGTTCTGATTTGGTCAAGGTTCACAGTGGAGCTAGATGAGGGAAGGGGTTTAACTAAGAAAGCTATTGTCTCCTTGAAAGATTGTGTCAGATTACTAACCACCTTCTGAACAAGTTCATCTTGACTGTTCAAATGTTCTTTGACTGATGTCTTAAAATCCTCAAAAACGTCCAAAAACTGCTTGAATACTACTTTGATATGTCTGATATCAGTATTCACTTGGGTTTGAGAACTGTTCATGGCAGTAAATGAAGCAATCGATTGTCTTAGAGCCACCACAAATCCTGTCCAACTCTCAATTTGAGTATGGAATACTTTAACTACATCCATCATTCCTTTCGTTGGACTAGAAACAAAAAATCCCAGAGATAGCTTCAGGGATTGCTCCACACTTCTCATTTCATCAACCATGATTTTCTTCAAATCTGCCACTGATTCTCTCAGTGTTTCATTCATTTCAGCCTTTAAGTACTCAAGGTCCTCCTTGGTTGCCAAATTTTCAGCCACAACAGGTATGATAACTGATTCTCTTTGGGGCTAGTCTTCCTCATCAGAATATTCATAATTAAGTCCAAGAACCATATATACTGGATCTCATGTCCAACCTTCAATGTCATACATCACTGATAATGAACCAAGATTCTCCCCCTCACTTAGATCATTCACTTGAGGAATCTCCTCCAACTGTTCTGCTCGAGGTAATTTTATAACTTCCTCTGCAACTGCAGCAGATTCAATATCCATTTTCTCTAATGGCTCAAAGACTCCCTCATCAACAGATGCCACTTCTGCTTCCTGATCAGACACTATCTTGACTGTACTGTCTATCAGAGGGCTCAAACTAAGCTCTTATTATTCATTTTCTTCATCATCTACTTCACCAGAAGCCTCCTTCTCTTCATGAGCAATCTGATTTTACTCGGTTGCCTCATCCTCTTCAGAGGTGTCTTTGATAAAAATATGATATGCTTCTTCTTCTTCTTTTGTAGTCTCAGTGTCATTATCCTTCATAATAGTTTCTCTCATTGGTAGTTCTTTTGGAGGGCTAGATACTCCATAGGAAATGTTTTGGGGCATAGGACTAGGAGGTAAATCTGGGTCTCCTCCTTCCTCAACTAATGTCTCTTCCTCCTTAGCTTTAGCTTCATTATCACTGTAGACCGATTCTGGCTCATCTGGTCCAAGACCAGGATCCCTCACATCTTTTGGTCTAGAAGGATGGTCCACAGGAGTGTATTTGTCATAGAATTTTCCATCATCATTAACCCATGATTTCTTCCAAGGGTTCCAGATGACCTTCATAAACTTACAAATAGTCTTGGTGAGGAAAAATTTATCCTTAACCACAACAGTTTCATCTTGAGGTCCAGCTACCTCCTTTGCCTTCAACATAATAGAAATCAATTTAGAAAAGAAAAGTGCATTGGACTTAGACTTCGGTCTAGTAATCTCCTCAATTTGAATCATTAGCAGTTTGCATAAATTCACATTTACTCCATGCTTTAACATATACAACAAATAAATATGCTGAAATATGAGGGTAGCAAAATCTCCTCTCCTTGGACTAATCACATGCTGAATGAACTTGAAAAGTATTTTATCCTCCCTTTCCATATCTGCAGCAATAACCTTTCTAGGAGTTCCATTTCCTATCAATTCCAAAAGGGCATCCTCATATTCGAAAAATTCACTAGCAGTAGGTATGGATTTTGAATAAAATCCATAATCACCACTATGAGGAACTTTAAGGTTCTCATCCCATTCAACTGATTAAAACGAAAACGTTAGACCACTCAAAAAGGAAATCATCCTATTATCCTCCTCTGATGTCTCAAAACAAACTCATAAAACACTTTTAAAAGAGTTAGATAATACGGTCCATTATTGTTTATGAAGCATTTGGGCCATCCTTTTTCTTGTAAAACCTTCAGA
This sequence comes from Viscum album, assembly GCA_963277665.1. NCBI lineage: Eukaryota > Viridiplantae > Streptophyta > Magnoliopsida > Santalales > Viscaceae > Viscum > Viscum album. The sequence continues at coordinate 1,022,512,129 of OY728120.1, read as the reverse complement.
ATCAAGGACTTGCTTTCGAGTAGACATGCCACACATACTTCATTTTCCACTACAATTTCTCGCTTCGATAAATGCGGATTCACAGGATTCCTTCGAACATCACTTCTACTACTTCCACTAGCACCAGTATTGGTTACTTTCTGCTTCTTAGCTTGCGGCGCATCATTCCATTCATCCACTGAGGGTCGCTTCACATGGGCCATTTAAGATTATGAGGTTTAGGGTTTTTCAAGCTTGAGAGGTTTAGGTAGGAGGGATTCGAACAGATGGGTTCGCGGTGATTGATTGATGTCTAGAGTCGGGTTTAATATCATTTAGGATTAACATATAAAATAAATCTTATATTAAAAAGAAATTCAAAGTCTCGGCCTTAATACAAAAATTTAAAACAGTGCGAGATATGTACCGGTGAGGTGTCCTTAAATGGTGAGTTCTGATGGTGAGCTTTATCTAACAGCGAGGTTCATCCTGACGGTGAGGTTCATCCTGACGGTGAGGTTCATCCTGACGGTGAGGTTCATACTCACGGTGAGGTTCATCCTAACAGTGAGGTTCATCCTAACGGTGAGGTTCATCCTGACGGTGAGGTTCATACTCACGGTGAGGTTCATCCTAATAGTGAGGTTCATCCTAATGGTGAGGTTCATCCTAACGGTGAGGTTCACCCTAACGGTGAGGTTCACCCTAACGGTGAGGTTCACCCTAACGGTGAGGTTCATCCTAACAGTGAGGTTCATCCTAATGGTGAGGTTCATCCTAACGGTGAGGTTCATCCTAACGGTGAGGTTCATCCTAATGGTGAGGTTCATCCTAATGGAGAGGTTCATTCTAATAGTTTAAGAGTGAGTTATCATTCCTAATTCGTGTCTAATGAAACTTAATCTTTCTAAATTTAATGGTTTAGTGAAAATATCATCGAATTGGAGTCCAGTGCCTATAAATTCAAGAGTTATATCACCTCTTTGATAATGATCTCTAAGTAAGTGGTGTCTAACATCAATGTGTTTAGTTCAAGAGTGAGACATAGAGTTCTTTGAGATGTTGATTGCACTAGTGTTATCATAGTTAATTGAAACATGTTTAAACTCAAATCCATAATCCAATAAAGTGTGTTTCATCCACAGTATTTGTGCACAACAACTACCAGCAGCTATATACTCTGCTTCAGTAGTAGAGAATGCAACTGAGTTCTGTTTCTTACTACACCATGATACTAGGGACTTTCCATGTAATTGAAATGTTCCAGATGTGCTCTTTCTATCTAACCTGCATCCAGCAAAGTCAACATCTGAATAACTTATTAAATCAAATGATTGTTCTTTTGGGTAAAATAGTCTGAAATTGGTAGTGTATTTAAGATATTTGAAAATCCTTTTAATAGCAAGTAAGTGTGAATCATTAGGGTTAGCTTGAAATCTAGAACACATACATACACTAAACATAATATCAGGTCGACTAGCAGTAAGATAAAGTAAACTCCCAATCATACCTCTATAATTAGTTGGATCTACTGGTTTACCAGTTTCATCAATAACCAATTTACAGGTGGTACTCATAGGTGTATCACTTACCTTAATACTATCCAAACCAAAACGTTTTAACAAATCCTTAGTATATTTACTCTGATTCAAAATAATACCATCTTTAGTTTGAAAGATCTGAAATCCAGGAATGTACTTAATCTCTCCCATTAAGCTCATTTCAAACTCATTTTTCATAACCTTTGAAAAATCAGTACATAAAGAATTTTTAGAAGATCCAAAAATAATATCATCAACATAGATTTCTACTACTAAAACATCTTTTGAAATTATTTTTATAAAAAGAGTGGAATCAACAATTGCTTTTGTAAATCCTTTTGAAGTAAGAAAATTTGTAAGACTTTCATACCAAGCTCTTGGAGCTTTTTTTAAACTATATAAAGCTTTAGAAAGTTTAAAAATATGATTTTGAAAGTGAGTATTTGAAAAACCAGGTGGTTGTTCTTCAAAAACATCTTCAATAATAAAACCATTTAGAAAATCACTTTTCACATCCATTTGATATAACTTGAAATTCATATGTGATTCAAAGGCAAGTAAGATCCTAATTTCCTCTAATCTAGCTACAGGTGAAAAGGTTTCCTCATAGTCAATTCCTTCTTCTTGATTGTAACATTGTGCAACTAGTCTAGCTTTGTTTCTAATGATGTTTCCAGATTTGTCAACTTTGTTTCTAAACACCCATTTAGTGACTATGGTTAAAGTGTCTTTAGTTCTTTCTACTAATTCCCATACTTTATTTCTTTCAAATTTATTTAGTTCTTCTTGCATAGGCATTACCCAAAATTCATCATTGATAGCATCATTGATATTTTTAGGTTCTAACTGTGAAAGAAAATCTTGATGTTCAACCTAATTTCTTAGAGAAGCTCTAGTCTATGTTCCTTTATCTAGATTACCTACAACAACATCTAAGGGATGGTTCTTCAGAATCCAAGTTGGTCTCAAAAAGGTAGGGATAGGATTTCAGGTCCATCAACAGGTTGTGAGTCAATAGAAGCTGGTTCTGGAAAATTTCCAGAACTGGATGTTTTAACTATAGGTCCACTGCCTTTATCATTAAGGTTCAAAATAGAGAGGTTATCTTCAAGATTTTCAAGATAGGTCTTAGGTTTATATGGATCGGTTTCATAAAATTTTATGTGAACAGATTCCTCCACACATTTGGTTCTTTTATTGAAAACTCTATAGGATTTACTGGAAATAGAGTAACCTAGGAAAATTCCTTCATCACTCTTGGATGAAAAATTATCAAGATTATCTTTGGTATTAATAATAAAGACTTTTCAACCAAAAACTCTGTAGTAGTTAACCTTAGGTTTCCTATGGTTCCACAACTCATAAGGGGTCTTCTTAAGAACAGGTCTGATCAAGACTCTATTGATAATATAACAAGCTGTATTGATAACTTCTGCCCAAAAATAAATAGTTAGGTCATACTCATTGAGCATGGTTCTGGAAATTTCCTAAAGGGTTCTATTCCTCCTTTCTACTACACCATTTTGCTGAGGTGTCGTAGGAGTAGAGAAATTGTGACTATGGCCATTATGTGAGTAGTAGGATTGAAAATCATGATTTTCAAACTCATGACCATGATCACTTCTCAAGGTTTTAATCTTAAGTCCACTAAGGTTCTCTACAGACTTGGGGAATATTTAACAAAGTAAGAACAAGCTTCTCTTTTGTGAGCTAGAAAATATATCCAAGTATACCTAGAATAGTCATCTACTAGAACATAGACATAGTGCTTCCCATTTAAACTAGAAATGCTAGAATTTCCAAACAAATCCATGTGAACCAACTCGAGAGGTTGAGAAGTTGACACTTCATTCGTTGATTTGAAAGAATCTCTATGTTGCTTTCCATTTTGATAGGGATTACAAACTTTATCTACTAGGAATTCAAGTTTTGGTAGGTCTCTAACTAAGTTCTTCCTAGTAAGTTTTCTAAGTGAATGAACATTGCAGTGTCCTAATATTCTGTGCCAAAGCCAAGACTCTTTATGAAAATCATTTAAACAAGTAATATTTTGCATAGTTAAAGAATTTAAATCAACAACATAGACATTTTCATTTCGCAAGGCAGAAAATACTAAAGCATTTTTAGAATTAGAAACATTGCAAGAATCATTTTTAAATTTAACATTAAAACCATCATCACATAAATGAGAAATACTTAGTAAATTATATTTAATTCCATCAACAAATAGAACTTTAGAAATTAATACTAAGTCAGTGTTAGCAATCTGGCCTAAGCCGATGATTTTCCCTTTTAAATTGTCATCAAAAGTGAAAAAACCTCCATCAACTCTGAATATGCTTTTAAAGAATGATAAGTCTCCTAACATATGTCTTGAACATCCACTGTCCATGTACCAAGTCTTTATACAGGATCTCTTTAAGCAGGTTCCCTACAAAACAGATTTAGATAGGAAATGATTTTGGTACCCAGATTTTCTTGGGTCTAGACAGGTTAGCCAATAAAACTTTAGGTACCCAAATTTGTCTTATGGGTTTCATAAGATTTGAAAAATCAATAGATTTAGACAGATAAACCTTATTAGATCTGTAACTATGAATATAACTAGTTGAGGCACATGAACTTCCAGAACTATAACTATCTACATTCTGTCCAGATTTAGGAATAAACCTAGTTCTGGTAATTTATCTTTGTCCAAGTTGGTATCCTATACTAGTAGTATATCTAGGTGCAATCTGCTTACCTAGTATTTGAGTAAGAGTATCTTTTCCATTTGTGAACTTTTCTAAATCCTTCCTAAGTTTCTCATTTGACAATTTCAGTTCAGTGTTTTCTTTAAGTAACTGAGCTTTCTTTTTCTTTTCTATGTCAAGATCAGATTTATGTTTAATAGTTAAAGCATACTGTTTCTTTAAACCATTGTATTTGTCTTTCAGCTCATTACAGGTTTCAACCAACATATCACAGTATTCAAATAGTTCAGATTTTGACATATTTTTAGAATCAAAATCATCTCCAGAATAATAATAATTTAATTCAGGAGTTTCAGATGTTACCTCAGAGGTGTTTGTCATAAAACACATGTTTTCATTATTTATGTTTTTAGTTTCAGAAGCTTCAGATTCACTGGAGATATCCTCAGAAGCACTCCAAGTAGCCTTTATGGCTTTATTATACTTACTGTCCTTATACTCATACTTCTTCTTGTATTTCAGATTTGCACAGTCTGCTTTTATATGTTTTTTTCTTTTGCATTCATAGTAGACAACTTCATCAAATTTGTCAGATTTCTTCCAGTTCTTTTTCCAGTGTCCCTTGTTGTCATACTTACCTTTGTAATTTTATTTTCTGAAAAATTTCCTTTTCCTATAAAAATTCTTAAATCTTCTGGGTATGTGAGCCATTTCTGCATCACTATCAGATGCACTTTCACTTTTTTCACAGCTTGATCTATCACTTACAGCTTCAAGTTTCTCCTTATCCTTATTCTTTGAAGTAGATGTCTTGAAGGAAACTGACTTCCTTTTTGGTTCATCTTCTTATTCATTGTATACCTTAATTTCTTCTTCATACATCATCAACTTAACAATAAGGTCCTTAACTGGCAATTCAACAATATCACAAGATTCTCTGATTGAAACAGAAGTTCCCCTCCATCTATCAGGTAGGCATCTCAAAATTCTCATGATCTGCTCCTTTGATGGAACATCCTTTCCCAGTGAGATCATTGTGTTGACAACTTTATTAAACCTGAGATACATATCAGAAATGGGTTCATCATGCTTCATCTTAAAATTATCATATTTAATAGTATAGGTGTTCAATCTCATTTCCTTAACGTTAGTTGTTCCTTCATGAGAAACACTTAAAGTATCCCAAATTTCATGTGCAGTCTTACAAGAAGATATTTATTAAATTCCTCATCTCCTAAAGAACAATACAGAGATTTCATAGCTTTGCAATTATTATTATAGGCTGTCTTAGTAGCTTCATTCCAAGTAGATCTAACAGTAGTAGGAATTTTATATTTTGATTCTATGGCAGTCCAAATATCAAAACCCATGCTTTCTAAATGAATTTTCATCTGAATTTTCCACTAAGCATAGTTGTTTCCATTGAAAAATGGTGGTCTATTAGTAGAAAAACCTTTAAGTCTTTTATCCATGATAACTAGGTTAAATTTTTTTAAAGAGATAAAAATTTAGAAATAACAGAAATTTTATTAACTTTAAAATACAACTAAAATCACAGTTGAAAAATAGAGTACTTCAGAAAATATTTTAAGCACCTCTGATACCAAATTTTGGTCAGAGTGGATACTCAATATGGGGGGGGGGGGTGAATTGAGTTCCAATTAAAATTTCTGTTTTAAAATACATTACCAAATTCCCCTAATTTAAAACACAAATTGAATTCTAGTGAATTTGAACTAAAGAAAAATTTTAGCTAGGTTCTCAAGGGATTTATTAATTCCCATTTAATCTAATCAGAGGATCAAATTAGCTTTTAAAACATACTTACTGATTTAAAAATAATGCAAACACTTGCTAATTCAATTATCAGAGTAAATTTGAAAAACAGTTTAGGTTTTAAAGCACTTGGCTGCAAAATAAAAGGTTTTAGATAAAACTAAATAAAGCAAAATAGTTATGACCAAGAGGTTCAGTCTCAATCTGAGACTTAGTCCTCTCAACAATTTATATAAATTGGATCCACACCCTGGATCAGGGTTCACAACAGTTTACTACTGTCCAGGTCAAAGACCTCTACCACAGTTCTATGTGGGAAACAAAACAACAGCAAATAGAGCTATCCAGGTCACACACGACCTCTACCACTAACCATAGTGGGAAATAGAAAATGTAAGGAGTTTGAATGGGGATTTAAAGATCCTCTAGTTAAGGTTTAGGAGGCTGTGTGTGTATAAATTAAAACAGACGATACACACTGCTCGTAAGGTAAATAATAAATCACTGAGTAAGATATAGAGTTTAGAATGGCTCTAGTGATTGCAGTGTAGCTCTGGACTTCTTTAAATTTGTTCAGAAATGGTTCTGAGTCCTCTTCTAGTTTTTTTTTCTGAAAAACAGAGTGTCGTCTGCTTGAAATCCAGGTTCAGAGATAGTGAAAATGTAGTCGATGAAGTTCTTCAAAGTCGTAGTTAATGTAACGAACTTTTCTTGAGTAAACTTGAGTGTATATTAGCTTCTCTGTCTTCTTGGTCATTCATGAATGAGCTCTTATTGTGTATTTAACTTATAGTTTACTTCCATATTGCACTTGTATATTCCTCATGTCTTTCACATGTGTGTCTCTCTTTTTAGCAGCAACGACTTCGAGCTATGGCAAAAGAAATGATTTCCTTTCTCTGGTACGAGGTACGGTTTCCTGACATCCAACAACCATTATTAAATAAATGACAGAGAATTAAAATATACCTGATATGACTGTTGGTTAGATTAAATAAAGATAAAGAAATTAAGGCAGCGTCGGATTCTCTGGAACGGTAGTTTTGGATATCGGTAGCCTTGTGTATCGGTAAGTCTTTGTATCGGTAACCTCTTGTGTAATGATAGCCTCTCTATCAGTAGACTTCATGTCTGTCGGTAGACTTGATCAGTAGCGGTAGACTTAGTGTACTGGTGACCTTTCATGTAACGGTAGCCTTGTTGTACTAGTAGCTTCCTTGGTGTATCGGTAGACTTCCTTCGGTAACTTGTTTGTAACTATTGGCTTGCATAAAGGCGACTTGTTGTATCGGTGAGCTTGTATAACGGTAGACTTGTTGTACTGGTGGACTTGATGTATCATTAGACTTGATGTATCGATAGACTTGATGTATAGTAGCTTTGTTCTGTAAAGGTGACCACTTGTATGTTTAAGCATTCTATTGGTAGAATGGGTTAAGTTAGAATATATATCCATCCAGTAACCGAATTCTCTGAAGATCATGTAAACATTACAATATATGAATATGTACATGGTGTACAGAAATACTGAAATAAGTAATTAACCATTAATCAATATAGGGATTATGAAACCATAATTGGGATTAGCATAATATGAGTGAGAATAATTGTGATTATCATAATATAAGTGAGCATAATTGGGATTATCATAATATAAGTGAGCATAATTGGGATTATCATAATATAAGAGAGCATAACTGGGATTATCAAAATATGAGTGAGCATAATTGGGATTATCAAAATATGAGTTCAACTAATTCTCCCAGAGGGTTCAACAGTTTATATATATGATATCTTAGATTATAAATATTCATTATAAATATAAATAAAATTCATACATCATGGTATTTTATTTATAATTTTTAGATTTAAAATAGTTTAATTTAATTGTGACACAATGCTGATGTGGTGAATGAATTATTAAGGGAAGAATCAAATAAATGATATTGATAATATAAAAGCAAATATATATTTACTTAATTAATGACATAAAATAATTTTATGGATAAAATGGCATTATTGTTCTATATTTTATGTTGTTTATCGAAGTAATCTTGGGGTTTTTATTTTTTAAAAAATGGAAATATTTAATACTATCCAAATTGAGATAAATAATACTTTAAAATAAATAATATTTTATTAAATGTTATAAAATTCATAGAAATATAAATTCCAACCAAATTAGCCTAATAATGATAAAAAATAAAAAAATTGATCTAATTGGGGTCCGTTTTACATTTATAGTAATTATATTAACCCTATAGATTAAATTTCCAAAATTTTTCCATAATAGTTAAAGGGGTAAGATAATGGTTCTGAAAATATAAGCATTAATAAAATATAAACATGTTCAAAAATTATTGGATGGATAATATTCGACCCTTATAAACTATGATTTAAAATGGAATCACTTAATATACACTTTTCCCTCAATATGTCATTGATATTATTAAAATTATTGAATGTTACAAAATTTCAAAATCTCATTTTATATAAGTATATTAATTTTAATATAATAATAAACAAGTGATAACTATAACTATAGGTAGTATATGGAAATATAAAATAATTATCTTCATAATTGAAATTTATTTATAATTAAAAGATATCACATTATTACCATGAATGATGACACAACAGTGATGTAGAAATTATTTTTCGAAAAGGGATAAAAAATAGATGGTTTTATAAAATATTAATTTAAATATAATTTTAATTAATTAAGGTGCACCATGAATTTTCTAGGGGACTATAAAATGTTATCCGTATATTAAAATTTTTGGTTCAATGTAATATTATGTGTGGTTTTTATTTTAAATCAAATAAATATAATGTGTCAAAATTTATGCTATTATTATTTTATAAAAATAACATTTTATTATTTTTTTTAAAATCCGAAAAATATTAAAAAATTAAAAGGTTAAAATTAAAAGGTCTGAAATATCATAATGTTTCCAATAATGGAAAATTTACACCCCATAGGTAAATATTTTTAACTGTTTAATATTAAGAATATTATTACCAAAGTTAAATTTAAATAGATTAAAAAAGGTTAAACCAAAATGATAAGGTTTAAGATAAAATAAAAACATGTATAAATTTTAATGGTTGAGATTATTTCAATCCATCCTTATCATTGCTTCCAAATAAAAGGAAATATAACCTTTCTTTTAATACACCTAAAATCCCCTTTGGTTCTGAAATAACCTTTCCATTATCCCTCAAAACATCAATCAATTCATCTTAGAGGCCACACATTAGGCAGAAATCCATCCTATGGAGTTGTTTTGTGCATACCAAAAGTAGATACACGCAAAAGATGATATTTTCTTTATCACCTATTTCATTGTTCTTTTCTTCTTATACTTCATCCTTCTATATTGTTTCCATTTTATAGTAAAAACACAAGTATCTTCCATATACTTATTTGTTATTATAATCATTGGACCACCATATTTCTCATTTTATCAGTCATATGAATAACAATATAACCATGCATGTGTATGTAAGTCTTACAGTCTCCACACCATCGTGTAATTTGTCATTAAACACTACTTTAATTATATGGACATAATTATGAGTATTATAGATATAAATAATGAATATAACATGATAATTATTCTTTATAAGTAATATACCATCCAATTCCACCAGATTTAACAATCAATAAAATGATACTATTGCTCATTCATATGTATGACATTTATCCTCCACGACCCAATGAGATTCATTCTCTAAATTAACAATAAAAGAATGATTATAAAATTTATAAAATGTGTAAAAATAATAATTATGAACTTAATTTCATTCTATAGATGAATCAAATACATATTATTCATAGGAGACCTGAATTACACTGTAAAAAAGGAATGGGAAAACAAAGCTGTTAACACCCAAAATAATGGTTATATTTAACCATTATTACCAAAATCATATAATAGAATCATATATGATATCATAAATATGGGTATGGTATTGTATAATTTAATAACACATTTTATACATTATATTGGTTGCCAAATCATACTTGACTAAAAGGAAAGTATAATACAAGGGTTAATTTCACAATCTAATTATAATCCAAGATTGCTTCTATATAAGTATCTACTAGGGTATCCTTATCATCAATGTCCATGTTTATTAAAATGTAATTTAAAATATTATTGAAAATTTTGTAAAGCCATTTTTACCCATGTATGACTTTCTAAAAAAAGTTTTGAATATAATTTATTTGTCATTTTCTAAATGTGGTAATTTATAACCTTTTCAAAAAATTAATGAAAGAATGTTTTTAACATATGTAGTGTAAGATGCTATTTTCCATTGTTATAAATACATTTAATATTGAGGATTTAATTACAATGTCATAATTTTATTTTCAGATGAAAGGTTTTATTTTATAATTTTGAGCCTTCAGAATGATTTCAAAGTAAAAAAGGATATTTATCTCAATGTGTTTTAATGAATTTATTAAAATATTTCTATCCATATCAACATACTTTATTGGATATTATGATTAATTGAGGTTGACATATTATGATACAATCATCTATATTGTATTTAAGGGTTTATGATATATTTGACTATGGTTGTGCTATGTTCATACCATTCATGGATTATGGTTAAAGTATTAACATTCAGTATTCTAGTTTTAATAAGAATGTTTATGTTATGTTTCACCCTTTTACTTAGAGGAATTAATTGGACATAGTAAGTGACAGGCATGGACCGCTATATCCCCTTCATGAATAAGTATGTATCATGAGACAAACATGCGTCTGGGCACAATTCCTTGATGGTATGGTAATGGTTTTGGCACGAGGCCTTTATAATGTGGTTATGATGTACGACATCAAGAATTTCTTCCTTTTGAGATTTTTTATTGATATTTCATGTGATTATTAGACTAGTAGAATACCAATGGGAATATTTATATAAAATTATCTGATTTATTCTTTCATATTATGATATATATTATGTTTAAAAGGCTTTTGTTCAATTTTATACCTTGTCTTAAATGTTTATACTTATTTACGATAGCTTCTGCTATATGGTTTATCGAGAATGAGCGTGTGAGCTCACCCCTTTCTTATGTTTCATTTTACCTATGATTCGGAGAAGTGATTTATGGTTAATATGTAGGGTAATGGAAAATGAATAAAAGTTTTCTCAATTAGTGGACTATGTTAAATATTATGTTTTTAATTATAATGAATGGTTCGTGTATGTAATCTATATTAGTAGAATGCTAAACTGATAGGTCCTTCATGACATGATTCCATGTAATCATTATAATTTAATAAAATAATGTTCTTGTGCTAGGTAACTGTGATCAAGTATTTATAACACATTTATCTAAGGATTAAATTTATTCTAAAAACAATATATTATATGGGATAAATAAATTGAGATAATCTAATTACAAATATAATATAAGATAAAATGAAAATAAAAATCAATAATGTCTGAAAACTATTTAAAAGGTTAAAAAAAGCATGTATAAGATATTTATTTCCCTAAATGGCGCTGAAAGGAATAATGATAATATATAAATACAACAAATCGTACATTTTAACACCCCAAAATTCAAAGTTCCAACTTTGTATTAAATACTGTTTATGAAATGAAACACCAAGTGTAAAAAGGGAATATATTTACCCAATTCATTAAAAAATTAATTAAATATAATATAATATATATCATGTATTGCACTAAACACTATGTAATCTTGTATTAAATGAAAGATAATACTTCCTCTATAGCCTTTCTTACACGCAACATCGTGTTCCACTAAATAACAATTTATTAATAAAAATAATATTGTTAAATATAATATTATATAACCTATACATATTATAATTTTTATAAATATTTTAAAATAACTTATTTATATATATAATTAATATATATATATATATATATATATTAAATTCATTGGTTAACAATTATTGAGAAACGAAAAAATTAGTAATTAGATATAAAAATGAAATTTTATTTTTTTATGATTCAAAATGATTTTTGTCTTAATAAACATAATTAAATAAAATTAGTAATTTTTTTTAATTTAATATATAATATATATTCAACTAAGTTTTTTTTATTTTCATCTATTTGTATTGATATGAATAAGATAAGAAGAAACCCAATTTCAGACAAGAAAGCCTATATTTTTATAATGGATTTTTTTGCACCTTTCAATGGAGAACCAATTTTAAATATGAATTTTGACACATTAAAATATTTAATATATAAAAATAAACATAATATTTTAAACAAAAACGTTAATATTATGTTAGTCACAATGTTTGATATTTTTTTTCAAAGATATCATTTTTAATGAATATCAGAAGATTTTGAATTTTATTTTAAAAATGATTTTTATTAATTTTTTTTATATGGTTAACATATAAATCTAATTGGTTTTATAAATTATTAAGATAATATTTTATCAACTAGTACTATTTTTATAATTTTATTCAATTTCACATTAAAGTTGAATATAAAAACTAATCATGCTTTCAGATGTTTTTACATTAAAAACCAGCATTGCCTTCCCACCTGGTGGATTAAATTTAAAGAAATTTATACCAATTATGTGATTTTAATTTTGAAAAATGGATTCTATATTTTTAATAGTCAAAATTTATTATCTATAATAATACCAACTTTGTTTTCTGTGAAAAATATTATTGAAATTAATTTAAATTAATTACAACAATTAAGTTTCTATTAAGGTTAATAAGGGATCAAACCTAAAGCACAGGGCCCAAAAGTCATATAAAAATATCCAAGAGCTATTGGATGGACATATTTAGAACCTATAATTCCTTTCATTTATTTTTTCCATTATTGTATCTAATTTCAACATTAAAAATGTGGTAGCAATTCCTTTGTCAAAATATTACAAGACTACCATGCCTCCATCACTATCAAAGGTCACCACATCTCCCTATTAATCGGACCCCTCAAACCAATTATGTTTAGAAAATATCTGCACAAATATATATTTAAAATCACTCTAATAATTCTTTAATCCTCAATTTTTTCATAAATCCATAAATAATTTCCTCTTCGTATGAACAAAAAAGACGTTACCCCATTATGATATAATATATTTCCTTAAGATATTTAGTTTTATTTGAATTCTCAAAACCCTAAACTATTATTATTATATTATTTTACAGTAAAAAGATAGAAAAAATATACTATGAATTTTTTTATTCTATGGGTTCGAAAAAAACAACCACAAAAATCCATATAGTGGGTAATGAGCGTAGTATTTCTGTGTATAGAAAACTACTACCTCACAAAATATTGATTGTTTGTTTTTCCTATACATCCACTCATGGGGGCCATTTTGATTAACTCTATGTTTATATATGTCATATAAGATATTTATTATTTATTTATGATTATATGATTCTTTTCTAAGACAAAACATTAAACTTTCCATTTTTCATAAATACAATATCATCTTTTGAAGATGTAAGGACTACCGCCTCCTGAAAGGATTGTGATTCACTCACACTATGCACGGAATATGTAAAAGATGGGTTTAATTTAAAAAATGTGACTTAAAAAATCTATATATTATAGTGATGAAATTTTTACCTTTCTGGAAATTATATAGATAGATATATATATATATCCATATTAACCCTCCACGCAGTTAATAAGTGATAATGTCATTCATGGACGTGTGGACCACCACCTCCTTGACATAATTTTATTCCTTTTACAATAGAATAAATATATATATATATATATATGATTAAATAAAATGGTATTTATGGTATAATTATCATTCTCGATAAATATTTTTATACTTACCTTATTTCGATAATGATCACTGAAAGATGATAACGTTACTCATGCGTACATATGACCTACAGTCTGCATGAATATAATGTTGATTCATTTATCATAAAAAAAATATAATTATTGGGTTTACAATTATTATTTATGTATAAATATAGTAGTTATTTCATTAAAATTATGGATATGTTATATAATGACCCCTTTGACCATTTTTGACCTACCTGCGTTTTTTGAAACAGAAATTGAATTTGGTCAAAATAAACGATGTCAATATTAATGTTCATGTAATTGTTTAAAACACGGAAATAACTGAAATTAATGTAACTAAAATCATGAATAATATAATAAATTTGGAAAATACTTAAACAAAATAATTATACAGGATGTTAAAGGATGTTCACATAAAAAGGGAATGCATAGTAAGGTATTTTCTACTCACCTTTTACTTTTGTGTGATAAATGTCATTTTCACCAATCACTTCATTTGAGGGGTGTATATACTACCCATTTTTATATATTATATTGTCAATAACTTTATACTAATGGTATTTAAAACTTTGATTTAATATTATACAATAACTATTTTTATGATTTTAAATGTTTCAATGTGGTATGAGAAACATTGAACTGTTTAACAATTATTTTCTTCAACAATAACATCAAAGATATTTAAATTGATTTTTCATTCGAGGAAATTATATTAAAATTGACCTATAAAACCTTCCATTTTCCTATCCTATACTAAATCATGAAATTTTTCACGTATTATAGTACAATATTTTCACTCATTGGTACTCATCGTGTTTTAGAAACTATTTTTAAAAGAACCCACATTCATTTCACTCTTTATTCAGAGAAGCTATTTTCTTCTAAAACTCAGGTTTTATTAAAATTATTTTAATTTATTTTAAATAATTTGGTATAAAATATTTTTCTATTTTACGTCTATTAGAATTTTTTTTAATAGATTCTTCTGGTCTCTTTCCAAACAATTAATTTTTCTAATATTTACTATGCCCAAGTAATATTCTTTTTACTATGTTCGAAATGTAAATATTTACCCACTGTCATTCATTCAAAGATTCTTTTTCATATTTTGACATGTAATTTTTGAATAAAATATTTTTAAAATTTATATTCATCAAAAGGGTATTTCAAAAAAATGGATATTTTCCTCATGAATGTTTTTAAAAGTTATTTTTTATAATATTTAAATTCAAAAAATTCATAAAATATATTTTTACTCCACATGTAGTATGTTGTATTGATAGCATCCATATATTCATATGGATGGTTTATGAATTATTTGGCTGAGGATAGTATTCAAATTAACTTCCTTGATTCATATTTACCCATTAAATATTTATCTTCCTATGATCATTCAATATTAAATTTCTTCTATTTTACCAAATCATTTTTCACTGATATATTCATTGCCTAAACCATATGTCATTTTTTATATGGTATTCAATATGACTGTTATTATATTATTTGGATAAATATTAATAAATCTGTATCTCTACCTCCATAAAGATATTTCGTAAGGAATATTGTTAAATATATTATTCGATATGTGAGGATTGTTTTGGGATTGTATGAAATTTGTGGGCACTAGTTATATAGAGCCCCCCAATACATTAGTAGTATCCTAGGATGTGTCATTTGAATAAACATATTAGATGGGGTTTTATCAGATATGTTGTATAATATCTTGTGAATGTTATTGATAGTATAGATACCATGTTCCAAGGAATCATGGCGTCCAATAATCAAGTATTACCCTCATTTAGATTACGTAACTATTTATCCATGTGATTTTTCATCGATGTATCTATAGATAAAATTAATTTTCAGTTTATTGATTAAATGGAATGTGTTTCAGTGTCTTACTGTGACATATTTATTTTTTCTTATCTAGTTATTTTAATAGAATATGTTTCCTATTATAACAATTCCAAATTGATTACACAATTCCATTTAGTTTATGGATTATAGGGTATGTGTGTCTAGTTATTTACATTTCTATATTAACTATTATCATTGATTCATTATTTGTTATGATATATTTTTTCATTACTGATCATTTGAGTGTAGCCTTGTTGTTTTTCATTCCCCAGTAATCCAATAACTGTACTATGAAATATTTTCATTGATTCCCTTAATAAATTAGAATTATCCTCTATGTTATTTATTTTAAAATTAAAAAATATGTTGTAATTACTGTAGTGATTTGTAATAAAATACTCAATTATGTATCTTGTATAAAAATACTACTAAACACTTAGGAGATTCAGGATATTATTCATTGTATCCATTTCAATTAATATAGTACCATACACTATATATGATCTTTCTAGCATCGGGTCGTTGTAGTTCGTGTCATATGAAGATTAGTAGGAATATGGGGAACGAGATTTAGGAATACAAAAATTATATCACATAACCCTAAGAATAATTTTAGGATAAGTAATGAAGAATATACTGAATATTTGGTAAGATAAAGACTATGTGGTTTTCATTGAAATACATCATTGTCAGTATAGTACAGGTGGACATGGTTCTGGCATAGATGTAGCTCAGAGTACCATGTCAGACAAGGTGTGTCGAGCCTGACTATGCATAACCTAGTAAATGAAAACAAGACTTTCTATGCGCCTAGTTTTACAACCCTAGGTGATATCCTTATTATTATTCAAATTTTCATTAAAACCCACTATTAATGGTTTTGATAATGAATAACCAAGTTGAAGCATATGGTTTTTTAGATTTAAGTTAATGTTTCATGGTTAAGAAATCCTAGAAATTATATTATGGATAAATAATAGACTAAGGAAGGACATATAATAAAATAAAACATATTTAGTATTTTTGTATTGATGTTTTATTAAAGACCATAGTAAAAACGATATTTAGTTATTAATATAATTTCAAGGATGTCCATAATAGTTATATTGGAAATTATATTAACTTGTTTTCCAAAAAAGCACAATCTATATGTATGGTGACAATCCATCGAATCTAGCTAGGATGCTGGACTTGAACCCATGACTGAGGGTTGATAAGGGTTTGATTCCAACCACTGAACTATTTAAGGACCTAGTTAACATGTCATGTTTTTAGTTAAAAAAATCAATGAATAAATATTAATGAAAGATAAGTGTTGTTTCTTTTAGGTTTATAAATTAATCTCTTAACTGTATTCGTTTTGAAAAATACTTAGAGATAAATAGTTAGAAATATCCTTCTTTTTTTGGCCTTATGAACCTTTAGAAAATATTTTAATTCTTCGGGAATAAAAATTAATTTTTAGATGAATTAGAAAAATAATAGAGGAACTATCCTTTTGCAGTAAATGAATTATCCAAAATTAGGAAAATTATCTAAAAAATATTATCCTAATACCTAATTTTTTTTCAACCGATGCATTATAAATCAACAAATAATTATTGATTTTAGCCCCACCAAATTCCATTGATCATTCACATGTTTTTTACTGATAACCTCAATTAATACATAAGAAATTTATGCTTTTCCTTCATGTATATATCTCAAAATGCCACTAATGTTATACTACTTCGAGACCAAGGTATATGTTAGTCCATGCGACCTATTACTTCTCATTATCTATTATCTATAAGATGTTTTAAGAACCCTTCTCATGATGTGGTTTTTTTAAAAATATGAAAATATAAAAAAAATATCACCATGATCAATTTTAAACAGTGAGAACACTATTTTGTTGTGTTGGAGAGAATGTAACACCCTGAAATTCTGAAGTATAACTTAGTATATAATAGTGTTTTTAACAGGAAACCCAAAGTGTTAAACAGGAATATATTAACATGATACGTTATAATATTTAATAAATATAAAATAATTAAAATCTGGTAATGCATGCAACACTGATATATCATTCATCACATGCAAGAGACACCATCCTCGATAGGATACAATACACGTAAGACCGAGTTTTTCCAAATGAGAATGTACTATTAAAATAATTTTTTTTCAACATATTATGATATAATATAGATTTTATGTTATTGTTATTGAATTTTAATATATACATTATTAAACATTGTTACTTCTATAAATAGAAAATGAATTTATTGGCTAAAATTCATTATAGAGGAAAATATTAATGAATTGGATATGAAAAATAAATATTTCTATTTTTATGCTTCCAAAGGATTTTTGTATTAATAAAAATAATTGATTTAAATTATTGAATTATTTTCATGAAATATATATATATATTATATATTCAATAATATATTATTTATATTCATCCATTAGTTTTTAGATTCATAGAATAAGAAGAAAGCCAATTTTAGACATGAAAACCTATATATTTATGATGTCAATTTTTTATCATTTTAATGGAGAACAATTTTTATATCTATATTTTGATACCTAATTTGATTTAATAAGTCAAAATAAAAAAAATATTTGTAATATAAATATATAATTAGGTTAGGTATAATTATTGGATATTTTTCAGAAACATATAATTTTTAATGAATAGATAAAATATAGAATTTTAGTTAAAAACATCTTTTTTATCTAATTTATTTTTAATAATAAATTATACGTGTAATTAATTTTAATGTTTAATTAGATCATATTTTTATCAGATAATATAGTTTATTTCATTATAATCAATTTTTTCTTATAAATTCATTATAAAAACATAGCAATATTTGAAACGTTTTTAATTTAAAAACCTCCATTGTCATCCAGTATTGGGGACTAAATTTAAATCAATTTATTCCACTTATAATATTACAATTTATAAAAGTTGATTAAATATTTTCATACAGAATAATTTATAATTTCTAAAACCACCAATATTTTTTTGACCAAATTGATTATTGAATGTGATCAAAATTAATTACATCAATTAAGGACAATTTAATATTAAAATGGTACAAATACACATCCTTAATTCCCAAAAAAACAATATCATTTTCCATGATCTATTTTATGGAAATATTTCAACAATATTCTCAATTTTCTATATTTCAGACTTCTATTTCTAACCACTTTGAACCTGAAAAACATGGTATAAATTCCATTGTTGAAATATTACAACAGTGACACCCCTCATCATCTTTGAAAGGCCACTCCCTCTACCCATTACTCAATCATCTCAAACCATTTAGGTTTGGACAACATCTTCATAAATAGATACATAGAATTCCCAACCTAATCCACGAAGCATCCATTTTGGCATATATCTATCCTATGAATCCATTTGGTAAAAACTAAAAGAAGTTACCCGATTAAGAGGAAACATATGTCTTAATTGTATTTAGTTTTTTTTCATTATCCTACCACTCAAATATTCATATTTTATTCATGTATAAGAAAAATTATCATAAATATAATAATACGATTTATTCTAACTATTATACCTAAACATTTACACACATACATATAATGGGTAATAATCATACTATTTTTGAGTATAGAAAACTACTACCACATGAAACAGTGATCATTTATTTTTTATTTACCACCCCTCATGGTAGAAATTATAATAGAAACTATATATATATTTTATAAAAGATATTTATTATTATGTATTTATTATTTGATAGTTTTTGTATAACAAAAAAATTATAATTCCCATTTTTTATAAATACGATAACATCATTTTTAAAAACGGTAACTACCGCCTCGTCAAAGTGATGTGATTCATTCACTCTATATATGGAATGTATAAACAATGGATTTAATAAAACTTGTATGACATTAAAAACATGTATATGATATTTAGGACCTAACTAAATTTCCTTAAATGTAAAATATATATCTTATTTTATTTATTACCCTTTCAAACACATAAAAAGTGATAACGTCATCTGTGGACATGGGGACTACTGCCTCCTTGACATGATGTGATTACTTTTACTTTAGAATAATTATATATATATAATAATATATATCATTAAATAACATGTTATTTATGGTTTAATTATAATTATTGAAAAATATTGTTATATATACCTTCTTTCGATAATGATCATAGAAAATTGATATTATTACTCATGCATACATATGTCCTACTGTCTCATTGATTTTATTGTTGCTTCATTTTTTCATAACCATATATAAATATTGGTTTTAAAAATATAACTTATAAATAAAAATAATAATTACTTCATGATTATTATGGATATGTTATATAATGACCCCTTTAACAATAGATGACCTCCAAATGTTTTTTTTGGACAAATAAATCGAATTGGGTCAAAACAACTAATGTAAACATAATTGTTTATGTAGTTGTAAAAAACATATTGAAAAGTTAAATAAATGTAACAAAAAAAAATGAAAAAGGATTTCAATAGTGCAAATAATAAACATAAGTTTATTACACATGATGTTAATGTATGTTCAGTGAAAAAGGAAATACAAGGTGAGGGTTTATCATCTCACATTTTTACATCTATGAGATAAATGTACTATTCACCACTTACTTATTTTTTGTGGTGTATATATTAAAAATTTCTATATATTATATCAGGAATTAACCTATATTCATGTTATTTAAAAATTTTATTTCATATTATTACTTTATTAGGTTTATGATTTAAAATATTTCATTATGGTATGGGACACTTTATAATGTTTAATGATTATTTTCCTTAACAATAACAATAATTATATTTTAGTTGTATTTATATTCAAGGAAATTATATGATAATAGTTCAATAAATACATAAATTTTTCATTAATATAGAAATTAAGGAATTTTTTCATATCTTAGAACCATTTTTCCACTCTGTGGTACTCTGTCTGTTTATGAAAATATTTTTTAGAAAACCCGACATCATTTTTCTCGTTATTCAGACAATAAATTTTCTTATAAAAACATTTTTTTATTAAAATGGTTTAAAAATTGTTAGTAGAATCATTTGGAAATTACATTTTTAATATTTATTTTTCTTTTAGTAGTATTTTCAATAGAATTGTTTTGTTTCTTTCTAAACAAGCCATTTTCCTATCCATTTTACCCTACAAAAAGAAATGTTCATTTTACTTTGTATGTAATGTACATATTTACCCACCATAGCTCCTTTGAAGCTTCAATTTCATGTTTAAAATGTTAATTTTTAATGAAAATGTTTTTAAAATTGAATTCTATTTAAAATGTTTTTTCAATGGTTTTTAAAAAAAAGGGTATTTCCCAAAAATATTTTTTTAAAATTATCTTTTTATAATATTTAAATTCATAAATGACAAAAATCCTTTATTTTAATCCACTTAGTGTATGTTTTATTGATTCCATTCTTAATCTTCATCCAAGTGGATTATGATTCATTTGTCCACAGATATTATTCGCATTCACTAATTTGATTATTATTTTTCATATGAATTATTCAACATCCCATGATCTTTGAATGTTGAATTTCCCCTATATTGCCATATATTTGGTTATAGATATGATCAATGCCTAAACCATATATCATTTTCTTATACGGTGTTCAATTTTAATGTTTTTTGATTATTTCAGTAAATATTTGTAAATGTTTATCTCTTACTCCATTCAAATCATTTTGAAATCTCATTGTTAAATCAATTATTTGATATATGGGTAATGTCTTTCACTAGTACAATATAGGTGGGATATGTTTATAGATATCCCCTTGATGAATTAGTAGTCTAATGGGATGAGTCATTTGGTTAAACTCCTTAGATTGGTTCATACATGATATGTTATAACCCATATTTTGAATGTTATTAATGGTAAAGGTACCATATACCTAGGATGCTTTGTGTCCAATAATCATGGATTTTATTCATTTAGTTTTAGTTACTATTCATCCATAAGATTTTTCATTATCATATTTGTTGAGACATTTCATTTTTAGTTCATTGATTAAATTTCATGTGTTTTAGTTTCTTACCTTTCCATATTTATTTTTACTAATTTAGTTATCTGATTAGAATGTGTTTCCAGTTATTACCTTTCACCATTTTTTATGCATTTACATTTAGTTAATGGATTACATGTAATGTATGTTGATTTATTTACCTTTACATATTGACTATTCATATTTATTCCTTATTGATTATTCTATGTTATCCCCGTAGGTATCATTTGAGCACACCCTTATTATGTTTTCTTTCCCAAAATTCTGTGATGTGTACTATAAAAGATATGTTGGGATTTAACTTTGTTTCTTTGTGGTGATCAAAGCATTGAATCCTTCTAGAAATGATCCACATGTTTCCCTATGTTATATGAACAATTCCACATGATCTCTAGTTGCTAACACGATAAATCGAATTTCATGAATTGTTAATTATTGATTTTTTTGGTCTTAGAGATGTAAATATTTTATTTTTCATTCTTGAGAGGGAAAGAGAAGTAATTTTCTAGGGAGAAATCATTATTCACAAAAAATCTATATTTTCATTGCACTGATCAATTCACTACATAATTGGAATAATAGTTAATTTATAGAGTTGTGGTTTAGGGTAAAATATTTTTTAATTCGTAGAATCCAAAAAAATAATATAATAACCATCAATAAACCCTATTACACATACATAAATAATAATAATATTATTTTTGTTCTGTATTAACTTGTTCAACAACAAGTATTATTTAACAATCTTATAAATTAATATTTGTCATCACATGTGGTCTTGGTCCATTAAGACTCCTATATAATTTATTGAATACCAGGATAAAGTTTTTTTATTCTATTAAATAAATATTAAATTAACATAACAAAAAATAAATATTAACTAAATATTCAATAAAATAAATAAAGAAATATATATTTCATAATATAGTGAATAAATATTTATTTCATTTACTGGATCAACGTCAATAAAAATCATCCCTTTCTCATGAGAGTAATATTTATTCATCTAAGTGAATTGAATAAAAAGTTTACTCAAGATCAACAGAAACACCCAGTGTGTGACCCTGTTAGACTATTTCTTATTGGAATTAGTGGGATTTCAAAAATACCAAGATTATTATCGTGAAATGGGTCATAGAACCCAATATAAATAACTTAATGTCCAAATGATGACAACAAAATATTAACAAAAACTATGTAATATAATACATTTTCACAGTATATCATCATTAAGGTGGAACATTTATGTCCCCAGCCTATATAATTGATATGTATTTTTGTAATTTTCTAGAATAAATATGTTTTCACAGCATAGGAAAGGAATTTGTTTTGATAGTTCTATTCAATCAAATGCATAAATATTATCTCCCATTAAAATGGAAGATAAAATCCTTGATATACTAATCCATTAATTACATGTCAATCATTATGCTCCCAACATAACCTAACTCACTATGAACATATTTAGTTATAGTTTTTCATAAAATATATGTGTGTGATTCATGACATGTGTTAATTATAATATTAATTTATAAGGACCATTACTGAAGCTTGTAGATAGGGATATCCAATGAACCAAAAACTTGTATAATTCCTACACGTTGTTCCATTCTCGTCATCCACCATCGTGGAGATTACTATGTGTGAACATTAAGAGAATAAGACTAATATGATTTTGATTACTCACTACTAATTGTCTAAATACTATTTGTCCCATCGTCTTATGTTATCTAACTGTATGTCTATATTAAGAATGTTTTTATATAACTTGAATGTTTTCATCATATCTACAAACTAATCTAACCTTATAAATTAAAAAAAATACTCTAGTAAATTAATACATTAAATATAATAAAAATGAATAATTTTAAATCATAAGTTTAATTAATGTTTAATATATTAAATATAAATTTTAAAAAAAGTACAAAGAGTTGGTCCCATGATAGAAACTCCAACAAACTCCCACTTCTGAAGCATTTTCTCTACACACTGATGGGTTGTCCGCTGTTTTTTACTACCCACCTCTACATTATTTTCACTATATAGTATTATAGAATATTAAATTCTATATACCAAACTAGAATCATGGATGAATTATTGCATCCATACTACTTATTTGGTTTCCTAAATAAGCTCAATATAATCATACATTTCTGAATAATATTCATATACATCCTTCTTTGGGCTCTTTCATCTCATAACTCCTCCATTCAAATTGAATATGTATCCCTTTTTTTGACTCAGTGTCATCTTGTTCAGTTTTAAAGCTAGAATATTCATATCTCAAAATTATTCGATCCTCATATCCTCTATAAAATAGGATCATATCATTGGTACAAATTAGGAAATTATTTATAGTCTTGATTGTCATCCAATGGAGGTAACATGGATCATTTTGATATATTCCAACCATAATTAATGCATATGTGAAACTATCATACTATATAATATAGAATACATGACTAAAAAATTTAATATGCATATGGAATCACTTCTATTGGATTTCATTACTTATGTGCTTGATGAAACATTTTCATCGAAATATAAATGTCTTCGGACACTAGAAAGAATCCCCTCTTATTTTTTTATATTGAATATCTATAGAACAATTTCAATGTATTTACTTTGACATAGGCTGAAAAAAAACTTATATTTATCTCGAGGGATCATGATTCAAGGAATATAAGATTCCACTCCTAAAGCCTTCATATAGAATTATTTATTCAACTCTACATTAATGAACTATAATATTGGTATTTCATTTCCAAAGAGTAATATTACAACATCATTTAAAAAATAGGGAAACAATACACTCTCAGTAAACAATATTTAGACCCATGGGTCACACACATTCAGTATGAAACGATTTTTTTATAGATTCATAAAAATTAATGATCAATGACTGAGATGTTTTTGTTAATAAATAAATGGAATTGTCTAATTTTCATATCTTATTGGAATCCATTAGAGTCACAAAAACATTAGTTTGTGTTATATTTTCATCTTACTAAAGTTCCTGTTAAGGAAAGTTGTTTTTACAATCATCTTCCTAATCTCACAATCATGGTAATCCATAATGGAAAGTAGAATTATGATGGATTTCACTATTGTAACTGGTGAAATGGTTTTTCATAATAAATTCATTGAGGTTTTTAAACCCTTTTTCAGCTATTCATTCCTTTTTGGTGTAAACTTGTCCATACAATTATAGCTTCTTATTAAATATCATTTTGAAACTAGAAAAATTTAAATACAATAGAGGATTTACCAATATAAAATCATGGTTTTGGTATATAGAACCCATTTTAGTGTGCATGGATTATTTCCACTTAGAAAATTCCATTCCACTTAATTCTTCATTATATGTTCAATGATTATTATTATCAACTGATAATGAGACAAAATCCCTTTGACTATAAATCCATTATTTTATAGTTCTCTAACATCTCTTCTATTCCTATGATTCACTTTTGCCTTTGGTATAGTTTCTTCTTCTACGGGGCTTTGAGTAATTTTTTCTTTTACCAAATTTTGTGTACATTAATCCTTAACATTATCTATGTCTATCTCACTCCCACTATCTCTTTTAAAGGTATTCTCCATCTAAAGTAAAATAGATTATATTCCCACTATAATATTTTTGTATGAGGGGGAATATAAGTAATATACCCTTATATTCTATGGATATCCTATAAATATATAGTTTTTTGATTTGGGGTAATATTTTGTACCCTAAAGAGGCCTTAACAAAAATTTACAACCATATACATGTAAGCATGACCCTGTGGATTTAATTCCATTAAATAATTGGTTTGGTGTATTTCCTTCTACCTAAGTTGGTAGAAAGTTTAGAATTTTTTTATGATGTTTGTAACATGTTTCCCCAAAAGTTTAATGGATGCCTCACATCACTCATCATTGATTGCACCATGTCTGACTAGGTGAAATTATTCCATTTTCATGAATAATTCTGGTGAGGCGTATAAGGAGTTAGTGGAGAGAGTATCCTAACCTCCCAAAAATAGTCAATCGAGTAATGAATAAATTTTTCTCCACCATTGTATGAGTGGATATTATAAATCATATAATTTTTCTATTTTGAAAGATTATTATTGTATTACATTAATTTATCAAAATAATCTGACTTATTACCCATTAAGTAGAAATATCTATATCAAATAAAATAATCAATTAATGATTGGATGTTTGAGTATAAACCCCTTCATTATATAGTAAATTTTAAACACACATTGGTTTAAACCAATACAAGAATATTTTTATCCCATTCACTTTTCCAATAAGTGTAGAAATAGTCATTTTACCTTATAAACATGAATGACATTCACCAATTTTTTTCATTCAAAAGAACCTAAATATCTAATTTGATGAATTTTAGAAATGTGTTATCCATTTTATTGTCTAATCTTATGATGCCAATGTTATGTGTGGTAAGAGTCATCTAAGGTTGTATTGTAATAAATTTACATTACATGGTTTTTTTTGTCCAAAAAATAAATATCTTTATTTTATTTTTTATTACTATAACAAATTAAATCTATATTAATGTTGAATTATTAATTTAAATATTTTAAAATAAAACCATATGTATCAATTATATATAATAATATAATGTTTTCGCAGCATTAGAAACATTATAATAACCAATTAAAACCATGGTTATCCATGTTGGGAATGTGAAGTTATAGACCTTTTTAGCTGCAATAGAATGTTTTTCTCTATGGTCTTACCTCCCTTAAGTCATTATTTCTGAGTCAAAATGCATCTTATACTTCAATAAAATTTTGAGAAAAAAATTATGTACCTAATAACAAATTTTAAGAAATACATATATTTATCTCAATAAAATATCCAACTAATTCTTTCTCTTTTTTCTAGTGCTGTGTGATTTTTCTATTCTAGTGTCTCTTACTTCCAAATGGGAACCATGAATCATCATATTCCCTTATATTCAACTTAATCATTTTCTTGTTTTATGGTTTCTATGATGATTCAGAATTAATGATATTCACATTATCTTTATGTTTTTCATCATTATGAAGGATGGATTCTCACACTTTGTATCCTTATCTACTAGGTGAAGGGGAGTAATAATATATTTCAGAGTCATATTAATGTTTTTCATATAATAATTTACAAAAAAACGTAGATAATCTATTAGTGAGTGATATCTAAGGATATCAATCCCCAATTATTTGTGGTGTTTAACACCAAGAACATTTGGGTTCTCATTGTATCCAATGATCTTGAATATGTGATGCCTAACTAGGGCACCCTATACATCAATTATCTAAAAGAGTTACTTGGATTTAAAAGACAATTTGATTCAGTCTCTCTCCTAGTAAATACTATGGAGGCTCTCAAACACTCTATATTTTTACATGTTTTCATGATACTTTATGAGTTCCCTAATCATAATCAAATGTATCAAACAAATAATTTTTACCGTGTCTCTCAATTTTACAAAGACCATGAACTCATCATCACATGAATCTTTAGTAGGAAGATCAGGAATTGAGTATTCCAGAACCAAATATTTCCATTAGTGGAGTAAATCAACCTAAAGGAATATTAAACAATCCAAGATGTTACATCTAATTATTGTGTTTTCTTTCACCAATATTGATCATATTAATAATCCGAATGGTGATATTCCCATTTTATTAAAAAATTAAAAGATCATATTATTAATACATTTCTTTATTAAAACTTAAGTCAAAAACAATATTTTAATTTGATTTTATTATTTTTTATTAAATCTACAACTATTTTTTCTATTCCATAAAGCCCTCACTATTGAATGTGAAATTTCTAGTTACTATGTAATTCTAGAGTAAATGATTTTGATTCCACTTCACATTACCCAAATGATAGTTGGTCAAGCTACATGAATGTATTTTGGTAGGTATGTATTTTCCAAATGTGGGATTTCAGCTACATGATCCATTGAGTGTACTCCCATATATGAAAATATTGATATATACTTCCAAAAAACATTCCTACATGTTACATAAAATCAAGAAAGGGCTATATATCAAAATGTAAGAGGGTAATGTTAACCCATAACTACCATAAAAACCCCATTTTAAAATTATGTGTCTCTATGAGGGTTAGTCAAACACTTATATAAGAACCTGTTTTTTTTCTACGAAAGACTATGGAATATTATTGATGATATTCCAGAGCAGCGCCTTCAAGCGGCGTGCGATTCCGAGCCCCGGAGTGGCCGGAATTAAGTTTTCAGTGCGTTCACACTGGAAACACTAAATAAATGGGATAACTCCTAAACGGAGTTCCGGAACAGAGATCTGAGTGTACGGATGGGTACATAATGGTGTGTTTACCATAGGAACGACATAAAACTTGTCGACACGGGATGTTTGGACCCCTCGCCCGCTTCTGGAACGTTAAACAGATTAATTAATTAATTAATTAATTCGTTTAATGGCGAAACGCTAGTATCTATTAAACGGTGGCTTGGATCGGAAACCCGAGAGCACCATTGAGTTCGAAGCATGCCGTTTACCCTAGGAGGGGTATAAGTTTCGCGGGCGCGGGCCGTTTGTGAAAAACGGCCCCAGGGGCATTTTCGTAATTTAGCGGCTTCAGACGTTAAATTTTATAAATTTTTGAACGAGGTCTCGGATTAAAATTCCTAGACCGCCGTTGTGCTCAGGAGGTGGTGTTTACCCTAGAGGAGGCTTAATCTCGACCCCGTCGAGAGTTTCGGGCGTGGGATAAATTGTGGGTTAAATTAATTAAAAATTTAATTAATTTCTTTTATTTAATCCCTAAACCCACCCCTCTCCTTCCCCATTTCCTTCCTCCTAGCAGACGAGCTCAATAAAGGGGGAGCCCCTCTCCTATCCTCCCCTCTCTAAGTCGAAGCTCCGGCGGATCACTGAGAAGCTTCGGGCTGCGCCCCGCGAGGTAGGTTTCGTTGTTCTCATTTTTGTTTTCCCGCACCTACTTCGAGCTTATTTAATCCTGTAGAATTGCTGTTGGATCTCTGATTAAAGCCCCTAATCTTGTAGTAGATTTTATTCTCTATTCGTCGCCTATTTCGGTTTGTAAATCCGAGTTCCGAGGACCCCGCAAACATCTGCCGAAGATTGCGGGTTTAAGGATGTTTTCCGGAGTTTTTTTTGAGGTTTCCGGCCGGTTGGGGGTGTTCCGGCAGTCCGAGACGCGGCAGTCCGACGAGATGGGCGGTGGTGGTTCCTTCAGAGGGTTTGTCAGAGCGGCGGTCATCGGCGGTTGCAGCGGGGCGGTCAGCCGCGGGCTCCTGGCGCGACGGTGGGGCTCTCGGACGGCAGCGCGGCAAGGCAGCCGGCGGCGGCGCAGGGCGGCGCGGGGCGGAACGAGGGCGGCCGGTGGGGCGTGCGGCTCTGGCGGTGTCGCTGGGACGTCGGCCGCAGACGCCGGGGCGCCGAGCAGGAGCACCGGCCGGCTGTGCCGACCGGTCGACGCAGCGGCAAGGGTCGCAGCGCGCAACCCTGCTCGGTAAACAGAGACCCGCCATCGGCGGGTCTCCGTGGGGAAGAAGGCCGACCGGCCAGCGACCGGTCGGTGGAAATAAAAAAAAGAAAGAAAAAAAATATAATTAAGTCAATAATAATAATAATAATAATATTATTATTATTATTATCATTATTATGGAAATGATTTATGTTAATAAATCATAAACCAGGGGTCGGTTCCGCGTGCCGCTAGTGGCGACGCATCCCCTAACTTGGGAGGAATATTTTGAGATGGTTTCGGGATTTTTTAATTCCCGAGATGATGGGCCTCGGAGGCGCGACACGTCTTAAAGTGGAATGTCGTTTTTCCGGGTTTCTTGTATTGGAAGGCGAGGACGCGTCCGACGTCCGATTTAAGCGCCGTCAGTGGCGATGGAACCCTGGCGTCAAGGTGGAGATTTCCAGGGTGGTTCCGGGCGTTGAATCCGGAGTTGAGGCATGGGCCCCACGGCCCGTCTTTTGAGCTGCATGCATCTTTTAGCGACTTTTTCCTCAGACGTCCGTTCGGGGCGTGCGAGCAGTCGATGTTGGGTGTTTTTCCGAGGGGATTGCAATGGTGCAATCCGCCCGCTGTAATTCCGCACGATGGTGCGGGCCCCGTGAGGGCCGTTGGGGCGTTGACGGTGTTTTTGCAGCGGTGTCACCGGGTGACGGTTTTGGACAAGTGAATAGTCCATTTCGTGTACTTTTTCGAGAGGATCGCAACGGTGCCATCCGTTCGTTATGTTTTGAGACCGGGATGTGGGTCCCACGTGGCACTGCTCAAGTGCGGTGCGCCGGGATGCGCCTTTTTCTCCGGATATCCGTTGCACTCAAGTGAGTCGTGCTTTTGATGTGTTTTCCCGAGGGGATTGCAATGGTGCGATGCGCCCGACCGTTTTCGGGGCCGAGGCTCGGGATCATGGGACGTCGTTCGGGCGTGAGGCGGTGTTGGTGACTTTTTCGTCGAATATCCGTTTCAGAAGAGTAAGTAGTCGATCTCACGTGTTTTTCCATGAGGATCGAAATGGTGCAATCCGTTTGGTTGTGCAGAGCCTCTTGCGCGATCTTTTTGTGGAAGCACGGATGGTGCTCTAGTGGTGGTTCGGCCTACCTTGTTTGTAGCGGATCCTCAACGTGTGATCGCGCACTCTTGGGAGAGTGATACTTTTGGTCCACGAGATGTGGTTGGCTGTGCCTCAGCCGATGAGGTGGCGGGTTGGAGTTGTTATGTCACGCCTTCGCGTTGACGTTGGGTGCCGTGTGCACGATAGCCTGTGGGCTGGTACGAGGTATACTCTGGGAGTATACGGGAGCGCTTATAGGTACGTGTGGTTTGTACCTGAGACATTCGTGCGCTTGGTTGGGGTTGACTTGGGGCCACACGTCGTGTGGGCCCCACGTGCGTGCCGTGTTTTGCTTTGCATACTTGGACCTCTCGCGGCGTAGAGGATCCCTTTGTGCTCGTCTATTTGGCTAGCAGGGTAGAGTTTATTTCCCCTGGATTTGTGCTCATTTGTTTGACCAGTAGGGTTGAGTGGTCTCCCCCTGGTTTCGCTCGCGATGGATTGGCCGGTAGCGGTGCTAGTGACACCCAGTGCTGGAGAAGATGCTGCACCTCTTTTGGGAGAGTTGTTCTGGAGTTGGGTGGTTGCGCGAAACCCACTCCGTGTTTGGTTGGCCAATGTTGTACCCTCCTGTAGAGATGGGCAGAGCGGTTATGAGTTTTACCCTCCAGCGGGGCTGGGCAGTGGGTTACTCATCGACTTCCTCGGGCTTACCCTCCAGCAGGGCTAGGCAGTGGGTTGCTCACTGACTTCTAGGGTTTACCCTCCAGTAGAGACTGGGCAGTGGGTCACCCGACGCTATTAGGGTCTACCCTCTAGCAGAGACTAGGCAGTGGGTCACCCGATGACCTCTTAGGGTCTACCCTCCAGCAGGGCTGGGTAGTGGGTCACCCGTCGTCTAGCTCCAGGTCTACCCTCCAGCCAGGCTGGGTAGTGGGTCGCCTGTCGCCTTATTCCAGGTCTACCCTCCAACGGGGCTGGGCAGTGAGTCGCCTGATGATATGTTAAGGTCTACCCTCCATCAGGGATGGGCAGTGGGTCGACTGATGATGTGTTATGGTTACCCTCCAGTAGGGCTAGGCAGTGGGTCACCCAATATTTGGTTATGAATTACCCTCCAGCAGGGCTGGGCAGTGGGTCACCCGATATTTGGTTATGAATTACCCTCCAGCGGGGCTGGGCAGTGGGACACCGGTTGGCATTCCAGACTCAGTCCTTCCGACTAGGCTAGTCTATGGCTTACCTCCGTGATTACCGAAGCGGGACCCTTGGTTGTACGGGTCGGTGACAGAACAACTTTGGCTTTGAGAAGACCTCTCGACTGCAGGGCAGAGATGAGGTGTGGTTTGACTGTCCTAGAACTCTCAAGTATGTGGGGCACTTTCCCCACTGAGATGCGTTCTTGCGATGCGATCTAAAACCGTGCGGGCGAGTCAGTGCCGCCCAAAGCGGATAGTATCAAGGTGCGGTGACTGAGCCCCTTGGATTGCGATTCTGGGCAGGCGTGCGGGTTGCTGGGCGACGATGATGGGTTATGTCTGGGACTGTTGGCTACTCCTTTCTTGGGCTGAGCTACGGGACGGAGATCCCCTTACGACGTTGTTCGGGCTTCTCGCTGAGCATAAGGATATGTATATACCTTGTTTCTGGTACCCACTTCTTGGGTTTGGTTACTCTCCTTCCAGGAGAGGCGAAGACGCGCGGGGTATGCCACACGCTTTCCGTGTCTAGCTTCTCATGGTTGGAAAAGCTTACTCTCCTACTATATGCAGCGAAAGCTCAACGAGAAGTGCATATTCTCACCATTCCTGGCTCCTTGTGTTAGGACGAGTCTTCTATGTTTCTCTTGTTGGGTTGAGCTGGACTCCTTACTTCACTTTCAGTTGTACTCCTCTACTTTTTCTGTTCGCTCTACTGCTCACCCTTCGGTACCTCCTTTTGTTGCTCCCTTGAGCCTTCAGGGTATCCTACTGAGTATTTTTATACTCACCCCTGCTTGGGCTTTGCCCTCACTTGGGTGCCCTTGCAGACGATGGACAGGTGGAGCGTGACTTCAGTGGAGTGTAGGAGCTTGGGTGTTTGGACCGCGTGCGGTGGTCATGGCCGGGATCCAGGTGGGAGACCCGTCAGTTGTTTCTTTTGTTTACCTGTTGCTAGGTTGTGTCACTTTTCGGTTGGGCGCATGTTTTTCCCCTTTTCTTTTCAGTTTTTACTTTGTACTTGTAGTGGTCGATGCACTCTGTGGTTTATTTATAGCAGTTGTTCTTTTTTACTCTGCTTGTTCTTCCTTTTTACTCTGCACTTTTGCATTGAGTGTGCTGCGTGTGGGTGTGTACATGTACCTAGGCAAAGGCCTCCCCGAGTTGTTGTGCCTTCGACGCTAGTCGCCAGCCCCAGGCCTATGGAGGCGGGCTTGGGGTAGTTGTGGCTCGAGCCCGGGTAGGGACGGGTCGTGACAACTTATTTTTAGGGTTCTTGTTCCAAATATTTTAATGTATATCCATTTATGTATTAATATTTAATTAAGGGATTTTTATTAATTAAGAATAATTTTTTACCTTTTTACCCTTTACTTTTATTATTAATATTAAGTGGATGTTACTAAATTAATTAACCAAGATGGAAAAAAACTGTTACGCATAATAAATTTATTTAATATTCTTATTTTCGCATTAATTCATTTTATATGTGATTGAGGCCTTGCTTCAATAAAATTAATATTAATATAAAAATATTTAAAGAATTAATTAGATGATACATTCATTAGATTTTTCTAATGGTTTACTTAATGAGGATACATAAAATTAACCTTAACCTAGGTGAAATAAATCCTATTGCTAGACCTGACATGAGTTACAAAATTACATCTACCCACCCATTTATCACCTATGTAGGAATGATAATGGTATTATCATAAACTACATCATTGTGCCTTTCGTTACTCTACTAATTACATGTTTTTATGACTCACACATATGTGAGGGAAATCAAAGGATTTATTGAAAGGGGATAATTTAAATATCCTTGGACACATTGGTCCAACATAATAATGGAGATAAAGAAGGGAAAAATTCCATCAAAATTAATTTAATAATAATTAATTGAAAACACATGAAATAAAGTAAAATAAAATATCCGACGCATACATTGGTCGTGGTCAAGCTCAGTAATGGTCATACATGAAAACAAATACACAAATGTAACTATCTAGAATTCATTTCATTATAATCTCTCTATTAATAAGATAAATGTGCATGAATTTTTAAATTAGCTTATTAATTTTTTAATTCCCTTTCATCATAATTATCATCAATACTTAATTGGAGGTACCCATTATTTATAGAATGTTTGGAAAATAAATTTAAAAATTAATAGTGACATATTAATTAAAAAAATTAATTGACGAATTCATATTCTTTAAAACCATTATTAAATTATAAAACACAAACTCGTGTTTCAATCAATAATATAATGTTTTAATTATATAACATTCTATTTAAGGAAATTTTTTATTATGTACCATTATGTTAGACTAGATGGAATGTATAGACCATCTAAACACCATATATCTCAGTTTCTGTGTATTGTGGGTAAATTCATGGGTACTCCGCATGTACGCCGGATAGACAACATGACATTTATAAACAAGATACATGCCATAGGTTCCAATTTCCAAGTGTTTGAAATAAATCTTAGGTTTTGATGTGTGTTTCATATAGAGTAATGGATGAACTACAGCCTGTTTACATAGAATGGATGTTGTTTATATCATAAATTCTCCAGGTTTTCAATCTCATACATTTTTAGGATTTATAATGACCACACATATTGTTTTATTTATACCAAAAACTCATGTAGACTACTTGGAATATACACTGATACATATCATGTAATCCAATAACTGTGTGCCAGGTTGGATGGACAAAATATATCTTGAAAAAAATTTAATTTCTACATCACACACCATGTATCCCTTGGTACATCCAAATAATGTGCAGTTGGATACATGGTGTGTACATTTGAGTACACGTTGTGTTAACCTATCTTACCAAAAAAATAAGCAGTTTCCCGATTGATTCTCATGTCATTATTCATTTTTTAAAAGCATTTTTAATAATGAATATTGAATGAATAATGTTTAATATGTTGAAGGATTATAATTTACGTCAAATTAAATAAAAAATTAAATGATTTAAAAGTAAAAAAAAATAGATAAAAAATCAAATAAATAATTATAATTTTAAAAGTTATTTCTTTAATAACAATTTTTGGTTCTGTGTATAGTGGAAGCGTGTGGTGTTGGGATATATATAAAAATTTAATTATTTATCATTTCCTAAAGCCATGATTAAGGATATGCACGTCCAATTTATAAGTTAATTTTTTTTATTTAAAGAAATGTATACCTGGGATTCGGATATTTCATTATTTGATGTAGGTAAATCATCTAAATAACCCTTTTGGATTTAATTCCTTATCTTGTGAGGATATGAGGAAATAATCACTCTAGAGGTGATCCAATGATGATTCTACAATCTCCAATCAATTCTACACAATATTTGTGTTCTTGTGCGGTGAATATAATTTCTCTTAATATGACTTATTTAATGTTATTTCTTTAAACGTGAAGAAATATCTCTTTCACTTCTCATTATTATGATGGGTATATAAAGAGCATTTGAGAGAAAATTTGTTGTGTAAAACTATAAGAACTCGGTTCTTATATTTGAGGTATCAGTTTCTTCTTTTCTCTCTTCCTTGAGTGATTTAAAGAAAATAAGGAAAATGGGGAAAAATCCCACATTTTGGAACTACACGCCGTGTACTTTTCCACACACCGTGTACTTTTGGCCGTGTGGAATGGGTACACGGGGCGTGCGACCATGTCGGTGAAAAAGGGTGTAGGAACCGACTACACACTGTGTAGTGGTCCTTTACACGCCGTGTAGTCAATCGGCAGGCCAAAAATATAAGGCGGTGGAGCAGCCCCCAGCTGGGCGGTAGTACATGCCGTGTACTCGGGAGTACATGCAGTGTACCCATGTCCACGGATGAACAGTGTGGCGGTGCCACCAGAGGAACATTTAAATGAAGGAAGTACACGCTGTGTACTTTGTTTTTTTCACTTAAAATGGGCAGTAGATTCCCCTGTTCACATGGAAAGCTTAGAACAGGAAGAGATCTCGAGAGAGGATGGCCGAACCTTCAGAGATCTGCCGGGCACACGTCTGGAATCCGATCCTGCTTCTGTCGATCATGTTGGAACCGAGCGCGTAATCACTATCTTCTCCTAGAAAGTTTCTTACCAATTATTCTCTTAACTGGAGTTATTTGAGGTTACTTGGTTTTCCTTCTTCGTCAGATCTACGTTGTAATTGGGTTTCTGGAATCAACGTTCGCGTATAGCGCTCGTTGGCATATAAGGTAGGTGGCTTGGTGTTTGTTTTTCCTCCTTCCGTGTGTTTTGTGCATTTTCGTGCCACGAACCCATGTTGGGGTGTCGTGTGGCTGAGGCCATAGCTATTTTAAATACTTAGATTTGAAAAGGTGATTAAAATGTGATATTAAAATGCTCGTTGGGATCATTGCTTGGATCCAGAACCCCCCTGGGGGTGTGTTCTTCTATTGAGACGTTTGTCCAGGATACCCAAGGGTATGCATTTAAAGTAGTAATTGTAGAATTGCCATGATAGAAATTTCTTTTTACTGCTTGTTTACATGTGGGGAATGGCCCGGTTACCTGTTTAGCCTGAGGGCGATGTTGTGATTAGCCTGTGGGCACTGCACTATTTAGACCAAGGGCTGTAGTTATTCTACATGGGGGAAATCTTTCTTGCCTGAGGGATTGACATATTTGCCTGAGGGCGACACTTATTACACCTGAGGGAAATTTTCTGTTACGCCTGAGGGCAATACCTGCGGGTTCGATTCTGATTTCCTGAGGGTAAGGTTTTGCTTGTCGGAGGACGCTGGCTGTTTACTTAGAAATTCACTGTGGTTTTTTCTTATATTAAATGGATTAAATGAATAATTAAATGCCAATATAACTATTATGTTAGTTACTTTTGAGTACTTCTTAGTTTATTACGTTTTACTACTGCACACTATTGTTGCTTGTTTACACGCAGTTGGGAACAGACCTTTGGTGGGTGCCTACTGAGATATATTTCTCACACCCTATTTGGGCCATGCTTTTCCACCCAAAAAAATTACATTTTTGCAGGTGTAGATAAGGGAAAGGGTCCTTATACAGGTACACGATTGTTTCTGAGGAGTAGGGGAGCATGGGACCGAGCTCTGGCTCGCGATGCTACCAGCTGATTTGTTATGTTTTTGTTTCCTATACTTGTACTGTACTGTACTATTGTGTAACATGTTCTGGCTATTTTCATTGAATTTGAGGCATATTGCACCATTATTTATATACTAGTTGGTATTATATACTGTAGTTGTTTATTTCAGTTGTGTATGGTTTACTACTTCCGCTGTCGTGGTATGTTTCATTTCCACGCTGCTGCGCTACACTTTGACAAATGAGGGCATAGTTTCCCCACTATCAGGACTGGGCCCTCGCTGCTAGTCAGCAGCCTCTGGCGTTTGGGGAAATGCGCTAGAGGTCACATGGCGAACTGGGTTCGCGGCACCAATTTAGTGGTACCCAGAACTGGGACATTACAAATTTGTATCACAGGGGGTTCTTTTCTTTGACTTACTATTTGGAGCCGTAGTCAGGGATAGGATGAATGGTAGTTGGTAATAAGCTATGCCCGGGCGTAGCTAACCCATGTACAGGGAAAAGCCAATTTACCTCGTGTTTCAATTTTACTGATTTCTCAATTTACAGTTGATTTGTTTTCACCATTGGGTGACGCACTTGATATTGTACTGTTTATAATTTATCTGTGGGTTCTAATTAGTTGAAAACTGATGAGATGAGGGTATGCAATCTCATGAATCATATAGGCACATTCTAGATATCACATTCCATGCATAGTTTCCATGCCATATAGGTGAATTAAAAATTTCATGTTGTTGTGATAGTTTTTGTGCTAATAAAGCATGCTGTTGTGATAAATTCTTGATAAATACCTACTTGTGATATGGTATTTTTGATTGAGCCTGTTTATAGAATGGATGCCAAACATCGGTTTTTGGGGATTATGGGCCTCCATTGACCGGAATTTAGTGGATCACTGACTGTTTATTTGTTATAACACCAAAAAGATGTCAAACATTGATTAGTGGGGAGTATGGACCCTCACAGGTCGGAATTAGACACTTAGGTGTTGGTTTTCAGTATTTTCTGGGTTCCGGGGAAGTTTCTGAGGCATACTATCTGGAAACCCAGTATACACACCATGTAGTACTTTATACATGTCGTGTATGTTCTTCTGTTCGGGAAGAAAAATGTACCTTTTGAGTACATGCCCTATACCCTGAGTACACGCCGTGTAGTCTCTTCCAATGTCATAAACCATGTGGGCGGCGACACGGGGTAGGGAAAGGCTTGGGTAAAATACGCCGTGTATCTTTTGTACACGCTGTGTAGTGTTGACCCGGAGTCTGGCCATGTAACTAAAAACATGGGTCAGTGAACTCCTGTACAGAACACGCCGTGTCAATGATGAACACTCTGTGTAGTGTGACCTAGAGACTCGACCATGTAACTAACAACATGGGTTGGTGTCAGCTATCCGTGAACACACTGTGTACCTGTGGGACACGCCGTGTAGTCTTGTCTAAGGACAGACCGTATGGACTTAACCGTGTGGCCGGGAAACGGGGTAGTGTACACGTCGTGTGCGGGTGTAACACACCATGTAGTTGCAATCCGAGTAGTAAGCCGTGTCATAAATGACACGGGCAGTTGAAATATAACACCATACACACCGTGTAGATATAATACACGCTTCGTAGTTTTACTCAACGGGAGCCATGTGGCTTAGCCGTGTAGAAGAACCCGGGTAGGGGAAGGAAAGTCGAGTACATGCCGTGTAGTCATTATACACGCTGTGTAGTCTTGTTTTGCAAATCTTAAAATGACTTCTTCCTCTTGTTCCCTTGTGGTTCCTTCACTTTCATTCTTTGATAGATCTTGAATCTAAGGCGTTCCTTTGAACTTGTAGTGTCATGACTCCTAGAATACTACGCGTTGTTTGCCAGGAGAGCAGAAACAAGTATACACCAGTGATGGTGGGCCATGGGATACTAGTTGATCCTCTACCAGAGCCAGATGCGATGCCCGTTTTTATACCGGACATAGGCGCAGAGGCGCAGTTCCGTGAAGGCTTTATGCAGGTCATGCAGACCTTTCAGAGAGCACTACAGGCAGCCACATCTATGGCCGAGCTGACTCGTATCTTCCAGCAGCAGCATCCTCCTATGTTTTCATGGGAAGGCGAACCACAGGCTGCATAGTTTTGGTTGGGGTCGATGCAGACTATTTTCGAGCATCTTGAGATGCCTCCAGGGCGAATGGTCAAGCTCACGACTTACATGCTGCGTGATTCCTCCACGAGGTGGTGGGATGTTACCACCCAGTCAGAGCATCACAGGGACATGGCGTGGGAAGACTTATAGGCAGTATTTTATGACTTATTGTTTCCAGAGACATTGAGGGTAGATAGAGCCCGAGAGTTCATGAATCTGCAGCTGGGCGCTATGTCAGTGATGGACTACTCTGCTCATTTCACCGAGCTTCAACGTTTTTCACCCGTACTGGTGGGTGATGAGACGTTGAGAGCCAGACATTTTGAGGATGGTCTTCGTTATGACATTCGAGCGCTGGTGAATGTTTTCAGGTTTCCTTTAGTACACGCTATTCTGAACCAGGCACTGATTACAGAGAGGAACCTACGTCAAGCTAGTGGTGTAGGCCAGGGCGGTTCAGTAATAGTTACTGGTACTATTTCTTCTGGAAAGAGGAAGAGACAGATGGACTTCTCTCAGGGTAGTTTCTTTAGTTGGCCTGATCAGGTGTTACCAGTGTGGTAAATAGGGACACAAGAGGCTGCAGTGTCCACGTGATCCAGTGGAGTGCCGAGCTTGCGGAAAGATGGGTCATGTACAACACTTTTGTAGGGTGTTTCCACCAGTGGAAAGTGAGAGGGGTTCTATGTAGACTCCGCATGTGGGAGCAGGACCAGTGGCTTCTTACCAGTCGGGGAACTGGAATACGTCAGGGCGTGCATGCAGAGATGGTGGTCGTGGCTGTGGTAGCCAAACACCAGGATCTCAGAGGTAGCATGGTGGGATAGCTCAAGGTAGCCAGGATATGTCGCAGGGCCGCGACACTGGGCAGACATATGCAGTGCAACACACCAAGTAGGAGCAGGATCCTAGACCTTCTACAGTTTGAGGTACTATTCTAGTAGCTTCTGTCTTATCTTCAGTACTTTTCGATATGGGTTCTACACATATTTTCATATCTATACCCGTTGTGGATAGCCTTGGGCTATGTGTTTCTAATTCATCTGATATCATGACACTAGACACTCCTTTTGGGACTAGGACTACTGGTGTGCATCAGTGCAAGGAGTGCCCCCTTGAGGTTGGCGGGTGTTACCTTCTATGGGACCTCTATGTCCTAGATATGACAGCTTATGACGTCATTCTTGGGATGGACTGGTTGGTTCCCCTTCAAGCCTTTGTGGACTTCTATCATCGCAGGGTGAGATTCACGTCACCAAAGGGTAGAGAGTTTCTATACAAGGGTGAATGGGATGTTCAGGCGAGTCAAGCTAGAGAAGAGCATCATGGGTGAGGTGGAGTCACAACCCAGATTGTGAGTTTGTATCTGGATGATCAGGGGACTTGTCAGACATATTCCCCTCCAGTTGCTGATCATTTTGGGGATGTCTTCCCAGATGACTTTTTTGTTCTACCTCCACAGCGAGAGGTGGATTTCTCTATTGAGCTAGTGGCAGGAGCAGCACCGGTGTCCATTCCTCCTTATAGGATGGCCACGCTTGAGTTGCAGGAGCTCAAGAGGATGTTATAGGAGTTACAGTTAAAGGGTTTTATCCGACCCAGTACTTCTCCGTGGGGTTCGCCTGTCCTTTTTTTGAAGAAGACAGATGGTACCCTCAGACTTTGCGTGGATTATCGGAAGCTGAACCAGTTGATGGTCAAGAACCGATATCCTTTGCTGAGGATAGATGATAATTTTGATCAACTTCGAGGAGCACGAGTGTTCTCAAAGATTTACTTGAGATCCAGATATCATTAGCTGCGTGTGAGACCATCAGATATATAGATTACGGTTTTTCGGAGCAGATATGGTCTATACGAGTACTTGGTTATGCTGTTGGACTCACGAATGTGCTAGAAGTTTTCATGGCTCTGATGAATCGTGTGTTGCATCCGTATCATGATTCTTTTGTGGTAGTATTCGTGGAAGACATCTTGGTGTAATCTCACACTCGACACGACCATGCCACCCATCTTGAGATCATATTGAGTACACTGAGAGAGCATCGGCTATATGCTGAGCTTTCAAAGTACCACATTTGGATGGACCAGATTCACTTCCTAGGTCATATCATCTTAGAGGCAGGAGTCGCAGTGGACCTAGAGAAGGTGAGAGCAGTAGTTTTCTAGGAGAAGCCTAAGAACGTGTTTGAGATACAGAGTTTCTTAGGGCTGGCCGATTACTAAAGACACTTCAAACAAGACTTCTCCCACTTAGCAGCACCGTTGACTGGTCTGACTAAGAAGGGTGTGAATTTTGTTTGGTCGTAATCTTGTGAGGCATCTATTCAGGACCTGAAAAGAAGGTTGACATCAGCACCAATCCTGATACTCCCAGAGCAAGGGAAGAGCTATACAGTTTACTGTGACGCATCAGGTATTGGGCTGGGAGCAGTGTTGATGCCGGGTGATCGAGCTGTTGCATATGGGTCTTGGCAGTTGAGGCCACATGATAGGAATTACCTGACGCATGATCTCGATTTGGCTGCAGTTGTGCATGCGTTGCGTTGTTGGAGATATTAACTATTGGGAGAGAATTTTGTGGTTTTCACCAACCACAAAAGCTTCAAGTATATATTTACTCAGTGTGACCTGAATCTGATGCAGAGGTGGTGGGTCGAGTACCTAGAGTCCTTCGATTTTGAGCTTGCCTATACACTTGGTAAGGGTAATGCAGTAGCTGATGCACTGAGCAGGAAGACTCAGATACAGGAAGTGAAGGAGGCCAATGGTGAGTGGTAGCTTATGGCCTTGTTCTCTGAGATGCATCTGGAGGTGCATGACAGACAGCAGTAGACTTATCTTTCCTCATTAGCTATTTCATCTACCCTCTTGGACAGAGTGAGGATGAGGCAACTATCTGATTCAGAAGGCCTAGTTCTACGGGAGTCGATGGAAAGTGAGGACCCTCCTCTCGGTTGGGCGATAGGCGATGATGAGTTTCTGTATTTCCATGGACGAGTATGGGTTCCCATGGATATACGCGAGGAGCTGATGCGGGAGTTTCATGCTTTAACTTGGGCAGTTCATCCTAGTGTTACAATGATGTACCGTGACTTGAGATGTCAATACTGGTGTCGGGGTATGAAGAGATATGTAGCTGGTTTTCTTACGAGATGTTCCACCTATCAACAGGTGAAGGCAGAGCATCAGAGACCAGCCAGACTGTTACAACAGTTATCGATTCTGTAGTGGATATGGGATGATGTCATGATGGATTTTATGACTATATTTCCAAGGTCTCCTCGAGGCAATGATGCCCTATGGGTTGTTGTGGACAGAATCACGAAGGTAGCTCACATTTTCCTGATTAAGGAGATCTTCGGTGTTGATGAGCTCGGAAGGCTGTATTTCCGAGAGATCGTACGCCTTCATGGGGTCCCTCGTTCAATCATTTTAGATAGGGATTCCCATTTCACATCACGTTTCTGGCAGTGTTTTCAGAGGGCACTGGGTACACAGGTGCTTCTGAGCACAACATACCACCCTCAGACAGATTTTCAGTTAGAGCGTACGATACAGGTGCGAGAGGACATACTGCGTGCATGCATCCTGGACTTTGGGGGCTCTTTGGAGAATCATATACCCCTAGTTGAGTTTTCCTATAATAATAGTTTTCAGGCGACTATTGATATGGCACCATATGAGGATTTATATGGTAGGCCATGCCGATCACCTTTTTGCTGGTCAGAGGCAAGTGAGGAATATTTACTGGGACCACGTCTCGTACAGGAGACTTCTGAGCAGGTCTAGTTGATTCATAAGTGGATGGATACCGTGTAGTCTCTTCAGAAGTCTTATGATGATCGCCGTAGACGACCTTTGGAGTTCGTGGTTGGGGATTAGGTTTTATTTTGTGTCTTGCTGAGGCTGGGACACAGATGGATCAGGAGATGAAGTAAACTTTCACCGAGGTATGTGGGGCCCTTTGAGATTCTGGAGAGATTCGGGCTGGTTTCCTATCAGTTGCAGTTACCGCAGCGGTACCGAGCCATGCACGACGTCTTCCATGTGTCTCAGTTGCGCCACTAACATTCAGACCCGTATCACATCTTTCAGCCTGAGGAGATTGAGCTTCAAATTGATGCGTCCTTTGAGGAGAATCTGATTCGTATCATTGATAGGAGCATGAAGGTTCTCCGAACCCATTCAATTCCTCTCATACGGGTGCTATGAAAGCATGGCCAAGTGCATGACGAAAACTAGGAGCGGGAGATTGACGTACGTGCTCCATGGGTAGAGCTGTTCTGAGCTATATATTCGTCACCCTTGGAAGGGAAATTTGGGGACGAATTGCTTTAAGGGGGGAAGTTTGTATGAACCCGGTTCTTATATTTGTGGTACGTGCTTCTTCTTTTCTCTCTTCCTTGAGTGTTTTAATGAAAATAATGAAAATGGGGAAAATCCAAAATTTTGGAACTACACGCCGTGTAATTTTCCACACGCTGTATACTTTTGGCCGTGTGGAATGGGTACATGGGCCGTGTGGCCATGTCAGCGAAGAAGGGTGTTGGAAACGACAACAAATCGTGTAGTGGTCCTTTACACACCGTGTAGTCAGTAGGTAGGCCAAAACTGTAAGGCGGTAGAGCAGCCTCTAGCTGGGTGGCAGTACATGCCATGTACTCAGGGGTACATGCCGTGTACCCATGTCGACGGATGAACAATGTGGTGGTGCCGCCAGAGGAACTGTTAAATGAAGGAAGTACACGCCGTGTACTTTTTTTTTGCTTAAAATGGGCAGTAGATTCCCCTGTTCATAGAGAAAGCTTAGAACGGGAAGAGAGCTCAGGAGAGGACGACCAAACCTTCGGAGATCCACCGGGCACACGTCTGGAATCTGATCCCCCTTTTGTCGATCACGTTGGTACCGTGCGGGTAAGACCTATCTTCTCCTAGCATGTTGCTT
The DNA here is from genome assembly GCA_963277665.1 of Viscum album. Taxonomy (NCBI): domain Eukaryota; kingdom Viridiplantae; phylum Streptophyta; class Magnoliopsida; order Santalales; family Viscaceae; genus Viscum; species Viscum album. Next base: position 1,022,468,480 of record OY728120.1, on the reverse strand, counting down.
ACCAATTATTCTCCTAATGGGAGTTATTTGAGGTTAAGAGGTTTTTCTTCTTCGTCAGATCTACATCGTAATTGGTCATTTCTGGAATCGACGTTCGCATATAGCGCTCGTTGGCATATAAGGTAGGTGGCTTGGTGTTTATTTTTCCAACTGTCATGTGTTTTGTGCATTTTCGTGCCACTAACCCATGTTGGGGTGTCGTGTGGATGAGGAAATATGTATTTTAAATACCTAGATTTGAATAGGTGATTTAAATGTGATATTAAAATGCTGGTTGGATCGTTGCTTGGATCCGAAACCACCCCGGGGGTGTGTTCCACTGTTGAGCCATTTGGCCAGGATACCCAAGGGTATGCCTTTAAATTAGTAAATGTAGAATTCCCTTGAGAGTAATTTCTTATTACTACTTGTTTACATGTGGGGAATGGCCCGGTTACCTGTTTAGCCTAAGGGCGATGTTGTGATTAGCCTGCGGGCACTGCACTATTTAGCCCAAGGGCTGTAGTTATTCCGCCTGAGGGCAACCTTTCGTGCCTAAGGGATTGACCTCTCTACCTGAGGGTGACACTTCGTATGCCTGAGGGAAATTTTCTGTTATGCCTAAGGGAAATACCTTGGGGTTGGATTCTCATTACATGAGGGTAAGGTTTTTCTTGAATGAGGATGCTGACGGTTTACTTAGAAATGCACTGTGGTGTTTTCTTATATTAAATGGATTAAATGAATAATTAAATGGAAATGTAAATATAAAGTTAGTTATTTTTGTGTACTTATTAGTTTATTGCATTTTACTACTGCACACTGTTGTTGATTGTTTACACGCAGTTGGGCATGGGCCTTTGGTGGGTGCCTACTAAGATATATTTCTCACACCCTGTTTCGGCCATGCTTTTCGGCCCTAACAGATTATGTTTATGCAGGCGTAGAAAAGGGAAAGGGTCCTTATACAGGTACATTATTGTTGCTGAGGAGTAGGGTATCATGGGACCGAGCTCTTGTTTGCGATGCTACCAGCTGATTTGTTCTTTTTTTCTTTCCCGTACTTGTACTGTACTATTGTGTAACATGTTCTGGCTATTTTCCTAGAATTTGAGGCATGTTTCACCATTATTTATATACTGGTTGGTATTATCTACTGCAGTTGTTTATTTCAGTTGTGTATAGTTTACTGCTTCTGCTGTCGTTGTATGTTTCATTTGAACTCCTCTGTACTACACTTTGACAAATGAGGGCATAGTTTCCCCACTATCAGACCTGTGCCCTCACTACTAGTCAACAGCCTCTGGCGTTTGGGGAAATGCGAATGAGGTCGCGTGGCGAACCAGGTTCGGGGAAACCGTTGAGTGGAACCCAGAACCAGGATGTTAAAAAAAAATTCACTATTTTGATTTCCTCGATCGATCCACTACACCATAGACATATCCACCTATTTAAAGAGTCGGTGTTTAGGTTAAAATAATTATTTAATACATTTCTTCCATTAAATAATAAAATAATCATTGTTAAACCCCATGAAAAAAATAAAATAATATTACTATTATTTTATTCCATGCAACATATTTCTAAATAATATATATTATTTAACCAAATTTTTAATTAATATTTTTTACTGAATGTGGTGTTGGTCAGTTTGAACTCCAATGACATTTATTCATTACCAAAATAAAATATTTTATTCTCTTAAATGAATATTTTTTCAAAAATCATTAAATAAATATTTATGAAATAATTATCAATGTAAATTAATATTTTTATTAAAAAATTCTATGAGTAAATATTTATTGAATATATTTTATCAATAAATATTGAATAAAATTTATACCCCATCCTTGAGAATAATATTTATTCCCACAATTAAACTGAAATATAATTACCCGAGATCAATGAAAACACAAATAATGTGATCTTATTAGATTCATTGTTATTGACATTAGGTAGGATTCTCTAAGGTCTATGATTACTATGTATCACTATGTCAAGGCACACCAGAGAAATAACAAAATGTAGAAATGATGAAAAAAACATAAAAACACTCAATATGTAATATAATAACTATATTATAATACATCATCAAGGAGGTTGCACATGCATATGAACTACCTATATTCTAGATACGTATTTCTTTGAATATCTGTAATAAACACATCATTACACAATGGATGTGGAATTTTGGGAGATGGTTCTATTCAAATATAAGTGTATAGATATCAAATTCTGTAAATATGGAAGGTTAAAATCCCTCTTCAACATATCCATTAATTATAATTTAATCATGAGGCACCCAACATAAGCTACCTCACTATGAATGTATTTCATCAGTATTTCTATTATAAAAATCTATGTTTGTGTGTCATTCAATACAATAATGACAATATTAATGTATAAAGACCATTACACACGCCATATAATGGAATATCTGATGAAACCAAAACATAAGTAATTCCTTCTAATGAGATTTTTCTAAAAATATCATCTCTTGGAGATTACCATCTTGAGCTTCATGATAAGCCTCATCTTCTTATATGTACCCACACCTGGTGGTCTAAATACTATGTGTCTAATAAAATTATGTTATACAAATTTAAAACAATAATATGAATATTTTCATAGCACTTTAAGATTTTAATATTAGTGAGGGACATGTATGGTCTTATTAATGGTGAAAATACTCTAGAAAATTATTATATTAAATCCAGACACATCAATGAATAATATATAATAAGATGTATAATTAACATTCAATACATTTAATATACATGTAATCTATGTAAAAACTGCTGGTCCAAGGAAACCAGCTCTAACAATTTTTTCATTTTATGATAATATGATTTTCATGAAAATAAGTAAATTGATTTTTTGAATTATATATAAATCAATTGAATAAGTAGAAATCCTGTATCAAAGGTTTTTAATGGTTGGTTGATGAAAAGTAAACATGATAATGTTAAAAATAAATCTATATAAAATATATTTGAGCATCTTGAAAATATTTGTGGGATTTAAAATAAGTATTTTCATATGGTATTACAATGCAGGTAAAAATGAACTATATTTGTTTTATGAACAATATAGATGAAATGAACACTAAATTAAGAGCTATGGTGAAATGAACCGGAGATATTGTAGGGATATAAGAAAAATAAAATTTCAAAATCATTAATACCCAATAATTATAAAATGGATTACATTGTCAGAAAAATTACTTACTTCTTTTAGGGAAGAATAATTCAAACCATAGACCGCTGAAACATTCAATGGAAATCAATATTGATGGAGGGATTAAACAAAACAAATGTAAATAATAAAACATAAAGAAAAATTAATGGATTGTTTTTGTGGAATTCATCCCTAAAGAATAATTTTAGTCTTATGAATATTTACATAATGATTTTAGTAAAATGATTCATTTAAAAATATATAAAATATCTAAACAATATGATATCGTTTCCAAAGAATGAAGGACTTTTTATAAACCTCATTTAGAAATTTAATGATATATGGATGATTCATAAGTAAAGAATTTTATAAAGGCAATCGTGTAATAAAAATATAAAACTCAAATTTAATGATATATTTTATAAAAAGTATGACCCGTGATTACATGAAGAGTTGTGTGGAAGGAATAATCATGTATTTCACAATTTTAATGATTTTTTTATTATTTTACCATCTAATGAAGAGATGTTGAATAAAATAAAGATAAAACCATGAAATTCATGTTCATTAATTACTAAATTAAATAAAAATATATCAAAAAAGTGGTTATTCAATGAAATGATGGAATAATACTTCCATAGAAGAATAAATTCCAAAATATCAAAATTTAATGCATGATGAATTCCCCCAAAGATCGATCCAAATGAAAAAAAGTCCATTGGTTGAGAAGAAAATCACAACCCTATTACTCTATACAATGAATTATTGAGATACCACCATAATCCCTTATATATTTTGTTTAATTATTCATGGAATGGATTATAATTTTAGGAATGTTTTAGTGAATTATATGACAAGATTAGTGTGATATAAAATCTCGATATTATATTATATGTTTACATCATGGGTTTTTCATAAGATTTAGTACTTTAATTATTACTTGATGATTTTATAATTTATAATAATTTGGTTGATTTATTTTGCACATATAGTGGGATAAGTTAAAGACACATCTAGAATTTAAATTATTTTAAAATATGAATTTATATGAACTGATTAAAAAATATCATTGAAAAATAATTAAGGTTATAAATTTCATGATATTATATTAAAATTATTTGTATCTTCCAGAAAATATTTCAAAACCCCTCTAGAAAATAATTATGTGTTTTCATCATATTCATGATTCTTTATAAGAAATATTTCATTTTGAACAAGTCCCTCTTATTTTTTATACATAGCATGTACCATGTTCATTTGACAATGAAAAATTATGGTTATACCAGTTTAAGTGAATTAATACCACTTTTTATCATGATTATTTAAATTTAATATGAATAAGAGGAGGTAAATTAAAACGGATGAAAAAAATGTTATCATAGATTTTATATATGTTTATTGATAAAAAATTAGGTGGATTATATTATTGAACCTTCTTGATAGTATGTTTTAGTAGATTATAATATATAAAATATCAATATGTGGTGATAAGTGAAGTTCATAATGAGTTTAAAGAACCCCGTCATATTGATTGAGAAAATCACATTCCCTAAATTGTTTCAAGGAGTATAATAATTTCTATATAATATATCATCATGGAGAAATTCATAAATCCACCATTGATGTTCTATTCTATGTACTGTTATATGGTGCAGGTTGATGTTTATTTAATATGATACATGAATACTGTATGAAGAAATGATGATGTTTGTTCATGTGGTGGGATTTTATTGAATCCCAATAAGGAATAAGTTATATATAGTATGATTATGAGTTGGTGAACTAGAACCAACTTATGGGTAATTAAATATAACATGTACAATTTTTTAATATTAATAAACACCTTATCATAAAATTATTGTTGTTTTATGTAACATAGTATGTGATAATGCCTAAAGAGTATCTGTTGTGAAAAAATTTCATAGAAGTTCCCCGCAATGATGGGAACCTGGAAGTACCCTGAAATAGTTTTTTACTGTATATTCTAAAGCCAGTTGATATCATTTAAGGGACACAAATGAATAAATATATCATTGGTGGGGTCACATTGGACTTAGAGGACTATCTCATAGTGTATTCCCATAGTAATATCTAGTATGATATTATGAGAATGGTACCCCCAGCCAGAAATCCACATTTATATCTGTCCTTGGATGTCCCGATCTGCGGAAGTGTGTAATTTTCCTTGGACTTTATTATTATTATTATTAATGAGTATTATGAGTTTCATACATTGATTCATTTTTGGAAAGCATGATTACCAATATCCATGGATATGTAGGATACATTGGGTGCATCATGAGTAATAATGTATTAATGAAAAATGATAGAAAATATTTATCCCTTATGTTCATTAACAGATGTTGATATCTTAGGCCCTTTTATGGAAATGATATAGCCGAAATAAATCCAAGACTGTGGTAATATATAGGCATGTTCAATTTTCAGAATGTCAAAGAAAGATAAATTGTGCACATAGGTTGATCGCACTAGCTTGCAATCTGCTTGATTAGAGATATTGATAAAAATGGATTATATTACACTGTATGAATCCCTATGAGGTAACATGTCATTGATGCATAATTTTTTTTTCTCTATTGGTTCCTTGGATTGTTTCTTTATGATAAAATTTTACTTTAGGGTGCTTCTCTTAATGCTTCTAAGAAAGAGTCCTAGAGGGTCACACACTATGTGTGTCTAGAATATCAGTTAAATAATATATTATTATTCATTATTTAATAGGTTGAATAAATATTATTCCCATATGTGCTTTAATAATCTTTTTTATATTTCAAGTGACATATAAAAGTTTATTTTATATTTATTGAACACAATGTTGATTAAATTTTTTAGTGAATAATGTTGTGATATTTATTTAATAAATTAATAGACATTAATCGAGGCATGATAAATATTATAGGGGAATGGTGGTCCGAGTTTAAAGGTTAGAAGAGAAATAATAAATATATAATAATATATAATTAAATATTATTACATTATAATTTTACACTTATGTGTTTGCAAAGAAATGATATTATTATTATTATTTTACATGGGATTGTTCTAGGATTAAATAAACAATTATGAGAACTTGTGAATTTATTTTATTTTAACCCTATAAATATAAATATCAAAATATGTTATTTTTTCATGGGAGCCAATCCATTTTTCGTGGTTGTGGACATCCAATTATTATAATCCTCTATAGCCTAGAGAGATCTATTATCCAAGAGTGCTCTCATGAAAAGAATGATATCGTCCACCACTAAACCAAGGATACTGATTTGGATGTGGTTCTCAAAGAGATCAAAGGAGGAAGAAATAGGGTTTTAGATAAGTCATGCTAGCACCCATTGATTCCTTCACTGACATATAAATATTCCTGGAACACATGTGGATCACCACTAGGGGAAATCTACACTTGGTTTCTACAATGCCACGATGGTGGACCATAGATCAGTCACAAGATTCATCAATGTAGAATGAATTTTTAGAAGGAAATTATTTAATTAATTAATTTAGTGAGAAATAATTTGATATGATCCTCTCATTGAGTTCCTATGTAATTAACCATTATCCATACCATTGATTCAATTCTGTTCTACACAAACATCATTATCTTGGAGATATCAAATGTCATCAATTATGGAAGAACACCATGTTGGGATCCACCCATCACACGCTTCTAATGAACCCAGAACAATAAAGCGGTATCATAATGGACACATAATAATTTATAATTATTTAATGATCATTGGTGATTTAGACCTTTTAAATTTAGTTTATCAATTCATGTTTAATCATAATTTTAATCCAAATTGCAATATTTATTTTTTATTCATTCGTTTCTCATATATCTTATCGAGATGATTAATTTTATAAATAAAATAAAATCAAGGAACTCATCCAGAGGCGCCTTGGTTTTTTTCCAGACTACACAAGACTACACACTGTGTAACCAATGTTACACACCATCAAGTAATTTTTATATCATGTGAATTGATTATAAAATAAATCCAAAATTAGGGATTAATTACATGGTTTAATTTTAATGTTTGATAACTTGAAAATAATGGCACATGATCATCCATAGTACACATCGTGTATCCCATGTACATGGCATGTAGTCCTATTGAGTTAATGGTGGGTATTGTATTTCAATTCACAGCCTACCCAACTGGTGATAGTTTAATTTAGAGATCACATGGCATATTTCCCATTGAAAACACTATTTACTCTTTTTTCTAAGGTGTGATTCAATACCCGAGTCCTTAGGCATGTACATTAGACAGACGGTGAGAGATTTACACACAATGTAGATCGGATACACATTCCATGTACATATTCTATGTTATGAATTTTTAAAATTTATTTAGTTTATTATACAAACCTCGTGACATGTACTTATGTGTGGTCATAAAGATAAGACATTCCCTATGATAGGTCTTAATATACATAAATATTTATATATTTAATTAATATATGTGTATTTATCTAATTTGTGTATCATTTATAAGTTATATTACATGTCGTTATAATACGTTTATTTATGAAAAAAACGTTCTAAAAAATTATTTTACTCATGTAATAAGTCATGATGAATGTGTTGTGAATGTACTAGTTATGTCATTTATGCGATATACCACAAGAGTAAAATAGTATATGAGTATAATTCATGTTTGGAAGAATTAGACTAGTATTCACTATGTATCTCCACTATATATTTATGTACACAATTAATTTTAAATAACTTAGTATAATTTGTTTAAAATTATATTGGAAGAAAATATAAATGAAATTTGGATAATAATTAAGATAAAACATTTGATTAATTATATATAATAATTAATTTATTCGAGTGTGAAAAATCTTAAATAATAATGATTAAGAATTAAATGCTATTTTTATTAAATGCCTAAGTCATTGCATGCATGTGGATGATCATGAGCCTGATCGAACCTTCTTATGTGTTTGGATTTATTTCATTACTATTTAATTAAATTATTGGTTTTTGTTCCCTCTCTCCTTTTATTATGTAGGGCATACATGCATATTGTTTCTTTTATGTAAACCTTTTTCCCCCTCACCCTCATGTGGGTAACAAACATATATAATGGATGGAACTCCCAAGATAGTGGAGGTGTTTCATGTTTGGAGCTAAGTGAAACAAATCCAATGATATACATAGTTAGATATGTGAAAAGATGTAAAAATGAAACAAAATTTGTTTTAGGTGTTTTTACCTAGCTCAATGGTTTTTTGATCAACACCTAGATGAACATGCCATTGTTATAATATCCTGATCATAACCATAGTTATTTAATTTCAATTAGATTCATGGATATTTAATTATGTATATTTTTTCACGATCACATAAATTAAAGAAATTAATGATCATCAAGATTTATCTGACATAAGTTTTCTTATGCATAAATACCATCTAAGACATGGTTACTCACATAAGTAAATACACTTAATATTATAAATAAACTGATTAAGATAATAAATGGAAATATACACATATAAAGATAAAATTTCTTAATTAAATACAATAATTTGGTATCTCCTTCAATTATATTGGATAAAATCGAAACATAGATCAATGTGATTGACCAACCCATGATGGGGTTCTTTCAATTATTAGGGAATTTTATCATGATGTTATAATTTGATATAACATAGTTCAAATCAAGATTTGAATTCCAGAGAATTAATTTGTGTAATTGGTTGGAGAAGGATTAGAAATTACAATTATAGATTTCTAGATTGGGGAGTCAACTCATTGGATCATGGAACTGTGAGTTAATGCAGTTGGAATTTGAAATTCTTACCTATAACAATTAATTATTCTCGAATAACACAAGTTTGGGTAATGATAAGGGGAATACGGATCCTTGAAACATTATTATCCAACAAAATATGATATTTTGAATGCAATGGTGAGGACTATTTTTTTTCAATGAAATAGTGGAAACTAATAAATATAATATTTATTTATTTTCCAAAATTTTCTTTAATAATGTAATAAAAATATGCTCATCGTTTTTTATAGAAAAAAATGGCATCAAATATATATCTTCGATCGATACATTATAAGGACATCCTTTTCACCATTTCAAAATTAAAATAATTGTAAAGGAAATTATGTGGCATCCTTGTCCATGAAAGAAAATTGTTTATGCTAAATGATCCATTTCTAGTTTTTTCATGTAGTAAGGAAAGTAATTAAGAATTATATCTCTATGAGAAACATCTTAATGATGCTACTAATTATCTTTATTTCATGATATCATATATATACACTGTGATTTTTAAAGAAAAATGAGGATATGGATTCCTATATCACGATTTATAACATTTTGGATCTCTATTAAGAAAAGGCAATATAAGAGAGGTACAAGATATCCAATGCCTTTTTTTAAAATGTTTTTGGAGATTCGGTGCATGCTAGGATACATTTACTAAATATTAGTGGCTACCTTGAATTTTTGTAAATCATAAGGATTAAATTCCCAGATGATTTTTGGAGATGTCTCATACATTCATCACTACCCAAGACCTTCTACAACTATATTATTAATTACAATATGATAAATATTTAGAATATTCTTTTATAACATCCTTCATTAATTCTCAAAGTGGATAAGGACACTGAGCATGAAAAACCTATTGCTATTGAGGTAAATAAGAATATGAAGAACAAGAAAAATAAGGCCAATACATATAATAAACTAAATATCTCGAGAAAAATCCTTCCAATGTGAAGATGAATGAGAGGTTGGGCGAGGAAATGGAGTCAGTATTTTTATTCATGTGGCAATTAATCCCATTGGAAGAAGAACTTCACCCATAATAATGGGGAAGATAAACATGTGATTTTTATTGAGTGTAATCATTCTATATATATAAATAGGTTAATAGATATAGTTTTGGGGCTCACATATGTAACCAAATTCAGGAAACAGGTATATTCCAAATGATTTATAGAGGAGTGGTGGATCTTAGATCTGCTAATGGTGAGAGGATGATAGCTTTTTCCATTGGGGACTACAACCTCTTAGTAACAAATTGAATTATTTTATATTTGAAAAATTACTATTATGTACCTATAGTTACCAGAAACATGATTTCAATATCCATCTTATATATATATGGGATTATTTTAAAATTTTCAAATAAAAGTTGTTTCTATTATAAGGAAAAAATATGTTATGGAATGTTGCATTTAAGTAACAATATTTATGTATTAACTAATGAAAACCATGAATTTTAAATTGATAATGAATCATTTTCACACAACTTATATAACACCTATATTTGGCTTCACCATCATAGTTATGTAAACAAGATGTGTTTGACAATGCTCTCTCAAGATTGTTATTTATTCCCTTCCAAGCTAAAAAACAAGGTAGACATGTAGAGACCCAAAGCCCGACATACATGGATATTACATTACTTTTTTGGAATAATTAATGCATAATAAAAACAGCCACACAAGGACCATAATAGTTTAGTGTCTTTGGAAACTCGGAATATAATCTTCTAATCGCGGTGAAAGATCTTCAACATCTCCCATAAAGATCTTCCCCTTTTTTTCTTACCTAAAACCATTCTTTATATCCTGGGGAAAAGAAAACATAAAAGGGGTGAGCTCAAATGCTCAGTAAGGGTAAGCATTGAGAACACAAAACAATCCTTAGACATTTGAATGTAAAAAAAACATGAGCATAAAATCTAAACATCTAATTCTTGAGTAATGACATAAAACATGGCAGTATGTAAGGCATAGATCATGAAGAAACATTAATCATGATAAATTTTCATGGTAATAAAACATGTAATTGTGGCAACCATTAAGAACATGATATGATTTCCAAAGTATCCAAGGCATTGCTGCCAAGACCATTTTATTGGACAAAGTCCCTTTCTGAATAGAGTTCACTCCTCGTTCCAGTCCTGTATTACTGAACCAGTTTAACTTGCCGTTCCAGCCATGTCTATCTCAGAAGATATAAATCAATACCCAATTCATTGGAGGGAGATATGGGTCCCACCCATCTCATATTGAAATCATTATTTTGTGTACCACAATATAAACATAAATCATTCATCATAAGCCAAGAATAAAATGGGTTTCATAAACATCATTCCATCATAACGTAATACATACAAAAAATTTGGATATCATTTCATCATTAGAAAAGTGAAACCATGTAAATCATAGAGACATGATACTTGAAACATACACATGTGAAATAATGTCATCATAGATGAAAATGTTTTTGATAAAACACTTGAAATGAATTCTGGAGGAAAATATCCTTTTTTCTTCAAAATCTTTTTTTTACAAAATGTCATGAAATTTTAAAATAAAAGGATTTTGTTGAAAATATTCATTAAATATTTTTGAGGAAGCTTCACGAAAATAAGGCTTTATAAAACCGTAACAATCTGTTCGTGCCGTATAAGTTAAAAAAACATTCTTCTCGTACTTGTATCGGAAAAGTAAAAAAAGTACCTCATAGGGTAAACAAAAGAAAGATTCCTTCCATACCATGGGGTAAAAGTAAAAATGGTTGGAAAAGGAATTTAAACACACATGAAAATACTTTTATAAAACATGGACATGGATGATAACAATAACCCCAGTAAATACTTACGAAAAAGAAATCTCGGATAAAAATGATATTTGCAAAATTATCCCTTACCTTAGGTCCGATATGCTTCGTACGTATCCAAACATCCTGTATAATGATTTAAATAATATAATTGACTTATTACATAATCATATTCATTGTTATTATATCATATATGGTTCACTTAGGACTTTTTATTACCCGTTGTTTGGTAAATTCATGTTAAAGTAGCGTTTTGGGCAAAATCGTTTAATTTGTCGTTCGTGTTTTAACTTTTAATTATTCATATGATTACCAAGATCATGATTAATTATATCCAGAATGTAAAACATTATTTATATATAATATATATTCAGAATATACATATATATAATAGATCGATAAATGGAAAGAAATACACCGTTCACGGAGACGGTAGTCTGTACGTATGCATGAACGCTGTTTTTGTTTCCTTATTGAACTGAATGGAATTAAGTAGATGAAATATATATATATATATATATATATATGTACATAAATCCAGTAGCTTCATTATGTCATATATTTCATTATTATTCATTATATATACTTTATAATCATTCTTGAATGGTTAATCATGGAAAATGAATCTCTTCGCGTTCGTGGAGACGGTAGTTCGTACGTACGCACGAACGATGATATCATTACCATGATCATGGAATTGTATTGAAGTGTATGTATAATATTACAGAATCAATATCACTTTAAAATAACCATATATAGTTATTTATTTACACTATTATACCCATCCATGTAAGGTGGTGGTGGAAAATAGATTACACCACGACGTGGAGACTATATTCCGTACGTTCGCACGCGCGGTGATTTCGTTTTCCATAGGATAGATATATTGTGAAATAGGGTTGATTCATACATATAATAAAATATCAGTATACGAGTGATACTGATGTTATTACTTCATAATGTAACAACTAAAGAAGAAGAAGTGGAAGAAGAAATAAAGTTGAAAGAACCGGTAATGGACATTACCTCTTCTTTGAAGCACCTCTTTGAGACCTCCTTTTAGGGCACTACAATTGGTCTTTTAAGACAACAAAAACCTCTAGGATGTTTCTAGGGATGTGGAGAATAGAATTTAGCAGGGGTTGGCCGAGAATGAAGGCTCAATGTGGTGTGAGGAAGAGAGGGATGAGGTGCCCTTTTATAAGGGAGGAGAGGGTCACCTTTGGAAAAACTAAAAATATTATTTTATTATAAAGTAATATTAGGTTTTTAATAGCTCCAAATTGATTTATTCTGAATATAATGTGGGGATGGGTCTAAAGCCTCTCATACAAAATAATTTAGACAAGTTTAGGTTTCTATTTTAACCTTATCATTTAGATTTAACCTTAAGTTAAATAATTTTACTTTTACAGTGTCTTCTTGTTTTCTTACATTATAAGGATAATAAACATACTATAACAAGCCAAAAGAACCCCAAGTTGTTTATTATTAATATATATAACCTTATATAAGTCATTTGGCAGAACCTTAGATTTTTAGGAATAAAATAACAATTAATAATATAATATTTGTTTTAAAAATTATTTTATGTCATTTTTGACACTATTTGGTAATTGATTTTTGTGAATATCATAACAGAATGATTAGTTCGAAAAAGTTAATTAAATCAAAACTAACATGTCATATTAACCTTTAAATTTAGTGAAATTCATAAAAAGTCTCAAATTACATTTATTTGGGTATTTATAACATCAATTATGTCAATATTTCATTAATAAGATAATTCCTATATCATCATTGTGTCATAAATAAATTAAATTATTTAATGTCTAAAAATTAAAAATAAAATTCAATTAAGTAGGAAATCATTTTATATTTCTAATTGATATTTATTGTCTAATTTATCTTATGTATAACCCTATATAAAAAATGATTTACTTATTAAACTTTGATTTTAACTATTTTAACCCTTCTTTAAATAAATTAGTATTAAATGTCCTAATCTAATCCAAGTGGGCCTAAATGGTCATATTTTATTCATAAGGTTGTTTTTAGTCGAATTAAACTTATCCAATAGAATTATGACATGTGTTAGGATAATAATAATATCATTTTTACCCTCAATTATCCTATTTACTATTAACCATGGTAAATAAAAGTAAAGAGTTACTATTCACCAAAAAATATTTTAATCTCATTGAACCACATTTTAGTCCTTGATATTAACCGTGTCTCTCAGATTTTCGAAATTCAACTCACAGAAGCGGTAAAATTATGTTTTATGAAAAATTCAGTTTTTTAACTACCACTTAGTGGTTTCACTATTCATCAAAAAATGAAAGTTTCCAGAAAAAGACCAAAAATTAGGCCTAAGATATATTTGATATTATGAATTTAAAAATGATGTCTATTTTTCCAAATTCAAAACATATCAGTTTCATTAATTAATTTCAAAATTAATTCCCGTCGTCAAAACAAATAGCGTGTTTTTAAGAGATAATAACTATCAAAATATTGACACTTGTTTATGTCTGGTTTAAATGTGAAATTACATCAAATGACCAACATTGTATTAAATGGTAAGAATATATTCTAAATATACTTTAAAAACAATTAAAAAGATAATCCAACCTTATAAATTATTGTGATGAAAAAATTTGTTTTTAATTATAATATACCGTGTTTTTACTATTCATTAAAATATGAATGTTATCAGAATAATATGAAAAATTTATCCAAAGTAAATTTTTATATCCTGATTCCAAAGAAGAATTTTATTTTGTCCAATTGAACTTATAGACATGTCAAAAACAATATTTAATATGGGTGCCCCATCAAAAGGCGACAAAACTACATTTTTTGTAAAACACTTATTTTACTTGAAAAATTGATTTACTTCTCATACCATGTTCTAGAAAATGTTTAAGATGAATAATAATGTTATAAAATTAAAAATGTATTTAATACTATTCATAATGGCTAGTCCATAATAATATTATAACAATATATCGTTGTTTAGTGAAACCTGGTATTGCCTACAACACACGCTATCGAGGAACGTCGCGATTGCGTGTAATGCAAGCCAAGTCAGGGTTGTGTGTTGTGCAAGACCCCTCCATTGTTTCGTATAACAGAATCCAACCATATTTCATTTATACATTGAATATATATATATACCCTCAATGTTTCGTAGAATAACTACTATCAAAATTGTGTGTAACATGATCCAAGAATAGTATTGTGTATACTGCAAGCTCATACAATGTTTCGTATAGCGCAAGGCAATCTTGTTGTAGCTTACAACACAAGACATCAATGAAATTAAAAGAACATTTTTCATAAAATCTTGGGGTGTTACATTCCACCCCCCTTAAAATGAATTTCGCCATCGAAATTCGTCGGGGTTATAAATCGTTTACTATTTATAGAAACCCACATCATAAAAAGGAATACTAAAACTTAATTTTTAAAAACTAAAGTATGAAATGTAATGATTACCCAAAGTAACTCATCACTGGGTTTCCATATAAGAGAACATAGGTGAAAATATCGATATGGAAGAAAAATCTAACCATCGAGTTCTGATGGAGAGTGGTAGAGAACATGGTTATGAAAAAGCCATCAATCACAAAGCCATAGATTTGTGATGATCTAAGGTTCCATCTGATTCATCAGATATAAGGGAACTAAGAAATTTTTTTTTTCGTATTCAAGATCATTTCCCTAAAGTTGAATAAATTGGAATTTGAGAAAATACGTTCTTGATTTTGGTACAATCTCACCGTTGGTCGTTCCGTGGACAATTTCCACTTCATCTCTTAAATAAATGAAGTTGAATTTTTCATTCGCAAAGTGTTAGCAGATCATATGATAGAATGACAGGTCATTCCATCTGTCTCAAACAAAAAGTTTACAAAAAGTTATCAAATATACATAAGTCCATCTATAGTGAGATTAATCGTATATGATTCCAAAAATGGACTTATACTTAATATATCATACTGCTTAATATAATAAAACTAGTTTCTTCTAAACAGGGACTTCATGTAGGACAGTGGTAGTTGATGAAGGCATGTCACACTTCAGTTGTGGGTTCGATTCCCACAGCCTTGTCCGACGTGATGGGCTGTCGCCCGTCCTGTATGTTGTCCTTTTTCTAAAACTACATTACTATAACATCCATCAATAATATTTTAAAAAAGTTCTACCCTTAAACAATACTAACTTATGTCCAACATAGTCTATTCCAATCTTTAGGCTTATCTATAATACTTCTGTCCAAGCTCATAGTATAAAGAAAAAAATTACTTGAAATGTCATCAACCAAGCATGTGAATACCATCATTTATCCCCCATATATATTGTTGGTCACATTCCAATCATGTGAATACCTTAATCATGTATTCTCCTGAAAAATGAATACCCATTAAACCTTAGTGAAGACATGAATGCTGTCAAAAGTTAACTCTTTCCACATACCAAAATCCTCAAAATTCTATATACTCAAACCATGATATTACTTAGTCCTTATATCAATCATGAGCTCATGAATACTGTCAAACATTTCATTTTATCCTTGTCCCTTCATTATACGCATATCATCTGCTTTCCAAAATATTTGAATCACTTTTCATGGTTACCGATACCATAAAATAATTGAAATCCACAATAGACTAATACAAAAATATTCTAATACACCATAAAAGTACCTCAAAAACATTATTCTTGAATACCAATACATAAACACTTCAATCCATCCTCTTCAATGATTGTACTGGAAGAAGTCCTTCCTTGATTTAGAAGTATCTTTTTAGGTCAGGGAATTGAGTTGGGTAATGCCCATGTTCTCCACAAATAATACATTGAACTCCATAACATTCTGTCACTCTATGTCCCTTTTCTCAACACAAATAACATCTGTCCCTCCATTTGAGGTATTCCTCAAGGTTCTTCTTCCCTTCTTTAGAAATCTCAATCTTCCTTTCTTTATGCTCCTCAACATGCAAACATGCATAAAAGTCTATCTTCCTCTAATTTGATGAATTAGGCATACCACTAATTTTTTCCTTGTTAATCATATATTGCGATGCCTGATTCATCATAATCACAATATATTTCTCTCTAGGCATTACGCAATTTTGTTGCTCATAGTCACCAATTTTTCCATTGGATTCAATGTTAACTGAATTCCTTCTGGTTCCCTCCATTGGCTAAAACACAAAAAGAATTCTGTGAGAGACAAAAATCATACAAGGAAAATAACATAATCAAGGTGGAGTACCTTCAATATCTAATATCTTAGGTTTAATTATAAGATTGTTAGCACAATTCTAGGACTATAACTTATATGTATACTTAACCATAGGGACATCCCGAGACATACCTTAGAAATATCTCTAGGGATCTCACTAAAGTTCTCACATCCTAGACTCCAAAGGTTGACTAAACCTTTCCTCTGATACCAACTGTAGAGACCTGAAGCATGACGTACCTGGACATTACATTACTTTTGAGGAATAATAAATACATAACAAAAATAGACACACAATGACCGTAATATTTTAGTGTCTTTGGAAACTCTGAATATAATCTTCTAATCGTGGTGAAAGATCCTCAACATCTCCCATAAAGATCTTCCACTTTTTTTTCTAACCTAAAACCTTTCTTTATATCCTGGGGAAAAGAAAACATAAAAGGGGTGAGCTCAAATGCTCAGTAAGGGTAATAATAGAGAACATAAAACAATCCTTAGACATTTGATTGTAAAGAAAACATGAGCATAAAATCCAAACATCAAAATCTTGAGCAATGACATAAAACATGGCAGTACGTAAGGCATAGATCATGAAGAAACATTAATCATGATAAATTTACATGGGAATAAAACATGTAATTGTGGCATCAATTAAGCACATGATATGGTTTCCATAGTAGCCAAGGCATTGCTTCCAAGACCATTTTATTAGACAAAGTCCCTTTATGAATGGATTTCACTCCTCGTTCCAGTCTTGTATTACTGAACCAGTTTAACTTGCCATTCCAACCATGTATATCTCATGAGATATAAATCTTTATCCAATGCATTGGAGGGAGATATAGGTCCTACCCATCTCATATTGAAATCATTCTTTCGTGGGCCACAATATAAACATAAATCATTCATCATAACCCAAGAATAAAATGGGTTTCATAAACATCATTCAATCATAACGTAATACATACAAAAAACCTGGATATCATTTCATCATTACAAAAGTGAAACCATGTAAATCATAGAGACATGATACTTGAAACATACACATGTGAAATATTGTCATCTTAGATGAAAATGGTTTTGATAAACACCTGAAATGAATTCTTGTGGAAAATATCCTTTTTTCTTCAAAATCATTTTATTTTTACAAAATGTCATGTAATTTTAAAAGAAAAGGATTTTGTTGAAAATAGTCATGAAATATTGTTGAGGAAGCTTCGTGAAAATAAGGTTTTATAAAACCATAAAAATCTGTTCATGTCGTATAAGTTAAAAAAACATTATTCTCGTACTTTTGTTGGAAAAGTAAAAAAAGTACATTGTAGGGTAAAAAAAAGAATGATTCCTTCCATACCATGGGGTAAAAGTCAAAATGGTTTAGAAAATGACTTTAAACATACATGAAAATACTTTTATAAAACATGGACATGGATGATAACAATAACCCCAATAAATACTTATGAATAAGCAATCTCGGATAAAAATGAGATTTTCAAAATTATCCCTTACCTTAGGTCCGATATGCTTCGTACGTATCGAAACCTCATGAATAATGATTTAAATAATGACATTTAATTATTATAGAATCATATTCATTTTTATTAAATCATATATGGTTCACTTATGACTTTATATTACCCGTTCTTTTGTAAATTCATGTTAAAGTAGCGTTTTGGGTAAAATAGTTTCATTTGTCGTTCGTGTTTTAACTTGTAATTATTAATATCATTACTTAGATCATGATTAATTATATCCAGAATGTAAAACAAGATTTATATATAATATATATTCAGAATATACATATATATAATAGATCGGTAAATGGAATGAAATACACCGTTCATGGAGACGGTAGTCCGTACGTACGCATGAACGTTGTTTTCATTTCCTTATTGAATTGAATGGACTTAATTAGATGAAATATATATATACGTATACGTAAATCCAGTAGCTTCATTATGTCATATATTTCATTATTATTCATTATATATACTTTATAATCATTCTTGAATGGTTAATCATGGAAAATGAATCTCATCACATTCGTGGAGATGGTAGTCCGTACGTACGCACGAGCGATGATATCATTCCCATGATTATGGAATTGTATTGAAGTGTATGTATAATATTACAGAATCAATATCACTTTACAATAACCATATATAGTTATTTATTTACACCATTATACCCATCTATGTAAGGTGGTGGTGGAAAATAGATTACACCACGACGTGGAGACGGTATTCCGTACGTACGCACGCGCGGTGATTTTTTTTCCGTAGGATGGATAGATAGTGAAATAAGGTTGTTTAATAATTATAATAAAATATAAGTATATGATTGATACTGATGTTATTACTTCATAATGTAACAAATAAATAAGAATAAGTGGAAGAAGAAATAATGTTGAAAGAATCGGTAACGGACATTACCTCTTCTTTGAAGCGCCTCTTTGAGACCTCCTTTTATTGAACTAAAATTGTTCTTTAAAGAATACCAGGACCTCTAGGATGTTTCTAGGGAAGTGTAGAAGATAATTTGTCAGGGATTTGACGAGATTTAAGGCTCAAAGTGGTGTGAGGAAGAGAGGGAGGAGGTGCACTTTTATAAGGGAGGAGATGGGCACCTTTGGAAAAACAAAAAATACTATTTTATTGTAAGGCCATATTCGGTTTTTAACATCTCCAAATTGATTTATTTAGAACAAAATGTGAGGATGGGTCTAAATCCTCTCATCCAATAGAATTTATACAAGTTTAGGTTTCTATTTTAACCTTATCATTTAGATTTAACCGTAAGTTAAATAATTTTACTTTGACGTGTCTTCTTGTTTTCTAACATTATAAGGTTAATAAACTTACTATAACAAGCCAAAGGAACCCCAAGTTGTTTATTATTAATATATATAACCTTATCTAAGTCATTTGTCCGAACCTTATATTTTTAGGAACAAAATAACAATTAGTAATATAATATTTGTTTTAAATACTATTTTAGGTCAATTTTGACCCTATTTGGTACTTGATTTTTGTGAAAATCATAACACAATGATTAGTTAGAAAAAAGTTATTTAAATAAAAACTAACATGTCATATTAACCTAGTAAATTAGTGAAATCCATAAAAAGTCTGAAATTACATTTATTTGGGTATTTATAACATCAATTATGTCAATATTCCATTAATTAGATAATTACTGCATCATCTTTGTGTCATAAATAAATTACATTATTTACTATCTAAAAATTATAAATAAACTACCATTATGTAGGAAATCGTTTTAGCTTTATAATGAATATTTATATTCGAATTTATCTTATGTATAATCCTATATTAAAAATGATTTACTTATTAAACATTGATTTTAACTATTTTAACCCTTCTTTAAATAAATTAATATTAAATGTCCTAATCTAATCCAAGTGGGCATAAATGGTCATATATTATTCCTAATATTGTTTTTGGTCGAATTAAACTTATCTAATAGAATTAGGACATGTGTTATAGTAATAATAATATCATTTTTACCCTTAATTATCCTATTTACTTTTAACCGTGGTAAATAAAAGTGAAAAGTTACTATTCACCCAAAAATATTTTAATCTCATTGAACCACATTTTAGTCCTTGATATTAACCATGTATCTAAAATTTTTGAAATTCGACTCACAGAAGCGGTAATATTAAGTTTTATGAAAAATTCTGTTTTTAACTACCACTTAGTGGTTTCACTATTCATCAAAAAATGAAAGTTTCCAGAAAAATACCAAAAATTAGGCCTAAGATATATTTGATATTATGAATTAAAAAATGATGTCTATTTTAGAAAATTCAAAACATATCAGTTGCATTAATTAATTTAAAAATTAATTCTTGTCATCAAAACAAATAGCTTGTTTTGAAGAGATAATAACTATCAAAAGATTGACACTTGTTTATGTCTGGTTTAAATGTGAAATTACATCCAATGACCAAAATTGTATTAAATGGTAAAAATATATTCTAAATATAATTTAAAACCAATTAAAAAGATAATCTATCCATATAAAATATTGCGATGAAAAAAGTTGTTTTTAATTAAAATATAGCGTGTTTTTACTATTCATTAAAATATGAAAGTTATCAGAATAATATGAAAAATTTATCCAAAGTAAATTTTTATGTCCTAATTCCAAAGAAGAATTTTATTTTTTCAAATTTAACTTATAGACATGTCAAAAACAAGATTTAAAATGGGTACGCCATCAAAAGGCGGCCAAACTACATATTTTTTAAAATACTTATTTTACTCGAAAAATTGATTTTGTTCTCATACTGTGTTCTAGAAAACGTGTAAGATGAATAATAATGTTAGAATAAATTGATTTTTCGGAGATGCAGTGGTCACATTAATTAAATAAAAAACATATAGAAATGGATCCAAATATGGTTAGAATTATAAACAATATAGAGGAGGAAATAAAACAAAAATTCCATTTCGATAAAATTTGGAAAAATGAACTCAGAAATTTTTTTTATTAGAGTGTAAAGTGATAAAAGTTAATAAGAAATGTTAATATGGCATAAAACATATATAGTGAGGTTAAGCCTCATCTTCTCAAAGAAAATGAAAAAGGGAATATGGTGCAGTCACAACATGATGTTTAATGCATCATGTGTAGAAAATATTGGAAACATTCAAATTATTGATAAAAAAATATAATGTTTGGAAACCCCAATCAACATCATTATATTAAAAGGGAATTTGATTTTTATATATCAATCATAATGTCTAAAGTAGTCGTTCTAATTAATGTGGTGGAAGGCACACTCATTGTGTTATCATAGATGGAAATTACTTTTTTATCTCAAATTCAATGAATTCAAGTATAAAATACATGTTGGAAAACAATTTTTAGTCAAACATTGAAATACCAGAGTAGAGTTATTAATTAAAACTCAAAATGAATTATCCAAATATCAATGGTTTATATAAACTCATGTATCACCTTTGGATAGTACAATGACATTGAAAATCTTGTAGTCATTCCCATTGTGGGATTTGACACTATACTAGTGATGTGATGGATTTGAAAGAATAAAACTAAAATCAACTATAGAAGAAATGAAATTTTATTTGTTTTAAATTGAAAACCTAACATAATTTTTAATGTAAATATATACTATCATGATCTCTTCCATGAATAAAAACCTATATTTTTCTTTATGGAAATGATTAATGCTGAAAATAATAAATATAATGTCTAAATATACAATATTCCATCATTTTTTCAGAACATATTGATATAATTAAAAATGAGTTACCTAGACCTCCCTAAAAAATAGAGTTAGGGTTCCCTATAAAACTCTTACCTAGATCAAGAATAATATTGAAGACCCTATACAGAATGACCTATATGGAATTAAAAGAATCAATGAAGCCACTTCATGATGATTTAGGGAATTTTGTATTTGAAAAAACATTATCTCCATAGGGAGTAACAATTATATTATTGAATAATTAGGATGAATCAATGATGTTATGAATTTATTATTGATAACTTAATAAGATCATAGTGAAGATCAAGTATTATCTACCATGGATTGATTATTTTTTCATCCAGTATCCTAGGGCTCAATTATTTCCTGGTGTTGAACTCTGATCAAGGAATAATTGATTAAGTATGAGGAAATAAGATATAAAAAAGTATTCCTTTTAAAAAATATATGGGTATCATAGGTTTTTTATTATTTCCTTTGTCTTTACTAATGACCATGTCATATTTATTGGTTTAATTAACAATGTATTTTAATATTACATGGAATAATTTTATGTTGTATATATTGATGATGTTTTGAAATATTCAAAAAGTATTGGGGAGCATGAGTGTCATGTAAGATTCATATTACATAATCAGTGGAATGGGAGTTATTGGGTAAATTCCATAATTATGAATTATTGTAACAACATAGTATATTCTTGGGTAACATCAGGACCACTGAAGGAATCTCAGTAGAAAAGACCGAGGAAATGTCATGTAGTAGAGTATACGTCCTATTATTGTTAATGATATTCAATTATTTTTTTTGACACATATGATACCATATAAGGTAATTGAAAAAACTTCCACATCACTCTAATCCACTACCCAAGTTATGTCAAATAATAATTAAGTATATCTAGAAAAAGGAGTGTGAATTAATTTTCCATGAACTAACGAATAGGTTGTGTAGTGAACTTGTTCAACTATACCCTTTATTGGGGAATCATTTTTTATTTATAGTGATACATTATTCAAATGATATAGGTGTGTACTCATGAAAAATTAAAATCTAATTTCATAGGCATCGTGATAGTTAATGACTTTTAAAAATTAGCATCATACTTATGAACTAGAGTTAGCTGTAGTTATATTTTCTATAATGATATCGAGACACTATATTATTCTAGATATGTGACATATACACATATGACTAATGTTTGATTTTTATAGAGACAAAATGAGTTTAAGAAGCATCAGTGAAGATGATTTATTCTAATAAAGGACTATGATTGTTCAATTCACTATAATCCAAGATGGGTAAATAGGATAGCTGGTGTTATTAGTGGAAAATAAACTTCTAAAATATCCATAATGTGGATTGAGAAATACCTTAACTTCATTTATGTTTAAATTATTGAATTTTGAATCATAATGATATTTAAAAAATAATAACCTTCAAAAATTATTTTCCAAAAAATCAACCCAATATAAGACCAAGGAAGTATATAGTAATGATCTTTATCATCAAGATAAGAAGAATAAAGAAGAGGGGAATAATCATGAAATATACATAAAAAAAGATGGTGACTTTTAGATTTTGTGTTCCATCATCACTTGAGATAAATAATGATATATTTTATAATGAACATAGCTCATATTTAACCATCAATAATCGTGGTACCATGATGTACTAGGATCTTGGAGAGAACTTCTGGTTGGAAAACACTATGAAGGTTATCACTGAGTATACCTAAATGTTCTTGGTATGTTACAATGATAAATTAGAGAGATATAATTACAAGGTTATGATTTTATAATTGACTATACCCATTTGGAAATGAGTGAATTTAAACATAGACATCATCAATGGTATACTAAATACATCCTAAGGAAATCATGAAATATTTATTGTGGTGGATCTAATCCTTGAGGTATTTTCACACCATCACAATTGAGAAAAAATATTCTATTGATAAATTTTCCATTATAAATTTAAAATAATTAGTGAGGATTCCCAGGGTACTCCATTCATCCTTTTCTAATTGTGATCAAAGGACCACTTATAAATTTTTGAGAAGTTGACAACATGCTCTGAATACTAAATTGAGTTTTAGTATGACTAATCACCCCTAAAATGATTTCATATATGAAAGGACCATTTATAAACATGGTAAAATGTTGAAATCCTACTAAACATAATTTTTGGTGGGTGGAATCATCATATCCCAATAGTTTAATTATCTTGTAACATTATCATATACTTGATTATTGAAGTGGAACCATATGAAGAACTATATGGGAAGTAATATAGAATTCATACATAATTGGAAGGTGATTGTTAATTAAAGTTAATTAGAATCTATATTTTAAAGGGATGAATGAAAAGATTGAATCCATAAAATTTGATATAAAAATGACACATATTTGATATAAGTGTTAGAATGAAAATTATCAAAAGGACTTGTAGTAAAATGTTGAATAAACAATGTTCCTTTTGATATCACCATGGATGAATAGAATGTGGTTTTGAAATTAAGGGATGCTTATCCCAAGAAACATTTTACCCTTTGGGATCTGTTATTGCAAATGTGTTATGGAATATCAGCTAGCAGTTTCAGAAAATCGGGATAATGTTCAAGATGTATTCCCCATATATCTCATGAGAAATTACATACCTGAACCCATACATGTATTGATTCAGGGGGAGGTACAACTGGACAATGACTTCTCTTATGTAGAGTAACCGATGAAGATGTTAAACTATAAGGATAATTTTTTATGAAGAAAGGAAACTAACTTATACCAAGTGATAACGTGAAACCAAATGCATGATGAGGTAATCGAGGAACCCGAGAGAAGAAGAAACAAAATTTCACTCAAAATTTTTCAATTGAAAACAATAATTGGAATTTCGGAAAAATATTTCTACTGGGGTGGAGGAATGAACAATCTAGAGTTTTTAAATGATAAATTTCTCCAAAATAAAATTGTGTTATATTATTTATTATAGTAACATACACATAAAACACATAATGAAATTAAAATTAAAATTAATTAATGAAATTAATTACACTAGACTTTAACAAACACAAGAAAACTCTAAATATTACGAGGGGACTAAAAATAGAAAATAAATTACTAAAAATGGAAAATTTTTCATTACCCTGATCTTCTAGAATCATTGATCCATTGAATAAAACTGTATAAATGGGATGAAAATTAGTTAACCAATGAACACTTTATAAAATGGAAATATAGAACTCTGAGAGGAATTGAGGTGAATAATAGATGAATGAATTATGTGGTATTTAAAGGAGGTAATATGATCATTGTAATATTAACTTAACAATTAGGAATAAAAACTTGATCATTGGGAATAGTAAAATGACAACGATAATAGTTATCTAACAAAAATTAATATAAAAAAGTATATCATTAGTAATTTACGTAAATAAAAATATTATAATTTTGTAAAATAAATATCAATATCAAAAACTCAAAGAAAATAAAATCATAATTTTAATAAAATTTATTTTAAGATATTTCTTTAAAAAATTATATTATAAATATAAATAACTGATGATCAAAAAATACTTTTTTCACACTAAATTAATTTTTCGAATCAAAACATCAAAATAATCCAGCAGCTAATCTTTAGTAATTTTCTAGAACACGTCAATATATATATGAATAGTAAAAATAATATTTTTTAAACAATACATGTTTAACAAATATAGATGATAAAATAATGAAAAAATAAATTTTTAATTGATTATTTCATCCCAAAATCAATTTATAATAATATATGGGTCATTTAAAAACAGTAAACATAATTTCAAACAATAAAAATAATTTTCCAATGACTAAAGTCAATTGTAATTTGTTAAAATAACTTGTTTTAATTTTTTTTCACATTCCATTTGATCATAATAATATATTTAGATTATAAGTTTTTTTAATGATTAAAAATAAATACATTAAATGAAAATATATTTCACTATTTTAAAAAAATTTCTATTCCATGGGTTACCTTGTTTCAAGTATAAATAACCTATATCATGAATCATGGAAAATAGATCATTCCTTAATTAACAAATCCAAATATCTTCCCATATTACAGATCTATCCCCATTAAAAATCATTATTAGTTTTTGAGTAAACCAACTCCCAGAATTAACAGAATTTTCTATCATGGAGAATAAGAATCATTAGAAAGAGGGTCAGTTTTTATCAATTGATCTCTATGTTTCATCTTGACTTCCTTTTTATTATTTTTAAATTTCAAACCCAAATATTCTAATGGTCATTAAGTAGTATTATATAAATTCATTACTTATTTTTAAAAACTATAATTATTAAATTTGCACCATATTTAAATGTAATAGTTCCCTTATCTAATTTTTTACAATATATTGTTAATAATATATTAATCAACCATGATTACATTACCATCTAACTAAGTATCAGAATTTTTATGGTTACCTATAATATAAAATTGATAAATATAATTTATTCTAATGTGGTGTTATGTTAAAGGACTTTTCCTCCTCTAATTTTTCTATTAAAGAACCCTATATTTCAGACCTTGTAAATAATGAAATACATTATTCTCATGCATTTTTTATTAACAAATTACTAATAATATTATTTATTAATTTTGATAAATTTTTTCTCTCCCGTTATTCTTCTATTTAATCAATATTTTATATCATCTGGTCATCAATTTCAATTCATGAATTTCATCTTTTACTTGTAATATTCATATATATGTAATACCAAAAACTCCTTCCTTACCCAAGGGTATTATAATTTATGTAAACATAATTAGTTTATTAAGGGATTAAAGTTCATAAAACCCATATTCCATTTGTCTGCATAAAAATGTTCAAATATTTAGTAAATTATGAACTTAATTAATCATTTATTTTATAAGAAACATGTTATATTATCTCTAGGGGTTATAATTGAAATTTTTTAGATGATAATTAAAGAAAACATAAATTAATACATATGAAGGTTACTAAAGATCCTTTTTGATAAATTTGTTAAATATTGTTTTTTATTTGTTGACAAATAACTTTTTTATAAGAATGTTTTTTTTCAGAAATTTTACCCATACAATCATAATATGTTCTATAAGAATGTGGAATGATACTTAATTTTTGAAACTCAAACATAATGGTGGATAAAAATTATTTTTATGAATGTTAAATTCCAAATGAAAATGATCAAATTGAGAAGCACCAGATGCATAATATCAGACGGAGTGGCACCAAATGGAATGGTGGTCAAAAAGATAATGTTTCTGATCGAACACACCATCAGTCTCAGGCCCATTGGTATGAAGTTCAAAATCCGTTAGACTTATTGTTTATTATATACTCATATGTTTCTTTGTAATGTAGTTGTAATGATATGGAAGAGTATTTTTAAGTAAGTGAATTCCTGAGTTATACTATTTTCAAAAATTATAAACTAATAAAATGACGAATTACTGATCATAGAATTCCAAAACATCTAGAATAATATCATGATAAATTCTATTAATGAAATAAAGAAATCATAATTATTATATACGTCCCTAAAATAAAGATAATTTTTTCGAATGATTAATAACTGAGGAGGTTTTGAAGCTTCTTAATATTGGTGAGTGCAGTTATCATTGGATACACATGATCATAATGAGGAATCCATCGTTAGGGGAATTACATCATTATGAAATATCCAAAAAATATATAATATTTATTAAATTAGAATAATGGTGAATCTTGGAGTGTTTTTAATGTTGCTATGTGGAGTCACAATAAAATACATTCCATCCAAATGGAAATTCCATTGTAATGAGATTTTCAATGGACTAACTATGAGAATCAAATTCAATCAGGATAATTCTGAGAAGTAAAGGTCGATCGTAATGAGATTATATAGAACATATGATCATAATCAATATAGAAAGCTAAATCTATGTAATTTTCACCATAATGAGAGTTGAAGGTTTGATCATACTAAGGAAAAGATAGGGAGTTCAATATTGATTATTAAATAGAAGAAGAAATTTGAAGAGATGAAGTGGTCAAAAATGATATTTAATTCATCACAAATCTCATTGAAATCTGATAAGGTTTTAGGAATCCAAAGATGAAGATTAAATGAAAGTGATTTTTTTGTGTTTATGAAATTATAAGAAGTGAGGAATGTTTTAAAGATTCCTTTCCTTTAATTGTGGAGTCGCCTATAAATAGTTTGTCATGTCCTTGTTACATTATAAATTTTGTAAAGAAGAAATTAGGGAGCACTAAAGAATTTGAGTGAAATTTTCTTTCTAGGATGAGATCGCAGAAAAATATTGGAAAATTAAATTTTCCATTAACCAGACTGAGGAAAATAATATTGAGAATTTTTTCAGAGTTTTTGTTTTGAATATTTATAATGGGTTCATCATATTAAGTCCACTATATGTTATAAATCAGAATGAGTATGATCATACTGATAGTTTGAATAGAGATTTTGTGGTGTAGATTGACTAATGGAGGGTTTTTTGGCCTCATCAGATTGAGATAATATGATATATCTGAATTTGACTGAGGAACCAAATTGGGCATTTGTGGAGAAGTTTGAACAAAGTCTATAATGTTTTGTTTTGGCATAATTGTTTTGTAAGAAAAATTGTAAGCTTGTGGGAATAAGTATAATATTACCTATCATAATGTAGAATGTGTCTAATAGGATTTGTAATAAGTTTTGTTCATTTCGTCATAATAGTGAATTTCCATAGTCCCACATGAGTTTCTATATAAAGGGTGAATCTTCCCACATTAAGATTAAACCTAGATAATATTGTGTAATTTACATGATTTCTTAATATTTCATTCATGAGTATTTACGAAGAGATGATAAGTAAATTAATCATAAAAGGTTATAGGGGTTATGTTTTAAAAAGTATCGAAACTTTCAAAAGTGAAAAATGATTCAACCCCCACCCTTATATGTTGTAGCCAATTTTCAATGTTATGATTTATGGTATTTTATTAGGATATTACTCTTTTCATTAGAATCATTCCTTATTGATATTCCTTATGGTCACAAGCTAAATATCCCTTTTCTATTCTGTTACATAGGTTTATTCTCACCCCTTTACTTTGATGTATGTCCCCAAGATATGAGATGAATAAAAATGAGAAAGAATGATCCTATGAAGAAGCCTTTAAATTAGATTAGTTGATTATTTATGTTATAAACGTATTATGTTTATAATTTCTATGAATATAAACCATAAAGGATCATGTGTGTTATTATGTTTTTTAATATGTAATGAATGTATTATTTCATAAATATGAAATATTCCATATGGCATTAATTCCACTTCAACATCAACATTTTAGTATCTAGATGGGGATTTCATTGAATAGGAAACTACATAGTCTCTACTTTATTAATATATTTATATGTTATACTGTACATAGCCTTATGCTAGTGGTTTTCTATAATTTTATATAATTTTAATCTATTAAAAAACTTACCTTTCATTGATAACAACAGAGGTGACCCAAACATTATATACATAAATATTACATATTTCTTGATTAATATTATATATATTATAAAAATAGAAGTCCCATTACCCAAAAGGATTAGTGTCTTTAGATACTAGATAAATAATAATTTTATTTTGTAAATTATCTTCAATATCTACCACAATGCTCTTCTCACATAGTACACTTTAAAGGTATACCATATATAATTTCATTTTTCATAATTGAAAATATGATTAGAAAATGGTTCTCCTAACATTATAATAACATATTAGTTTTATTCCTAATCAATTAAAGATAATTAATCATGACTTGTGGAATATGTAATTTTCATAACCACATTAATAAGTCATAAGAATGTAGAATAATAAATAATTAATCATGTGAAATGAAAATATATCATAAAAATAATTCATAGGATTTTATAATATAAAAAACTATAGAAATCCATTTTCACAGTCGACTATCACTGTAAATACTATCATATGGGATTGGGTTCAATCTACATTCTATTATTTTGTTAGTCAAGATTAACTACAAAGACTATCATAAGATTTAGAGTCCCTTACTAATCTAATTTCACTCTACATTCCAGTCCATATTATCTCATAATTTATTAATATTTACCCAAATCAATGATGGTAAATATAATTCCTTTCCCAATCATCATTGAAATAAATTTGAATAAATGTTTCCAAAATTTCCTAATACTATTCAAAATTTCATCATACCATAACAAATGGAAATTAAAATTATTTTAAATATATTTCATTATTTCAATATATAATATCCCATGGAAATGGAACAAGTTACATACATATTTCATCATAACATAATTAACCAATGGGAAACATATGAGTTTCATAAAATCGCCCATATATCATCATCACTATAAAACATCCGAAGAATCAAATAGTATGGTATAATAATATTATTTCCAAAATGAATATTAATAATCATTAAAGTGTATTTACATAGGTAAAAGATTCCATTATACTATAATTTCATCATTTTTTTAAAAGAATGAAAATACACTTTTTTCTACGGTATCTTTAAAAAACAAAAATTCCTTGAGTATAAAGGAATAATATTTTATTCTGAAATAACAATGTAAACATGTAATAGAATATTTAATGAAAATAATAGAAATGAAATCTAAAATAATCCATTCTATGATAAACATTAAAATAATAATTTATTTCAAAAGTTCTATAAAATAAATAATTAAACTCCTCGAAAAGAAGATAAAAATTAATTTTCTAATCAATGAAATGAAATTTCAGTATAGTCCAAAATGACCCTAAATAATTATGTAATCATAGTAAATGAAATTATTCAATGTTTTATTATATAAATTTTAAAAGAATAAAATCATCCATCACAAAATATGAAACTGGGATGTTTATATTACAAATATTATCAAAAAATATTAATGCTCCAAATAGAGTAAAATAGTACTAATATTTAAAAATTCAAGTAATATAGAATGTTTATTACAATAGATGTGGTTTAAAGTATAAGTATATTACAATTTCAAACAATGGTAATATAATTTATAAAATCAGGAAAATAATGGAAAATGTAACATAAACAATTACCTAAAATATCATCGTCATTATTATAAAATTAAAACTCATCATTAATATATATTAATTTATTATAACACTACTATAAAATTATATGCATACATATCATGTAAAAACCCTTACCCCAGTAAACTAGAGAAGGTGTCAACATTATTACACATTCATAATATACAAGGGATTTCATAACTAAAGACTACTCAGTTTCATAGCCTTGAAAAATGAGATACAAACTTGACCCCCAATTTAAAATGTAAATAAAACTATAAAACACATCAAAATAAAATATTTTTATCCATTATAAAAAATCAAACATTTTTCAACATATCATGGGGAAGGGAATAAAAATAATTGTGAACTCAAAAACTTGATATTTGTTTCATGCAATGGAGGCTATAATGTGTAAATATAGAATAATAAACATGGAATGTTAAATAAATAAAAACACATTTAATTTAATAATAACATGAGAAGAAAACAAATCTATGTATAATATTAATATAATAACCTCATTGATAAAAATAAATTGAAATCCCAATGAATGAAATTTAAAATATTGGTCCCGTTGATCAAGGAATCATGCCATAATATTTTCATGTATTGGAGGGTATATTCCAAAAAAACTATTTAATATGGATATCCAACTAGTTTCCATCATTATACCTATAAAATCATTGAGGTCTCTCTATAAATAAGCACCACCCATAACTAAATGTCTAATGAATAACTAGTATATCAAACGATCAATTTAATTCATAAAAAATATTCCTTATTAATAAATTTTTATATTGTATATTGATTATAGAATATCAATATTTCCCTTATCAATCAAATAATTGTCATAGAAAAACAATTTTTGTAAAAATAGAATAGAATTTTTTAATAAGTATACCCATGATTCAAATAATATGTATATGGGAGTGAAATGAAATGTACAATGAAATATTATTTCAATAAAATGATTGTATTAAAGAAATATTTAATGAAAAAAACAAATAAAAAATTAGATATGACCATCAATTCATTAGTAATATATATTTTATTGTAGAATAATGTCTTATGGAAAATAGATTAAAATGTAAGTGGAACATATAAAATGATTTTTCAATAAATATTTTCATTTGAAACATATTTAAAAATCATAGAATAAATAAAATAGCGTAAAACAGTTACGGTAGAGTGAAAATATATTAACATTGTATACATTAATAAGAAACATCCAATATCACTTTTTGGTAAATAAAGTAAAAAACCAATTTAACAAAAAAACCGAAATACCTTTTTAATCTTTTAAAACGTCAAACAATACATAAAATTTGCTTGATAAATCAGTTGAGTAAATAAATGTGATTTTTTAAAATAGTTTAAAATGGTATGGAATTGGACGTAGTGACCCTAAAGTTTATTGATGGAATTTCTCTTCATATATAATTGTCTCTTATTTAGTAATGTAATATGTTATTAATCACATTAACCAGATAATTAAATTATCAAGTCTTTATTTTATGAATTTAAACATTATATTTATAGCAATAATATTTCCATAATTTGTGAAAATATTATGATAGGATAAAAAATAAAAACAAGTTATCTAAAATATGATAATTTAGATATACTCGGTCCCTTTAAAATATAGCACTAATGAAAAACACTATTGAAATGGAGTAGAATATTTATAATTAAATATGAATAATGAAATTTAAAAATATAAATAACATTCATATAATATAGATGTAAAATAATATTATATAAAATATGAGTTATTTATAGGAATTATCGAACCCATGTGACTGTTAATATAATGACTATTAGAATAGTTATATAACTGATGAAATTGTAATATGACCATTATGAATAGTATTATTACTAAGTTAATAGTATCCTCTTCTATTTAGGAGTAAATATTATTGAATTATTTTATAAAATTAAAATAAGACATATTTATTTCATTATAAAAATAAATAAATGTTTAAAAAAAGTGTTTTTATTTTTTATAACATAAGCTTTTTATTTCATTTTTTATAATCAATATAACGATCAAAATGAAATAATATTTCAACAATATAGATATATAAATTATAATTATTTTTTATTATAGTGATAATATAATGTTATGATCACATACAGAATTTTTTAAATGGTCTGAAAATTGATTATTATATTAAATTTCTTTCTTCCATACAAAAAGATTTTATTTCAATTTTAAATTTCTAATGTTTTTTAAATTAGTTTCATAATATTGATTTTATGAATATATACGTCAAAAATATTTCGGTTCTTTTTTGGAATGTTTCTATAAAAGTTGAATTTTTTGTAAATACTGAAATACCAAAAAATGTAGTAATATCCATTATAACCTTAATTATAGAATAAATGAGTTGTCACTAATGCAAGTGACCATTAGACCAACCTCAGATGATTTTAATTATAGTATAATTTAAAATTCTCATCTGTAATGATAGTCTTTAGAAAAAATAACCTAATTAAAATATTACTTTAAAACACACTGTTCTCCCCGTTATAAAAATACCACTCACCAACCCTTTTCCTCACATCATCTAAGACTTCGAGGACTCTATAATTTTCACATATATCTTTCAAATACACTCCCTATATTTTTATTGTTACTCTTGTCATCAAATTCCATTTTCTAGAATCTATAGGGGGTGTCCTAAAGCGAGACAACCAAAGGAAGATGTAAAATTATCAAATAAAACTCGTTTAATGTATTCTATCTTATAAAAATCCCATATTTTCTACATTCACATAAACACAGTTACATTATTATCCAAAATATAATTATATGTTATCATAATGGTGCAATTTCCAACTTAAATCACATCCTAAATTTATTCTAAAATAATATCATTGTTCATTGTAATATTGGTTCACTACATGGATGAAAACATAATTCATTTTTTCTCCATCAACTTAATGTCTGGTAAATGCACACCCCACATACAAATTTTATTTTATCTTATTATTTTAATATCGTTGTTTCATTTGGTTGAGGATGAAATCATGTTCCTAGATTAAATTTTTGTGTTTCTGAGATTTCAGGTGACTTTTGGCCATGTGAACAGTTTGTGTGCATTGTTTGGATTTTAACTGTGTGGCTGGTTGAGGTATATGTTGTTTTTAGTTCATTTTCGTCATATTTAATTTGGCATACATGGAATTATGGTTCAGGAAAAATGTATGTGTCCCAAGGAAAACTGTGTTCACTAGGGGTTGGTGTCCGGGACATGTTTCTCGGATTTTTTAATGTTAATAGAAATCTTGTAGAAACCGTGAAAGGGGTTGTATAGTTTTTGATAGATCCATGGAGAACGGTTGGCACATGGTTTCCCAAATACATGGTTCCAAACTGTGTGAGGTTCCCCTTTCCTTTATTATAGCGAACAGAGTTATCACATAGTGTTTCAAATTTTGTATCCAAACCGTGCGAGTTGTCAAGGTCATTAAAAGGATGAAAATTACTCATTATCCCCACATACAATTAAGACATTTCACGTTTTCCTCTCCTTTCTCGACATAGGTATACTATGGGCATCTCGAAAACCCTCCTCCTCTACTCCCCTACCTCCATTGAAGATCCCCGAAGGTCCTTATGTAAGTTTTCTTTGGTTCCTAATCTATTTTCTTTTTATATCCTTCATCTATATTTTTTTCATAGTTTCTATTATATTGTTTATCTATTTATCAGAATCCTAATGGTTATGGTTGATGTGTTCGTTTTTTTATATTTTTGTAGGGGACGATAATAATCTGTTTGGGTATGTTCTCCCTTATCCAAAATTTTCATCACATTTTTATGTCATTAATGTAGGTGTTTCTATCTATTTCATTTTTGTAACCTTCCTTGTGTATCTTGGGAGTTTCGTAATAATTTATTAATGTAGTTTTTATGCCCCTGATGTTCTTGTGTGATAAATTGTTATATTTTTATGTTGGTAATTATGACAACCCTTTTCATTATTTGAAATTTAAACATGAATTTTTACAAGAACATTCAAAAAAGAAAACTATGATAAAATAGAGGTCTAGTTTCTTGGGAAATTAGGAAAATTACATGGAAACTTATGAAATAAAATATAATATCTTTTTTGAAAACATATTTTACATGGCCACAACATTACTATATACATATCATTTAATTGGATAACCTGAGGACATGCATAAGAAAATGGTAAGCTATAAATCCCAATATGGACTAAAAAAGGAATAACATGAAAAATATAATAAATGTTAGGAAATAGGCATATCAATGGAGAATACGAGAAACATTAACATAAATGAACGATATGGCATGATTATCATAACCTGGATATGTGGAAATATAATGACCCAGAAATTTCAATAAAATTTGTTTCTTAATTCTATAGAATATTACGAGTCTGTGGCTTTTGACGACACCTGATTCCGAGGCCCGGTGTGCCCGGAATCAATTTCCGAAGTTTAGCTCGGGTACATTCAGTGAATGAAAAAGTGGGTTTTTCTATCTTTTGAACCACTGTTTGGAATTAAAATCCGAGGGCACCGATGAACTCACAACACCGATAATTTCTTAAGGGGACCTTTACCGTAGTTGCATTTTAAGTGGGCTGAGAATTATTACTTGGGGTTTAATTAAGAAGTAAATAAAATTGTTTGTACAATTTTATTTTGTTATCCTTGGAAGTTAAACCATTCCATTGGAAGTTGGTGGTGGGGTTAACCACCACCCAACTTCCCATGTGTGGTCATATGGGTGGTGGTGCCCACACGAGCCCCAACCTTACAATTTCCAATAACCCTTTTTAAACACCCCATAACTCTCATGAACTCCCCCCAATTAATTTGTGTAACTCTTCACCATTCCCTTCAACCATTAATTCGTTGCAACATGCCTTAATTAATGAGATGAGTATATTTATTTAATTAATTAACTGGTTTCATTTTTAATTTTAAAATCTTTGTGGTGTGAATAAAAATAATATCATGAGATATTATTTTGAGTTTGAGCTTTTGGTGTGTGGGGAATATTTGGTGATGTTCTTGAGTTTTTGAGAGAAATCTTTTGTGGAGAAGAAGAAGAGAACTTCACTATCGATGAAGAACGCCGGTTCTACGAACAATGACAACACACACCAACGTCATCTATGAAACCATACCCTGCGACGACGTCTTCCATGACGCCCGACGTACGCCATCAATTTTTGAGGTAGGGGTTTATTTTGATTAAATTTATATTCCCACGTTTTCCCCCTTCTAAAACAAAGAACGTAGATCAAATCATTTACAAGTTGATTGGTAGATGTTTTCTATTGCAGGTTGGGAATATTTGTTTGTGGGGG
This sequence comes from Viscum album, assembly GCA_963277665.1. Taxonomy (NCBI): domain Eukaryota; kingdom Viridiplantae; phylum Streptophyta; class Magnoliopsida; order Santalales; family Viscaceae; genus Viscum; species Viscum album. The sequence goes on along the minus strand of OY728120.1, from coordinate 1,022,431,757 downwards.
AACTTTGAGGATGGATTGTTTCAATTTTATTTGAATAAAATTGTTCTTCGTACAATGTGAAACCTTGTTTATATTTGGCCAAATATTATCGTCTAACATGGAGGGCGCAGGCCGAACAATCACGGCCTGAAAAACCTCCACATATTTTTTTTTGGTGCATGGATGGATGTGCGACAATGAAATAGGACCGCAACAGCATTTGGAAGCCGTTGCAGTGAAGAACGGGTCCCGGGAGAGCCACAGGCGCAAGGGGTGTGCGAATCGGACCACCGGAGCACGTCCGGTGGTCCACGGAAGATGTTGTCGGCGCGCAGCGCCAGCATGGCAGCATGCTGCTAGAGGAAACCTACCACAACAATAGCCGCGGAGGCGGTGCGATGGACCCCGCAGCCGCACGAGCTCCGGGATGCGAGGCAGTGACATCGGGCGCCGCCGGTTTCAATCAATGGGGGGTCGCGCCCCCCGCTCTGCGCAACGCGCTCGCCCACTGGCTGAGCCCGCCCTCCCCCCCGGCCGGGCCGGGGGGGGGGGGGGGCTTGTGGGATGGGCCACACCGGTCGGGCCTCACTGGCTGGGCTGGGCCCCGCCAGTCGGGCCGGGTTGGACCGGGCCCAGACCCCCTATTTTCAGACCGTTTTCGGTTAAATGAATATATCTTGAGCTAAGGATCTCCGATTAATCCACTGTCAGTTGAGTAGGATTCCTTGGATCGAGAAAGCTGGTTCGGTATATTACACTCAAGATTTTAGTGAAGTTTGAGTATAGCCAGATTCGTTCGAACCTGAAACCAACCGGGCCCTCGGAGCGGAAACACTTATAACTTGATGATCGGACGTCCGATTGACGTGCCGTCGACTATGTTGGATTCCTCTTGATGAGAAGGTTCTTTTAGAATAATCTACATGGGTATCAGATGATATTGTAGTATGGTCGGGTTGGTGATAGCTTAAAAACCTTGCGGGCCCCTCGAACGGAAAAGCTAATAACTCACAGACGGAGCATCCGATTGACATGCTGTTTGTTGTGTTGAGACCCCTATGACGAGGTAGTACTTTGTGATACTTATTTGTGAGACTTCTTGATACTTGGATTTAACGACCAGTAGCTCGTTGAGTGGACCCTCCTAGAGATGAGCATGCAGAGTGCGGAGACTTAGTAGCTGTAGACCTGACGACTGCTTGACCGATTTGATTCGGAGTGATTCGATTAGCCTAGTGGGTGGAGCGCCTGGTATTTTACTGCAGACGCATGGCAGACGGAGTTCCTGGTAGTTGGAAGCAGACCCATGGTACTCGACAGGAGGAGTGCCTCTGTAGGCTATTAGGGAGAGCGCCCGATATTTGGCAGCAGACCCACTGCGGACGGAGAGCCCGATATTTGGAAGCAGACCCGCGGTACTCAAATGGAGGAATTCATCACCAGTATAAGGTTAGTGAGCAGCGCCTCAAAGTTGGGACTGGATCACTGTAATTGACATAAGAGGATCTCTTCAATGGTTTTGGTTTCGATAATTAAAATAATTGTTTGAGCTGAGTCAATAATCATTGTGTTTACCTCATGATTGAGATGGGTTACTTGATAACTTAGGTATATGTATGGGAATATACCTAAGAAAAGGTTATATATTGAGATATTTCTTTATGGTTTATCCTTGTTGGATTAGCAAGACCTTGAGGGTCTCGGGGTCCCTACTGAGTATCGTTATACTCACCCCTGCACGGGTTATGCCCCCACCTCGTTGTGTTGGATGCAGACGACGGACAACGCTGACTGAGGGAGAGTGTATGAGGAGTGGACGGTACGCGGAGGTGGATACTTGTTGTGTAGGAACACCGAGAGACCTATTGATGTAGAGTGCTGGGGAGGACATCTGTACCTACCCTTCAGGTAGGAACTTGGGGGACGATCCAGGAGCTGCTTCCGTCTTCCATCTATTTGTTTTTCAGTTGTACTTTCATTCAGTTGTAGCTGTACCTTTCTATTGGGCTTGTATTCCGACCCTTTTTTACTTTCAGCACACTTGTTATACTGATTTTCTTAGTGTTTTATTCTGCTTGTACTCTGGTTGTGTGTGTTTACGTTTTATAAAGTCCTTGCCTTCCCTTTTAATCAGGATTTACGCCTTTGGTGCTAGTCGCCTGCCCCTATCCTATGGAAGGAGGGCTTAGGGTAGTCACGAAAAGGGCCCTGAGGATGGGTCATGAAAATAAATACCTTTTTAATTGATATTAGCATGATTCAAAGATCATTGCACATGGTGCCTGAGTAAACCCTCATTAAACATGAATTAGAATGATTAAACCCTCTTTTCACTTGAATAATAATAATTAAACCCTCATTACACAAGGCGTATAATGATAATATTCTTTAACCAATGAATATGAGTGCTATTAGGGAGCACCCTTTATAATCAATTCATTTCACGGAAAAGTGTTCCACACAGATAATATAATATGGAATAATTAAACATCATAATATATTCCACGAATAAGAGATGTGGAATACATTAATGTGAGTCCTCAAACAACACCTACATGTGTATAAAGGTAAATGACCTTAATCGATAAATGGGTATGGTATTCACTTACACGATTAATTTTTCATGCAAATTTTGGTGTAACTTAGGCAGCATAATGACATCAAATAGAAATTATAAAATGGGTTGATGAGAGAGAAAAGGGACTCTCATCATTTATAAATGAAATGGACTTGACAGTTTTCATGTAATATAATATCCCAACATATGTAATAGAATTTAAGTGCATAATATAAAATAATTTTTTGAATTTAAATGATGAGAGATAAATCCCTTAGGGAATTTTGGTATAGTAATAGGTCTACATGGGAGGCATTAATGAAATATAAAAGGGTCTCTAATCATAAAAACGTAAGGAGAGAAGTATTGGTAAGGTTATAAATCATAACCCAACATTTTTAATTGAAAATAAAAGGTCATGACAATATAAGGAAACATGGACATAAATAAGGATAGAAGGAACGTGATGATCCCTTACTTTGAAGTGTGTGATATCATATGCTTGAGAAGGGGATTATTGAGATCATGGGGTTCCTTAGGAGGATTATAGAGTTATGAGGGTAGAGTAGGGACATGATATAATGTTTTTTTAGTGAAGATAATATGGATCTTGGTTGGGTTTATATAGGAATAGAGAGCATTCTAATTTAATATTTCACAAACATAGGTTTTGGAATCTATATAATTATATTTTCAAAACCATAAACCAACCCATGGTTTTTTCCAATGGTTATTTTCCAAAGGGGAGTGGAAAAGTTATTTTATAAGGCTAATGGCCTAAATTTTTGTAATATTATGCCTTCTTATGTGGAGGTTATTAACACTCTTGAGGAAATCCTTTTAAAAAGATAAAATATTTTATAAATTTTGGAGGGTCCACTAAGGAACAATAAAATTAATCAAATACATATAAAATCACAATATTTTAAAGATAAAATATGTATTTTCCTTATAAACCTTTTATAGTATTTAATTACAACACTATTGGTTCATTACTATGCCATAAAACACATTATATTTTTATATTGTATTTAATTTTTACATAAAAATTTGGTGGCTCAAAAAGTTTGGAAAAATTCACCATTAGATAATTTCGACATCCTGAATCCGAAAATAATATTCATTTTATCTAAATAATTTTCAAAATATGTGAAGTTTAAATTATAAAATAAAAAAAATCATTTATTGAAAATTTATGCGTTTTGACAAAAATAGTTTCCAATCCTTACAAAAATTACATTTGGATTCTTAAAAGATATTTGATCATTTATAAAAATTATATTATAATAATAATTTTTTGAAATATTATTTATTCCAAAAGTACATTCGTTTATCAAAAAAAATTTATTTAAAAATAAAATTTCTATTTTATCGTATGAAAATATAATTCTTATCAAATATAATACTTAATCATTTATAGAGTAAGAACAATAATGAATATAATCACCACTTATAATTAAAAGGAGTGTTCTTAAAACAAAATTATATTAAGAATATAATTAAAAACTCAGTTTAATAATTTATATATTTTAAAAAGGTTCCATTTTACCAGAAAAGTTCATTTATCTAATTCATAATATTTCTTTGAAAAACAATTCTCATATAGAAATTTATGGATTGTGATTTTTATTTATAAAAGAGATCAAAAAAAGTAATTTATGCCTCTTTACATAACCCCTTATAACACCCACATATGACCTAATGGTAAGGTGTGTGATGGTGATAGACTCTTGTGTGGCTTAGATAACATATCTCGGTTGGTAATCACTATTAACATCCACTTATCCAATACTTGATTCCATTCAAGATTAAAGTGTTAATGATCAGCTTGGGTTTTGTCTTGATAAAACCCTAATGATGCTACCTCCATCCTGAGATCCAAAAATTGATATTTGTATGGAGAAATTCTACTAGATGAGGTCATCACTTCCTCTATCTGATTAAATTGGATTTTTAAAGCCCTATATTTATACTAATTATGTAATCACTGTTCAATGTCTTTATTAGCAATGGTAAAAAATAAAACTTTATTTTAAAATCCCAAAAACATAAAACCAAGTAAGTGCATATGTTTTATATATTCATTTAACATAATAATACATTTAATTATATAAAGATGAATTTTTATTAATAAATGATTGGGTAGTTACAACCTTTCCCCCTTAATAAATTTCACCCTTGAAATTTCATTTTCCCACACTAATATAGATGACTCTAAATCTGCTTCATCAATTCCTCCGATAAACACATGGCTTCATCAAACATGTGGTTTCTACACAACACCTTGACCTGGGGAATTGTTTTATATTGTAGAACTTTTTCCCTATGATCTACAATCATCACTGGATTCTCTTTATAGAAGATTTCATTCTCCAATGGTACAACATTCGGATTGAGTATATTTGATGTGCCAGTTATGTACATTCTCAAAAGTGATACATGGAATACACCATGTAATTGAGATAGGTTTGGTGGGAGTTCTAGTCGATTGGCCACTTCTCAGATGTGATCAAGGTTTTCAAAGGGGTTAGTGTTCCATGGAATGTGATTTCCCTTATTACAAAATATCATAACTCTATTCCACAGTAAATTTTAGAGGAATACCATGTCTCCAACATAAAACTCTATGTCTCACCCACAATTATCAGCATAGCTATTTTTTCGACTCTGAGAAGCATTAAATATACATGGGAGGATCTTAACCTTATCCACCATATCTTTAACTATTTATGGACCTATGAGTTTTCTCTCCTCAACATCTTACAACTTGTCAGTGTAATTCCCCTCTTCCCATAAACGGTATCATAAAGAACTGTTAGGATGTTTGATTGGAAACTATTATAGTAAGAGATCTCAACTAGAGGAAGATGTTGATACCATACTACATTGAAGTCCATCGAGAATGCTATTTACATTTTCTCATGTGTTTGGGTAGTCCATTGTAATTGGTCCTGAGTTTGAGAATGATAAGCCATATGAAAGTTCATCTCTGTATTCAGAGTGAGTTGGAGACTCTTCCAAAACATAGCGGTCAAACTGGGATCTAAATTAGATTCAATAAATAGTGGAACTCCAAGTAGCATTACCACATATGGGTTTTATATTTTTGGTAGTTTATCCAATGATAAATCCTCTTGAATTTCCATAATGGTAGCTATGTTCATAATACAATCCACAAAAAACAACAGACCATTGTTTCCTTTCGATTTATTCGGACGTTCAGTTACAATTTCCATGGTGATGTTCTCCGATTTCCATATTGGTATGGGTAATGGTTTCATAATTACCTTATATATCTTATCCTCATAAATCATTTATAGATATACTAGGCACATATATGTTTACTCAGCTGTCTCTTTCATCTGGTTATCTTACAAATAATGCTCCCAAAGTTCTCAATACTACTCTGTGTTTCCTAGCTGAATGGTAAAATTCAAACAATGCACATCATCCAAAAGGTCATTCTTTAACTACAAATTTTATAGAACACATAGTCTTTCCCCAAATTTCACAATTCCATTTTCATTAACCTTGAAATCGGAGGATTTCCATTTTTTTAAAGTTTACACTTTCTGCTGAATTCACACATCATCCTTTTGAGCAACCTTTAACCATTTCAAAAGAGACGTCATGGAATTCATTTGTGAAAGGATTTATTATGTTCCCTTCTATAGGATTCCCATGTCCATACTCATAAAATTTATGAATATTGGATCCTTTTCAATTCCCATCAATGATAGAATCAATGGGTCTTTTATACATACAACATCATCCACCATGTTAGATTTCGAAGGGTGTTAATAGATTTATTAGTCATAGTCTTTAATATGATTTGACAATATTTATTGGAGAATGTTCAACTCTTTCTTTATGAATATATACATGAGCCTTTTGTGATCCGTATATATTTCATACTTCTCCCCAATGAGGTAATGTCGCCAAATTTTTAAAGCGAAGGTTACTGAAGCCACCTCCACATCATGTGTTGGATATTTTTTCTCATGAAAATTCAATTGACATGAAACATAAGAAATTACATTGTATGTTTTCATAGACACCCATCCCAATCCCTTATTCGAAGAATCACTGAATACAACATATTCTTCTCCACTTGTGGGTAGTGTGAGAACAGGTTCATTGATAAGCCTCCTTTTTAACTCCTTGAAGCTCTCTTTGCATTCATCACTTTAATAAAACATGACTCCATTCCGAGTGATCTTGTTTAAAGGGTTTGTTAATCATCATAGATTTCTCACAAATCTACAATAAAATCCAGCTATCCCAATGAAGCTACATATATTCATCATATATATTGGCCTCAACCATCCATCAATTGAATTTTTCTTAGAGGGAACTGCAGATATCCAATTTCTTATGATGACATGACCCCGGAAGGAGACTTCCTTAAACCAGAACTCACACTTTTTTACTTTTCATAGAGCTTCTCCATTCCCAAGGTCTCTAGTACAGTGCTTAGATGATCTTCATTCTCCTCCTCTGTTTTGGAGTATATTAAAATATCGTCTATAATGTCTACTACAAATTTGTCGAGGTAATCTCTAAAGACTATATTCATCAAGTCCATGATTAATTTTGGAGAATTAGTGTATCCAAACGGTTTTATAATGAATTCATAGTGCTTGTGACTTGTAAGAAAAGCATTATTGAGAATATCCTCTTTCATTACCCTTACATTATAATATCCCGATCGTAGATCCACCTCGAGAAGTATTGTTCTCCATGTTACGGATTGAGTAAATCATATATTCATGGAATCTGATAATTTTTATTTATCATGATTTTGTTGATGTCACGATAATCAATGCATGGCCGCATTGATGCATTCTTCATCTTGTTGAATAGTACTAGTGCACCCCTTGGTAATGCACTTGGGTGTATAATCCCTTTATCCATATTCTCTTGTAGTTGTTTCTCTCCCTCCTTAAGATCAATAATAGCCAATCTTTACGGAGTCTAGAATATAAGAAAATCCCCAGGTATATGATCAATAATGAATTCAAAAACTCTTCTAGGAGGAAGACCTGGAAATTCCTTGGGAAACACTTCACCAAATTCTGTCACAATATCCATGTCTTCAAATGTGATTACGTCATTAAAATAAATCATCTGAGCAAGATATGTGTTCTCGTAGTGTATTAATATCCACTATAGATATTATTGTGCTAATGAATATTCAACCTCCACATTTAACTTGTACAGAATTAGGGGATGATTCACCGTATGGAGAGTGATTTCCCTCTAATGTCAATTTATGGAGGCTCTATATAGGGAATGCCAATCGATTCCCTTAATTGCATAAAAATTCACTATAGAAAGAATGAATAGGTTCCCTGGGATGTTCAATCAAAAAATTTTGATAGGGGAGAATTTATATTCATGGGATGAAATAATTACATAATTTTTTATTCTAACTAACATCTCTACATCCATGATTTGTGTTTGTGTTAGGATTTTCTACTAAACATTTGAGATATAAAATAATGCATAGAACCAGAATAAAAAAATATGCTCTCTATTATTGAATAAATAACTAACATACCTACCCCCAATCCATTAACGAGATTTTATTTAGCAGTAGTGATGGAAAAAGCTCACCCTTACTGCCTTGGTGGTTGTTGTTTGCCTCCCAAAACCATCAGCTTAGGTAACATGTTTGAAAAGATCCATGTTTCTTTGTAGTTGATAAAATAAACAATAAATTGTGGGTCAAATAGAGCATTCCTCTCCTCTATCGCAACAGCTAGTTTTTTTCCATCAATTAATGGCTAGTTTCCCTTCTCTTCCATAGATAAAGCATTTCCTTGTCCCCTTACATAAAATTATTAGGTGCTTCTTTATTCACCTTTGTCAATAGTGGTTCTAGTATTTCATAGCACCATTGGATTTATACATCGGACTTCCAGAGTTTAGGTACACTTTCACCTTTTTATCCCCATAATACCCCTGATATTCATCGAGATATATTACATCATTGAGGTAACATCAATCAATTTCATCATATCTTTTGAAGTCACTGATTTCTAGGGCGTTCCATAGGCTAGGTTTTTTCCCACCAGAAAGTGGTCAACCATACATTCAGGTGTAGCAACCAATATAGAGTCATATCATTCAAGCATTGTGAAATTTACCTTGCATGCTCTGATGGATTCTTCATCTTTTTTAAATGAGGGAATATAAGTCACTTTTCATCTTATGTTAGAGGGTGCGAGAAAAATATTTATCAAAAAACCTTTTGCGTAAATCCTTCATTTCCAATGCCTCGTTTAACTTCACTAGGCTTTGTATTTTTGATAATTGTCTACCATTGATCAACATCACCATCCATATTATAAGAATATATATGAACCTTCTCTTGTTTTGAACATTGAAGGATAGAGAATATATTCTCAATGGAGTTGATCCATTATTCGATGATTAAGGGATCAGATGATCAATTAAATGTTGGAGACCATTTTCTTATTAAGCTATCTATTGTGGCTTGTTATTTATTAGGGGGGTTGGATGTTCCTCTTGAAATATGTTTAAATTCAAAAATATAGTAAACTGAAATATTATCAAGATAATTTTTTTGATTACTACTCCCATCCAATTGGGCATCTCATTAGAACAATCATCAAAAAGTTATTTAAATCAGTTGTTAGCCTGAGTCCCCATATTACCATCCATTGGTTGGAATAAAAGGAATGATATTGGAAGAACATAAATGGGAATCTAAAGTCAAAAGGGAAAATATATAAATTACATTTATTTCTTTAATATAAGAATTTATTGGTTTCCATCATGATTATCCCAGATCTACTTCTCAACATATATTTCTAGGGGCATTTTCCCCCTTAATAATGGTTCGTACTATGATTATGAATTTATGAGATAATATCCCTTTGGAGTGTTGAACCAAGAGTGATACAAAACCCATTTTGGTGCACTAGTTCTCATTTGAGTCAATCTCAAAATGGCATTTGTAGATTTTATCCCTAGATATATCTGTGCCAAAACCACCTCTACTCGTTCGTATCCATATAGGGATGTATTTTTTTTTGATAAACCACTTACTCTATACTCACCACTATTTGGGGTTATATTTATTATACATAATATTATCTATTTGAAATTCACAAGGGGTTTTAATCCAAATAAAAAAAAATAACTTATCCTATCATTTGATACCTACAATAACAACCATGTTCTTTATTACATATTTAAACAGATTTATTAGAAAAACATGCATTTAAGACAACTCTGAGGATCGATAGTTCTAGTATCATGATAAATTAAGAACATTACCAGATAAATTATGACATAAAATACAACAACTTTATTTAAAACATATTTTACATGTCCACAATATTCCTTCGTACTTAGCATTGCATGGGATAACATGAGGATATACATAAGAAAAGGGGGTGCCATAAAGCCCGGTATGGGAGTAAAACAATCATGGCATGAAGAATAAAAGACATGTTAGGAAATAAGAATATAAATGGAGCATATGATAAATGTGAATATAAAGGTTTAATATAGAATGATTATTAAAACATGAAGATGTGACAACAACATTTAACAAAATATTAGCATGATCCAAGGCACATTTCCCAAGGAGCATGAGTAATCCCTCTTTTCACTTGAATAAGAATGATTAATACCACATTGCACTATAATTATCATGAGTATACCGTCATTTCACTTGAAGTATAATGAAAATATTCTTTACCCAATTCATTAGAGTGAAATCAGGGCGCACCCTTTATACTCATTTAATATAATGCATAAGTGTGCCACGTAGATCATACAACATGGATTAATTAAACATAATAATATTTTAAATGAATAAAATACGTGGAATACATAAAGTTATGTCCTCAATCCAAATGTACATGTTCACAAAGGTGAATACCCTTGATAGATAAATGGGTATGGTATTCACTTACATGATGATTTTGGCATGGAAAGTTTGGTGTAACATTGACTGCATAACGACCTCAAATAGAAAATGTAAAATGTTTTGATGAGATATAAATGTGTATATAGTCATTTATACATGAAATGGAAGTTAAAGGTGTCATGTAATATTATATTCCAACATTTGTAATGGTATTTTGGAGTATAATATAATATATTTTCTTAATTGTAAATGAGGAGAGAGAATTTTCTTACAAAATTTCAGCATGGTAATGAGTGTACATGGGATGCATCAATAAGAGAGAAAGGGGTATCTCATCATTAGAACATAAAGAGAGATGTATAGGTGTGGTGTGAAATTATACCACAAAATGTCTTTATTGAAGTTAAAAGGACATAACAATATAATGAATCATGGACATAAATAATGTAGGAAAGTGAGGGTTCCTTACATTGAAGGGTGTGACATCAAGAGCGTGAGGAGGGGATTATTGAGTGATTGTGGAAACTCGAGAGTATTATAGAGATATAATTACAGATTAGAGATGTGATATATGGGTTTTATGTGAATATAAGTGGGATATTGGGTGGGTTTATATTGGAAAAGTTAGGTAAATCTTTAATATTTCACAAACATAGGTTTTGGAATCTATATAATTAAATATTCAAAACCACAATACAACCAATTTTTTCCCATGGTATTTTTCAAAGGGGATTGGATGTAATTATTTTATATTTCCAATGAACGAACATATTAAAATATTATTCTTTGTTATGTATAAGTGAGTCACACTGTCAAGGAAAACATTTTAAAAAGATAAAACATATTTTATAAGTTTTAGGGGGTCATCTACGGAAGCAATAAATTAATAAAACATATTTAAAAAAATATTATTTTAAAGTTAAAACATATATTTTCAGAAAATACCTTTTATAGTATTCTATTACATCATTCATGGGTCATTATCATGTCATAAAACACATTACATATTTAAAAGGTATTTAATATTTACCAAAAAATCGGTTGTCTCAGAAAATTATGATAAATTCACTGTTATATAATTTTGACATCATAAATCCAAAAATAATATTAATTTTATCTAAATAATTTTATTAATATGTAAATTTTACCCTTTAAAATAAAAATCATCATTTATTGAAAATTTACGGGTTTTTTACAAAAATAGTTGCAAAAACACTCAACAATTACATTTGTCTTCATAAAAATTATATTATCATTTATAAAAATTATATAATAAAAATAATTTATTAAAATAATATTGATCTCAAAAATTTATTATTTCTTCAATATAAATTCAATAATTAAAAATAAAATTTTAGTTTTATCGTATGAAAATATAATCCTTATATAACTGAATACTTATTCAATTTTAGAGTAAAAAAATAAGGAATATAATCACCATATATAATTAAAATGACTATTCTTATAACACTATTATAATAACAATATAAATAAGAACTTATTTTAATAATTTATATATTTATAAAAAGTACCATTTTACATAATAAATTAATTTATCTAATACATTATATTTTTAAGAAAAATTATTTTCATATAGAAATTGGTTGAATAATACATATATTTATAAAAGGAATAAAAAAACTAATGCCTTGTTAAATATCCTCTTATAATATCCATAGAAGACCTAAGGGTGAGGGGTGTTATGGGGGCATATGCTCGGGTTGTAATCTATATTAACTTCCTTTTTCTGTGTAAATTATATTTGATAAAGTCCTATATTTAAACGTATCATGTGACCACTGTTCAATTTCAATATTAGAAATGGTAAATATTATTAACGTTATTTGAAATTATAAATATATAAATTCAAGGATGTTAATATTTTTTATTTAATAATTATATATAATAATACATTTAATTATATTAAGATAAATATTAATTATCAAATGGTTGGATCATTAATGTAATTTGGCGCGTAATGGGATTTTGACCGATTTGTAAATGTATTTCTATGTATATATGCATGTGAAGTGTTTAATGAAATTACTACTAGAATCATAAAAATAATTTATGTATTTCTAATGTGTTTTTTACCATGGTTATGTCTAATTGGTTTTGTTTGATTGGTATTTGAGCCTTTTGTATGAGTTGGGGGGGGGGTTATTGGTTAGTACTATGTGTTTATTGAAAGTTGTGGCTCATTAAAATTTATTGTGGGTTATCTATTTTTTTCGAGGATATTCTATTGGATGTGGGCATATCCATAGGTGTTCAAGGTGAACCTCTGGATTGGCACAAAAATGAAGATGGAATTTTAATGAAGTTATCAATTTAAATATTAAAATTTTAATTCCTTTTCATTTAAATTCTTTCCTTCCTTAGTTCCCCTCCCATAAAATGGTTCCTAAATAATTCTAAATGTGAGTTTTTAATTATACGTATTTTTTTTGGAATTTTTGGTAATTTGGACATAGTTTAGGTTCGAAATCATGTGTGGGCCTGTTTGGAACCTCTCTTGTTGTTGTATGTTTTTACCTTTGTATATAAATAGTTATTTAAATAGAATTTGTTTCGTAAATGGTTAATTTATTGGATGCTATTTTATAATATTATAATATGTTTTGGTGCGACTAGTATGATTATAGGACTGATTATTACATTGAAATGTTTATAGAATTTATTTGAAATAAATGTGACATGTATGCCCTTTTGGCACATTGGATGTTGTGATGTGTGATGGGAACTCTTAGGGTATACCCTCCAAGGAGAGGGTCATTACATATGGGGTGTTAGGGTTAGGGATAGGCAAGAATGGTGGTAGTGGGATTTGGTTTGAGCCACGGTTGGGAGGACCTCCCCATTCAATGTGTACTATTATCATGGGATTCTTGGAAATCAACTATAGTGATGAATAATAGTTTCTTTTCAACCCCGATCTTACGGGTTGGTACCCCTATGATTAACTAAGTGTTTATGTGGGATGTTAAACTTAGCTAGATAATTTAGATTGGTTAGTTGGTTCTTGACTATAGAGCTACACCATACGTTTTTTGGTGAGTCCAAACTGAGGTTGTCTCAAGATTTCTTCTAGATATATTTAGGAAATTCGCATGATTTTCAATCAATATTAACATATTTACATTTCTGAATTTTTGGTTATTTGTTATAATTTTGATGGAATGCATGTGTTTTTCATTCATTTTTAGATTATCCTTCTCTACCTGGTTTGGATCTTACATAGGGTATTGGTTATAAAAATAATATATATTAAAATGGAATATTAAAAAAATCAAAGTATTGTGTTGTTTAGAATGGTGGGTTTTTATATAATGGTGTGTTTGATTCATAGATGGTAGAAACCTATATTCTATATGTATTTCAAACCAGTGTTTTTAGAATATTTTGGAAATGGAAATGAATAGAATCTATAGTGATTTCTAACTAAGCTGTTGTCTGCACACACCCAACATATACCACTTAGTGTTAGTAAACCTGAGTGGTTTTGTAGGTTCAAGTATCTAGTTTGATTTTTCTTTAGAAGACGGTTTCTTGTGCGGTTAGTGATGTCCGAGAGGTCTTGTGGAGAAGGATTTTTTTTCTTTTTTTTTTTTGGTTTTTCATTATAGTTTCATTTTTTACTATTATATTTGAAATTGTATCCTCTTGTTGTATCAATTGTATTCAGTTATTTTGGAACCTCCTAGTTTTTTGTGTGTTCTTCATATGGTTTATTTAGAAAATTTATTTGGTGAAATAATTCCCTATTTGTTTAAATTTTATGCTCTACTGTAGTTTCTATAATGGGAGGATCGAGAATTCCTCTTGGGACTTCACTCAGACCGGGTTGCGTGTTGGGTTGGATGGATACATGGTGTGGTTTATGAAAATATGGTTTTAGATGATCCCTTTTTAATTTTGGGTGTTAGGTTTATTAGAGATTAGGATATTTAGGACTCTCAAGGTAGGTATAGGTTGGACTTCAAAAACCCTTGCACTTTATGAACATTGAGTTTCCATGGGTATTACATGATTTTGGTCCTTATCATAATTTTGGATGTGTGGATGGGGATTGAAAATATAGGTGATCTACTATTATGTTGTGATCACACATGGAGTAGTTCTGTATATGGGGTCTGAGTTCGTGGTTCAAGGTCCTTATACTAGTTCATGATTTCATAGGGCATGACCTACTAACCATGTGATCAGGTTATACATGAATACCATTTTCTTATTCAGGGAATTCAGTTTGAGTTCTGTTTGGGTTTAGTATTTTATGGTGTGGGATATTGGATTGATTATCATTTTTCGTTGTGTATGGATTTTAGAATGAATAAATTATTTTATAATGATGATATTGAATGTAGAATTCATTTTTAGTATTGTTATTATTTTTGAGTTGGGACATGGTGTGTGAGTTGTTTTTGAAATGGTAGATTCATTTTCTAGAAAGTATCCTTGGGTCCATGTGGAGATCAATGTGGAACAAAAAATAGCGGATTTTCTAAAAAGCGGATTTTCATATTTTTTGGGGCGTTTGTCTTGTGATTTATTTTTTTCTTGGGTGTTTTTTTATTGAATTTTGGTTGATGTTTAATTTTATTCATCATTTGTTTTCCTATTCCTAATATGATTCCCTAAAAGTTCCCCATGGTTTCTAGTGAGTTTAGTTTTGATTATAGCTCTATTTAGACTCCTTGTTGAGTGGTGGAATCTGGTTTCTTCTGGTTGTTTCCTATTTTCCATGGTGATAAAGGTTAGTTAAAAGTATTTGAATGGATTGAGGAAGTTGAGTGTGTCTTTAGGTCATTGTGAACTTTTGATTCTATCATAGTGAATGATGTTCTGAGCCTGTTTGAGGGACTATGTTTTGATTAGTGTAAGGTGATAGATCTTCCATCATTGCAAGTTATAATTTCATTGATGTATTTTAAAAACACTTATATCCAAAGGATTATAGATGAGGAGGTAATGTCTAAGAATGTGGAATATATCTTGCTTATCCAGCAAGGTTTGCCGGCAGTGAAGGCTTATGTTGACTAGTTTAATGATTTTTATACTGTTTCATTAGAGGCAGAATCAATAGATCATTATAAGTATAATTTATTTATTTGGGGTTTTTATACTGATAGCATATAGAATTTAATCTCATCTTGTGATTTATATTCAAGAATTTAATTGAATAATAATTTTTGATCATGTCTGTTTTGGGGGTTCACATTGTGGCAGTTGAAATTTGTGGCAAGAGGTGTGTGCTAGAGGAATATATTCATAAAGAGTTTCCATTATCTATTTTGGATTCAAATTAGAAATACCTTTCATTCATATGTTCTGAGTTTGGTAATTTTGGCATTCAAATACATCATGTCATATTTCTTAGAGATGTTTCCAATGATGGGGCCACATAGGTCACATGGATATGTTTTGTAGGCATGGTTTCTAGAAAAATATTTCACAGTAGGTGGATAAAATCTCATGACAATGGGGATCTTTTTCCATCATGAAATTTGGGCGCCTTATATAGGACCCTGAGTGAATCTCTTCACACTATCCGAATTTTTGTGGTATAAGAAAATTTATGGCCTGGCATTGTCTCAAATTTTTTAATGGAAATGATTGATGGTTATTTGTTATAGTGTTCATTTTTTTGTAATTTTTTCCAAGTTGTAAAATAATTTTGGTGGTTCTATTTTGTTTATAATATGGTACAAGGATTTTAAATATGGGAATTTTTGGATCGTTTGATTTAGTGGATCAGTCATGGTTTTCTAATGTGATTTATGCGGAGTCAGTTGTTTCTTGAGAAAATGATGAGTTTATGCGGAGTCACCATTGGTGTGGACTGTGGAGTTAAATGGGATACCCAAATATTCACGGTTTTATTTTCTTTATTTATTTTTGGGTTGAAAATTTTATCATTTTTTGTTTGGTGACTTTATGGAGGTATAAATTTATTGTGCGGGGGATAATTTTCACAACCCAACTATGTCATTTTTCATTTTATTCATTTCTTATCAATGGTTACTTTGGTAGAGGTTCAGATTGAATTACTAATTTAAATTTTCAACTTTCAGACTTTTCGGGTGAGTTTTAGATATGTCCACTTTTTGTGTGCACTTTTCTGGGGTTAATTGTGTTTACTTTTGATGTAGAGGGTGTTTTCATTTCATTTTATTCATTCATTTATTGACATGGAGGATTTATCATGTTATTGGTAAAATCATTTATGGATTTGGAAAAACCGTGCATCCTAGGGGTTGGTGTCTTGGACATGGTTCATGGCTTGTTCAGGGTGTGGAGAAACTGTGGGTCATGAATTAAATGGGTTCTATAGTTTTTGATAGAGTCATGGAACATGGTTGTTGCACAGTTTCACAAATCGTGTTGCCAAAACCATGTGGGGTGCCCCTTGCTTTTGGTAGGGTGTGCACAACTATCTCACAACCGGTCAAATTATGTAGCCATCAATTTGAGTTTTCTAGGTCATTAAAAGGTTGGAAATTCCACTTATCCCCTCCGCTCATTAACCCACTTCTATATTCCTCCCATTTCATGACCTAAACTCCCCAGGGGATCCCAAAAAATCTCATCTAGTGCTCCCCTTCCTCTATTGATGATCCCTCAAGGACCCAAGGTATGTTTCCTTTGGTTCTTTTTCAATTTTATCCTCTTTGTGTTTCGGTTTTTATGAACACTTATATATAATGGTTTATACCAGATGAGGTCAAGGAGAGGAATGCGTAATATCTATTTATTGCCATGCATGTTTAGCAGCTGGTGAAGCCTTATGTTGACATTTTTTAGGAGTTGTTTCCTTTTTCATTGGTGGTATATTCAAATGATCATTTTAATGTTACAATCTTTTTTAGGGTCAACAACCAAGGATATAGGAGAAAGTCCTGTCGTCTGGTGGCATTATATTTTATAATTTGATTGAATATTAATTTATTAATTAGTGAGTTCCAAGGGTGCACTTGGTGGCTGTTGGAATTTGTTAAGGACCCTAGTCTGGAAAAACTTGTATGCTCGTGGAACTTATTCCTGAGGAGTTTCATTCATAAGTTCTGGTTTCTCGTTCATTATACC